>JASPKZ010007797.1:0-732500 GCA_030220185.1 Diploptera punctata | reverse complement strand
CATTGGGGCAACGTAACCCCACCTCCAGGCGCCCCAACCTCAGAAGTGGGTTACAAGTACGCCATGCCAGGAGAGAAAGCCAGAAATGTCGAAATGGCAACCTGGGGCATTTGGAAAATATATATATATATATATATATATATATATATATTTATTTATTTAATTTCCCAGATTGAACTTTTTGGACATTTCTGGTGTTATCTCCTGGCATTGGCGTAATTGTAACCCACTTCTGAGGTTAGGGCGCATGGAAGGCGGGGTTACGTTGCCTCGATGATATGATGGGTGATGATGATGATGATGATAATGGTGCGCCAGGAGAGTCCTTAATCTAAGATGGATATGAATGATGATGATTGTGAAAGCCATATGATGTTCGGGGACCGTTTGGGCCTTAAAGTTTCCTAAAATTTGTCTTACAGGTGAGAAAAAAACCGATAAAAACCTCCAAACCTCACCCAAGAAACTGTCCCGACCGGTAATCGAACCCGGGCCTGCTGCGTGACAAGTCAGCACGCTACCTCGAGACCACAGCGGCGGACTACATATGGGGTACACACACACACACACACACACATACACACACACACACACACACACACACATATATATATATATATATATGTGTGTGTGTGTGTGTGTGTGTGTTTGTGTTTGTAGGTGGCACGTTCCATGGTCACCTGTTCGATGTTCATTTTTATTTTTAAAAATTCCTTAAAACGCCGTGATCAGCTCAATACAATGACCACTTCAGAGACAACACGAACGTTTAATCAAGACATTTCATTCACTCATACATTTGTACTAAAAAGCTGAATATATTAAGAATGATTATGATGGTTAGATGTTGTTAGGGGACTGTTTCTGGCTTAAATGTTACTGATATTTGCCTTAGAGGTGAGGAAACCAGGAAATTTGTCTCGCGGGGGGGATCGAACACGGGTCCAATGAATCAAAAGCAACGACATTGCTACTGGACCATAGCGGTAAACTTAAAGATTCTACAAATATAGATTTTGAAAATGCGGCAGATTAGGTCTTAATAGATGGGCTTTTTTCCAAATTCAGTAGAACTGGTGTTAATATGCTCGCCTCTGGTTCCAAGGTTCATCAGGGTCAAATAATTATTTCAGGACGTAAAAATCCTTCGGAAGTAATTAAAGCAGTACAATAATTTAAGCATTGAAAAAGTTTTTATTTGTATATCCATCCATGTAATTCTGCCCGAAGGCAGGTCTTTCACTGCAATCATAGCATTTTCATGCTATGCTTGAAGCTTTACTAGGGAATTGTAGGTGTGGTAGCATCCCGTTGCTTTCCACACCGGCGAAGGATGATGATGGTGATGATAATGATAAAGATGATGATGATGGCCATATGATTTCGGAGACCGTTTGGGCCTTAAAGTTTTCCTGGCATTTGTCTTACACGTGAGGAAAAACCCCGATAAAAACCTCACCCAGGAAAACTGGCCCGACCGGGGATCGAACCCGGGCCCGTTGCGTGACAAGGCAGTACGCTACCTCTAGACCACAACGGTGGACTTTGTATATATGAATTAACAAATAAATTGACAGACAATAAATTAAAATGGTTTCAACATGTAGATCGATTGGAGACATATCTTGTATCAAAACAGGATTTACAATACAGAGTGAATTTTAATTACACCGACGAACTACAGGGACTGATTCCTGACTGGAAATGGAGGAAAAAATGTCCATTAATGCATCGTCTCTACAGTAGATGTCACTGACGAAAGACATTATTCTCTCGGATCACTTGCAGAAAACTCTTTCTGTTTTACTTAGAATTGTTTTTGGCAATTAAATACACAAATGATGTGGTTTCTGCATGATGGAGTGCCACCTCACTTCCGCATTAAAGTTCGCCAACACCTCAACAAAATTTCCACCAGACGTTGGGTAGGACGCGGAGGCCCTGTTGCATGGTCTGCTAGATCACCAGATTTAAATCCCCTGGATTTTACCTTTGGGGACATCTGAAAAGCGTTGTGTATGCTGAACCAGTTTCTGATGTGCATACTCTTCAACGTCGTGTCCACGTCACCTGTGACGCTATTCGGAGAGAGCCGGAATATGCGAAAGAATGAAGCAATCCATAATACGACGTGTGAACGAGTGCATTGCATCTCATGGATGCCACTTTGAACATCTGTTGTGACGTGGATGCGATTACGCTATGTACTGTGTGCCGGTACTATTTGTTGCACACACATCGTTCATTTACGGACACATGTTTATAGGACCTTTCTTCCTTCATTTCCAGTCAGGAATCAGTCCCTGAAGTTTGTCGGTGTAATTACCGTTCACTCTGTATATTGCAAGAGGTAAACGTTCCGTTGTACGCCCCATTACCAGATGGAGAGATATGCTTTGAGTCGGCACAAGCTTACAGCCTAACCTTGAAGGAGAAGAAGAAGAAGAACAAGAAGAAGAAGTTTTATTTAAACAAAATTAATTTCCAATTTTTTTTATACAGAGCGTCCTAAATCCAAAATGAAGATGTATTCGACAAAAGAAAACTTGCCAACAGTGATATTATATTACAGAATCAAGTTACAAAGGAGAGAATAGTAACTCAATTTTTTGTATAGAACTTGTCTGATTCAATTTCGTCTCGCAACCTATATTCGAACACAATCAAATCTGGACAGAACTTACTATTATTCCGTATCTCAGTCATATTAAGCAAAATAAATAAGATATTCTTCGTTCAATTATTTATTCTTATTATTCTTCTTCAAATGACGGCACAACTCATTTGTGAATCTTCCTAGCTCATTAGCTATCTTACGGTCGGTCCTGTTCTATGCTTCTTCCTTTCAAATTATTAGTTTTATTTTAGATATTTTAGTTGTTGTCTTCCTCTACAACTGACTACATTATCCAGTCAATTATGATTTTTTTAATAATTTCTGTTGTTCTGATGTTTCCATTGTTATGGTCATTTTTTTTTTCAAATGCCCCAGGTTGTCCTTCGACATTCCTGGTGTTCTCTCCTGGAATGGCGTACTTGTAACCAACTTTTGAGGTTGGGGCGCCTGGAAGGCGGGGTTACGTTGTCCCTAATCCTAAGCTTAATATAACATGAATATGAATGATGATGATTGCGATGGCCATATGATTTCGGGGACCGTTTGGGCCTTAAAGTTTTCCAGACATGTGTCTTATAGGTGAGGAAAAACCACGATAAAAACCTCACCCAGAGAAGCTATCCCGACCGGGGATCGAACCCGGGCCTTCTGCGTGACAAGGCAGCATGCTACCTCGAGACCACAGCGGTGGAATCATGGTCAATTATTACACGCTTTATATTAGCTTGACCTGTATCTATCTATGTAACAGAATTTTTCAACACGATTTTCACCCACTTAAAATATTGGATCGACCTGAAACTTTGTATACTTGTAAAGGACCAATAATTTCATAATTGTTTTTCTAAGATCCTGGCCAGGATCATCAGGACATAAAAAAAGACCGGTATAATAAGTTTCGGATGTTCGACTTTTTAGTCTATCGTTGTGGTAGCTCAGTTGGTAGAGTGGTGGATTGTAGTAGTATACCATTTCAGTAATTCATAGGTCGCTGGTTCAAATCCGGCGCGGAGGACTTTTTACAAGAGTTTTACTTTTAACTCATACTACAATAGTATCGAATTTAAATATATTTACATTTTTAGAAAGCCAAACTAAAAAATAAAAAATAAATAATAGTTTAAAAAAACTAAAAGAACACGCTTTATTAGAAAACCGAACTAAAAAATGAAAAAAAAAATAATTTCCAACACGCTTGGGATAAAATTAAAGTGGTCAACAAAAAAATTATCTCCAATACATCTAGAATAAAACTAGAATTATCTACAAATAAAATAATCATACCATCAAAAGCGTGTGGTGCTCTATATCAATTAATATATTTGATAATAAATAGATATTGGTAAAAGTAAATTCTCTAAGAAGAAAACATGAAATGCACCCCACGCTTTTGATGGTAAAATTATTATTTTTGTAGATAACTCTACTTTTATTCTAGATGTGCTGGAGATGATTTTTTTTTGACCACTTTAATTTTATCCCAAGCGTGTTGGAAATTAAAATTATTTTTCATTTTTTAGTTTGGTTTTCTAATAAAGCGTGTTGTTTTAGTTTTTTAAACTATTATTTATTTTATCTTGATTTAAGTTTCTTTTCTCCACTTTTTCATTCATATCCTTCCTCCTTTTGTATGAATTACGACCCAATCTGGGACTTACAAACCTGGATGGATAATGATAATTATATATATATAAGCAAACCTATCCATACATGTAAGTGTAAATGTTTTAAGAAAATTGTATGTGCCAGCTTCTGGGATCTTCCGAATCTACATACAGTATATATACTGTATATTACTTTCAGTGCTATCATACAAAATAAATGTCATTTTGTAATATAATAAAAAAAAATAATAATAATAATAATAATAATAATAATAATTGTTTATTTATTTACAGATTTTTAATGTATACACATCTTTCTGGCCCTAAAGTTTTATTTTCTTTCTCCACTCGTCTCTATCCATTCACACCATGCCCTCCAGTCCTCATGTTCTCATTCCAGTTCTTATTTCTTGCATCCACGAGTTTCTAGGTCTTCCTTTCCTTCTTCCAGGTGGACACCATTCCAATGTTTTTTCTGGATAACCTTTTTTCTTGCATTCGTCGTTCATGCCCATACCAATGTAATTGTTATATTTTAATCAACAATAGGCAAATTCAGTCTTCATGAAGATAGTAATGACTAGAGAAACGATATTAAGGTGCAAATTTTGGTCGCAAAAGGGGGGGGGAAAGGTTCTGAAAATACATACAAAAAAGCGCAAAAAAAAAGGCGCTGCTGAAACAACTTAATTAAGATTTAAACCAGTTACATATAGTCAGTTTATATAACATGCATATCATTTTGCACCAAATTTTTATTCTTTATAGAGTCCATAAGAGGTAATTCATAGCTCTTTAGTTAGTTTATTGCAATATTTACTTTGCAGAAGAATGATGTAATCAGTTCCAATAAATTGCGTTTTGAATTTTGAAAGTACATACAACTTATCCTTCTGAACATTCGTCATGTTATTGTTGTGAAATCCAGTTATAATACTATTGTCTGTCCTGCCTAAGAAACACATTTTGACATTTAACTTCCGAATGTATTACTCCGCGCAGCACGTATAAGAGTGCAGGCGAACTCTATCAGTTGTTTATTACAAATTTATTACAAACCGATAAATTAATGCACAACAATCGTTTTAATTTTTAATGTTGCTGGTTGTATTAACATTTACAATAAATAGTATGTCGAAAACTAATTAAATTATAATTGTTAATATCAAACAAATTAATTCAAATCAAATATTTAAATTAAAATAACCGTACTTACAGTAATAGAATAAAAAACCTATGCATCTTATACACACTTCACAAAATTGTCTACCGCTCTTAAAACAGGTTTAGGCCTTTTCCTCTTTTTGTTGAGCGTTTTGATATTAACATTTTATTTTAATTCCCTGCGAATATGTACAACAATACTCTCCGACACGCCAGTATTTTCTGCAGTTAATTTAATATCGTTCATAACAGTGCCAGTATTATGCTCCATAACTTTACGTAACACATTTAACACCATCTGTATTCTTTACAATTTCCCTTTGTGCTTTTAACAATTTTGATCACACATTTTATCACCGAGTTAAAAGGTAAAGATGAAATGATCCCAGTACAGGTCTCAGGAGGCCTTTGCGGTAGTAGGAGGTTCTCCACTTTTTCTGGACAATCGGCACTTGATGTCAGCCGGGTTGTCAGCCCCTGCGTGATGGCCGCCTTTACCCCCAGAACAAGTGTCTGGTACTCATTTCCGTTAGAGACTGAGTCTACCCCAGGGCCATAGAGCCGCCAGAAGGTTTGGGTTAGTTTAAAAAGCCTGACCCCATCGGGACTCGAACTCTCGATCTTCCAGCTTGTAGCGTAGTATCGCTACGGCGTGCCCCTATCACCTTAGTTACCATAAACTACCCGAGAGCCGCCATACTGTATTTGTAACTGATATTCAACTTCCTCTCAAGAATCGTTTAGTTTCAAAGAAATGCCAATTTTTAGTTACTCTTCGACTTCAAAGAAATATGTAGGTATATATTGTATTCTGATCAACTATAGTTAACACAAATAACTTTAAATACGTAATTATATTAATCGAGTACATGACCTATTTTTTCGCTTCCGCTGAGCTGTGCTTTGGCCGCGAACAAATCGCAGTAACTACAGCAGTCATGTGCTTCGTGGATTACCTGCCCATTTACTTTTCCCAAGTGTATTTCTTAGGCTGGACAAAGTACAATAAAAATACGTTGTGGTTCAAACCAGTAAAACACAGCTAACAGACAGAAAGCTGTTAAATTATTGCCAGTACTAAATGAACTTATTTTACAGTAACACTGTTGAAATTTATATTTGACTTCACAGCAGCAGATTGGCCACTGTTGTTGGGATATAAATTACTGACGGTTTATATAAATTATATATTAAGATTAGCCATTATTTCTGAGGAAAAATTACATAAATTATATGTTAATAGCTAGGCCTATTTATTTAACATTGTTGACTTCTGATTAATATTTTAAAATGCTGTTAAAGAAGAAAAAAGTATATATTTTTCTGTTCTATCTTCTAAAAACGCGGAAGAAAAGGTGCTGAAGCATAAAAAAGAGGTAAAAAGAGGTGAAATATAATAATCTCACGAAAAGGTGCAACAAATTGTAGTCATTTCGCTTAATTTCATCCCCCCAAATACATATATTGAACTATTGGTATGAAAACAGCTATATTTTTTAAAGGTGCCGCATCTCAAAATCCTCTCCCTATTAATGACAATGTCATTAGATTAGTCACCTATGGCACGTCAAAGAATCTCATTGTTAAGAGCACAACATTTCAGCATAAGGATATTCATAAATACACCTGGACGTCTCCAGATGGCGAAACTCGGAAATAGATAGATCATATATTAGTACACAAACGCTGGCACAGTAGCATCATCGATGTTAGATCAGTTAGAGGGACAGACTGCAATTCGGATCATCATCTGGTCAGGGTGAAAATTAGACAACGGCTATCGCTTATGAGAGGAACAAACGATAAAGTTAATTCTGAAAATTTTGAATTAAAAAACTTGAAAAATATGAAATGCGGCAAGAATACCAAAATCAAAATTGCTAATAGATTTGAAGAACTGGAATCTTCAGATGACAATGTGGCAAGCGAAGAAGAAACTGATAGAAATAAAGGATGGGAGGCTATAAGAGGTACTATTAAATCGTCGGCATCGAAAACATTGGTTATTTAAAAAAAAGAGGCAAAACAAGAAATGGTTTGATGAACAATGTAGCTGGCATTGTAAAGAAAACAAAGCTAGCAAAAATGAAATGGTTACACGAACCAAATGAGGTAAATTTAGAGCAATTGGGTAGTATTAGACGGGAAACTACCAGTTTACTAAAGAGTAAAAAGAGGGAATATTTGAGAGAGAAGATTAATGATCTTGAAATGAACGCAAAACATAGAAACTTTAGAGAATTGCACCAGGGAATTATTATAGAGAAGAAAGGGTTTCAAGCTAGAATAAACAGAATTCGGAATGAAAATGGGGATATGATTGCAGATTCCAGGAGTATATTAAATAGATGGAAAAGTTACTTTAATCAGCTATTAAATGTACATACAGAACAGGACATTGAGGAGGATAATTTACAGACAGCAGAAATGCTAGTCGCAGAGCCAAGTGCATTAGAGATTGAAATGGCGATTGAAAAATTGAAGATGTACGAGTATAAAGCATCAGGTTCAGATGAGATCCCAGCAGAATTGATAAAATCAGGGGGAGAAAAATTGATGGACAAGATACGCTGGTTACTTAGTATGATTTGGGAAAAAGAAGCTCTTCCAGATGAATGGAAAGAATCGATTATCGTACCAATTTATAAGAAAGGAATAAAACTGATTGCAACAACTACAGGGGCATCGCATTACTTTCAACTTCGTACAAAATTCTAACGAATATATTGTTAAGCAGACCTACTCCTTATATTGATGACATTCTAGGAGATCATCAATGTGGATTTAGAAGAAACAGGTCTCCAACAGATCAGATTTTTAGTATAAGACAGATTTTAGAAAAAAAATGGGAATATAATGGTACTGTACATCAACTATATGTAGACATCAAAAAGGCATACGATTCAATTAAGAGGGAGAAGTTATATAGTATCCTGTTGGAGTTCGGAATTCCTAAAAAGTTAGTTAGACTTATACGAATGAGTCTAAATGGCACAAAGAGTAGGATGCGTGTAGGCATATATTTTTCGGTTACTTTTGAAGTCCACAATGGGTTGAAGCAGGGAGATGCACTATCTCTTATGCTATTTAATTTTGTACTAGAGCATGCCATCAAATCTTTGGAGGATGAAGAGGGCATAAAACTCATTGGTATTATTAATCTGTTAGTTTATGCTGATGATGCAGTATTATTGGGCGATAGCGAAGAGATACCGAAGGACAAAACGCACACACTATTGAGTAACACTAAGAAATTGGAACTGGAAGTAAATATCAATAATACTAAATATATGGTCACACATAGAAATACATTATCTTCTTCTTCTTCTTCCTTCCAAGTATTAGGCCAAGGCCTGTTACGATCCTATAGAAAAATTTCCCTCCAGCGTTTGATAATGGACAACTAGTGACAAATGAGGGAAATTTTGAGGAAGTGGCTGAATTCAAATACCTAAGAACAATAATCATAAATAGGAATGAGATGCACCCAAGAAATTAAACATATACTCAATTCTGGAAACGCGTGCTATTATGCATTACAGAGACTCTTGACGACCCAACTCCTTTCAAAAAACGTTAAACTGACAATGCATAAAACTATTATTCTACCAGTTATATTATATGGATGCGAAACATGGACTCTTACTTTAAGGGAGGAAATGAGATTACGAGTATTAGAGAACAAAGTTCTTAAGAAAAATTTTGGGTCAAAGAGAAATAAACACACAAATAAATAAAGCTACATAACAGTGAACTACATGGTATTTATAGGAAGCCAGATATAATAAGAACAGTTAAGTCTCGTAGACTGCGATGAGCAGGACATGTGGCACGATTGGGGAATGAACGACGTGCATGGAAGATTCTTGTAGGAAAACCAGAGGGAAAACTCCCAGTTGGTAGACCAAGAATGAGGTGGGAAAACAACATTAACTATGATAATTGAGGGAAGTATATTATACAGGGAATGATTGGAAAACATTAGCTAAGGATAGGGATGAATGGAGAGCTTATGTCCGCGCTGCTATAAACCTACGGTTTCGATAGTGCCAGTGAGTTAGTTAATTAGTTAGCTTTATTTTACCTGCAGAGTTAAGGATTTAAGCCTCGTCTACCACTCGACCAGGTCAAAAAAATACAAAAAAATCTTCTTACATCTAAATTACAATAAACAAAATTATTACATGGTATATCTACTATACAATTATTATTTACATTAACCTATTTTGATTTACCGTACTCCAGATTTAACGAATGAAATAAAAAATGTATAATATAGAAAAATGAAAAATAGTATCAAAGGCATAGAAAAAAAATTAGTTCTGGAGAAAAATGATTGTTTAACAACAATTAATTATAGAAGGCGATCAATAAATTCTTGATACATTCCGTACATAGTGTATTCATATTATTTTCACCTTTTCCGCGGTTGCATTATGGTAATGTCGAAAGAGAATGCCAGAAATGTCGATAAGACAGTTTTATGGCATTGGACAAAAAGTGTGTGCATTTGTCTTCAGAAAGACACATTTATTTATTTCAAGTTAAGTTTTTTCTTCCTAGAAAAAAGAGAATTCAGTCGTAATCTTTATTAAAAATAGTTAACATCAGTAGCCCCTCCATGGTATCTTTACCTTGTCGTGGAGGGGTGGCTCGCGTGCTTAAATAACCCCCGAGAGCTATGCCGTCTGTAGCATTGCTACCGAAAGGGTTACCATGCCGGACAGGTCGAAGGTGATAAGCCAGACGAAAAAAGTACCTTGGTCGAAAGAGTGACGATCTTACACAGTAAACATAAAACCGTCAAGAAACGCGGACATGGGTTCCACTGGTGTAAAATTCTCCGGAGATAAAATAGTCCCCCATTCGGTTCTCCGGGTGGGGACTACATCAGGGGAATCCATACAGGGACATGTTCCTAGGAACATGGAATGTTAAGTCTCATAGGCTGCGATGGGCAGGACATGTGGCACATGTGGGGGATGAATGAGGTGCATGGAAGTTCCTGATAGGAAAAACCAGAGGGAAAACGCCTAGTTGGTAGACCAAGAATGAGGTGGGAGAATAATATTATCCATGATTTGAGGGAAGTGGATTATACAGGGGATGATTGGAAAACATTTGCTCAGGATAGGGATGTATGGAGAGCTTATGTCCGCGCGGCCATGAACCTACGGGTTCGATAGAACTAGTGAGTTAGTTGGTTAGTTAACATCAGTAGTAGTGCTGGTAGTAGTATTATTTTAATTAATGAAGTCCTTTAACAACAGGTCATATGCGTCACATTTCGAATTCGGGCATGAAAGTATTAACACATTTTATCGAGAGGCCTTTTTATATCACACGGAGCTCGCATCTTTACTTCCCTTCGATAATATGTCATAATTAAGAACTTTTACGGGTGAAAAAAAGTCTGTCGATCACGCGAGCTTCAGAACATGATGTAAGCATGACTAAGTCATGCCCCAAATGGGACTCAATGGCCAATCACGTTTCAATGATTTCTGTTTTACAACCAATCAGAGTCGTGTTTCACGAAATATTTATCAGTGTTATAATTACCATATTAAAGAAAGCTCCTCCTTTTTAATATTCTGAACAGGTCTGACCATTATTTTGCAGTGACTGAGCCTGTGAGAAATACGGCTACCAGATTGTATGTATAGCGCATGAATGACAACACATGCCGAATGCGGGAGTTAATATGAAAACATTTGTAGCAATTGATTATACCACCAAAAAAAGAAACCACTGTTTGCACTTTCTTAAATGTATTTTTTCCCAGGTAACAATCCAGAAAAATATAATTGTCATATTTACATCATACGACATCAGAAATGAATTAATATACAGTTTGATGTGTTTCATTTTTTCTCCACTAGAGAGCATTCTTACAATATTGCGTTCCTTTGGCAATAAATAGTATGCTCTGGTTGCAGTGATAAACAAAAGAAGCAGGTGAAGCGTACCTAACTCTTCTCATCTGTTTTCAAACATCGCCGTTTACATTAAATATATACATATTTTAAAATAACTATAGTTAAATAATGATTTGTGAGTAAACAGCTTAATTTTATTCGTTAAGTAGTCCTAACAAATGCCACTCTTGATTTCCAAATTCTCTAGATAAATTCAGTCCTCACTTCGTGAGTCGTGAATTTATCGATAATTTGGAAATCATTCGTGGCATTACTTATGATAACCACTAGTCCAACGTTACCTATAATTGAGATGTTTTGCATCAACAGGCTATGCGCCATTATGTAATTGTCGAGAAAATTACGATTAAGGTTTAAGTCAATCTTCTCTATTTACTATAGCGCAAAACTAACAATGCTGGATATTGTAAGTCACTTATTTTGTTTGACATCTATGCATCAACATTCTAAGAGCGGGATCATTTGGCGCTTAGCTGGATGATGTAAAATGTATGTAAACATTTATGAAGATCTGGTTACATAGCCGTTTTTTGCAAAAAAAAATAGAATTTCTCATAGGATTAATAGCGTTTATATTTTTCTTTAATAATAAGGCAATATTTAAAGATTTGGCGCTAAAAGTGTGCGTTCTCTTACTTCATTAGCCAGTGCAACAGATGATATCGAAATATATATTTTTTTAAGAAATTGCGCTTAGCCGGTTGATGCATAACATCGTCCAATTCTTCGTCAAATGTGCCGCATTTTAATGTATTAAACATTTGTAATGAATGTAAGATGAACTCCATATAAGTTGTTTTCTGCTCAAGTGAGATTCATGTATCATAACACTCTTTTAGTAGATTAATTGTTTGCCTCGCGTTAGAGAGATTAGATGTTGACGGTAATAGTTTTGTAGCTGGCGGAGATTTTAGCGAGATAGTCAGCTCTCTTATTCCCTCGAAGACAAAAAATTCAGAAATTGTCCGGAATCAAACTGCTACCACACGCAACATATACATACATACATAGTGTTCTACCCAAGAGCAGGTCTTTCACTGCAAACTCGGCACTCTCCACTCTTTCCTTAACCCAGCTTTCCATTTTTGTATCCGCATACAAACCATTTATTTTAATACTGTCTATCATCTTATGTCTTTTTCTGCCTCTAACTTTCTTTCCGTTGACCATTCCTTCTAGGGTATCCGTCAATAGGCAGTTTCTTCTTAGCCAGTGGCAAATTCAATTTATTTTCCTCTTCTTTATGAGTCCTAACATTATTCTTTCTTCACCCACTCTGTCAAGAACATATTTGTTTTTTATTTTGTCTGTCCATTTTATACGTTCCATATAGTCCTGATTATTGTATACCATCTATTTCGATCCATGGTACATTTATTGCGAGAAATTTCGAAAACATAAAAACATTGAAGCAGTGGAAATGAATCTGCCATTCACAGTAGCTCAGTGGCTAAGGCCTTGGCGCAGAGCTACTGCACTTGTGCTGGTTCGGGTGTCCATTGGGGAAAAATACTCATGGGATTTCGGCCAGTATGGGACCGATGCCCATTCAGCAACGTGAGGGATTTGGATAGCTACAATAAGCAGCGGCTCCAGGTTGAGAAAAAGAGTTATAACGGCTGGGGGGCAGACATGCTAACCGTGTGTCATCCCTACACCGACTAGATGACCGTCTACCTCTGTCATAAGATAAAAGTTAAAAATTAAATGTACCTGTTGGCAGGTGCCCGTCGTCCTCAACTTTGTTAAAATGGTGTATATAAAACTAACTGGAGCGCTTTCGGAAGTTAACTTCCATCTTCAGCAGGTTGAGCTTCTGCTACTCGTTGTTGTTGTTTACGATTATGTATACTCCAACTGTTTGTAGCAGCAACTCATTTAATTTTTTTACTTTTATCTTATGACTATTCACCTCAACGGAATTTGATATGAATTTTATTAGTATTGAGTCTACCTCTGTGATTAACACATACAGATGTGAGGCTAGCAGTTGATTGGTAGGCCAAGGGCCTTCTAGGCATGTAGTGCCGTGGAGGTTTATTTTTTTCAACGAATTGTTCGCATTAAAAACCAGATGGTTTGCGGAATAATAAACCTCGCTGAAAGATGGCCCAGACCATAGAATCTGATTGTCTCTATTTTGAAGAGTTCAATTTTTTGTCACAAAACATTTTAAATGAAACGTCCAAAAAAAAATTATAAGTAGAGTCAGAATTTTTGTGTAATAAAAAAATAAGATTTCAATGCAGATAGTATATATTATTCAGGCGTTTGTGTCTAACAAAAACTAAACAAATAATAAGGATATGTGAAATGAGGATCTTAAGGACTAGTCAAGGGAAAACTTTATTTGATAGGAAACACAATACAGAAATTAGATACAAATGTCAAATTCAAGATGCAACCAAATTTATTATAGACAGACAAAAATATTGAAAACATCATGTAGAAAGAATGGAAAACAACAGACTTGCAAAAAAGAGCTAAAGAATATAGACCAATTGACGGGAGAAGAGCAAGAGGAAGACCAGCCAAAAGATGGATAGACAGTGGATGCACATCCAATACATCTTCCTCCGAGGAGTGATTTGGGAACTAAACAGGATGAAAATCCTACAAATAAATAATAATAATAATAATAATAATAATAATAATAATAATAATAATAATAATAAGAAGAAGAAGAAGAAGTTTGTGTGTGAAGCCAAGATGAAAGACAGTCACAAGGCTAACTTATCATTACACTTGTGTTGCAATCTTACCTTTTATCATATAAAAATCCTGACTTTACTTATGAAACAGTATCTGTAAATTCCAACTTTAATTTCAAAGTGAAATAAAATTAAAGTGATCCCACACGAGACTTAGGAGGGCCTTTGGGATAATGGAGATTAAGGGTTCCACCTTTTCTAAACAAACGACAATAGATATCAGCCGGATTGTCAGCTCTGCTTGACGACCACCTTTACCCTAGAACATACGTCTGATACTGATTACGATTAGAGTCTGAGATGACCACAAAATATCGCCAGAATATTTAGGCTTGTTTAAAAATCCTGACCTCATCGGGACTCGAGTCCTGACCTTCCGGTTTGTAGCGTATTGCCTTAACCAATTACGCTACGGTATGCCCCGATTCATATTCTACCCTCTAAAAATAAAACTTTGTAAGTTGAACATTACAATTTCATTCCAAATAAAATGGGTGATTATAGATTAACCCCCTATTTTATGTAAAGTTTAAGTTCTTGCAGTTATGGAATATTTTCGTTCAGTCTATAGTGCACTTCAAAGATCTCCCCCCTAAAGTTATTAAAATTTAATGTCTAAACTTTCAAGTGCTCATCTCGACATTAACAGTATTAATCTACAGAGAGTTCTGAAGAAATCCAACATTTACAGTTGATATATTACAACAAGAAAAAATACCTATTTATGTGGACCTTAAAATTGAATTGCACTAAGAAAAAGCTTTATTTCAAAGTTCCCAAAAACGTGTTTTTACTGCAAATCAGCACCTTATTAGGTATGTACACTTTTCTGCATAGAATGGACCAGCCACGAGCATATGTATGGATACACGAGTTACATTATTTCAGTATTCACTTTATAAAGGTATTTTAACGAATTCCGAAGGAATATAACCATTGAGTTGTTTTCATGAAAAAAAAAATAGAAGAAAAATACAAATATTCACACTAAAAAAAATCCCATGTCTGTTCATCTCTCTTTGGTCCAACATTTTTCCTAAGATCTTTATTCTCAAATACTCCTAATATTTTGTCCTCTTTTAAAGTAAGAGTCCATGTTTTGCTTCTATATAATATAACTGGGAGAAGCTACCCAAATTCCTCACGATATACGATGTCTTCTACTACTACTATTACTACATCTCATCCATCGATCTGACATTACACAGAGTTTTCTTGAATACTACCTCCTTTGTAAATGTTAGAACATATTTTTTCCTATAACATTCTGTATAGTATTCATTCTCAGAAGCAAGTTAACAGAACGGACTTAGTTTTAATATCGTAAAAAGTTGTTAAGCCAAGTGATTAAACAGAAGCAAGAAGACGATAATCTGGATAAAATCTCAAGAGAAAAAAAGACTGACGTCTACAAAACCATTCTCGCAAACTCTTTTAATTACAATCCTTCTTGATATCAAAACTAAAGAGATGTTGCTATTTTTATGGAATTGTTTCCGCTCATCTTTGTTAATGTTTGCTTGTGGCAGTTGGTGTGCTGTTTATTTTTATTCTTTGTTGTTTTTAAATGGGTTAGTCTATTAACTATGATTTTCTCCTTTGTTAAGATATATTGAATTGAGGTTGCAATAATAATTTTCATTTTTGTTTGTGACAGCTAGGAAAAAAATCATTCTGCAAAATTATTCTACTTCGTTTTTAATTCAACGCTGCATTGTTTCTCAAACTGTGGTTTTTAACCTATTGCTGTTCAGAAAATACATGTTAGGAAGGTCGGTCGGGATGGTCCAGTGCAGGTCCGGGCTTCTAGATTTCATTCATAGTGTTCTGCTCAAGAGCAGGTCTTTCACTGCAAACTCAGCATTCTCCACTCTTTCCTTAACTTAGCTTTCCTTTTTTGTATCTGCATACACACCATTTTTTATTTTAATATTGTCTATCATCTGATGTATTTTTCTGCCTCTAACTTTCTTTCCGTTGACCATTCCTTCTAGGGCATCCTTCAGCAGGCAGTTTCTTCTTAGACAGTGGCCAATCCGATTTATTTTCCTCTTCTTTATGAGTTCCAGTATTGTTCTTCTTTCGTCCACTCTATCTAGCACATCTTTATTTCTTACTTTGTCTGTCCATTTTATACGTTCCATTCTTCTCCATATCCACATCTCAAAAGCTTCCAATCGCTTTTCCTCATTCCGTCGCAATGTGTAAGTATCTGCACCATACAATGCTACACTCCACACAAATTACTTCACTAGCCTCTTCCGTAATTCTGGCTTCTAGAAACGCACAAGGAAACTATCAACCATTGCATGTCGAAACATATTTATCCCAGATAAGCGTTGCGATGTGCCAAGGCCATGTACAAAAAAAAATCTGCCGTTTTTAATTGCAATGCACAGAAATCGAAGCCAGTATCCAGCAATAGCAAACCATTCTACGGAGCAAATGGACGTCCCTGCGTGAGTAAGAACGGAATGGAGTGAGACGGGACACGAAGCGGACGGCAGGTGGTGAGGGTTATCCAATCTACCAAATCAGGTTGTTATAGTTTAAATGAGAGATTTGGCGCTGGATTGTATATATTTTTTTGTTTGGACACGTCTTTTGTACATCATAATGCTTCTTTGGAAGATATTTCAAGGTAGGTTTCGGCATGCAACGGTTGACAGTTCCCTTGTAAGTGTGAGCGCGGCTCTTTTTCTTTACAGTTTTAGATCCCTTAGTTGCATACATAAACGGCACGAAGCCTGATCAGTGGGGTACAATGCATTTTACGTCACTAGTATGTTTCTACTACAGCATACGCATTATTAACGATATACAACTGAAATGGTTTGTATTTTCTCTTATCGGCAGCGCGGCAATTGTTTGTGTGGGCTCACCGGCGATCTAGGAGAGCGTAACCTCACCCCTGGTCTAGTGATTGTGTTCTTACCTCTAGTCCTGAGGATCTGGGTTACAAACCTGGCCGGGGTCGACGGATTTTTTAGGGTGAAAAAAATCAAAGGAACAAGTCTTTCGGGAGAATCCTCAGTATGAAGATTTTCAGGCTCGTAAAAGAACCTTAAGTCTGAAAAAAGAGGTCTCTAGGCAAAATTTACCAACCCTCAACAATCCAGTAATATCTTAATTGCTTACTAGATGTCTCATTGGATCTTTATGGTGACATGACATCTGTAGGAAATAAGCATAACTAAATTAGCTCCTGACAAAGGAGAGGCTGTGGCTAGACTCGAGCCTTAAATCCGATAAATAAGTGGAATATATTTTTAATAAAACACATATTTTTAATAAACACATACATAATAGTAAATCATATATAATTAACTAACTCACTGATGGTATCGAACCTGGAAGTTCATGGCCCCGTGGATATAAGCTATCCATACTTCTCTACCCATTCATCCTTCAAATCATGGTTAATGTTACCCTCCCATCTCATTCTTGATCTACCTAGGTGAGCGCTATCCCTCTGGTTTTCCTACAAGAACTTTTCATGTCTCTCTCTATCTCATTCCTTATTCGTGCCACATGTCCTGCCAATCGCAGTTTTTAGACTTAACTGTTCTTATTACATCTAGTCTCCCATAAAGATCATGTAGCTCAGTGTAATATAGTCTTCTGCATTCACTTATGTGTTCATCTTCTTTTGGTTCAATAATGTTCCGAAGAATTTTTTTCGGGGTTTCTTCAACTATAAGACAAATGTCAGAAAACCCAGATAGTCCTGATCAAGATCTGGCTAACATTATCACCATATTATATAATTTTATTTAATATAAATGTATGAGTGAACGGTATGTCTTGTTTTGAATGCTAAAGGTGGCCCAAACATCGCGCTCATCAGTTATATCACTAATCCAGGGAGGCCCTCCACGTCCTTGGGCATTTAATAAACTAGGTATGTGAACCTGATTTTAAAACTCTCTCCGGTTATGCTGTGCCATTGTGACCCAGAAGGTGCTGGAAATCAAAATAATATATATGAAAGGGAGAGGTTATACTAAGGATGCGATTTGAAGATTGGGCTATATTTTTGGATGCAATTTTATTTCTTTTGATTTTTTTTTTTAGTTTATGGATTTTTATCTTAATAATATACCTAGAGAATCAATCTTTCGGCTGAATTTTTTGTAAATTTATTTGTAGTTATGGTGTTATATGGCTGTAACAGACAGAGAGAGAGGAGAGGGAAAAGAGAAGAGAGAGAGAGAGAGAGAGAGAGAGAGAGAAGAGGAGAGTTGAGGAGAGAGAGAGGAGAGAGAGAGAGAGAGAGAGAGAGGAGTGAGAGTGTGTGGAGCGAGAGAGAGAGAGAGAGAGAGAGAGAGAGAGAGAGAGAGAGAGAGAGAAAATTGTGGAAGTTCTGTTAAATTATAAATAAATTTAAATTTAAATTTTCATAGTATAATTTGATTCTGTAGCAATTCTACCCGAGGGCAGGTTTTTCACTGCAATCATAGCATTTTCATGCTAAACTTTGCAGCTTTACTAGGGAATTACAGGTGTGGTTGCTTCGCGTTGCTTTCCACACCGATGAAGGATGTTGATAATAACCATAAGGATGATGATGACGGCCGGATGATTTTCGGGGACCATTGGGCCCTAAGCTTCCTGACATTTGTCTTACAGGTGAGAAAAAACCCCGAAAAAAACACACAGGAGCCTGTCACCGACTGGGAATTGAACCGGGCTCGCTGCGTGACCACAGCGGTGGACTATAATTCGATTGCGAATCATATTGGGTGTGTAGATAGAGATACCTCCATCTCGGCTGGGTGGGTCAAGAGATATCTCCAAAATTGTGAAAAATGAGTTATCTAGCTAGAAAGAGTTACTTTTTTTCAGTTTCTAAAACATATATTGTTTATAATGTAAAGTAGAGCAGTATCTTATAGTGACTATTTAACTCATGCCCCAAATGGGAGTCAATGACCAATCACGTTTCAATGATTTCTGTATTACAACCAATCAGAGACGTGTTTCACGAAATAATTATCAACGTTAGGATTATCATATATTAAGCAAAGCTCCTCCTTTTTAATATTCTGAACAGGTCTGACCGTTATTTTGCAGTGACTGAGCCTATAACAAATACGGCTACCAGATTGTATATAATAGTGCTTACATGTCAACATTTGTAGCAATTGATTATACCACCAAAAAAAGAAACCACTGTTTGCACTTTCTTAAATGTATACGACATCAAAAATGAATTAATATACAGATTGATGTGTTTCATTTTTTCTCCACTAGAGAGCATTCTTACAATATTGCGTTCCTTTGGCAATAAATAGTATGATCTGGTTGCAGTGATAAACAAAAGAAGCAGTAGAAGCGTAGGCTACCTATCGTTTCTCATTAGTTTTCAAACATCACCGTTTACTTTAAATATAAAAATATTTTTAAATAACTGTAGTTAAATAATGATTTGTGAGTAAACAGCTTTATTTTATTCGTTAAATAGTCCTAACAAATGCCACTCTTGATTTCCAAATTCTCTAGATAAATTCACTCCTCACTTCGTGAGTCGTGAATTTATCGATAATTTGGAAATCACTCGTGGCATTACTTATGACAATTTAACTCATGCCCCAAATGGGAGTCAGTGACCAATCACATTTCAATGATTTTTGATTTACAACCAATCACAGTTGTGTTTCGCCTAAAATGTATCAACTAAAGTTTATCCTAATAAAGAAAGCACCTCCTTTTTAACATTCTGAATAGGTCATAGCATTATTTTGCAGTGACTGACTCTCTGAAAAATACGGCTACCAGATTGTGTATATAGTGCATGAATGTCAACTTGTAGTGCATACGAAAGATAATATAAAAACATTTGTAACAATTGATTATACACAAAAAAAAAATAAACCACTGTTTGCACTTTCTTAAACGAATTATTTTCCAGGAAATGACGTTGCAGAAAAATATAATTGACATATTTACATCATAGGACATCCGATCCGATTGAGGGTCTTTCCACTTTTCAGCGGTTGCCATTTTACCAGCCGGCTGCTGGCCCTTCACATCCACATGTGTCAATCACAGAGGTAGATGATCAGCAGCCAGTGTAGGGGTGACATGTGGTTAGCATGTCGAGTCCCCCAGCCGTTATAGCTGGTTCCTCAACCTGGAGCCGCTACTTATTGTAGCTACCCAATTGCCTCAAGATGCTGGGTAGGCACCGGTCCCATACTGGCCGAAATACCATGAGAAAATTTCTTCCCCCATGGAGACTCGAACCAGCGCAAGTCCCGTAGCTCTGCGCCAAGGCTTCATACCTTAAATGCTCGGCTACAGCACGGGACACATCATAGGACATCAGAAATTAATTAATACCTATAACATTGGTTATAAATTTCCCAACTAGGGGTACATTCTTACAACATTGCGATCTTTTGGCAATAATATGATCTGGTTGCAGTGATCGAACAAAATAAGCAAATGAAGCGTACCAATCGTTTCTCATTTGTTTTCAAACATCGCCGTTTACATTAAATAGATAAATATTTTAAAATAACTATAGTTAAATAATGATTTGTGAGTATGCAGCTTAATTTTATTCGTTAAATAGTCCTAACAAATGCCACTCTTGATTTCCAAATTCTGTAGATAAATTCACTCCTCACTTCGTGAGTCGTGAATTTATCGATAATTTGGAAATCACTCGAGGCATTACTTATGACAATCCCACTGATAAGTATATTTCATGGTAACTCATAATTTTGGATTCTTGGTGTGTAAAATACAACATTGGGATGGAGATACTTCTCTTTACACACCCACGCGAGCGATTCCCGGAGTGTGTGTTGTGACCTTCAACTGAAACTCAATTTGCTGTGGTTTACACAGTTCTTTACCGCGCTATTATCTTTGCAGCTCTAGGTTAGACAAATGTCAATTATTACAGAGTATTGGAACTATGACTTTCGATCAAATTAATGAAGAAATTGTCTAGAGGAGAACACAGAGGAGGAGGAGGTGAAAACGGTGATGAATAAGATGAAAATAATATAGAAAAAAGAGAAGTATGTGAAAGTAATGAAGAAGAAATTCCATCACGAAGGGAATTAATAAACTAAGCGAATTTCTCAGCCAGTCAAATGTATGGCCCGTTTCTTCTGGTTTACGGTATATAACTTTCTTTGTTAATCAGATCGTGTGCACGCAGTTTTGTTATGAGAAGAGAAATGTGGCAGCTACTAGAGGGATTTTTTAAATCCCCATTTCTAATGACCCGGTTTAGCTGGATATCGAACTCGAGCTTACTTTTTTTTTAAACTGATTGTTATATATCGAGTTTCGTTCCAAAAACTGCAGCTCACGCACACACTTACACACACATACATTTTATATATTCATTCATAGTGTTCTGCCCAAGAGCAGGCCTTTCACTGCAAACTCAGCATTCTCCACTCTTTCCTTAACTCAGCTTTCCTTGTTTTATCTGCATACAAACCATTTATTTTAATATTGTCTATCATCTGATGTCTTTTTCTGCCTCTAACTTCTTTCCGTTGTAGCAGAAATAACTGCACCGATTAATTTTATTATTATATATTATTACTGATTATTGAATATGTAGTTACACTTTCCAGAAAACGTTTCGTGAGAAACTTTTACCAATCTGTTACGCTTGAAGATACATAACGGCATTTCTGTCCATTGTATCTCAAGTTCTTTGAAGATGGACACATGTAAGTAAATCGGTTTATGACCCCGGGACAATGGTTCCCTAATAATACGGCCTCACAGCTGGAGATGTAATGTCCCCTGTCCGGCTCTGGAAGTCATCCTTCCAGACAGATAAATGACGGTCAACTTTAAGTGTGTCAAAAAATCACTAGACCGCCTGTTGAGATGGCGACAGTAGCCAAAAACTATGTCCATCTGTGTTCAATAAATTAATAAACTTCTTACCAGCGTGTGAAAATCACACCCTGTAAATACACGACCAATCATTATCCTGGGATTCTGGTTGAACTATAGTGGAAACCGTAATGCCCAATCAGAGTCCATAAGCAAATAGTATTCAGCTAGTAAGGCGTTTTTTATGTATGTTCAGCCAATGAAAATATTGGTCTTGTAAAGTGTATTTGTAAGATGGAGTTGGATATATTCCGAATATCGGGAAAGTAGTCTGCTCCGGGATTTGTTCCCGGGTGGAACAAAATTAACATAAGACTCCCGCGCAGGATTAATTGTTGAAGTCCGCTGCTGTGCGGACTCGTATATTTCGCCGGTCGCAAGCAAGCGACTCATTAGATAGGCTACACGAAAAGTGTTAGGCAAATTATAAAAGTGATTTATTTTAAAAGCATCAGTGTGATGGTGTTATATCACGCTGTAGGTCGTGTGAAGACCAGTAATTATCAGTGTTCCAAAACGCGATAGAATCGCCTCGATAATAATAAAATAGGTCCAGTATTGACCGCTACTCGCATTCCCGCGATCATTCCGAAGGAAAGAAATACCGGAATATATTCAATTCATTCCATTGTTCTGGAACTGTAACTGTCATGTGCTACATGTGATTTAATAAATAGTATTAAACCGACACCACTGTTTGTTTCGGTAAGCCTCCTGATAGTACCGTTATCCTTAGTTCGAACCTCGACTCTGTCCCACGGTGAAAATCCACAACCCTGAGATACATACAGAGTACCAGCCTTGACCAGGCTTACAGCCCGCTTAAATTCCTGTTATACCGTTGACCATTCCTTCTAGGGCATCCTTCAGCAGGCAGTTTCTTCTTAGCCAGTGGCCAATCCAATTTCTTTTCCTCTTCTTTATGAGTTCCAGCATTGTTGTTCTTTCACCCACTCTGTCTAGCACATCTGTATTTCTTACTATACGTTCCCTTCTTCTCCATATCCACATCTCAAAATCTTCCAGTCGCTTTTTCTCATTCCGTCGTAATGCCCAAGTCTCTGCACCATACAATGCTACATTCCACACAAAGCACTTCACTAGCCTCTTCCGTAATTCTTTTACCAAAGGTCCACAGAAAATGCTTCTCTTCTTCTTGAAAGCTTATTTTGCCATTGCTATCCTCTGCTTTACTTCTTGACCGCAGTTCATGTTACTACTGATAGTACAACCCAAGTATTTGAAGCTCTCCACTTACTCAATGGCCCCATCTTAATCCTCATTTTATCTTCCTTGGTTTCTTTCCTATAATCATGGTCTTCGTCTTATTTATATTTATCTTCATCCCATAATCCTCGCACTTATCATTTAGCTCCATCAGCATGTTCCTCAGTGTCATTGCATCTTCTGCTAGCAAAGCCATATCATCAGCAAATCTTGTGCACTTTATTCTTCTTCCTCCCATGTTTACCGCCTCCCGTATTGCTGAAGCAGTTCTTCTTTAGGTCTTCCAGGTAGATGTTGAAAAGTGTAGGTGACAGAGGACATCCTTGCCTTACCCCCCTTCCAATTTCTCTTCTCTCTGACATTTCTTCTCCTATCTTCACTTTTATTCGCTGTTTCATATAAAGACTACTTATGAGCCTCCTCTCCTTCCAGTTCACGCCAATTTTCTTCAAGATCTTCAGGAGTTTATTCCAATTTACTCTGTTAAAGGCCTTTTCCAGGTCAACAAATACTGCATAAACGTCTTTACCTTTTTCTATATATCTTTCTCCTATTGTTCGTATCAATCGAATTGCATCTCTTGTACCCTTTCCCTTCCTGAAGCCAAACTGTTCTTCTTCCAATTCGCTTTCCATCGTAGAACGTAAACGTCGATTTGGTATTCGCAGGAGAATCTTTGCAGAGTGTGATATCAAGTTGATAATCGTGAACTCCTTACATTTCTTTGCATTGTTTTTCTTCGGTATTGGTATTAACACTGTCTCAGTCAATTCTTCGGGCTGTTCACCTTCTTTATATACCTTGTTGCATAAACGCAGAATTTACTTCTTTCCTTTACCCAAGCATTTAACTAATTCAATCGGGATTCCATCTACCCCTGTTGCTTTCTTTAATTGCTAGTTCAACTTCTTCCTTCAGAATTGAAAATCCTTTTTCATCTTCTGATACGTCTTCTTCATTTTCTATATCCAAGTTAGCCGAACGATTTCTTGTCTCATATAGCTCTTCTACATATTTTCCCCATGTATTCATAATTCCCTGTTTGTCTGTTATTTCTTCATTATTTTCGTCCTCAATCAGCCACATAGTTTTCCTGCTCTTCTTTCCATAGTCCAAACCTTTAACTTCCTGGTACATTAAATCATATTTTCCTTTCCTCTCCAGATTCTCTAGTTCTTCACATTTCTGCTTCATCCATTCTTACCTTGCCTTGTCAATTTATCTTCTAAGTTCGTTGTTTAGTTTCCTGTAGTTTCTTTTGGCTTCTTCTGTATTGCTATTTTTCCATTTTCTTCTTTCTTCCACCTTCTCTAACATTTTTTCTGTGACCCAAGATTTCTTAATATTCTTGCTCTCTTTGTATCCTATTATTTCCTCTGCAGCTATCTGTATAGAGGTTTTCAAATGACTCCAGTGTTCCTTGGTATTGCCATATGAGATTTTCATGGTAGAGGCTTTCTCCTGAAAATTTTGGGCACCTTTCCTCTTCAGTTTTAAGTTTCTCCAAGTCAAACTTCTTTGTTGTCTATCTTCCTCTTATCTTCTTCAGGCAAATATCTACTTCGCCTATTAGGAAGACATGGTCTGAATTGATATCTGCTCCTGGTAGGGTCTTCGCATTTTTCAAGCAATTTCGAAACCTTTCCTGTATCAGTATATAGTCGATCTGGTATCGTTTGTTGTCCATAGGGCTTATCAATGTGCATCTACTTCTTTTATCCTGTTGAAACGTTGTATTTCCAATTATCATTTAATTCCTTTTACAGAAACTCGCCAGTGATTCGCCTCTCTCATTCTTTTTTTCCTAATCCATATCTTCCAACTGTACTTCCATCTTGTCCTTCTCCAACTACAGCATTCCAGTAACTCATTAGGATAACACATGCACCCTTCTTCTCTCTCTCAACAATCTCTTCTATCTTGTCATATCGTTCCTCTACCTCTTCATCTCCTAACCCACGGGCATGTAAATTTGCACTATCACCAAGTCCAATTTTTTTCCCTTGTAACCCCACCATTATCATCCGATTATCCACATAACGCATTGATATCACTTTTCCTTTCACACGAGGTCCTAATACTACACCGACACCATGATTTCCTTTAGAATCACCACTGGAATAAAACATTCTAAATTCATCACTCACTGTTCACCATTTTGTTCTCACCTCACTTCTGATATTCCCATCACATCCACTTTTTTTCTCATTTCTTCCGTCAAATTTTCCAGTTTCCCGGCTTGCAGAAGAGTTCTCACATTCCAGGCTCCATTCCTTAGTCTTCTTTCCTTCCGCAGTATCCCCTTCCCGGACATCCGAATGGGGGGATAATTTACGTCCGGATCTTTTACTGTGGAAAAACTCATCATGCTATGTTTGCAGCTTTATTAGGGATATATAGGTGTGGTAGCTTTCCGTTTCTTTCCACACCCCATTCTCTTTTTTGCATCTTAAAATCCTAAAATATCTTAAGAAAGTCCCGAGGGGCCCCAACTTGGAGGTGAGGAGAGTGGATTTGGCTAAGTTAGACCCTTCGGACTTCACCGAAATTCACCCTAGAGGTTAAATATCAGTTCAATCAGGGTTTTTGACCAGATCGAAGATCCGGAAAACCCAATTAGCCTCAGCCCAGGACCTCTGAATTGATACTTCAATGTGCTACCACTTGTGCTATCCAGGCATCTTAGCACAAACATTTATTTTCCCTTTATATGTATTCTCTGTCATGAGAGGTAGCGGGAACTCGGTCTCGCTGCCCTCTAGTGTATATTATAACAAGTAAGCAAATTAAAGAGAATTTTTACTTTAAAGCAGTGACGCTTCTTTATTTCGATGTTATAATTAAATTTTGATATTAAGAATGCAAGCCTACTATGACATGACAGGAAAAATAAACGCCTGAACCCAGATTTGAACCTCTGAATTGAGAGGTTCGGGTTCAATTCTCGGTTTAGGCGTTTATTTTTCTTTTCATGTCAGATTAGGCTTGCATTCTTAATGTCAAAATTTAATTATAACATCGAAATATATATATATATATATATATATATATATATATATATATATATACAATTCGCCCGTCTGTTCATATCTCTTTGGTCCAAACTTTTTTCTAAGTTCTTAGAAAAAAATTTGGTCCGAAGAGAGTTGTACACACTGACGAATGAAGAAGACTACATAACAGTGAACTACATGATCTTGGTCAAGAACCAGATATAATAAGAACAGTTATGTCTCATAGACTATAATGAGCAGGAAATGGGCGCGAATGGGGAATGGAAGAGGGGCATGGACATTTCTTGTAGGAAAGCCACAAGGAAAACACCCAGTTGTTAGGCCAATAATGAGATGTGAGAATAACAATAGTCATGATTTGAGGCAATTATGTTATACAGGGCATGATTGGAAAATATTTGCTCAGGATAGGGATGTGTGGAGAGCTTATGTCCGCGCTACTATGAACCTACGGGTTCGTCACTGCCACTGAGTTATATATAACTAACTAACCCGTAGTTTTATAGTAACGGGTCATAAGCTCTCCATACATCCCCAGGGGGTCCGTTTATCGGGCCCCAGCTGTGCTCACAACAGCAATAGGGCGCGTCCCCGGGTGGCGGATAGGGGAACGGTCGGTGGTTTGCATTGCACTCCTCCCGGCTAGGTCCAGTCCGGACCCGCGGGCCATTTGTGAGGTCGTCAGGACTCGAGCGACCTGACGTACTACATAGCTCGTGCTGCGCCCACTCCAGCAACAAAACGCGTCCCCTCGGTGGCGTAGTGGGGAAAAGTTTGGTGGATCTGCTAGTCAGTCCTCCCTTCCAAATCCGATGGACTCGCGGACCATGATTGGGGTCAGCAGGAAAATTAATTAGAGAGGCCTGCTGTCAAACCTGTGAATCCCGGCCCACAAGCGGGAGCATGGGCCGCTGTTGGTGGAGCGGTGGGAGACTGGAGATCAGAAGCTCCTTTCTCTTGGTTCAATTGAACCCGAGACCATCTGTGGGAGCACCATGGGAGATGAGCACCCTGGATGCCTACATTACTCAGTGGGCTGTCTCACAGCAGCGGCACGACTAGGCTTAGTCTTGCGAACGGGCTGGTTGGGACAATACCGGGCGTAATGCTGGGAATTACCACCAGGTCAATAAGCTCGGGAAAGGAGGAAGCGCGGTCTTTTGGGTCTGGGACTTAGAGCCGACTCTGGGACCGAGTGACCCAAGGACAATCTGTGAGGTCGTCAGGAGTTGAGAGACCTGACGTACTAATGCTCAGGCTGGACCCACTTCAGCAACCAAACACGTCCCCAGCTGGTGCACTGGAGGAAAGGTCGGTGGATCTGCTAGACAGTCCTCCCGGTCAAGTCCAAGGGACTCGTGAACCATTAGTGGGGTAGGCAAGAGTTGAGCGCCTTGTCGTACTATTTGCTCATCTGTTGGAGCTTGCGAGCTCCGTGCTGGCCCACAACGGCAGCAGAAGGCGTCCCTGGCGGCAGACCAGGGCTCGGCTCGGACCAGTGCAGAGGGGAGCAACTGTACTGGTTCCTGGCTCAGCCTACGGGCTCGTCGACAAACTGTGGGATCGCCAGGAGATGAGCACCTGGATGTACTAAAAGTCTCACACTGTGGGGCTTATAGCCCTAGCCAGTCTCACAACGGCTGCAGGACACGTCCCTGGAGGCAGAACAGGAGAACGGTCGGTGGATCTGCGACAGCAGTCCTCCCGGCTAGGCTCATGGAGCCCGTGGACCAACTGTGGGGTCGTCAGGAATGAGCGACCTGGCGACTACGAAGCTCAGCAATTCCCAAAAGTTGCAACTCCAACACCCTCTCCCTAGGGGTGTTGGTTTTAGGACCGTGAGCTTGAACTTGGACGTGAACATAGGATAGGGAGGACAAGCACTCTAGGACTTAGGAGTATGGTTATGATGATCGAGGTATCCCAAGGGGTGGGGGAAGGGCCTAGATGTCCTGTCCTGTCTCCATACATCCGTATCCAGAGCTAATTATTTCCTATCATCCCCTATATGCCCTATAATTTATTTACTTCAAATCATTGTTAATGATATTCTCCCACCTCATTCTTGGTCTTCATACTGGGCGCTTTCCCTCTGGTTTTCTTACAAGGAGTTTCCAAGCACCTGTTTCATTCCCTATTTGTCTATCGACTCGGGCATAAGCGTTCAATCCATAAGTAAAACACTGTATTTCGTCCTTATATACCATTGCATCCTACGGAGCGATGCATACAAGCAGGGTCGGGTGTTTTTAGCCTGCGGGATAAAGGATACGACTTCAATCCAGTTCTGTTATACTTTCGTTTCTTAAAATGAACATAGACATTCAAGTTTTGGCAACTTTATAAACGTATGTGGATTATGCGGTAAAATTACTATATCCCTAAGGCTGGAGTATATGTAAATAAACAGGAATACAAAGTTCAAACAATCGTATAGAAGTTCTTTATGTCAAATCCTCTCAGAATCATGGTTATAAACAACAGCTAAGCTTTAGACCAGTGATGTTTAACTTGGGATAACCGATCTTTCCTCGCGTGAACGAGATTAGTTCTTGTGGGTATTTCAAAATAAGAAGTTTATACATAAAACATTAAAGAACAGAATGCCCTATAACTATACATAATACATTAAAGAACAAAACAAGAAGAGACACTAGATGAAGTTTTATAAAACATTGGCAGTTCCTGCATTATTACTTCATGGGAGTGAAACTTGGGTAATGACCAAAAAAATTACAAAGTAGAATACAAAGCGTAGAAATGAACTTCCTTAGAAGAACTAAAGGCTGCACAAGATGGGATCGGATAAAGAATCAATATATAAGAACAGAATTAAATACATATCCATTGAATGGTATAATTAAAGAATATAGAGATACATGGTTTAGACATGTAGAAAGAATAAATATAACAAGATTACCAAAACAGCATTTAACTACAAGCCAAGAGGTTCAAGGAATGTGAAAAGATGGACAGAACAACTGTGAGGCGGAACAGGCAATTTGCCTAGCCCGTGAAGTGAAGAAAATAGATGAAGAAGTTTATAGGCCTACATTTATTTGCGAATCATCACTTCAGAAACAATAAAAAAAATTCTGTCAAAGACATTTTTATTGCTCTATAGACTTATTTGTCACTATATATCCCATATTTTAAACATGCTTTTTGACACATCCCGCCTTTTTATTTGTTCAAGTTGGCAAACGCACTTATTGGGAAACATCTGCAGCAATTAATGAGTGTTGCCAGGTAGAAGTAAACCTGAAGTAAAGAAACAAACTGATAAAGCAGCACAAATATCTGGATATATGAAAGATTTAATTTGGCGCTACAAGCATAGGCCTATGTTAACACAAAGCAAAATCCGCATGTACAAAATGATAGTTCGGCCAGTTATCGTAGGCCTATATGGGACAGAAAATGGGGCTGATACAATAAAAAATAAACTTATAATAAGCACATGTGAAATGAAGATCTTGAGAACTATTCAGGGGAAAACATTATTTAATAGGATACACAATACAGAAATTGGAGACAAATGTCAAATTCAAGACATAACCAAATTTATTATAGACAGACGAAAATATTGAAAAGATCATAGAGAAAGGATGGAAGACAACAGACTTGCAAAAAGAGCTAAAGAAGATAAACTAATGGACGGGAGAAGAGCAAGAAGAAGACCAACCAAGATATGGATAGACAGTACGTATTACTCCGAGGAGTGATTTGGGAAACAAACAGGATAAAAATTCTACAAATAAAGAAGAAGAAAAAATAAGCCAGGTTGAAAACTTTATCCCACTGTGTATGGAGTTTTTAACTAGGAGTTAAATGGAGCGATTTTTCATTTTCTTATTTAAGAGTTATTTTATTAAAAATAAATGAATAGTAAATAATATTATTTTCTTTTTCAATGCTTCCATATGATGGCAATGATTATATGTTTCTGTTTTATTATATTACCGTTAATTCTTTCGTTGTCTTACGCTCTGAACCATTAAGTTTGACATAAAGTGATCGACAAAAATGTGCACTTAACCCATTTGACATCTAGATGCATTGTTACTTTTTGCAGAAGACCAAGTTCTAATATTTAGCTCAGAATATGGACTACAGGAAACACTTTTTCAATTAAATACCATTATACAGAATTATAATTTCAAAATATCAATAAGTAAAACGAAAAGCTTAGCTTTTAAAAATCAAATATCGTATGGGCTAAAATAATTCTGGAGGAGAAATCCATTGAAGAAATGGAATATTTAAATTCCTGGGTTATGAAATCCCTTATTTTAAAAATGAAGGTATTTTTAACAAACTTAATAAATTTAATTATATATGTGGCACAGTTAAGTGAATATTGAAAAATACAAGAAAGGAAACAAAAGTAATATTTATAAAGTTGTGGAGTTAGATTAGTCACCTTTGTCACATCAAAGAATCTCATTGTTAAGACCACAACATTTCAGCATAAGGATGTTCATAAATACACCTGGACGTCCCCAGATAGAGAAACTCGGAACCAGATAGATCATGTATTAGTGGATAAACGCTGGCACAGTAGCATCATTGATGTTAAATCAGTTAGAGGGACAGACTGCAATTCGGATCATCATTAAATTTGGTCAGAGTGAAAATCAGACAACGGCTATCGCTTATGAGAGGAACAAACGGTAAAGATGATTCTCTAAAATTTGAATTAAAAAACTTGAAAAATGATGAAGTGCGGCAAGAATACCAAATCAAAATTGCTAATACATTTGAAATACTGGAATCTTCAGATGACAATGTGGCAAACGAAGAAGAAACTCATATAAATAAAGAATGGGAGGCTATAAGAGACACTATTAAATTGTCAGCATCAGAAAGCATTGATTGTTAAAAAAGAGGCAAAACAAGAAATGGTTTGATGAGGAATGTGCCGACATTGTAAAGAAAAGAAAGCTAGCAAAAATGAAATGGTTACACGAGCCAAATTAGGTAAATTTAGAGCAATTGGGTAGTGTTAGACGGGAAACCACCAAGTTACTAAAGAGTAAAAAGGGGAATATTTGAGAGAGAAGATTAATGATCTTGAAATGAATGCAAAAAATAGGAACATTAGAGAATTATATCAGGGAATTAGGATAGAGAAGAAAGGGTTTCAGGCTAGAACAAACATAATTCGGAATGAAAATGGGGATATGATTGCATATTCCAGGAGTATATTAAATAGATGGAAAAGTTACTTTAATCAGCTATTAAATGTAAATACAGAACAGGACATTGTGGAGGATAATTTACAGACGGCTGAAATGCTAGTCGCAGAGCCAAGTGCATTAGAGGTTGAAATGGCGATAGAAAAATCGAAGATGTATAAAGCATCAGGTTCAGATGAGATCCCAGCAGAACTGATAAAGTCAAGGGGGGAAAAATTGATGGACAAGATACGCTGGTTGCTTAGTATGTTTTGGGAAAAAGAAGCTTTTCCAGATGAATGGAAGGCATCAATTATAGTACCAATTAATAAGAAATGAGATAAAACTGATTGCAACAACTACAGGGGCATCTCATTACTTTCAACTTCGTACAAAATTCTAACAAATATATTAGTAAGCAGACTTACTCCCTATATTGATGACATTCTAGGAGACCATCGATGTGCATTTAGAAGAAACGGGTCTATAACAGATCAGATTTTTAGTATAAGACAAATTTTGAGAAAAGAAATGGGAATATAATGGTACTGTACATAAACTGTATGTAGACTTCAAAAAAGCATATGATTCAATTAAGAGGAAGAAGTTATATAGTATCCTGCTGGAGTTCGGAATTCCTAAAAAGTTAGTTAGACTTATACGAATGTGTCTAAATGGCACAAAGAGTAGGGTGCGTGTAGGCAAACAGTTTTGGGACACTTTTGAATTTTTTGAAATCCAGAATGGGTTGAAGCAAGGAGATGCACTATCTCCTCTAATATTTAATTTTGTACTAGAGCATGCCATTAAATCTTTAGAGAATGAGGAAGGATTACAACTGAATGGTATTAATAAGCTGTTAGTTTATGCTGATGATGTAGTAGCCTACTGTTGGCCGATAGCGAGGAGATACTAAAGGACAACACGCACACACTATTGAGTAACACTAAGAGATTAGGACTGGAAGTAAATATCAATAAAACTAAATATATGGCCACACGTAGAAATTCATTAAATAATGGAAATGGACAGCTAATGACAAATGAAAGAAATTTTGAGGAGGTGGCTGAATTCAAATACCTAGGAACAATAATCACAAGTAGGAATGAGATGCACAAAGAAATTAAACATAGGCTCAATTCTGGAAATGCATGCTATTATGCATTGCAGAGACTCTTGATGTCCCAACTCCTTTCAAAACGTTAAACTGAAAATATATAAAACTATTATTCTACCAGTTATATTATATGGGTGCGAAACATGGACTCTTACTTTAAGAGAGGAAATAAGATTACAAGTATTTGAGAATGAAGTACTTAGGAAAATTTTTGGACCAAAGAGAGATGAACAGACAGGTGAATGGGGAAGACTTACATAACAATGAACTACATGGTCTTTATAGGAAGCCAGATATAATAAGAACAGTTAAGTCTCGTAGACTGCGATGGGCAGGCCATGTTGCCCGTATGGGGTATGAAAGACTTGCATGGAAGCTTCTTGTAGGAAAACCAGAGGAAAGACGCCCAGTTGTTAGACCAAGAATGAGGTGGGAGAATAACATTAACTATGATTTGAGGGAAGTAGATTATACAGGGATGATTGGAAAACATTGGCTCAGGATAGGGATTATGGACAGGTTATGTCCGCGCAGCCATGGACCTACGGGTTCGATACTGCCACCAACTAACTCAGTGGCAGTCCTCTTACTATTATGTAGTATTGAGTTTTGGATTTTATCTAAAAGAGAAGACAAGAGCATAAAAACAGCTGAAATGAGATTTCTGAGAAGTGTAGCTGGCTGCAAACTTCTAGATGAAAGAAGAAGCGAAGATATTAGAAATTATCTATGTGGCACAATTAAACGTACTTTATTGAATAAAAGTAGAAAAGAAACTATTTTAAAATCTTACAAAGTTTTGACAATTCCATCTCTTATTTATGGATGTGAAATCCGGACATTAACAAAGTCTGATAGTAAACAAATAGAGGCTGCAGAAATGAAGATGTTGAGAGCAATAGCAGGATACCAAAAGACCGATCAAAATAAAAACGAAGATATAAGAACAGAACTTAATATATCTAATCTCTATGAAAGAATAAAATACTATCAAACTGCTTACCTTAAGCACGTATTACGAATGAATGAACAGCGCATACTAAGAAGAATGTATAATTATAAACTAAAAGGGAGAAGATTGTTGGGAAGACCACTGAAGAGATGGAAGAACCAAATTGGACCTATAATGAGATCGGAACAGGCCATTGGGCTTAATCCTTGTTGATAATGATGATGAGCTAAATATTTTTAAACTTTTATATAAAATAAAACAATCTAGATAAAATTGGGAAGAACATGTCCTAAGAATGAAAGATGAACGCATACCATAAATTATACTTAATTACAAACCTAAAGGATACAGGAATGTTGATAGACCGAAAAAGAGATGGATTCAACTTTTTGAATAAGAATATATGAGATTGAATCAAGCCACATTGACTTAATCCATGAAAATTGATAATAATAATAATAATAATAATAATAATAATAATAATAATAATAATAATAATAATAATAATAAACGCATTGTATTATATGTTGGCTAACTCGGTCACTGACAACCCCCACATTTTCAATCCACCAGCCGACACTATCTCTTTATTTCCCTTTAGTTTAACCTGTTACTTTGTAGTAGTAGTAGGACTTTATTAGACAAAAAGTAAGATATTTACAATATTATTTACAAATATGTGTCGCACGGGCAGTAAGCCGTACGTGCTGTTGACAGTCCGTTACAATAAAGTAATAATTGGTACTAGTGTAAAGAAAAATAAACAACAAAAACAGCAATAACATTACAATTACATAAAGAAAACACAATAATAATATTACAACTAAACAACAACACAATAGCATTATACACTAAAAAACATTAACATTACAATTACATAAAGAAAACACAATAATATTACAATTAAATAATAACACAATAGCATTATACACTAAAAAAAACATTAACATTACAATTACATAAAGAAAACACATTAATATTACAATTAAATCATAACACAATAGCATTATACACTAATTAATTTATATATAATTGTTAATAATTAATGGTATTGCATTTTGATAACATATATTTATTCATGAATGAGTGTTGTCCTTATTTTCCGCGTTTTGTCCAGAAATTTACCGAGGTTTATCCAATTTTCTGGATTTACCAACAACTCGTAGCATGCCAATCTTTCCCGATTTGAATTTAGAAATCTTTCCGGTAATAGCTGACGTCTCCAATATTCTAAATCATTACATTTTCCTAATATATGTATCTCATCTTCAAAGTTCCCGCACATTGGACATATTCGCATATCGTGATCGTCGCTAATTTTTAGAAATTTTGTAAGTACATTTACATGCACCACACCTTCCGTGCTTTACAAGTGCACGATCTGCCGAGAGAATATTTTGACTCTGGATCATAATACTTTTTCATCACACAAGCGCATGGAAAGTTTCCCCGGATGAGTTAACGAGGGCCACCTATGAGACAACACAACATGGTTACAAATGTGCCTATCAGTCTATACCCGTGCATCCCCACGTGACACAAGGTTGCTCTCTTGCGAACGTTATTTAACCAAACAAGTGGTTATCTCATCCCCTCAAAGAGATATAAAAGTAAAGTGATCCCACAACAGGCCTCAGGAGGCCCTTGGGGTAGTAGGAGGTTAAGGCTCCCACTTTTTCTGTACAATCGGCACTTTATGTCAGCCGGGTTGTCCGCCCTGCGTGACGGCCGCCTTTACCCCCAGAACAAGCGTCTGGTACTCATTTCAGTTAGAGGCTGAGTCGACCCCAGGGTCATAGTGCCGCCAGAGGGTTTGGGTCAGTTTAAAAATCCTGACCCCAACGGGACTTGAACCCTCGACCCTCCAGCTTGTAGCTCAGTGCCTTAACCACTACGCTACGGCGTGCCCCCTCCTCAAAGAGATATGACGTAGACAATTAAGATGCCGAACGCAGTCTCTGGGCGAAACGTCGGGGAACTACAAGTTTCAAGACCACGTTCAAAAGCCCGGAAATCTTGTACAAGATCACCAAACTAACTGCGGCCGTGAAAACCTAAGTCAATAAGTTAAGATATTACTTAGATGGGAAAGGCTAATTTCTTCTGAGGTTCTAATTAGGCTTGAGGTTATTTTACGAGCCCGAAAACCTTCAGACTCTGAAGCCCACCCAAAGCATTTATTCCTTTGATTTTTCCATCCTAAAAACCCATCGACCTAGGCCGGGTTTTAACTCGAAACCCTCAAGACCAGAGGCAAGGAACATAAATCCTAGACCACCGAGACTGATGTCTGTCTGTTTATATCCATTCAATCAATGTGGGGACAAGAGTATTCCTTTGCGAGAATTACTTAACTAACTCACTGGCACTATCGAACTCGTAGGTCCATATCCGCGCGGACATAAGCTCTCCATACATCCCTATCCTGAGCTAATGGTTTCCAATCATCGCCTGTATAATCTACTTCCCTAACGTGATTGATGTTATTCTCCCACCTCATGCTTGGTCTATCAACTTAGCGTTTTCCCTCTTGTTTTCCTACAAGAAGTTTCTATGTCCCTCTTTCATTCCCCATTCATGCCACATGTCCTGCTCATTGCAGTCTACGAGTCTTAACTGATATTATGTCTGGTTTCCTATAAAGATCGTGTAGCTCACTGTTATGTAGTCTTCTCCATTCAAATGTCTGTTCATCTCAATTTTTTTTTTCTAAGAACTTCATTCTCAAATACTCGTAACTTTTATCCTCCCTTAAAGTAAGAGTCATATAACTGGGAGAATAACAGGTTTGTATAATTTCAGTTTAATGTTTTCTTGAGAGAAGTTGGGTCGACAAGAGTCCCTGTAATGCATAATAGCAAGTATTTCCAGAATTGAGCCTATTTCTAATTTATGTGTGAACCTAAATCTTTGTAATTATTCTTCCTATATATTTGAATTCAGCCACTTGTTCAAAATTTCCCTCATTTGTTATTAACTGTCCATTTCCATTATATAGTCTATTTTTATGTGTGAACATATATTTAGTTTTATTGATGTTTCTTGCAGTCCCAATTTCTTAGTGTTACTCAATAGAGTGTGTGTGTTGGCTCTTAGTATCTCTTCGCTATCACCTAATACTTATTTAATAGTTACTTAACCAAGTTAATTTAGTCACGTTTATTTCCCTACAAGTGTCAGCGAGTGTCAAAATGTTATCTCATCGCCTCAAATATACAGCTAATAGGTATGAATGGGAAACGCCGATTGAATTTTGTACAGAGGCAATAATTTAGTCCTGAGATCGTTTTACGAGACTTAAGACCCTCAAACTCGGGACACGTTGTCTTAAAATCTCTCCAGGAGAAGTTGGCCCTTGGGATTTTTATTCCTGTACAATTCCTCAACCTGAAAGGCAAGGAAGTTAACCCCTAGACTACCGAAGAAGGTAGTTACATATATCAAAAGGATAAATGACGTTAACGGTATGGATTCTAATGACCACAGTTTGAAAACCGCGCGGTACGATCAATAGCACATGGTTGATGACAATCAATACGTCGACGCTTGCGTGGCGCCTCTTGGGGGTGCCGGGCGCCGTGTAACACCCCGCCCAACCCCTAGTGTACGTTCCGACATCTTGGTGTGTGTTGACATTCATCTACCTGCCAGGTAAACAAATATATGTAACATAGTCAACAGTTGTTAATGCTAAAATACCATTAACGATATTGTAACCTTACTTTATTTCTAATACAGTTATTTATAGAATAATGCATGCCAGCTGTAGCTATTTCTTTGGAACCACCTGTAGTTTTTACAACGATGATGTACTTCTAGTAGTGTAAAGTACTATGACTTATCTACTATTGGTTACTGTAATGTGCTAAGCTGAATAACCCGCTCTAAAGGAGGGAAATAACTAAAACAAACCAGGTAAGGAAGCTATTACTCGTCCAAGTTAAGTCTGCATGGCTAAAGGGGAAGTGTGTTAGCGCTAGTGTCGCCTAACTATTTTTATAGAAGGGAAAACCCCTAAACACGTGTGAAAAATCATTACATGTTTGTCAAATTAGTCATTTAGTCGACGACTGCTGAATGTTTCGGATCATTTAAAATCACAGTGATGGTCATCTCTCTATTACCAGCCTCACAACACAACACAGGGGACGGGAATTGGCAACATGTAATGAAGAAGACAAGGAGGGACAGTTCATTCCCCAGTAGTAACATGGTTGCCGGATTATTAATTTGGCCAACGACTATTGTAAGTGACGGATCAATTAAAAAGCACAGTATTTACCATCGCTCACTTCCCAGTCAAATAACAGAACGCAAGGGACAGGAAGTAGCAACATAGTAAGAGTAAGAAGAGAACCAACAGCACATTCCTAGCATATTTTCCACCTCCAGTCTTAACTGTTTTTGAATAACGTAAGTAGTATTTATTTATATTCAATACCACCAGGTTGTCATTATGACATTTCTGGTATTTTTCTCCTGGCTAGGCATTATTGTAACTCATTTCTGAGGTTGGGACGCCTGGAAGGCGGGGTTACGCTGTCCCGATTATGTATGATATGTGATGATAATGGTAATAGTGCGCCAGGAGAGGCCTTAATCCTAAACTTAATATCCATCCATTCATAGTAATTCTGCCCGAAGACAGGTCCTTCATTGCAATCATAGCATTTTCATGCTATGCTTGCAGCTTTACTAGGGAATTGTAGGTGTGGTAGCTTCCCGTTGCTTTCCACACCGGAGGATGATGTTGATAATGATAAGGATGATGATGATGATGCCCATATGATTTCGGGGACCGTTTGGGCCTTAAAGATTTCCTGACATTTGTCTTATAGGTGAGGAAAAACCCCGATAAAAACCTCACCCAGAAAAACTGCCCCGACGGGGATCGAACCTGGGCCCGCTGCGTGACAAGGCAGCACGCTACCTCGAGACCACAGCGGTGGACAACTTAATATAATGAGGTGAATATTCTAAAGATGATAAAGATGGCCAGACGATGTTCGGGGATCGTTTGAGCCTTAAAGCGTCCTGACATTAGTCGAATTGTTGAGGAAAACACCGAAAAAATCTTACCCAGGAAAGTTGTCCCGACCGCGAATCGAACACGGGCCCGCTGCGTAACAAGGCAGCACGCTATCTCCAGACCACAACGCAACGGTGGAATAAACGTATGTAGTATGTTTTAAAAGTGTATAGTATTTCTGTCTGAACACGCTCACCCGACCCCCTGACATCATTGCAACAACATTACCCCTACAGCTGTTTGTTCAGCTTAGCATATAACAGTGCACAGAACTGATCTTGCTGTAAGCTATAATCAATTTATATAACCCATATTTCCCCGTATGGGGATTAGATCGCTTTCTAGTGGCAACCCTAGATGTCAGCGAGTGGTATGGGGTCGGCATATTGCCTCAGTAAGACATCTATGAACAACTAAGATTTTACTTGGATGGACAACGGTCGGTAAACTTTACACAGATGCCTTTTTATTCATGCTTGCGGTTCTTTTATGACCTTGAAAATCTTCAGACTCGGGACCCACGGCTCAAAGTCCCTCCCGGAGAACTTGTCCCTTGGATTATATAGAATGGGCACAAACCGAATCACCAAGGTACTACTGAACGTTAAACTTGACTCTAAAAGAAAACGTGGTAGACCCAGGATTAGATGGAGGAACCATGTGGAGAATGATTTAAGAAAAACTGGAAACAGTAATTTGAAACAGAAAGTAAGAGACAGAACAGAATGGTGAGCTATTGTTGGGAAGGTCAAGGCTAAACTCTAAGAGCTGTACTACCGAAAATGGTGACGAATTTATATTGGACTTTTTAAAAGCTGACATTTTTCTGGGGACCTATCGTCCTGGAACCGCAGGATTAGGTTGCATATTTTTAAATATATATTTTTTCCACGTATCGATATATGAAATGTGTCTGTGATTAAAAAAAAAATAGTACCACAAGAGAGCTGTCGAAACCTACCTTTAAATTTTTCCCAGAGAAGCGTTGTGATGTACTAACGCCGTGTCAAAAAAAAAAAAAATATATATATATATATATATATATATATATATATATATAATTTACTGTTTTTAACTGCAATGCACTAAAATCCAACACAAAATCTCTCATTTAAACTACAGGTAAGTAATATAACTCCTGGCTTGGTGAAATGGATAATCCCCAAAATCTGTCGTCTGCGCGACGCTCCGCTTCACTCCACATGGCTCTATTGAAGCAGGGAGTCCATCTGCTTCCCACATTGGATAGTCATTGTTGGATTCTGGTTTCTTTTTCTGTGCCTTGCAGTTAAAGGCGGCATATACTTTTATGGATACGGCGTTGGAACATCACAGTGGTTCTCTGGAAGACATTTCAAGGTAGGTTTCGGCATGTAATGGTTTACAGTTCCCTTGTAAGATTTTTTTGTAGCATGTCCTGTTACAAACTGTTGTAACACTACGTACCTCATACTAAGAGGTTATTAACAAGTTATCTTCATGATTGATTTTGATTGTGAAATCAGAAATCGTAAATTTTACAATCACATTTTGACCAGCCTCATGGGCTAGTGGTCAGCGTTTCTGACTGCGAATACAAAAGATTAGAATGTTATAATAATATTCTGGCACTAACGAACTAACTCACTGGCTCTATCGAACCCGTAGATTCATGGCTGCGAGGACACAATCTCTCCTTACATCCCTATCCTGAATTAACGTTTTCCAATCATCCCCTCTATAATCTTCTTCCCTCAAATTATGTATACTGTTATTCTCCCACCTCCTTCTTGGTCTACCAACTGGGCGATTTCCCTCAGGTTTTCCTACTAGAAACTTCCATGCACCTCTTTCATCCCCCATACGTGCCACATGTCCTGCCCATTGCAGTCTACGAGACTTAACAGTTCTTATTATATGTCTCCCTATACATATCATGTAGCTCATTATTATTTAGCCTACTTTTTTCTATTCACCTGTCTGTTCATCTCTTTGGTCCAAAAATGATCCTAAGAAATTTATTCTCAAATACTCGTAATATTTTTTCCTCCCTTAAAGTAAGAGTCCATGTTTCGCACCCATATAATGTAACTGGTAGAATAACAGTTTTATATATTTTCAGTTTAACTTTTTTGAGAGAAGTTGGGATGACAAGAGTCTCTATAATGCATAATTTTTTTTTTTTTCCAAATGTCCCAGGTTTGTCTTTTCGACATTCCTGGTTTCTCTCCTGGCATGGCGTAATTGTAAACCACTTCTGAGGTTGGGGCGCCTGGAAGTCGGGGTTACGTTGCCTCGATGATATGATGGGTGATGATGATGATAGTGGTGCGCCAGGAGAGTCCCTAATCCTAAACTTAACCTAAGATGAATATGAATGATGATGATTGCGATGGCCATATGATTTCGGGGACCGTTTGGGCCTTAAAGTTTTCCTGACATTTGTCTTACAGGTGAGGAAAAACCCCGATAAAAACCTCACCCAGTAAAACTGTCCCGGCCGGGGATCGAACCCGGGCCCGCTGCATGACAAGGCAGCACGCTACCCCGAGACCACAGCGGTGGACATAATGCATAACATGCATTTCCAGAATTGAGCCTATGTTGAATATTCTGACACATCCATATTAATTATGTTAAATTAAATCCTTGATGAAAAGAGCACGATATAGGGGGCGCTCGTACCTCTAAACAAATAGGAATAAATTTCCATTTTGCATTTTTCATTCTGCGAATAGTATGTCGAAGGTTTTCTGAGAAAGGAATAGTTCATTAATTAAGGAATACTGTCATATCGAACACTTTGTTATTGTAGCCTACTAGGTCAGGGTTATTTCTCTACTGGCAACTTTACTTTACGATTTTGTCCTACTTAAGCTCTCAACTGTATATAAAATAATGGATCACATAGTAAATATATTCATAACATACGTCCCATTAAGTCGAGTAATCAGTTTGAAATCAGATGTTCGCATCTCGTTAAGCCTCTCATTGAGAGATATGAAACACATTTGCTATCTTCTTCTAATCGAATTGTGGCGGCTCATCTACATAAACTGAAGTCTACAGTTTATTTATAGGCCTATAAAATAAACATAAGGTCAACGTAAATGAAGCAGTATGCTAATTTTAATTTAATCTTTTCTGATGAAAAGAAGCAGGGTGTTCCGAAATTATTCGTTCAAATTAATACAGACACTCACTGGCACTATCGAACCCGTAGGTTCATGGCCGCACGGACATAAGCTCTCCATACATCCCTATCCTGAGCTAATGTTTTCCAGTCATTCCCTGTATAATCTACTTCCCTCAAATCATGCTTAATGTTATTCTCCCACCTCATTCTTGGTCTACCAACTGGGCGTTTTCCCTCTGGTTTTCCTACAAGAAGCTTCCATGCACGTCTTTCATTCCCCATTCGTGCCACATGTCCTGCCCATCGAAGTCTACGAAACTTAAACTGTTCTTATTATATCTGGATTCTTATAAAGATTATGCAGTTCACTGTAATGTAGTCTTCTCCATTCATATGTCTGTTCATCTCTCTTTGGTCCAAATTTTTTTCCAAGAACTTTATTCTCAAATACTCATAATCTCCTCTCCTCCCTTAAAGTAAGAGCCCATGTTTCGCATCCATATAATATAACTGGAAGAATAACAGTTTTATATATTTTCAGTTTAACGTTTTCTGAATGGAGTTCTATATAGACAAATTATTTCATTTTATGTATATTAGACTTAATATGTTCACCAGTGTGGTCTCGAGTTAGCGTGCTGCCTCATTAGTCATCACGCAGCGGACCCGGGTTCGAACCCCGGTCGGGAAAGTTTCCTGGGAGAGTACTTTTTTTTCGAGTTTTTCCTCACCTATAAGACAAATTTCAGGAAACTTTATGGTCCCCGAACGTCATATGGCCATCATAATCATCATAATTTTAATTTGCCTTAGATTAAGTATAGGATTAAGGGTTCTTCTGGCGCACCACTATCATAATCATCAACCATCATATCATCGGGGCAGCGTACCCCGCCTTCCAGGCGCCCCAACCTCAGAAGTGGGTTACAAATTGCCAATGCCAGGAGAGAACACTAAAAAATGTCGAAATGACAAATCTGGGACATTGAATATTTTTTTTTTATTTTGGTAGCATTTAAAGTTCGTACCCATAAATAATTACACTAGTAAAAGAATGCATGATCAAGTTCTAAAAGTATCTCTTATTACCTTATTCAGAGCATAGGACCTCAACGAAGTAATTCCAGTGCACCTTATTTCGCTATAAAACCTTCAACTTTCCATGTCCTTCCTTCCTTTTTCTGGTTTCCACTTCCACACTCATCCATGAAAGTCGTGGTCTTCCTCTTTTTCTCTAGGCTTGAGGATTCCAAAGGCCTGTCTCTCAATAGCATCCTGTTTTATTTCTATGAGTATGGCAAATCAATCTTCATTTCCTCTTTGGATGTTCAATGCCTATCAGAAAACCCGACAACAACCAGTAAAATTCCAAAGAATAGTCATAACGCGAATAGTCGCGTTGCATTGAATATCACCTGGAACATCTATTATGAAGAATAGTGATCAGAAAGATCACAGTATAAAAATACTGCTCGTATGATACAAATAGCAATAATAGACAATAACTCATTATCTTCTTCATCTAGAATCTTGCCCCCGTTTCGAGAGTAGAGTTTTAGACAAATGTCTTCACTATCTCGGTCACTCCATTTCTTCTCTCTCTTTCATCCATTCAACTCCATTTTCCTTGACATTCCTCTTAACTTGTTTCTGTCTATATTTCGACCTCTTGGTCTTTTCCTTCCTAATCTAAATTCCAGTTCTTGTCTTAGGGTCGTATTTATGAACGCATTAGACCGTAAAAGTCGTTCTCTGCTGAGAAAGTTGCATCCAAAGACGTTTTTGCGTACTCAAAAGTCTGTTCATGCGATAATAATTGTCGAAATTCCTAAGCTACCTGGCGAGGTGACTTTGCAGAGAACGAATCGTGAGCAACCCGATGGGAACCGATGGTAACCGATATACTTTGAAACCTTACTGCTTATCTTGCTGTTTTATCCAAGATGTCGGACCTTGAAGACTTCGATCGTGTTTTCGCTATACGCGGAGAAGATGAATTTGATAGAGTCTACCAAAGAATTCAACTGGAAGAACAGGAGAATCGGCGTAATATCGCGCGACGCAGACGTCGTCGTATACGGTTTTATTTGCGGTACGCAAGCGTAAATGCGTTCCTCTAGCAGACGAAAATAACGGAAGTGGTTTTATCGCTGAGAATTCTGGGTAATTTCTTGCCAATATTACGAAAAAAACTACTTTCATGCATGACCAGTCGGCGACTCGCTAATTCGAACTTTGCACGTGCTCACGGAAAATTCAACTCACCAGAGACCCTTGTATTTGCATGCGGCCCTAAGTATCCTTTTATTAATTCTAACATGGCCATACCATCCCATGCTACTATCCTCTGTTTAAATTTGTATTTATCAAACTTCAAAATATTTCTTTATAAGTCAGCAGTACGACCTGTCCTGATTTATGCTTCTGGAACAAGGCCCGATACGTCCAAAATATAACATGTTGCAATTACAGGAAATGATATCTTAGAAAAGTAAAGAAGGAAACATATAATATATAAAAATGAATGTTTGTTCATACTTTATGCGCTGCCATACCGTTCATCCGATTGTAATGGGACTTTTTGCAAAACGTTCAGATGATTCCCGGAATGAACATAGGCTATAAGAGAGTTACGATACTCAACTCCTACACCCTTAAAAATCACCCTTTGTAGTGAAAAATGTGGGAAAAAAATATAGCTTTTTGTGCGCTTAAATGGCTTACGTTGCCTAAACCGTAACGGTACACCAAATCCATGTACGCAGAATTGAATATCTCAAAAAACTCTACAAAAAAGTCCACAACAACATATATCTATCTTTCACAGATAACTCACAATAGCCATTTTTGTCTTTCATTGATGACAAGAAGATCAGGATACGTAGATTCCCGGGTTAGCATAGCAGCTCGCGGCTGGTATTCTTTTACGAATAACTCAAATTAACGAATTTTGTCTTTCAGCTCATTTATGCCAAGTACATCGGGATACATAGATTCCCGGGCAACGCCGGGTAATCAGCACGGGGTATCTAAACATAATTACGATATGGCTTTACTTATAGTGATTGCTTGAATATTAAATTTTGGAAGATGAGATTTTATTTACTATTTGGATTGTATGAAAGGTAGTTTGGAAATAGAAATAATTAATTTATTGGTTGTTTTAACTGCAATAACGAAGAGAGCAAATTTGTAATTATTTTTCCTTTTACTTATTCAACTAAACATAAAACCACAATTTTCATCTTTCAGCTAATTTATGTCAAGAAGATCGGGATAAGTAAATTCTTGGGCAACGCCGGGTAATCAGCACGGGGTATATACAAATAATAACGATATAAATTTATAATTATTTTTCCTTTTACTTATTCAAGTAAACTAAAACCACTTTATAATTTATTTAGGCGTAGCAGCGCAAGCCGGATGTTATCTAGTACATAATAAAACCAGAAATTAATTCATTCGGGAACAATATGAAATTCAACTTATAAACGAATGGATATCAAGAAGGAGGTAAAGTGATCCTACTACAGGCCTTAGAAGGCCCTTGAGGTAGTAGGAAGTTAAGGCTCCCACTTTTTATAGACAGTCGGCACTTGATGTCAGCCGGGTTGTTAGCCCTGAGTGAAGACCGCCTTTACCCCCAGAACAAGCGTCTGGTACTCATTAAAATTAGAGGCTGAGTCGACCCCAGGGTCATAGAGCCGCCAGAAGATTTTAATCATAATTAATGCCACGAGTGATTTCAAAATTATCGATAAATTCACGACTCATGATGTAAGGAGTAAATTTATCTAGAGAATTTGGGAATCAAGAGTGGCATTTGAGGACTATTTAACGAATGAAATTAAGCTGTTTACTCACAAATCATTATTTAAATATAGTCATTTTAAAATATTTATATATATAAATATAAATATTAATATTTTAAAATGACTATATTTAAATAATGATTATATATGTAAGCGGCGATGTTTGAAAACAAACGAGAAACGTTATGTTTCATTTGTTCATCATTGCAACCAGATCATATTTATTGCCAAATAGAATCGCAATTTTGTAAGAATGCACCCTAGTGGAGAAAAAATTAAACACATCATTACAGGTTATTAATTAATGTCTGATGACCTATTATGTAAATATGTCAATTATATTTTTCTGCAACGTTAATTCCTAGGAAATAATACGTTTAAGAAAATGCAAACAGTGGTTTCTTTTTTTATGGTATAATCAATTGCTACGGATGTTTTTCTAGTATATCTCGCAAGCAGAATCTGGATACATTCGTGCATTATATTACAATCTGGGAGCCACTTGATAAAATGAAAGCGATAAAATGAAAGTGATAAAATCGAGATAAAAAAGACTGTGATTGTTTGTAAATAAAAATTCATTTAAATGTGATTGGTCATTGACTGCCATTTGGGGCATGAGTTAAATAGTTGCTCTTTAGATTAAACAAACTTCGACTTGTTCAAAATAGTATCCTCTAAATTATATTTTTGTTTCTGCTGATTTTTCTCTTCTTACTTTCATTACTACTTTTCACCATTTTTGTTCATTTTTAATCCATATGCTTTATGCTTTTAAAGGATCATCCCTTGTTGATAATTTTAATTTATTTGTTCGCATGCATCCCAAATTGCATTATCATATAGGCTATGTATATATATATATATATATATATTATAAAAACTAGAAATTAAGTAAGTAAAAATAAAATTCATACTAATCAAGGAGTTAAACAAGGATGCAGTATCTCTCCAGTTTTGTTTAACCTATACATCAATGATATAATAAAAAAAATGGAACGAAGAAACAAATAAAGAAATACAATTAGATAAAACACACTACTTGAAAACATTATTATACGCTGATGACTAGGTAATAATAGCAAATACGGAAGACGAACTTCAAAGGAATATTTTTAAACTACATAATATATGTGAACAATATAATCTCAAAATATCCATAGAAAAAACTAAGGTAATGGCATTCCAAGGGAAAAATCAAATCAGATCCAAAATAGTAATAGGTAACAAAATCATAGAACAGGTGAACCATCTCAATTATCTAGGATGTGACATTTCATTTAATTATGATAATGATATAAATAATAAAATAGCAAAATATGTGGTACGATAAAACGATCACTAAATAACAAAACAACAAGAGAGACCCAATTGAAATTTTACAAAACGTTGGCAGTACCGGTACTGCTCTATGGTTCAGAAGCCTGGATACATAAAAAACAAGATCGAAGTAGGATAACGGCGGCAGAAATGAATTTTTTGAGATCTGTTAAAGGGTGCACTAAGGAAGATAGAATCAAGAACACAGAAATAAGACAGGAACTTGAAATATTTGCAATAACTGATAAAATAGATACATATAGATAAAAATGGAAGCAGCACATAGACAGAATGAATGAAGATAGATATCCAAAACAAATAACAAAATACAAACCTAAAGGCACCCGAGATATGGGCAGACCTAGAAAGAGATGGGCTGAAGTCTGAACGGGTCAACAGGCCTAATCCATGAATGCAGATGATGATGATATATATATATATATATATATATATATATATATATACATAAGGATTTTCATATTTTCTCCCGTAGCCTTATTTTTAATCACATTCGTCATTATCACATACATTCAAAGAAGTTAAAATATACAGATTAAACTGTTATTATTCCTCTTGCATTATATAAACATGGACTCTTCTTACTTTAAGGGAGGAGAAAATATTACGAGTATTTTAGAATAAATTACTTAGAAACATTTTTGAACCAAAGAGCACAAACAGAAAGGTGAATGGAGAACATACATAACAGTGAGCTACATTTTCTTCATAGGAAACTAGATGTAATAAGATTGCGATCGGCAGGACGTATGACACGAATGGGGAAAGAAAGATGGATATGAAAACTCCTTGTAGGAAAGCCAGAGGGAAAACACCCTATATGTAGACATAAGATGAGGTGAAGAATAATATTAATCATGATTTGAGGGAAATAAATTATTCAAGAAATGATTGAAAACATTTGCTCAGGATGGGGATGTATGGAGAACTCGTGTCCGTTTGGGTTAACAAAACACTTCCCTGGCGAACTTCTAAAAATGTTTAATTGTGTGCAAATTTTAAAGAAATAATATTGCATGAATGAACAGGGTTTTCTGATTTTGTTTCGAAACCATCTCCACTAAAACACAAAACCTCACTCTCAGTGCTGGTAACTGTGACGTAACGAGGCTGCAAATGGCAATAATGAAGATTCCATAACGTTGTAGGGTATTGGGACGGATAATGACGTGTGGGGGAGAACCTCCCTCTTGAAAATGACAGGTCTCCTGTTTTAAACAGACGTGCCTTGTAATGCAATTACCTCACACATCATTATATACGAATATTCTAGAAACTAAGTTTCACTCAACATTTCAACGCTGTAGAAAATCGGATAATAATTACTCATGTTGTAAATGAGGCAACGACATAATTGTTAAAGAAGTAGATAAAACTAACTAACTAACTGGACTATCGAACTAGTAGGTTCATGGCCGCTTTCCATACATACTTATCCTGAGCCAATGGTTTCCAATCTCCCTTGTATAATCTACTTACCTCAAATCATGGTTAATGTTATTCTCCCACCTCGTTCTTGGTCTACCAACTGGGCGTTTCTCTCTGATTTTCCTATAACAAGCTTCCATGCACATCTTTCATTCCCCATTCGTGCCACATGTCCTGCCCATCGCAGTCTACGAGACTTAACTGTTCTTATTATATATGGCTTCTTATTAAGACCATGTAGCTCATTGCTATGTAGTTTTCTCCATTCACATGTTCATCTCTCTATGGTTCAAAAATTTTCCTGTGAGCTTTATTCTCAAATACTCGTAATTTCCTTTCCTCCCTTAAAGTAAGAGTCAATGTTTCACATCCATATAATATTACTGGGAGAATAACAGGTTTATATATTTTCAGTTTAACGTTTTTTTTAAAGGAGTTGGGACGACAAGAGTACATGTAATGCATAATAGCACGCATTTTCAGAATTGAGCGTATGTTTAATTTATATTTGCATCTCAATCTTATTTGTAATTATTGCTTCTAGGTATTTGAATTCAACCACTATTTTGTAAATAATAATAATAATAATAATAATAATAATAATATTATTATTATTATTATTATATTTTACATAACGGCGATGTTTAACAAATCAGATCATTAGCGTCACAGTTCAATGCTAGGCGTGAAAGGGCTACATATTTTGCTCATAACTCGCTGGCACTATCGAACTTGGAAATCCATGGCAGAGAGTACATAAGCTCTAAATATATCCCATTCCTGAGTTAAGATCGTCACTCTTTCGACCAAGGTACTTTTTTCGTCTGGCTTATCACCTGGTTGAAGGTGATAAGGTGACAAGCCAGACGAAAAAAGTAACTTGGTCGAAAGAGTGAAAATCTTTCACCGTAAAAATACAACCGTCAAGAAATGCGGACATGGGTTCAACTGGGGTAAAATTTTCCGGAGGTCAAATAGTCCCCCATTCGGTTCTCCCGGCGGGGACTACTTCAGGGAACCCATGCCAAAGGCTCAAACACAGGGACATGTTCCTAGGAACATGGAATGTTAGGACTTTATACGTAGCGGGGCGCTAGATGCATTAACGCGGGAATTAGATAAATCACCCTTGGATATAGTCGCTTTACAGGAAGTTAGATGGCCAGAAGAAGGTAGTCAGGAATCAGGAAGCTTTGCATTATACTATGGGGGTGCAGAAAGACCTGAATTTGGAAAGGGGTTTTTAGTCCGGAGGAGGATCCAGTCCGCAATCCGAGATATTAAGTTTGTTCAGTGATAGGGTATCATACATAATTTTAAAGGATTTTATAATCGTAAATGTACATGCTCCCAAAGAAGATAAAGATGACAAGATCAAGGATGAGTTCTATGGAGAATTAGAATGCGTATTTGATAGCCATTCACGATATCATATGAAACTTGTCTTAGGAGATTTTAATGCAAAAGTGGGGCGGGAAGATATATTCAAACCAACAATAGGCAAATTCAGACCTCATGCAGATAGTAACGACAATGGGGTTAGATTAGTCACCTTTGCCACATCAAAGAATCTCATTGTTAAGAGCACAACATTTCAGCATAAGGATATTCGTAAATACACCTGGACTTCTCCATTGGCGAAACTCGGAAATAGATAGATCATGTATTAGTACACAAACGCTGGCACAGTATCGATGTTAGATCAGTTAGAGGGACAGACTTGCAATTCGGGTCATCATCAGGTCAGCGTGAAAATCAGACAACGGCTATCGCTTATGAGAGGGACAAACGCTAAAGATAATTCTGAAAATTTTGAATTAAAAAACTTGAAAAATGATGAAGTGCGGCAAGAATACCAAATTAAAATTGCTAATAGATTTGAAGTACTGGAATCTTCAGATGACAATGTGGCAAACGAAGAAGAAACTGATATAAATGAAGAATGAGAGGCTATAAGAGATACTATTAAATCGTCGGCATCAGAAAGCATTGGTAATTAAAAAAGAGGCAAAACAATAAATGGTTTGATGAGGAATGTGCCGACATTGTAAAGAAAAGAAAGCTAGCAAAAATGAAATGGTTACACAAACCTAATGAAGTAAATTTAGAGCAATTGGGTAGAATTAGATGGGAAACCACCAGGTTACTAAAGAGTAAAAAGAGGGAATATTAATGATCTTAAACTGATTGCCAAAAATAGGAACATTAGAGAATTATACCAGGGAATTAGGATAGAGAAAAAATGGTTTCAGGCTAGAACAAACATAATTAGCTATGAAAATGGGGATATGAGTGCAGATTCCAGGAGTATATTAAATATATGGAAAAATTACTTTAATCAGCTATTAAATGTACATACATAACAAGATATTGAAGAGGATAATTTACAAACAGTAGATATGCTAGTCACAGAACCAAGTGCATTAGAGGTTGAAATGGCGATAGAAAAATCGAAGATGTATAAAGCACCCGGTTCAGATGAGATCCCAGCAGAACTAATAAAATCAGGGGGAGAAAAATTGATGGGCAAGATATGCCGGTTACTTAATATAATTTGGGAAAAATAAGCTCTTCCAGATGAACGGAAAGAATCAATTATAGTACCAATTTATAAAAAAGGAGTTAAAACTGATTACAACAACTACAGGCGCATCTCATTACTTTCAAATTCGTACAAAATTCTAACAAATATATTAGTAAGCAGATTTACTCCTCATAATAATGACATTCTAAGAGATCATCAATGTGGATTTAGAAGAAACAGCTCTACAACAGATCAGATTTTTATTTTAAGACATATTTTAGAAAAGAAATGAGAATATAATGGTACTGTACATCAACTATACATACTCTTCAAAAAGGCATACGATTCAATTAAGAGGGAGAAGTTATATAGTATCCTGCTGGCGGACCTATGGAAGATTGGCATAACAAATTAGAGAAATAAGGCTATTGACCAAAGAGAATGGATGGTTGTTATGAGGGAGGCTAAGGTCAAACTAAAAGGACTGTCATGCCAATGATGATGATGATGATGATACATACCATGTAGCTCTTTATTATAAAGTTTTCTCCATTCACCTGTCTGTTCATCTCTTTTTTTAGGCCCAAAAACTTTTCTAAGAACTTTATTCTCAAAATCCCACTAATGAATTTCGAAATGTACTGTTTTATGAAGTTTAATGTTAAAATATAATTATTATGTTGTTTTTGTGATGTGATATGGAGAAAGGGTCATGAGTTACATGGACATTGAATCAAATTTGCCTGCAGTCACAATGTGGTATCATGGTTAATGTAAACTTGTACAAAATTAAAGTTTGCAGGTTTTATAACCCAAGGGAAACTAGAAAATGGCACTTAATTGTGTTACTTTGTATTAATGAAGACTAAAAGCACTACACTGTTGTCATGGCAACTAATAATATTGTTCTCTCTAGCCACAAGTAAGCCGGGCCAGACACTCATGAATTTGATTATTTCTTAATAATATGGTACCACTAAGCAAGTACTTTTTTTTTGTCTTAATATTTTGTGTCATTCAATTATAGCTATATTAAATGGGTTTTGTAAGATTAACTAATAACAAATAAAAGCTGGTTGATGATAATATTAAATTCCATACTACGACAGTCTAGAAGGACCTCGGTCAACCAGTAATTGCTGGTTTCACATCCACTTATCATTTACAGAGGTAGGCGTCATCTAGGCCAGGCCTGTTAAAATATATCACTAGGTGTGGAAAGATTTTTACGCAACAGATGCAATGATCAATTGAAACTGGAGTGGACCAAACAACAAGATACGCAGTGCAGTAACAAGTGTTCTTTATATCATAGTTATTTTACTAATCTCATACTGCTTATAGAAGAATATTCTGTAAGCTGTTTAAATTAACTAACTAACTCACTGGCACTATCAAACCTGTAGGTTCATGGCCATGTGGACATAAGCTCTCCATATATCCCTATCCTGAGATAATGTTTTCCAATCATTCCCTTAAATCATGGTTAATGTTATTCTCCCACCTCGTTCTTGGTCTACCAACTGGGCGTTTTCCCTCTGGTTTTCCTACAAGAAGTTTCCATGCATCTCTTTCATTCCCCATTCATGCCACATGTCCTGCCCATCACAGTCTACGAGACTTAACTGTTCTCATTATATCTGGCTTCTTACAAAGACCATGTAGTTCACTGTCATGTAGTCTTCTCCATTCACCTGTCTGTTCATCGCTCTTTCGTACAAAAATGTTCCTAAAACTTTATTCTCAAATACTCGAAATCTTCTTTCCTCCCTTAAAGTAAGAGTCCATGTTCATCATCCATATAATATAACTGGGAGAATAACAATTTTATATATTTTCAGTTTAACTTTTTTGAAAGGAGTTAGGATGTCAAGAGGCTCTGTAATACATAATAGCACACATTTCCAGAATTGAGCCTATGTTTAATTTCTTTATGCATCTAATTCCTAATTGTGATTATTGTTCCTAGGCATTTGAATTCAGCCACTTCCTCAAAATTTTCCTCATTTGTCATTAGCTGCCCATTTCCATTAAATCTGTTTAAATTGTGTGATGTAATTAATTTATACTCTGTATATGAAATATTGTTATGTTACAGGATCATGGCAAGCGGAGTAGACTTATGGATGTATCTCAACACATCATGTGTTGAATGTTCAGACCTAGTACCTCCTCCGGACTCTATATTGGGGATTCCTCCCCCACCATTACCTGCATTCCTTCAGAGAGCTCCCAATATGAACACGTCTACTTGCAGTGTGCTTTGTGACTGGAATGCGGGCCCTGGAGTTGAGTACGTGGAGCTCCCCAGGCAAGGTAATGTAACAATTTTCATTCTAATGTACAGAGAATCTACATAATGAAGCTCTGAACTTTGCACTGGCTCAAGTCCCATGGAGAAAGAAATTTTCTCATGATATTTCAGTTAGTAGGAAACCTCTGTTCACTCAGTTACATGAGGAATCTGAGTAGCTACAATAAGTAGCCTGCATTCCTTCAGAGAGCTCCCAATATGAACACATCTACTTGCAGTGTGCTTTGTGACTGGAATGCGGACCCTGGAGTTGAGTATGTGGAGCTCCCCAGACAAGGTAATGTAACAATTTTCATTCTAATGTACAGAGAATCTACATAATGAAGCTCCAAATCTTTGCACTGGCTCAAGTCCCATGGAGAAAGAAATTTTCTCATGATATTTCAGTTAGTAGGAATCCTCTGTTCACTCAGTTACATGAGGAATCTGAGTAGCTACAATAAGTAGCAGCTCTAGGTTTAGAAAACCAACTATAATGAATGGGAACTACAGGGTGCTGCATAAGTCTCCATATAAATGATGTTGCCTTTTCATTTACAGTTATTCTATTGTATATATTTATATTGGGGGTTTTCCTCACCTGTAAAACAAATGTCAGGAAAACTTAAAGGCCCAAATGGTCCCCGAAATCATATGGCCATCATCATCATCCTTATCATTATCATCATCATCATCCTTCACCGGTGTGGAAAGCAACGGGAAGCTACCTCACATACAATTCCCTAGTAAAGCTGCAAGCATAGCATGAAAATGCTATGATTGCAGTGAAGGACCAGCCTTTGGGCAAAATTACTATGGATGGATATTTATATTAATCTATGCATGGTGTGTGATGGGGAACAAATCAAACATATTTTTTAAAAGTAGACTTATTCAAGTCTGATACCTGTATGGAGATTTATGCGCCACCCTGTACATTTCACCCCTATACTGACTGGATTATTGTCCATCCCTGAAAATGACCAAGTCAGTCGCAGTGGACTAGTGGTTAGGTTCTTTGCTCCTGATCCTGATTGTTGCAGGTTTAGACCCGGCCAGAATCAATGGAAAAATCCATGGAACAAGTCCTCTGGAAGAGACTTTAAACTTCAGACTCATAAATGATCCTGAAGCCTGAATAAAAAGGACTCTAAGCAAAATTTACCATCCTCGTCATTCCTATAATACTTTAGTTGCCTACTAGATGTCTCATTGGGTCGGTCTGTTGACTGCATACCATTCATGACACCAATAGGCAAATAAGCGCAACTAATTATATTTGAGTTGTATATTTTGACTCACCTCATATTTCTTGATTTTTATGCAGACTAGTTTCGTCATTTCTGTGCAACATTCTTGAAGCATTAAAACTGCCGTACACTGAGTTGTAATGCATCGAGAATGTCGCACAGAAGTGTCAAAACTAGTCTACATACAAATCAAGAAATGTGAGGTGAGTCAAAATATACAACTCAAATATAATTAAAATAAACCTCATAGTGTTCACTTCCTACATATATTTAATAAGTATAACTAAATTAATTTGGTCTAGTAACTCCTAACATAGAAGAGGCTAAGGCTGAACTTTGGGCTGTTACGCCACTTTAGTAGTAGTGTAGTTAGTATTATCCAGCTACTTGCTGACAACATGTTTCCATCATGAATTTATTTTTCTTATTGAAATGTTGATAATAATATATCCTATCAGATTCACAAGCAGCAATTATTACAATTACAAACTATTTAACACCGGCTTGTAGCAAAGGAGTTGTAGATTGCAGGAAATTCATCAACAACCTTATTTGCTTCCAAAAGCAAGTTGCACTACAGTGGATACCATCGCAGGAAATGAAGCTGCAGATTTACTTGCAAAACGAGGCACTCAAATTCTACAAGCACCCATGAAAGAAATACCTTACCATAGATCTACCACTATTATCCATTCCAAGATAAAATCTGAATACCAACTGGTATTGTTAGAAAGGACCAAAGAAAACCAGTGGAGGAATAAAATTGTTTCTGAAGTACCAGATTGGCCACGCAAGGAAGCTGTTGTAAAATTTCGCATTGCAACAGGACATGACTGCCTCGCTACCGACCTTCATCATCTGGGAGTATTGAACAATCCTCTCTGCATGCTGTGTAGGACTGGTACCAATATGGATTCTGCTCACCTACTCCATTGTCCTGCATTAACAACTGCTATACTCCATCAGTCCATCGCTGTGGTCTCGAGGTAGCATGCTGCCTTGTCACGCAGCGGGCCTGGGTTCGATCCCCAGTCAGGGCAGTTTTTCTGGGTGAGGTTTTTATCGGGGTTTTTCCTCACCTTTAAGACAAATGTCAGGAAACCTTTAAGGCCTAAACGGTCCCCGAAATCATATGGCCATCATTATCATCCTTATCATTATCATCAGGGTTGCAAGGAGTAGTGAAGTGTCTCATATAACCTCTCCTACTCAATTCTCAACCTCACCTTCTCGTGGTGCAACCTGTTTTAACAAACGAGGTTCTGGGGACCGAGTAATGGTGGTATACCCATTCCAACTAATACTGAGTAAATGCAGTATTGAAGCAGGTCCATATGCTTAAAGATGGCAACCCCATCGCTGGACTTACCACCTCCTTGCTAGCAACTAGTTGGTGGGACATTCTATTACTTTCAAGCCTCATAAAAGGAAAAGCCAGATGGATCACCGAAATTTATGCGCCGAACAGCTGGCTACACCAAATGGGATCGAAAGAAAAATGTAGAAATCCTTCAAGAACTTAATGAGTCACCAATACTGGACTACATCTCCAGATATCAGCTAAACTGGAAGGAACAGGTCTCAAGAATGGCTAGATCCAGGATCCCCAAGGCAATAATGAACTACTGTCCAAATGGGAAACGTCACTTGGTTGACCTATGAAAAGATGGCACGAAAACTGCTTTCTCAGGCTATAACAGTTCTTCTAGGACTAATACCTGGCAGGATGATGATGATGATAATGATGATCATTGTCATCATCTTCATCATCCTTCACCGGTGTGGAAAGCAACAGGAAGCTACCACACCTACAATTCACTAGTAAAACTGCAAGCATATTATGAAAATGCTATGATTGCAGTGAAGGACCTGCCTTCGGGCAGAATTACTATGGATGGATACTCCATCAATGCTACTGGGAGGCAAGAGGGAAAATTATCTCACTGCAAACCCCCTAATCTAATTACGATTATTCTGTTCTTATTTTTATAGTGTTTCTGTTATTGTTTCTGTTGTGCATAGTTATTACAAATATGTTAATAAAGTCTGTTATTTGGGTAATTTTATCTGTATTACAAGTGTCCTGCATTAAGTAAATAAAATAAATAAATGTTGATAATGCACAATATTTTTAGTATATTGTGGAGCACACCATGTTGTTCAAGGCAACAAGCTACAAGTCAAAAGCTCTTTGGTTCAAGACCTAATGGGTCACAATTTTTAAACTGGCCTAAACCTTCTAGCAGTACTATAGCCCTAAAATCGATTTGACCTCTAACAGAAATTAGTACCAAATTATAGTTCTGGGACATAAAAGTAGATATCATGCAGGAGTGATATCTCATACCGATTGTCTAGAAAGATGGGATCCTAACATCCTACCACTCCAAGAGACCACGGCTTAGTCATAATGGCTGGGGGACCTGACATGCTGACCACATATTACCCCTACACTGGCTCTGTGATTAACACATATGGATGAGAGGTTAGCAATCAGCTGTTAGACTAGGGACCTTCTATGCCTTCGTGCCATGGAGTTGTAAAACCAAAATAGATTATAAAAAAAAGGACAGTTCTGTTAAAACAGAACATCCGATCAGTAAATTAATCCATAAAGATATTCCAATTAATGAATGTTGTGAATGTAAAAATATTTTCTAATCCTAGACGGAACAGGGGCCTATTTCATAAAACTATCAGTCTGCTGATAATTTAGACTGCTAAAACTTGACACTTGTTTCAAAAAAGTACCAGTGTAAAATAATGTAGGACTTACATTTAGCAGTGTAACTACAATGCTATTTCATATAATAATAGTATCGTACTACTAATTAACTCTCCTATGCAGTCTATTTTATGAGTTAATAGATACTGACAAAAGTAGTTGTTGTCTAATGTGGTGCAGCTAACACTGAAGACATTAGCAGTCTTGCTCTTCAATACTTTGAGGTCTTAGAATCTTCATGTTTGACAGTGATACAGTTGTTCAGATGACCTTTGTCCATTTTTTCATCAGAGTTTTTGCATAAAATGCATTTTGGTGAAGGCAGAACATTGATTTTGTAAAGATGTTTTGTCAGACAATCGTGGCCCGTTGTCATTCTAAAATATGCTACTTCTGTTCTTCTTGGTATGTCTGGTATATCAATATTTCTTTTTATTAGGCATTCCCATTTTTTGTTTCTGTCCACTGTTTGAAGTCTATTGTCATTCATAATTTTGGATTTTAACTTTATGTGGCATTTCACTGAGTAAGGTGTTGGTTTAGATCCAGGCAATTGTTCAATGCGAGATCCTTTTCTGGCGAGGAAATTGGCTGTTTTATTACCGGTAATCCCTCAGTGCGAGGATAGCCATTGGAGGACAACTGACAAAAGTAGTTAGCAGTATATACAATTTAAAAGTAATACAACATACTTCTCTATGAATTTTATAAAATTATCCTTAAGAAATTGTCTCATTTGATGTATTTTTGTTCTTTTTTAAATGGTTTTGACATTTTTATAGCTTTGCTAAAGAATAATATTACAGAACAACAATTCAACAGAGCTACTATATTTTGAAATCTTGTTCAAATGAACTCCATAGAGAAGGCCATAGAGGATTATAACTCATATACTCTGTAGAGAAGGTCTTAAAATCCAGCAGAGAGAATAATTATTGTCTGTATCATTATGTATGGATGTGAAACTTGGGCTCCAATAAAAAAACAGAAGGATAGAATACAGACGGCGGAGATGAGGTTCCTAAGACAAGTAAAAGGATGTACAAGACTTGATAGAATAAGAAATGAGGATATAAGAGAAGAATTGAAAGTACAGCCTTTATTGTATAAGGTCACAAATTACAGACAGAAATGGATTGATCATATGGATGGAATGAGCAAGGAAGATATCCATTGTTAGCAAGAAATTATCAAGCAAGAGGAAGACGTGATGTTGGAAGACCTAGAAGACATTGGGCTGATGCATTATGAAGTCGGAACGGGCAATTGCCTTATCCCTGGAGTGATGATGATGATGATCATCATCATCATTACTCTTTACATGAAGTCACACTGCTAACTGCTAAAAGTAGTGTAGCAAATTTAGCAGTGTAGTTTTGTGTCTCTGAAACAGGATTTACCAGACTGTTAAGTAATAACTTTTATTTATTTGATTTATTTCCTATATGTCCGTCACTGTGGTCTCGAGGTAGCGTGCTTGACTTGTTACGCAGCAGGCCTGGATTCGATCCCCGGTTGGGACAAGTTTCCTGGGTGAGGTTTTTTCTGGGATTTTTCCTCCCCTGGACAAATGTCAGGTAGCTTTGAGGCCCAAAAGGTCCCCAAACATCATCTGGCCATCATCATATCATCTTTCATTGGTGTGGAAAGCAACGGGAAGCTACTACACCTATAACTCCCTAGTAACGCTGCAAATCATGACATGGAAATGCTATGACTGCAGTGAAGGACCTGCCCTAGGGCAGTACACTATATAATATAATAAATTTCCTCTAATTCCTAAATGGAACATAGGGCAGTAGTAAAATTCCTCCAGTATACTCTGCTTCCAGCCAGCCATTTCACTTGTGTCCAGCTTTTCCCTCTTTCCTCCTCTACTGATCGCTTCTAATTTTTCTAGGTCGTCCCCTCTTTCTTACTCCTTGCAGATTCCAGTCTAGTGCAGTCTTCTCGATGGCTCCGTCTGGTTTTCTCAATCCAATTCCACTTTCTTTGTTTTATTTGATGAATAACTTTTACACTGTTAATAAGTAACTACTAAAGTAGAATTTTTATGTAACAGGCCCCTGGCCTTTTTTAAGGAGATTGTTTAATAGTTTGTTACATTATAGGGCCAGCAATGGATGATACTTGGCTACTGGTTCTAATTGCATCTTGTGTTGGAGTTCTGCTGCTGGGAGCTTTGCTAGCACTCTTCCTGCTCAAGTGTAGAGTGTAAGTATTATTCACACATTACACAATATCCATTGCAATTCTATTTATTCTCCCCGTCTTTAATTCCAACTTCCAAGGAATTCAGTTTTATCCTATCAACCAGATACCATTCTGAATTATATTAAATACAGTAATTCTGTTAACATGAATTGGAGCTCGGCCTGTTGAAGATCCTTACATTAAAAAATACAGTGATTTATTGTTGGCTGCAATGGACTAGTGGTTATGTTCCTTGCCTTTAGTTCCGAGAATCACAGGTTCAAACCCAGTCGGAGTCAATGGATTTTTTAGGATGGAAAAATCCAAGGAGCAAGTCATTCAAGAGGGACTTTAAGCCATGGGTCCCAAGTCTAAAGATTATCAGGCTGTTAAAAGAACCTTAAGCCTGAAAAAGAGGCCTCTAAACAAAAATGACCAACCTACATCATCCTAGTAATACCTTAGTTGCTTCCTAGATGTTTCAATTTGGTCAGTATGCTAACCACATGCCATTCATGACATCTGTAGGGAAATAAAATAACTAAATTTGTTTTGTTAAGAAACTCCCACTAGAGAAGAGCCTTTGTCCTCGCAGTGAGACAGATAGGGATCAATCATCAATCAACTTCCTTGTTAATCCCTTCTTTCCCCAGAGAAATGAACCATTATTCACAATGCAATTATTGTACTTCTATACCAAGAAGACATTGTGATAGATTTAATATAGCTAAATGCTATAACTATGATCAAAATAAATAAATTATTAGACACAAATTTTATTTGAAGAGAGAAAATATACACCTGAATCAGGATTTGAACCCAATGTCTCTGATTCTGTACACCAGCTCTCCATCCACTAAGCTGCTAGGCATTTCAATTCAGATGCATATTATTTCTTCCTTTATTATATGAATTCCCATGTGCCGAGGTATTAACTTTCCATTCCACTACACCTCTAGCGGCTTTTTTTAGCAAGAAGGCTTTAATGGGAATCACACCAAATTTATAGCCAGTGAAGCTTATATGCAATCTTAAATATTAAATATATCACTTCTCACCAAATGGAAAATTTTATTTGAAGAAAAAATATATGCCTGAATTGGGATTTGAACCTGATGCCTTTGATTCTGTATACCAGCACTAAGCTTCCAGGCATTCTGATTCAAATGCATATTATTTCTACACAATTATTATTTATATATCTATAATGGCATAGCCTTTCCTTTATTAGGAGTTATTAGACCAAGTTATTTGACCATTGATGTCATGAATGGCATGTGGTCAACCTGCCGACTCATTGAGATATCTAGTAGGCAACTAAGGTATTACCAGGATATTGAGAGAGGTAAATTTTGCTTAGAAGTCTTTCTTATTCAGGCTTAAGGGTCTTTTATGAGCCTGAAAATCTTCAGACCCAGAACTCACAGCATAAATTCTCTCCCAGAGGACTTCTTCCTTGGATTTTTCCATCCTAAAAAAATCCATTGACTCTGGTCGGTTTTGAACCCGTTATCCTCAGGGCCAGAGGCAAGGAGCATAACCACTAGTCCATTGCGGCCAACACTACACAGTTATTAACTGTATTGTAAATGTCAGGTAATCATATGTGGCCACAATTAAATTATTGTAAATCAATGGTAAAGAGAAAAATGTTTGCCTCAACTGGGAATCGAACCCCAAACCTTTAGCTTTCCGTGCTAATGCTCAGACCACTGAGCTAATCCAGGTTTCATTCCCATCCAAGCAGAAATCTTTCCTTTACCTTACTCTACTGGTCCCACATTCAATTGCAATGAATCATCATTCACAAATACACAATGAATGGCTTCTACCTGAAGAATACATGAAGGGACTCCACACAGCTATAGTAAGGTAAAGGAAGGATTTCTGCTCGGATGGGAATGAAGCCTGGATTAGCTCAGTGGTCTGAGCATTAGCACAGAAAGCTAAAGGTTCGGGGTTCGATTCCCGGTTCAGGCAAAAATTTTTCTCTTTACCATTGATTTACAATAATTTAATTGTGTTCATTGATTTACTTATTTCTATCATAGTAATAGATTTAGCTTCTCAATATTAATTTAATCATATATGGAATTACTCTAAATATTTTGTTATAGAGAGCGCAGTGGAAAAGGTTCTTTGCAACTAGATGGGTCAACACTCAGCAAAGCAAAGGGAGTGAAAGGATGTGAAGCCGTTCTCTATCCATGTCCTTCATCTGGTGGTGCCCTTACACCTGACAGTAGAGTGCTATGGGCAGCCCTTACTCCCCGCGGAACAACACAGCACTTCACAACTGAACCTCACTACATCCCTCAGTATGGATCTACTCAGTCACGTAGCCTTCCACCCATCCCAACACCTCCTGTCATCCCTGAAGTATCCCCGTATCAGGTAACACAGCTACCGGTCAGCTTCGACAACTCTGGGTTTGTGGACACAGATGATCCAACGCCAGTTGTGGAGAGCTACCAGCTGAGCGACATGATGGAGACAAGCAGCAACACTGCTACTATTGGCAGTACATGTAGCATGAGGACATGCGGCAGTCCTCGACCTAGAGTCTCCTCTCCCACCCGTATCGAACATCCCAATCTACCTCCACTAAATCTGCATCCCAGTCATCGTAGTCTACGCAGAGCTACCCTCTCACGCAGAGAATCTGATGCTTCTTCTGTTTCCTCTGCCATTGTGCTCTAAATCAATGCCTTTCTATGTTGCAAATTTGGCAGGAAGATTTCTAAGTTTATTTTATGTTGTTCAAAATTTGTAGCAAGAACATTCTAATGTATTAATAATTAAATATTATTAAACTTACCCTTCACCTCGTATTTAGTCCTCTTTTTAAGACCAGTTTCAGAGAAACTAATATTCTCCATCTTCAGTTTGTATTCGACAAAATAATAAGTTTGGTCTGTTTAATTCTTACCTCATATCGTTGTTTCTGTTAGACATATATTTCAAGGCATGTTTGCCTCATCTTCTGTAGTTACAGACTGATTTTTCTCAAGTTGTTGGCCCTGGATCTTGACATCTGCTCCCTCATTCTGTTGTCTTGTTAATTAGGTTCCTCTCCCCGGGAATTTCTATTTTATTATTAAGTAAAACCTCATAATGTTACTTCCTATTGTATTTTCAATTGTATTCGGCTGTTGTTTTGTCTTTGGTAGTTCAATGTTTCCTCTTCCATCCATTGGTGGAACAATGAACTTCCAAATCAAATTTTAAAACGAGAATTTCAAAATTCATTAATTGCTCCTTATTTTTATGAATATAGATCTTTCCCAAACTGTTTTTTTTAAATATTTTACTATTAGTTTAATTAATTTAGCCTTTCCTTCAATTTGATATTTTCTGACCATGTGTGAGTGGTTATTGCAGATTTTCTACTTCCCCATTTTTAACATTCCTCAGATGTTCATTCACTCAAATGTCTCATTGTTTTTTCCTCTGTAGATTGTATCACGTCCCGCGCCGTAGCCAAGCGGTTAAGGTAGGAAGCCTTGGCGCAGAGCTACGGGACTTGCGCTGGTTCGAGTCTCCATGGGGGAAGAAATTTTCTCATGGTATTTTGGCCAGTATGGGACCGGTGCCCACCCAGCATCGTGAGGCAATTGGGTAGCTACAATAAGTAGCGGCTCCAGGTTGAGGAACCAGCTATAATGGCTGGGGGACTCGACATGTTAACCACATGTCACCCCTACACTGGCTGTTGATCATCTACCTCTGTGATTGACACATGTGGATGTGAAGGGCCAGCAGCCGGCTGGTAAAAGGGCAACCACTGAAAAGTGGAAAGACCCTCAATCGTAGATTGTATCACAATCCCTACATTTTACCTGACTATTTAACTCATGCCCAAAATGGAAGTCAATGACCAATCATATTTCAATTAATTTTATTATACAACCAATGACAGTTGTGTTTCACCTTGCTATTTATCGAATTCTGTTTACCAAAATAAAGGAAGTTCCTTCTTTTTAATATTCTGAACAGGTCAGAGTATTATTTTGTAGTGACTGACTATCCAATAAATACACTGAATATAGAAAATAATGAACAGATTCCTTCAAATTACACATTTGATAATTGTGTGTTTAATAATTGTGTTTTTAAATAATGATTTTGCTGAGTTGTTTCCTAAAACAGATTAGTTAATAACCTATAATGTTGTTTATAATATACAGTTTGATGTGTTTCATTTTTTCTCCACTAAGGTGCATTCTTACAATATTGCAATCTTAGTGGGTTATCACTGATTGCGATCCTATTTGGCAATAAATAATATGATCATGTTGTAGTGAATAAACATAACCATTCATTTCTGATTTGTTTTCAAACATCGCCGTTTACATTAAATATATAAATATTTTTAAATACCGGTAACTATATTTAAATAGTGATTATGAGTAAACAGCTTAATTATATTCATAAATAGTCCTAACAAATGTCACTCTTGATTTCCAAATCCTCTAGATAAATTGGAAATCACTCGTGACATTACTTATGATAAATCCTTGACTTATTTTCTTCTTCCGTTTTCTCATTTTTGTTGGATTTTATTATTCTATTGAGGCTAAAATAATTTTTCAGTGCCAATCTTACATTGAACTTTTTAAATTAATTTTTTTTAATTTGTGGACTTAAAAAGAAGGCTAAATATGAGGTGTGGTGTAATTTTAATAATATTTATTTATTTTGTGTTTTATTTGCCATCTAGAAACTTCTTGTTGAATTGTCCCTGGCTCCTGACTTAAGTCATGATTTAAAACTCTACCATTTTTGCCATAAGTAATGAAAATTATTATTATTATTGTTATTATTATTATTATTATTATTCGTTTTTTTTTTGGAAGGACAAAAGGCATATGTTCTGAGTGAAATTATAGCCAGAAAGATATATCTAAGTTATTCCAATTGTATTTTTTCAGTTTGTTCATATACTGTATTAAATTAATTTAAAACTAATTTTAAGAATAGTTTAGTGAACCGGTCCTGAGTTTTTTAGGCAGGAGCTGCCACTGGTATGTGCATGTGTTTATCTAAGAGGAAAGAGAGAAAATGTTAACAAAAGAAGATTCTACCTGCCAAACTTTCTCCGTACCCCTGAATGACACATCATGAATATTCCTTCCATCTGTACCATTAAAACATGTCTGTCACTGGATTGAATTGACATGGTTGCCACATTATTACTATTGAAAATCTCAACATATTATCCCACGCCATAGCCAGTCTAAGGCAGCGGTTCCCAAGCTTTTTCGACTCGCGAATCTTTTCCACAACAATCTGAGTTTGGTGAACCACTGACTTTTAAATATACATACAGTAGACATGCATAAAATGTAATTCCAAGCAAAACGTTTAATAACCTTTAAGTGCCATGAGCTGATTAGATTGGCTCTGATGCTTCTGTCCATTACCTGCCGGACAATATACTTAAACTACTTGCGAAGCCGATCACATCGGCAGATGCGATTTAAATCTCTGACACTTGTGATTTTACCAGTGGCATGCAGAGGGTTAAATTAACTTAAGCCATAACGGTTAAAACCTAAAGTTACTCTAGTTACGGCTTAAAAGTTACACAATGTGTTGGCCTAGTTGTAGTGAAATGAAATGCATTCCTAATGTTGTTACATAACTGTAAATGAGGCATTCGTGGTAAATATTAATTTATTGTGGAAATATGTGATAAATTCCCTATGTTACACATATGTAACAAGGGACATTATAGGGTTAATTTAATTTTAAAATAATAATAATAAATAATTATTATGTCAATGCCACAGAAATGAAGGAGACAATAATAGACCTAACCTCGAAACCTGCCATTATGGAAAAGTTTTGGCGAATCCCTTGAAATATTTTGAGAACTCCCTGAGGGTTCACAAACCACAGGTTGGGAAATGATGGTCTAAGGCATCATACCTTGGTCCAGAGCTACAGGACATTCACTGGTTTGAGTTGCAATGAGGGAAGAAATTTTCTCATGGAATTTCAGCCAATGTATGTGACTGATGGCTACCCAGCTTCTTAAGGAATCTGGGTAGCTTCGATACGTTGTGGCTCCAGGTTTAGTATGGGGCATGCTATAGCATAGTTAATTAGGGCAATATACTACAAGCTGGAATGCAAGGGTTCAAGACCCAGTGGGGTCAGGATATTTAAACTGGCTTAAATTTTCTGGTGGCATCATGACCCTAGGGTTGACCCACTCTCTAACGGAAATGAGTATCAGATGTAAGTTCTGAAGATATAGAGGGCCTTCACAAAGGCTAAAACTCGTGACAATTGTCTAGAACGGTGGGAGTTTTAACATCTTACTAACTGAAGGGCCTCCTAACAACTGTAGTGGGATTACTTTACTTTTACCAGGATGAGCAAATCAGCTATGAACTATTGGGACCTCAACATGCTGATAATATGTCACCCCTACACTAGCTGCATGATCGTCTACCTCTGTGATTAGCACATGTGGATGAGAGGCCAGCAGCCGGCTGATAGTCCAAGGGCCTTCTAGACCTGTCGTGCCATGGAATTAAGATTTAAGAAAACAGCATATGAGGATGTGAGGCCAGCTTCTGACTGATAGACCAATGGCCTGTTAGGTGTGTCGCTGCATGTAGTTTATTCAAAATATAAAGTCTGAATTAAGTATAAGTATGCAAGCTAATCTTGTGCCCTTATTTACTATAAAATGCACAATTTTTATTAAATTTGTATTTATGTTTTAAGTTATAGCCACATTCATGTGTTGAAAATGAGATTTCGTTTTAGATTATTATTAGGTTATACAAAATTATATAAAATAATGAATCAAGAAATTAGAAATAAATTAAATATATTTACAGTAAATAAAAAAGATGTATGAATATAGACATATATATGGAAAGAACACTTGGAAAGAATGGATGATAGGAGAATACCGAAATATTTCTATCATATAAACCAAGAGAGTGACGAGATCCTGGACAATCAGGGCAGAGATGGAATGAGGCTGGAACAGGCCATTTGGTATAAACCATGAAAGGAAGAAGAAGAAGATGCTTTAAGATCTATGTTTGTACATTTAGAATCCTTGGTTATATTTAATAGGCTGTATATTTTTATTATTATGTTTATCATGTGTTTTATATAGAAGATCAGGTATTCAATTTTTTATGATACTATCATAAAACTTTACACCCACAAATAAAATTTTTTCTATGAAAATGACTAACATTCAGAAAAAAAAGACTCTTGGTTTAGGGATTTTTAATCTATCGGCAATATTTTTTTACAGTTTGCATTGTTCGCAAGCTGTACCTTATATAAAATGTGGCAACTCTATTAATTAAATCCAGATCTGTAATCTGTATGTTTGTTAACCCATTCACCTCATCGCTTTTTTGAATGTTTGAAGGTATTGAAGAGAGACAGCAGTCAGATTTTCTGAACTTCTGCTCTGTTAAAATTTAGAGTACTTTTTTATTTATTTATTTTTTTGCATCCATTGACATTAGAATAACCAGATAACTACAACTCAAAAGGATCACAAATTAATATAAGGCACTATACAGGATACTAGTCCAAGATCCAGCTGCAAGATTACTATGTTCATCGAGTGTATGAACAAAATCTATTTTTTTCATAAAATTGTGAATGACTGAATACATTTTTGCCGAGTTACCTATTAAAATTCGGCCACCAGTATGTTTAATTAAAATATTATTTATTTATTTATTCAAAATAATTTGATTCACTTGTTATTAAAATAAATTATAATCCAGTTCACAGAAATCGATGTATAGAGCTTGAAAAGTTTTTGTTGTCATTGCACACTTGGCCGTAAACTTCCTCGCAGCTTCAGCAGGATGTGACACCAATCAGTAATAAAATGGCAGTAAGTACGTATTTATTGTTTTATATCGTTCCCTCGCAGCGGGAAGTAAAACCACTGCCCTTTATGTATACTACATACAATGTATATACACAAATATATCCAAAAGGTAGTGTTAACATAATTATACAAAACAAATCACATCATTTTAAATGAACTAAACTTTATTTGAAACAATATAAAACAATAAATATGTACTTACCACCATTTTATTACTGATTGATGTCACAGCCTGCTGTAGCTGCGAGGAATTTTACAGCCAAGTGTGCAATGGTAACCAAAACTCTTCAAGCTCTATAAATTGATTTCTGCAAACTGGATTATAATTTATTTTAAGAACAAGTGAATCAAATTATTTCAAATAAATAAATAAATTATATTTTAATTAAACATACTGGTGGCCAAATTTTAATAGGCAACTTGGCAAAAATGTATTCAGTCATTCACAATTTTTAGAAAAAATAGATTTTGTTCATACACTCGCTGAACGTAGTAATCTTGCAGCCGGATCTTGGACTAACTTTATCACACATCAAAATGTTATCTAAAATACTGTCTATTGTCCAGTGGCTTTGTAACACAAGTGGTTAGATACTTGTCTTTCTACTCTGGGTCCCAAAGTTTGGATCTAGGTTACACCATGTGGGGTTCATTACAGGCAAATTGTAGCCAGGGCAGGTTTATCCTGTTTTCCCCTCCACGTCCATTTCATCCACTTCTATCTATCTACACTGGTGTAACAGTCCAATGTTGGGCCTTAACCTCTCCTTTGTTAGGAGTTACTACTAGACCAAGTTAATTTAGCTATTACTTTTTTAGGAATTTACACTATAAGGTATTATTTATTTAGGTAAACTTATCACTCACCTCATATTCTTTTTTTCTTTTTAAACTAGTTTTGGAAGTTTCTACTTCAGTTCCATCTTCAGTAATTTTGTGACCGTTGTTCTGTCATCTTAAAGAGCCATCTCTCGCTCTCTCTTTTGGTAGATATTAGTGATAAAAGTTTATCTAAATAATTTAGTTATGCTTATTTCCCTAAAGATGTCATGAATGGTATGTGGTGAACATACCGACATCTAGTAGGCAACTAAGGTATTACCATACTAGGATTGGAGGTCGGTAAATTTTGCCTCTTTATTCAGGCTTAAGGTTCTTTTTTTAGCCTGAAATCTTCAGAATCAGGACCCACAGTTTAAAGTCCCTCCCAGAGGACTTGCTCCTTGGATTTTTCCATCCTAAGAAATCTATCAACCCTGGCCAGGTTTGAATCTGTAACCACCAGGATCAGAGGCAAGGAACATAACTGATAGTTCACTACAGTTGACTTCTTGCCTTTCACCTTCTTTAATATTTACTATCTTTTGATCGCAATTGTAATAAGGAAATATTAAACTTGACCTTGCTTTTCTGGTGTCTGACAAAAATAATTGGACTTAAAAAAGCTGAAGTAAATGGGTTAATTTTAATGTTTATATGAAGAATTTTGTAAATGTAAATTAGTCATCAGATTCCCTAGTGATTTTAGGAGAACAATATCCAACTGTTCTTGTGTTGGTAGTCTTTTATCATTTCATTTACTTTTAATAAAACATAATTTGTTTTTAATTATACTACATTACTGTATTTATATGTAATTTTTAATAAGATTTTGTTTTATTTTTAAGTTAAGCCATTTCAAAATGTGAAATTGCATTTTAATTGTCATAAATGCACTTCAAAAGTATAGAGGGAAAACAAAAAATTGCATGCAAATAAGATCTATTATTTTCCATGTTAAAATTGGAATTATTACTGAATACTATTTAGACAACTTTCTTGATGAATGGAAACATAAGAGATTAAGAATTGGATGAAATAAAACATTGAATGCATTATGTTTAGCAGATAATATAGTATTAATTTTAGACAGAGAGGACAGGCTACAAAAAGCATTCTATCAATTAAATAATATATGTAAGAAATACAATATGATAATTTCAAAATTAAAAAACTAAAGTAATGGTGTTCCATGGAAAGTACCCAGTAAGAACAAAAATAGTAATATAAGATAAAGTGTTGGAACAGGTTTCACACTTCCAGTATTTGAGCTGTGATATAACTTATGAAGAAGAACAAGATATAAATAAGAAAATACAGAAATTTCAACATATTTGTGGAACAATCAGATGAACACTGAGGAACTAAGTAAGAAAGGATATGCAGCTAAGATTTTACTCAACATTGGCACTGGCGATGTATGGAAGTGAGACCTAGGTCCTGAAGGAAAAAGAAAAAAAGTAAAATTCAGGTAGTGGAAATGAGATTCCTATGGGCTGTGAAAGGATGTACAAGAGAAGAACATATTAGAAATGAGAATATTAGAGAGGAACTAAAAGTACAACCACTTCCTCAACAAATAGAAGAACACAGGAACAATTGTGTAGAACATCTGCAAAGAATGACAGAGGATAGGATACCAAAGATGGCACTGATGTATAATCCTGGAGGGTGAAGATCGGTAGGGTGACCAAGAAAGTGCTGGGCTGAACAGATGTGAGATCGGAACAGGCAAAGATCTAATCCTTGAAGTTTGATGATGATGATACTGAATATTTTGGTCATCCTATCACCATGTGTTTCCCCAGAAGGTAATTGAAAATCAGCATTGAGAAAGCTAAAGATCTATGAATAGAAAGATCTAAATACTTCAATAAATTATTTATTAAAAGATGTTTTATATTCTTAATGAGAATATGGTGGCCAAGAACCATATCAATCAAGGACCTATCGAAAACAACCACCCAACCAACAAGAAATTAGGAAAGTGGCCAATAAGAACTAAATAACTCACTCGCATTATGGAACTCATAGGTTCATGGACACATGGACATAAGCTCTCCGTACATCCCTATCCTCCTGAGCTTATGTTTTCCAATCATTCCCTGTATAATTTACCTCCCTCAAATAATTGTTAATGTTATTCTTCCACCTCACTTTTGCCTATCTATGGGTGCTTTCCCTTTGGTTTTCCTACATGAAGTTTTCAAGCCCCTCTTTCATTCCCCATATGTCATATGAGCCGTTTCGTATATTAGGGGCAAATTATCTTGGAGAACCATTAGTTTAAATAAGTCAAGTTCGCCCTTAATATCTGCAACACCTCATGTTACCTGCACATCGCAGGCTACAAAACTTAACGGTTCTTATCATAACTGATTTATCCAATAGATCTTGTAGCTCATTGTTAAGTAGTCTTCTCCATTAATCACTCTGTTCATCTCTCTTCGGTCCAAAAATTTTCCTAAGAACTTTATTCTCAAATATTCATATTTTCTCCCTCCTTAAAATAAGAGTCCATGTTTCACATTCATATAACTGGAAGAATAACCACTTTATATGTTTTTTGTTCAGCTTTTTTGAGAGAAATTGGGATGATAAGAGAAGATGAAAATGGATTGGATATATAATGAGGAGAGAAGATGGAAAAATAGCTCAGACGGCTTTTGACTGGTTTCCCCAGAAGACTAGGCAGTCCAAGAAGCACATGACATAGCACAGACAGAAATGATGCACAAGAGTCAGAAAAGATTTGGAAGGAAAACGTGTTGGTAAAAAACAGAATATGCAGCATTCATTCATTAAGACCCTATGCTTCCTAGAGGAGTGAAATGATAGGCCTACTACTATTTAAACAAATTATATGTACAGTATATATAAACAAAGCATTACAATCTGCTACCACTAAATCAGTATTAAGTCTCGGAAGTTTAGGACCTATAAAAGTCTATAAAAATCATTAAAAAAGACCTAAAGATATCCTAAAAACATAAAAAAGGATGTAAAAAGGCAATTCAAATTAAATAATAATTTTAGTTTCAACTACATTTTTAATGAATATGATAAAAATGTTTAAAAAGTTCAAAATTTTAGTGAAATGTGACATACCTTGTGAAAAAAAAAAGAATTATTGAAAATGCTTCTTCTTTCATACTTTTTTTAAAATTAAACATAGTTTGAAAAATGAATTCTTTGTTCATTAAAAAGAAAGTTCTTGGAGATTTTAGAATGAAGGATTTTTTCCCCACCTAGAATGAATTCAGTGAACCCGCAATGAATATCAGGTGATTAGTAGGCTGGTTAAAACAATTGGATAATTTGTGAGGGATCAATAGTTTCTCGAGGAACAAAAGTGTTTGCAATGTGAAAAGTCTTTGGAAAGTAAAACTAGATAGTATTACTAAAAGAAGTTGGAATTGACACTGGACTCTGAGGAATTGAACAAATGGTATAAATGTAGTCAAAAGAAGGTAAAATTGTAAAAAATGTCGATAAGACCTAAAAAAAGCCAAAAAAAGGACCAATAAACAAAAAAAAAATGCCAAAAAAGGACAAATAAAACCAACCATTTTCTGGCCTATCATGACCCAAAATGTAATATATATATATATATATATATATATATATATATATTAAGTTGGGCCTCATTTTTAGACATAAAATAAAAAAAAGATTTTTCCTCAACTTCCGAGCCCTAATCATTATAGTATTGCCATATTTGCACTTTGACTACTTAACCTATTAGTGCCAAGTGTTACATAAATGGTATTTATCTTTATTTTTGTTATCATACAGAGTGATTCTATAAGAATGTGCAAAAATTAAACAGGACATAAGGGATGCTCCACTGAGTAATTTGATGTAGGGAACCTAGGGTCCAAGAAGCCAGCCTAAGGAGATATGGAAGTAAACATATATACAGTAAAACTTGTTTAATCCGGAACATGAATAATGCGAAAATCTGTCCAATGTGAACAAATTTATTGGTCCCGGCTAAATACTAGTAATTTTACGTGTATTTATTTTGCATAAAACGGAATCTGTCCAATGCGGAAACGGAAGGATATTTATACACAATTCATGAAAAAAGTTTTTATAAAGTGGAAAGACAGACTGACAAATAAATTAGTTTCCACTTCAATTAATTCCCATTATGCCAGAAAAGATAAAAAAAAAAAAGGAATGATTCCTGTCACCACGGCGGGTGAATTAGAGATTCTGCCGGTACCTGAATTTTTCTTTCAGTCTCATTGCACACCCATTATATGAAATACAGATACCTGTCTTGCAAATAACCATTGCACTGTAAAATCTTAAATATTAGTTTATGTTCTGAGACCGATCTTTCACAGGTAGCGTTCTGAATTATGGAATAAAAATAGCTAAAACGTATGTATCATTGTCATTAAATTTAATAGTGAATGTGATTGAAGATAAATCTCCAAATTTCCAGACTGATGCTCCAAAGTCCAGCTCTAGGGAATAACGATTTCAAGGCATCTTCAGGTTGGCTGGACAGTTTTAAAAGACGACACAATGTAGAATGAAATTTGTGGGGAATCAAAGGATATGGACAAAAGTGTAGTTAGTGAGCGGAAACCGAAACTGCATACCTTAATTTCAGGATATGCATAAGAGACATTTTTAATGCTGACAAAACAGAATGTTTTTATGCGCATTATCGTAGAAGTCGCTCGTACATACTATACTTCACTTTTCAACGGCAGCGGAACTACAATTAAGCCAAGGTATGTAAAAAGACATATAAGGTACTCTATAATCTAAGATTATTAACAAGTTTTAGTTTTTTCTATAATGCGGAATTTTGTCTAATGTGGAAAAAAAATGGTCCCATGCAATTCCACTTTGAGCAAGTTTTATTGTATCACATTCTGTAGTATTACTGGTTTCCAACTGATTTACAACTAACATAAGTACAAGTTTACATATACTGTGCTGTTTATTTACATATATTACATCCTTTAGGGGGCATACCGTAGCATAGTTGGTTAAGGCAATGTGCTACAAACCGGAAGGTTGAGGGTTCGAGTCCCATGGAGTCAAGATTTTTAAACTGACCCAAACATTCTGGTGGCACTATGGCCCTGAGGTCGACTCAGCCTCTAAAGGAAGTTAGTACCAGACACTTGTTCTGGGGGTAGAGGCAGCTGTCATGCAGAGCTGACAACCGGCTGATATCAAGTGCCGATTTTCTAGAAAACCTCCTACTACCTCAAGGGTCTCCTATGGCCTGTAGTGGGATCACTTTACCTTCACTTTTATATCCTTTAGTTCCTGCAAGGAAGAGCCTGATGACTAGGAGTCAAGATGCAGGATATTACCTGTTTCACCTTGATTATTTCCTACTAAGATATCTAAAGTCACATGTTTCTGATACTCCAGTGGAAATGGACATGGAATTAGTTGCCAGGATTGCAGCTGCCTGTGATGTGATTCAAAACATTCCAGGGTGTGGCAGAATTTTATACACTGATGTCATGCTTGCATTGAGATTTTTGGCCGTCAGTTTGAGCAACTGTCATCATCATCATCTTTCTTCCATGTATTAGGCCTGGTGGCCCGTTATAGTCTCTTGCCATATTTTGAGTGGTCTTCCCAAAGATCTTCTTCCTCGGGAATGATAATTAAAAATCTGACGACGGATACGAGATCGATCCATATGCTGAAGGTGTTGTAGCCAATTATTTCTATCATCATCATCATCATCCATGCAAGTATTAGGCCGTGTGGCCTGTTACGGTCTCAAAGAGGAATTTTCCATCCAGCGCTTTTTTGGACGTCCCAGCGCAATTATTTTTATATGTAGTTGTATGGTCCATAACTGAAGTGATTTGAAGGTTTTTCTTTTTGTCTAATTTTGTGTTTCCAGCTGTTCTTCTCATGAACTTCATTTCGCTAGCTGTTATTCTGCTTATATCTCTTTTGCATATAGTCCAGGCTTTGCTTCCATAGGTAAGTATTGGTCTCTCTAAGGTTTTATAAGCTCTTATTCCTGTATGCCTTTGTACTAAAGATGGTTTGAAAACTCTATTAATGGTTCCCAAGGATCTATTATAATTTTGAATTTTAATTGATATATTAATTTCACTGTGATAACTAAAATGATATCCAAGATATTTGAATGAAGAAGCTTGTTCAACTATCTTATTATAAACACAAGTTTTGTTATGAACAGGTCATCTTCAACTGTTATAAGATACAAAATGGTACATTAATTATGTCAATGATGGTACTTGCAGTTAATTAATAAATAATGTAAATAAAAAGACTAGACAGTAATGTGAAAGACAAGTTTACTCCCATATCTCCTTAAACTGGCTTCTCAGACTCTAGGTTCCCTATTCTCAAATTGTTTAGAGGAGCATCCCTAAAGTCTTGTTAATTTTTGCACATTCTTACAAAATCCCTTTGTATACATTTTTTATCCATACTACACATTATTTATACGGAGCTTTTCAGATAATATTAATTCAAATAAATACACTTGTGACATATTTAAACATTGTATCATACATATTCAATGTAAATAAAAAAAAATGTTGTTTCTGATAGGAATAGTGTTCCTAAAAAAAAACTACTAACAGAATTTATAAAAAAAAACTAGCTAATACCTGGCATGTGTTGCTATGCCTAAATAAATGAAATTAAATTTTGTGGTATATGCTGAAATGAATCAAACATGGCGGTTACTAGTCAGTTTTTAACTTCGGATTTCAGGTAAACCTCTAATTCTAATTGTCGGATTTCACTCATTTTTGGACAATACCTACCTCGGTTCATTTTAATAGAATATATTGAGTTTCATTGTGAAACATTGGAAATTGTAACCGCTAAAGCAATATTTAAATTTTCACAATAGGTAAACTCCTACACCTAATGAATTTAGAGGGTCCAATTGAATCTAAACCATCCAGGGACCTATTCAAACACGCACAAAAAATTTCATCAAAATTGGTCCAGTTTTTAATTTTGTGTTTCAAGTAAACCTCCACTTCTAATTGTCGAATTTCACTTATTTTTTGATAATACCTACCTAGATTTATTTTAGTACAATACACTGAGTTTCGTTGTGAAACGTCAAAAAATGTGACTGCTAGAGCGATTTTTCAATTTTCAAAAGGTGAACTCCTACACTTAATGCTTTTAGAGGGTCCAATTGTGAATCTAAACCATTGATGGATCCAATCAGACACACAAAATAATGTTATCACTCATCCAAATTGGTCCAGTTGTTTAGGAGGAGTTCAGTGACAAACACATGTACAAAAAAATTATATATATATAAAGAAATGTGCATGTGTGCGATCCAATGATAAAACACTGTCTTCTTGTTTTCATGCTTCAGTTTCCACAATAGAAAGATAGAAGATTATATGGTCTACTTTAAATTTTACGCACTATTTTGATGTTCCATGTTACATAGGTGATGTGCAGTTGTATTATGTACAGAGCAAGTTCAAGTATTGTGTAGTGCAGTGGTTCTCAACCTTTTTGTAATCAGTCCCTCCTTATTCTGATGCAGTTAATCTATTGAAATCCTTTCCTTATCTTTCTCTTCTACTGTTGGAATTTTAAAGTATTGAGTTACAATATTTGAAGGAAGTAACACTATGAGGATACAGACAGGTGTTAAACCAATGACAGAATAGCAATCTAATAGCATAAAAGAATTAGGTTTTAACATTGTGAAAAATTTTAACTATCTTGGCTCATGTATTACAGATAATAACGACCAACACATTGAAGTATAAAGAAGACTGAAACTGGCCACCAAAGCTTATTACTCACTTCATAAAATAATGAATAGTAATAACATACACTCAGCTACTAAAATAAGGCTACACAAAGTTTTAATAAGATCAGTTTTGACCTATGGTAGTGAGACATGGAGCCTCACTAAAAGATCGGAGGTAGCCCTAAATAATTTTGAAAAAATAGGACTCAGAAAAATATTTTGACCGATAAATATTAATGGTTAGTGGAGAATACGATACAACAAAGAACTGTATGACAAATACAATGAACCTGACCTTGTCAATTTTATTAAGTTAAAGAAATTAGAATGGGCTGGCCATGTACAAAGCCTCTTAATAGACCGAGCACCAAAAAAAGGTGCTTACAGCAAGTTTTATAGGGAATAGATGAGTTGGAAGACTGAAAAAACGATGGGAGGATGGTATTAAGGAAGATGCTGCAAACCTACTTAAGTGTCGCAACTGGAGGCTTGCTGCATAAAATAGAAATAATTGGAGGCAGAAGTTAAGGGAGGCCAAAGCTTAAATTTGAGCCAATCAGTCATTGGATGGATGGATGGAACACTATGAGATTTCTTTTAATTATTATGAATAGATGTACAGACTTATGAATGTTCCCATGAGCAGAGAAAAATTTAATAAGAAAATAAATAAGTTCAAAAACGAAAAGTAAAAACTGAAAGTACTCTTCATAAAGATAAAGAAATTGGTAATAAATTAAAAAAATTTACATACCATCTTTTAGTATTAATAAGTTTCAAAAAATTTTTCAGCAAATTTAACTTTAAATTAGCACCGAAAAATGATTGGAGCCTGAATAGATTAATTAAAGCAACAACAATGAAAAGATTGAGAAAGGCAACAAATCAGGGATTTATCAAATTGATTGTAAAAATTGTGAAAAAAATATACGTAGGAAAACTACAGATGCATCGTCAGAAAAACACAGAATAGAAAATGGAAACAATTAAAAAGATCTAAGGAACCCACGATTTGGGAGAAAATTTACATCCAGAAGAATAAGGAAAAAACTGTGAATTTTGAAATTCCTGGAGAAAAAGAAAAAAAAAATGATTTGGAAGTTCAGTCAGCCAACAGAGGGAGCAGAAATCAACCTACAGGTTGTCATTTACACTAGAATACCCAAACTATCTTTCCTGAAAATATTAACTTAGCTTGTGGAATGCAGGCTTTCACGGCCAGTAATCATAATGTTAAAAGGTTCCGGGCTATGTGGCCGTGGTCAGACCACGGCCACATAGCCTGGAACCTTTTAATATTATTAACTTAGATTATTATTGACATAATTAAAGAGAACAATTTCTCCCCGAACTGATATTAGAACCCAAGATCTCCAGCTTAATGTGCTAGCGGTCTACCATTGAGTTATTGGTTACAAATGTGTGTGTATGTCAATTTCCATACTATGTTCATAATTATAAATTATTGTTACTGTGTAGGAAGTATTGTAACTCTACAATGTGTTAAAAACTATTGTATCTATTATCTTTTAATATTTGAAAATGTTGGTATCTATAGGGGTATGAACATATTATTTATTGAGGTTTAATCACAAAAAAATGGCACTAGTAGGTTAATAATATCTTTGCTTTAAGAAAGTTATTTAAAAATTTGTGCAATTGAACATATTTTAAAGGTATTTTGATGTATAAAAATGTAAAATACATAATAAATATAATGTATTATGATTTGTATATATTGATATGTTACAGTTTTGTATTAGGTTAAATAATAATGTATTATTATTATTATTATTGTATTTTACTTCCTTTTTCAAATGATAAATATAAGTACAACAAATTTTATATATTTATTTTATTTTATTAATTCATATGGTAAAAGTGATAAAACATCTCTGTACACTACTGTGATTTTTCATGTGGAAATAAAAATTTAAACAGCTATCATAAATTGAACTTATATAGGAAAAATCACTGTGAAGTTTAATTTAAGATTTTTCATACACAATCTTCAAATTAGAAGACTAGATAAGAGGTGAGGTATAAATAATTTTAATTTAAATCTTAAAAAGTTATCATAAATGTCAATTTGTCATTCTTGACAAATCTTGGATCTTAAGAAGAGAACTAAGAGTGTGATAAAACCTTGATTTATTTAATTGTTGAATAATGCGTCCAAATTTTCAGATTTGGTGATGGGTCACACTGAATCACTCAAAGCATTTAAAATTTACTTCTTCAATACTTGGGCAAGATTTTCAAAGGCTGTATCTTTATTTTTAAATCACCATTAGAGTAATATTACTGCCACAAAGTAAAATATTAAAATAAATACGTGGCACATGCTGTCATCCTCAACTAGATACTTTTTTTAAAAACTGTAGTAGGCCTATCGGAAACAGGCTTCCATCATCAGCAGAAGGATGTATATTTATTAACTGTAGTTTTGTGACACTTTTGACATCGGTGGCCTTCCAGCATCTTCAGTAGCTACTGACAATGCTGGAAGGTTGCTGATGTCAAAAGTGTCACAAAACAACAACAATAGTTAGTAGCACATATCCTTCAGCTGATGATAGAAACCAGTTTCTGAAAGGTTCTACAGTTCTTAAAAGGTTTTAAAAAATGTTTAGTCTAGTTGAAGACAACTTCACCTGCCAAGTATTTATTTTAATATTTTACTTTGTGACTATTTACCTCGACAGAATTTTAATATGAATTTTCAGAAATTTACAGTGTCTATAAGAGAGAAATTTATGTTTAGATTAGAGTGCTCAGTAGCTCAGTCGGTAGAGCATTCACATAGAAAGCAAAAGGTCCTGAGTTCAATCCCCAGTCTAAGGGCCGCATGCAAATACATTAGTCTCTACTCAAATTACTTCCAATCACTGGTGAGCTGACTTTCCGTGAGCAAGTGCAAAGATCGAATTAGCGACCCACGACTTCACCTGCCAAGTATTTATTTTAATATTTTACTTTGTGACTATTTACCTCAACAGAATTTTAATATGAATTTTCGGAAATTTACAGTGTATATAAGAGAGAAATTTATGTTTAGATTAGAGTGCTCAGTCGGTAGAGCATTCGCATAGAAAGCAAAAGGTCCTGAGTTCAATCCCCAGTCTCAGTGTATATTTTTCTCTTCAAATGTAATTAAGATAACTTCGAACTTATAAAAAAAACCTTCTCAATGTTCAAAAGAGTGAATAATTATTTTTTTATATTGACTATAATGATCTGAATTACTAAAATTATTATGAATGATGGCTCTTTAATGTAATGGTTAGCAATATCTGGGTTGTTTTCCTAACTAAACTATAGAATTATTTAAAAATATAGTCTTGACTGGGTCTATTCACCCTTATGAAGATAGCTGAGTGACTAAAGTACACCACTGATTCTGTTTCTTAACCCCAATTTAGTTATGCTTGTATTGAACTTTTATGGGAAAAATCACTATGAGGTTTAATTTAAGATTTAAATTAAAATGATGAAGATGAAGATGAAGCTGCCCGATCTCCAAAACCGGTATAATTAAAGACTGGATATGAGGTGAGGTATAAAACATTTTAATTTAAATCTTAGTTATGCTATTTACTTATAGATGTAAACAAGTGACATGTGGTTAGCACATCGTCTCAATGAGACATCTAGGTATAAACATTAGCCTAACAGTTAAAAACACAGAAATCTAATTTTAATATATAACACACATACAAAAAATTATGTAAATTATCTTTGTTTATAATAAATATGTATCGAACAGGAAAATTATTTCATTTGTATCTTTCATACCCAGTGGTTTAGCCAACAGGCGGGTCCAGGCTCAACTAAAGAATTGGGCATGAGTTTGGATTCCCAGGACCTATGCCAAGTTCTATAAATTATACTGATATGTCTCATCAGAGAATTAGAACGAACCAGTAATTGAAAGAATTATACAGGGATTTAGATCTGATAGGAGATATTAGAAGAAAGAGACTGGAATGGGTAGGACATGTGTTGCGGATGGAGCAAGAAACAGGAGCAAGAAAGATTTTAGAAGGGAAACCAGAAGGAAGAAGAAAGGTTGGAAGACAGAAACTAAGATGGTTAAATAAGGTTGAGGAAGACTTAAGACAACTTAAAGTGAAAAGGTGGAGACAAGAAAGTTAGTAATAGAGAAGAATAGACAGGTGTTATGAAGAGTCCAAGGTTCTTAGAGGACTTTAGAGCCAAAGGAAGAAGAAGAAGTCTCATCAGTACAGCATCTGCAGAAAGGACTTTTTCTGCATTATGACAAATAAAAATCAACATAGCCAACTGTGTCGAGAATAAGGCTTTGTAATCTATATCCAAGCTAAGTTCTAGTTGTAATGTAAACAAACAGGATGTATGATTGCATTTTCATTAATCAAATAATGGTTTACCTTTAAGTGTGTAAGAAAATGTAGTTTGCTCTCTAACACTAAAAATAAAAATAAAAATATATATTATCTAGCACATAATCTTAAAATATATAATTACAATTTTAATACACCTTAATTACTTTAAAACACAAAGTAATGAGAAATCATGGGTGGCTATCTCGCAGAATAAAAACTTAATACTTGAACAACCAAGGCACGAAGCAGTAGCAACATTCAGACTGTTAATAGGCCATGACCATCTGCCAGCACACCTACACGAAATTGGAATCTTCAACTCTCCAAATTGTATACTGTATCAAGATAATGACTCAACAATGGACAAAAACCATCTTACTAACTGAGGCTGTCAAGATACCACCTACAAGAACTCTGGCTGGACTGTATTGGGAAGCAAGAAAGCAAATGGAACACATCCAAGCTAATGGGCATTACACTACTACTACTACTACTACAATTCTAATATATTAAATAAGCATTGTTTTATTCTAACACATGAGTAATGCAGCTTACATTGGAATTTCAGTTGTTTCAAAATTGCCACTTCTGTAAAATAATTTCTAAAGCATCGGAAATTACAAGCATTTGAAAAGTGGAGAAAAACAAATTATTTTTAATATTTTCAAACAATTTAGTGAAAAATATCCCACATTAGCCATTGAGGATATGGTGAATATATAACAGCAGAGTTTACAGGTGAGTCAGCACAGAACATAAATTCTGCTCATAATAAAATTGTATCAGTAAATAATGGATAGCTATCAACATCATGGAAAATGCATTTCTGATTAGATAGGCATATATAATGTTTTGTCATAAATAAAAAAGAAATAGAGAAAGTTTCTAATTATTGGTGCAATTTTACCTTGTATTCAGTCTTATTTTCCATAAATTATAAAGTTGCCTAAGAACAATAATATTCATATCACTGACAGTTCCATACACAATTCAGTCATATGGCAGTTAAAAGTAGCAACATGATTCCCTCAATATGGAGTTGGTGGAGTAATACTTTATGGAAGTTTGTGTACAATATAACTGAAAATTAGCCTAGAATAGTATAGCAATTCTATTCATCAAGAGGGAGAAATATTGGAATTTCTTGATGGACCCATCATTAAGGATCGACAGATTTTTGATGGCTCCACTTCACCTTATGAATAATTTGTTCAGGTATGGCTTGCACGATTGTTTATCACAATTTTCCATGTCCTTAAATAATTCTACTAATGTGGATGGCAAGCCTGAATATATATATATATATATATATATATGTTAATATTAAATTAAATAAGATTTCCGTAAATGAAAGTTTACAGCAGCGGCATTATTAGGAGATAGGTCAAGTAATTTGTAACCTGGTAGGACCACACAAAATAATTAGTCTGGCTATGCTAACTTTTTTTTTATATTTGCTACAAATATTGGTAATGGTATTGTTCGCAGAGAGGGAGTAAACATTTTTGCCAAGAATCATTTATATAAAATTTAAAAATAAAATTATCTTTTCAAACTACTGTCCAAATGGGAAACGTTCACTTGGTCGACCTATGAAAAGATGGCACGAAAACCGCTTTCTCAGGTCGTAACAGTTCTTCTAGGACTAATACCTGGCAGGACGATGAAGATGATGAAATAAAATTATCTTACATCTACAGGAACAAACTACTGATAGGTGTGAAAATATAATTCTGTACTTACTAAATTACTGGAACTAGTAACATTGTCGCAAACATATTGTTTTTTTTTTTTTTTCACAATTTGAAAGTCTACTGTTAAGCAAAACACTGCACAATTTCTTCTTAAATTAAATCAGCACTCACTTGAATCGAAATTAAATTATATTTGAATTCTACTGCAAGTTAACCAGATTTGTATTTTTAAATTTAATTTTATATATATTTTAGACTATAATTTATATATTGCGCGCAAATAACTAGCGTGAGAAATAAAAACTTCCCTATACACTGTTTTAAAATGAACGCCCAACGCAACGAAAGGAAATATAAAAGAAAGTGATAATTTGAGAAAAATAAATAAACTGTTAATATTATTATGAATATATAAACTCAACATACATTTGAATAATTTATACAAAGTTTTTAAACGAAATTAATAAGTATAATTTAATATATCGAATCAACATTTTAAAAATGTTGCTTGATAGATAAAGTGTACCAACGCAATAGTAAAATTTCTCTCCTCTTAAACAGGATTACCAATAGTTTATGAATGAATTGACTTTGGTGTTTAATTTAGAAGCACAGAAACACATGTTGAATTTATAATATATTTAAGCATGGCAGATAATCAGATAAGAGTTATAACGCAAGATTTTGTTAATGTTAACATAACAAGCTCTGGCAAGAATGATAGTTGTTGCATTGAAAGACGTTTTCAAAAAGGGATAACAATTGCTGATTTAAAGGTTAGGATGACCTCCAAATTGACATTTGACTTATTTAAAAGTAAAAAATAACATATTAATGATAGTATGTAAGTCAAGAATCTTTCGCGAATAGCTTACTTATCCATTTATGAAACAATGTATTATAAATTAAATTTTTCTCTTCAAATTTAATTTATCTTTCATTGAGAAATGTTAAATTAATAATAAAAACATCATTAGAGGCCTTACTGGCTTTTAAAAGTAATGTTAAATTTCCAATAAATGTCTTCTTAACTAAGAAGCCGCCATTTGCAAAGATAGAAACAATGGTTTCAAAAAGCATTTGGCGATAGGGAATTACAACGTATATAAGAGAAAAATTTGCGTCTAGATCGTAACTCGCCTCGGTAGCTCAGTTGGTAGAGCACTTGGCCCGGAAAGCCAAGGGTCCCGGGTTCGAGTCCCGGTCTAGGCGAAAATTTTTCTCTTCAAATTTAATTTATCTTTCATTGAGAAATGTTAAATTAATAATAAAAACATCATTAGAGGCCTTACTGGCTTTTAAAAGTAATGTAAATTTCCAATAAATGTCTTCTTAACTAAGAAGCCGCCATTTGCAAAGATAGAAACAATGGTTTCAAAAGCATTTGGCGATAGGGAATTACAACGTATATAAGAGAAAAATTTGCGTCTAGATCGTAACTCGCCTCGGTAGCTCAGTTGGTAGAGCACTTGGCCCGGAAAGCCAAGGGTCCCGGGTTCGAGTCCCGGTCTAGGCGAAAATTTTTCTCTTCAAATTTAATTTCTCTTTCATTGAGAAATGTTAAATTAATAATAATATAAAAACATCATTAGAGGCCTTACTGGCTTTTAAAAGTAATGTTAAATTTCCAATAAATGTCTTCTTAACTAAGAAGCCGCCATTTGCAAAGATAGAAACAATGGTTTCAAAAGCATTTGGCGATAGGGAATTACAACGTATATAAGAGAAAAATTTGCGTCTAGATCGTAACTCGCCTCGGTAGCTCAGTTTGGTAGAGCACTTGGCCCGGAAAGCCAAGGGTCCCGGGTTCGAGTCCCGGTCTAGGCGAAAATTTTTCTCTTCAAATTTAATTTATCTTTCATTGAGAAATGTTAAATTAATAATAAAAAAAAAAAAAAAAACATCATTAGAGGCCTTACTGGCTTTTAAAAGTAATGTTAAATTTCCAATAATGTCTTCTTAACAAGAAGCCGTCATTTGCAAAGATAGAAACAATGGTTTCAAAAAGCATTTGGCGATAGGGAATTACAACGTATATAAGAGAAAAATTTGCGTCTAGATCGTAACTCGCCTCGGTAGCTCAGTTGGTAGAGCACTTGGCCCGGAAAGCCAAGGGTCCCGGGTTCGAGTCCCGGTCTAGGCGAAAATTTTTCTCTTCAAATTTAATTTATCTTTCATTGAGAAATGTTAAATTAATAATAAAAAAAAAAAAAAAAATGTATTATAAATTTCAACTATATAATTTGTATGCAATTAAGTATAATTTTGTTTATAAAGTATATCTTTAAAAAAAAGTCGAACTTATTAAAATATTGATTTGGAGTCATTAAAATGATATAAAAAGTGATATACCGTTGCTTTCAGGGCAAGTTAGAACTTCTGACTGGTGGAAATGCATCAACGATGAAGATAGAATTATACAGCAAAGAAAATGTCTTGGTTGGAAAGCTGGATAATGATCAAGCCTTACTTGGATCATATCCAGTTGAAGATGGAATGCGCTTTCATGTAAGCTATCATTTGTCTTCGTAATCTATGAAACATTCCTGAAATTTCTTCCACTATATTTTCAGTTTTTCATTCTTATAAGTGGAATATTAATGGCTAATTACCAAAAAGTCACTGGGGTGCACCATAACAAAGTTCGTTAGGCATTGAAACTGGCTTAAACTTTGTGATAACATCATGAGAACAACTTAACCTCTGATTGAAATGAATGCTAGAATGTGTTTTAGGGATAAATGTTTCAATCACCCAGGCTGGCATCTTGTGCCGATTGTCTAAATGGTGGAAACCTTAATCTCCTATACCTCAAGGCCCACAACAGTCTGCAGTGGGATCAATTTACCTTCTATCATTTCACCAAGGAGTTAACTGAATAGTTCCTCCTAGTTTTTGACTTTGTATGAGTGAATGGATTCCGTATCAGATCCAATGCCAGTTGGAGGAGAAAATGTGGGGGAGGAGCTATCAGCGACCTAGATTAGCCAACATATAATAAATACATTTATATGCATTATAATTAAGGGGTTTAGAAGGCTTAACTGCACTTCTACTTACGCTTGATTTTTGTTTTTATTGTAAACTATAGCTCTTCTTCTGTATTTACTAACATTATTTAATATTTTTAACTTTTCAAACAATTTTTATAACATTATTAGACAATTTTGAAGTATTTACTTAAATACGCAAATCACAATATTATGATACTGTTAGACAATATTGTGATGCTAACTGCTATTTTCTCCACAGAGTATATTATGATATATGATTTTTCTGTCGCTGGTTGGATCGGCATTAGAGCGATAAGTAAGCGTACACCCATTTTTAATAAACGTTTGGTAATTTTAATATTATTAATGTATTTTTTAACATAGATTTGGGGATTTATGGCAAAGATTGGTCATTTAAACTTCATAGCGACGGATAGTAATCGAGGATGATAATCAATATGTGGTTTGATTGTGGGTTATCGCTGGCTCTATAAACTCCGGTGCATGCGCACTGTTGTTCTATAGGACTTTGAAAATATTTCACGCAAGTTTAAGTGCAGTTTTTCTGGTTTAGAAGCCAAAGTTTTTGGTCAATACACTTGATAGTTCTGAGATCAGACAATGGAGAAAGAATTATCTTATGAATAATCTAATAATGCAGAAATGTCTAAATAATGACACTACCTGTGGAAGCATAGAAAAATAAAATAATACTATGTACTATTATTTAATTTTCAATAAAAGAACTCTGTTTTCAATAAGAAAAGAGACCTACCTACATTCTACAAAAAAATAAATCCCCCTCTCCCAGTTGATTAAAGTGAAAACAGCTGAGGATGGTGACAATGGGTCACTGATACTGCAGTGCTGTGTTTAAAAAATATAGAAGTATGAGGTAAGAAGAAATCATGATTCATTTAATTCTTATCATTAGGTCTATCAGTGATTATATGTTTTGCAATAAATGTCTATGAAACCAGATATTCCTAAAATATTCCTAAATCATCATTATCTTCATAGTTAAACATGGGAAATAATATTATGAGGTTCTTAATTCGTAAATTAGTGAGTCATTTTTTTTTACATCTTACCTCATATTTTATGTTTCTTTAAACATGGGAACTAGTTTTCAAGAGAAACCTCTCTCTCATTTTCAACCAACATTATGCCTAAGTTTCTCTTGAAAACTAGTTCCCGTTTTATGACTCAGTCATAATGTCAGTTGAAAATGAGAGAGAGGTTTCTCTTGAAAACCAGTTCCCATGTTTAAAGAAGCATAAAATATAAGGTAAGATGTAAAAAAAAAATGGCTCACTAATTTACAAATCATTATCTTCACTTCAGGGTTTAGGCGATTCACCTATTCCAAATTCACAATGAATCCTTCCATCTCTTCCTAGGTCTTCCCCTACATCCCTTAATCCCTTTGGTTTATAATGATATGCTATCTTGGGCAATCTCGTTTCTTCCATTCTCAGAACATGCTCTTCCCAGCTGACACAGTGTTGTTGAATTCTATCATTTATTGAATATATTTCTAATTCCCTTCTTATTTCTTCATTTTTATGTGGTCCAATTTTGTGCATTCTTTGGTACTTCTTAAAGAAGTCATTTCTGCACACATTCATAAATGCTCATCTAAATTTTGCATCATGCAGCTAAGCACCAAATGTTCACCTCTTAGATTGTTGATGCATAACTGTTAAACAATGAAAATAACTTGCAATATCTAGTATTGTTAGTTTGGTGCTACAATAAATAGTGAAGATTGACATAAACTTTAAACATATTTTCTTGAAACTTGTGTAATGACACATAGCTGGTTGATGCATAACATTGTCCAATGGAGAAAAAAAATTAAATTTAATATTTAATACACACAGAACATTGGGCACTGGAAGATTTTTTTACATTGCTAAAGCACTTTTAGGTAGATAAGTTGTTGAAATGCAGTGCCAGTTCTTGCTGAAAATCAAGTGCTTGCTGTAAATATCCATTAGAACTTATATATTTAAAAAGAAAATGGCATTTAATATTTCAAGGAAGTAACACTATGAGGTTTATTTTAGATCATATGAGTAAGATATGTACTACTCACCTCATTAGAATATATTTGTACAAATATGAGGTGAGTAGTACATATCTAACTCGTATGTTCTAAAAAATGCATGCCTAATTGAAAAATTAACATCACTGATTAGAGAAAATAAAACAACACACAACTTTTTAATAGTTAGAGGCAAAGATTCTCCATATCCTCATAGACTTCAAACTTTTGTTAAGTTATGTAGATAGGAAATAACACTATGAGGTTTTTTAATATTGTTTATTTTTTATTATTTCACTCACCTCATACTTCATAATTCATAGCAGACCCTGGGTTTCTTCACATCTTTTGTGACATTCTCAATGCTGCGTCACGTTCACAACTGACGTCCAACAGCCTTCTATCCTGCAGACTGACCTCCGCGCCATCTGGTGGCCGACCGAAGAATTTCCAAATCAGTCCTCTTTCTTTATAACCGGGTATTTCAAAATTCATAGTTGTATTTTCATTCTTGCATATGTAAATTTTTTCCCAAATTGTGAGTTCCTTCGGTTTTTCCAATTGTCTAAGTAATTTTGTTTTGGTTTCTATTCCATGTTTTTCTGCCTGGTCAGAAAAACATAGAATAGAAACCAAAACAAAATTACTTAAACAATTGGAAAAACCGAAGGAACTCACAATTTGGGAAAAAATTTACATATGCAAGAATGAAAATACAACTATGAATTTTGAAATACCCGGTTATAAAGAAAGAGGACTGATTTGGAAATTCTTCGGTCGGCCACCAGATGGTGCGGAGGTCAGTCTGCAGGATAGAAGGCCGTTGGACGTCAGTTGTGAACGTGACGCAGCATTGAGAATGTCACAAAAGATGTGAAGAAACCCAGGGTCTGCTATGAATTATGAAGTATGAGGTGAGTGAAATAATAAAAAATAAACAATTACAAACTTTTGTGTTACTATGGCACAATGAAAAATAAATGAGAGTGAAGTCTTCTTGTTAAAGAAGCTGCTAGCATGTAGTGGAAATTCATATAATAAAGGATAGAATCTGTCTCATTGGGTCAGTGTGTTGACTATGTCATCCATGACATCTATGAGCAAATAAGGTAACTAAAAATTAACTTGGTCTAGTAACTCCTTATAAAGGAGAGGCTATGGCTCAACAATGGGCTACGCCATTGTAGTTAGATATAGAAAGGAGAGAATCAAACTGCCTGTAAGCTTAGTGGATAGAGTGCTGATGTCTGGAACCAGAGACAATTGGGTTCAAATCCTGATTCAGGCATATATTTCTCTCCAAATAAAACAGTGAAAGATATTGAAATGATTAGAGTGTGTTAATGATGAGAAAATAATTTTAAAAAATATACAGTTTAAAATTAGATTTTTCTTCAAATCACCAGCATTCCAAGCACATATGGGAGTGGATTGTAGAAGCAAACTCTAAAGCACTACTGTGGTTTTTCAATTTTTTTTGTAATTGTTATGAAAATGATGAAAAAATTGAATAACTGCATGGTTTAATCTTTGATTTTGCAATCTACTAATGCAGATTAAGATTAATCGCGTAGCCCAGGCATGTTCAACCTTTTTTTGGAAAAGGGCCACTGTTGTTAAGGTGAATTGGTTTGTGGGCCTCATGATACAAATTTTTTTTACCGTATTGAATAGGATCTAAGATAAACCAATTAATCCAAATATAAAATAGCTAATATATTGATTTTAGTTTAAAATTTAAATAAAATTATTATATTAAAATAATTATCTTTTTACCTGTCAATGCGACACCTGGCACTGCTTTTCACGAACAAGCATCCAATATCTGGTTTAATTGATGTTGTAGCAACTTGAAACAAACTCTCCAGATTACTGTCAGTGATTTGCATTCTCGTTGTGCACTTCATATGTTTCATCTCGTATGTATGTGCTACCGAAAAGTGATGCGAAATGAAGTGCATGTATATTAATGGCCAGATATTTTTTTTCTGTAGGAAAGTAGTCACAATAGAGTTATAGTAAGGGGACATTGTTAAACTTATTTTTTAGGTCTGACGCACATTGAAAGCTAACACACTCAATTTGCAGATCCTCGGGGAGCTTGTCTCTATTTTAATGGAGAAAGGGGAAGATAACAGATTGAAACTTATAACATTCTCCTTGACCATTCTTAAAAATTAACTGCTGTCCTGAAAGTTTAATTTCAAGTTCGGATACCTTGTCTTCACAAAATTGACCCTCAAATTTATCATATGAACATGCATGTTTGGTGTTGTAATGTCGCTTTATGTTATACTCCTTAAACACTGAAATTGTTTCACTGAAAATTAAACACATTGCTTTCTTGTTTAATTCAATAAAATAGTACAGGATGAACTTTCGCAAACACATGTGTTGGAAACAGAAAAAGTCTTGCTCTTTCAAGTTTATCTTATACCAAATAGAATTGTTGGTTCTTATTTCATAAATTATATTAGACTATAACTTACAAATATCACTGCGGGCCAGATACGATGTGATAGAGCAAATATTATTGCAGGCCGCAAGTGGCTGTCATGCCGTGGGTTGGACACACCTGGTGTAGCCCATTGTTGAGCTATAGTCTCTCCTTTATCAGGAGTTTATAGACCAAGTTCATTTTTAGTTACGTTATTTGCCCAAAGATGGCACGAGTAACATGCGATCAACACACTTACTCAATGAGACATCTAGCAGGCAACTAAGGCATTAAAGGATGTTGAATCAGCCGATAAATTTTGCTTAAAAGCCTTTGTTCAGGCTAAGGATCTTTTACGAGTCTGAAAATCTTCAGACTCAGGACACATGGCTTAAAGTCCCTCCTGGAGGACTTGCTCCTTGGGTTTTTTTCATTCTAAAAAAATCCAACGACCGCAGCCAGGTTTGAACCTGCGACCCTCGGAACCAGAGGCAAGGAGCATAACCACTAGTCCACCACAGCCGACTACTAATGCAAATTGCCACTATTTAATTAAGATAATATTCCTAAAAATTAATTGAAATCCTGTTTCTTTTAAATAATTGTTTTCTGATAATATTAACAGTATTTTTTTTGCAGGTTGTGGATACATTTTTGCTGAGAAATGAATTAGAAGACCTTGCAAAAGTGGAGAAATTTGAAATGTCTTTAGAGGACTATTCAAAAAGAACAGGTATTAATTTTAATCCAATCATATAGGAAAACTAATTATGTTTGTGTTATTAAAAATCACTTAACTCAAAAGACGAGTAAGTCAAGGGAAATCACACTCTAAATAATTTTATGATATTTATACCAGGTTCATGGTCTTGTAAGCAAAGCTTCTGAACACAGTTCATGAGATCTTGGGTTTGATTCCACAGGAATTCTTTCTTAAAAGATATTTATTTTTATGGTCGCTCTGGAATTTTGGTTAAGGTTACATTCAACAACTATCTTGGTGCTTTGCTATCATTTATCACCCATCATATCATCAGGGTAGCATAACTCTGCCTACCAGGTGTCCCAACGTCAGAAGTAGAATACAATTTTGCCAATGTCAGGAGAGAATGCCAGAAATGTCACAAGAAACCTCAGTGGGATTAGACAAAAAAATAAAATAGAATATAATTTGCCTTTCACTGTATTAGTATTTTATTTAATGACACTCTTTAATATTGTTGTCCTGCGCCATAGCCAAGTGGTTAAGGCAAGTAGCCTTGGCGCAGAGCTAAGGGACTTGCGGTGGTTTGGGTCCCCATGGGGAAGAAATTTTCTCATGGAATTTTGGCCAGTATGGGACCGATGCCCACCCAGCATCTTGAGGCATTTGGGTAGCTACAATAAGTAGAGACTCCAGGTTGAGAAGACCAGCTGTAATGGCTAGGGGACCTGACATGCTGACCACATGTCATCCCTAAACTGGCTGGATGATAGTCTACCTCTGTGATTAACACATGTGGATATGAGGTGAGCAGCCAGCTGGTAGGCCAAGGCACAGAGCACTCGAATAGAGGGAAAACTGAGTACAGTGACATCTAAAAAATGTTGGTCGTTTAGATGAACTACAATGAGCAAACTAGAATGGTAGCGCTGTTTCATAGTAACAGAATACGTAACTAAATAAAACAAATGCAAGGCACATGGCGTGTTCACTCGGGATTATGGGAAATTAGCCATTTTGTAAATTTTTAACTGCTATCCTTTCATTCTATGTAGACGAAACTGTAAAAATTACATATTATCGAAAGTTAAAATTATTACTTAGATTATATTTTACTCTAATTTGTAAGCAAATTCAAGTTTGTTTTTAATGTGAATCTATTTTCAAAGATAAACCTACTAGAAGTGATAAAATTCTAAGATTTGTTAGGTTAGGATGAGTGATGTTAGTGTACAGCCATTTCTAATAAACATTTTAAAAATGTGACTTTATAATGGATTTCAGATGTACGACATGGCTAAGGTTCTTTAATAAATATTGTATGAAATATGTATGTGAGAATAAGGGGGTAGGTCAATTGTACATATTTACACGTTTTTAAATTTTAATAAACGAAAATAAATTAGCATGTTTTATTTATTTCCATTCTTCCCTTCTGTTAAAATTAAAGAAAATCTTTAGGTTGGAGAGGCTGGGTGGAAATAATTCCATAATTTAAGATTAATTAATATGTTATTTATTCCTATAAAAGTTCAATTCCATGATTGCTCACCAGATGGTATTATATAATTATAATTCATAATTTTACCACCAGACGGTGCTGAATTTCATATTAGTACCAGAAAAAAATTGAAAAAATGTAGATGTCATTAGTTGTTCTACACTAGCGCCGTTTGTGGCATGTAAGCAAAACTTGTCCACTTTCTTCTCTGGTACCCTGTGGGCCAAGGGCCTTCTAGGCCTGTCGCGCCATGGCGTTTTCAAAAATATTTTTAGTCATTAGTGATGCATTTCTAACATTGGCATTGAAGGGCTGACAAATTTTGCTCAAGGGCTTATTTTTAATGCTTGAGGTTCTATTAGATTCTATAAATGTACAACACAGTACCTAGAGCTTTGGATCCCTTCCAAAGGAAATCATATTCAGGATTTAAACCTGTGAATCTTGGAACCAGAGATGAGTATGATAATCGCTAGTGATGTAGTCTTTCCTGTCTTGTATCCTGACTACATGTATTCTTAATTTAATAAGTCCTGGAGAACTAGTGGTTATCATGAATCCAAATTTCACATGTTGAAACATATGGAGTTGATGGATTTTTTTAGGGCTTAAAATCCTTCAAAAGGGAACTAAAGTTGTGAGTTCCAAGTCAAAGATTTATGACACATAAAAGAACCTTAATCTTAAAAGGAGGTCTCTGATCAAAATTTGTCATCTCTTTCATGCTCAGATTTTAATTGTGAGGCTAATGACTTTACCTGTTAAAGCATATAATTAAATAAAGTAATGAAAAACTTCCGATTGAGGGTCTTTCCACTTTTCAGCAGTTGCCCTTTTACCAGCTGGCTGCTGGCCCTTCACATCCACATGTGTCAATCACAGAGGTAAATGATCAACAGCCAGTGTAGGGGTGACATGTGGTTAGCATGTCGAGTCCCCCAGCCGTTATAGCTGGTTCCTCAACCTGGAGCCGCTACTTATTGTAGCTACCCAATTGCCTCACGATGCTGGGTGGGCACCAGTCCCATACTGGCCGAAATACCATGAGAAAATTTCTTCCCCCATGGAGACTCGAACCAGCGCAAGTCCCGTAGCTCTGTCTTGGTAAATGTGTGTGGCTAACGTGTACGGCTGCTCTGACTGGGATCCCAGATTCAAATCCTAGTAGTTCTAGAGGGGTATTGGTGGCAGGCCATACTACATTTTTTTGGGTTTTCCTCGGGGTTCTCCCATTTTTTGAATTCCATCCCACTGTCTCCATTCTGTCTTCTCTCCCCTTCATATAATTTCATTTCTCATTCATTCATTTCATGTCATCCTTCACGTCATCCCATGTTAGAGAAAAAAATAGTTTGGTTGGCATCCACAGGTGTTGAAAATATATGGTTGTGAGGATCCAGGGTCCTCCCTCATGACTCTGAGCCTGCATAATAAAAAAAAGGGCCAATGGGAGGGTTGTAGTCCTCCCTTGTGGCTATGGGCCCAACCCAAAATTGATGGTATGGGTCATGGGAGTAGAACCTGGTATGTCAGACCTGGAAGACAACCAACAACTTACATAACACCATAATATTTGGATAGTGCAATTAGATCTTTCAGGTCGCAGTACACAGAGCAGTCTGCCATCTCATCCTGAATAAATAATTAACTATTATAAAATTACAATAGGAAGTAACATTTTGAGGTTCTTAATAAATAAGGTGAGTCTCTTGTGCCCATCAAAATCCAACCTCAATTGCCACATCCTGAGGGGTGGGCAATGAGAAGTATGGAATAGCCTATTGGGTGATGTACAGTGGGGAATAGTTTCCCTGTGACTGCCATGGTAGCCGAGAAGGTCCAATAGGAATCCCGAAAACCACCAATGAGGCTCTGGTTAGGTCCTCCAAATGTGGGGGTTGGCAAAGAGCTAACAACCTGTTCCATAAAAAATAATTGTGTTTCCTGCAAAGAAAGAGTCTCTTGCAAGATGGCAAAAAATCAGCAATATACCAGATAAAATGTGTTGATTATGACTATTTAACTCATGCCCAAATGGGAGTCAATGACCAATAATGTTTCAATGAATTATGTTTTACAACCAATGTTACGGTTGTGTTTCACCTTGATATTTATCGAATTCTGATTATCAAAATAAAGAAAGCTCCTCCTTTTTAATATTCTGAACTGATTAGAGCATTATTTTGCAGTGAATGACTCTCCAACACAGCAGGATGCTTTTATCTCCCCTTCCTTTCTTGCTTGGTGAATCAATCAATAAAAGTAAAGTTATCCCACTACAGGCCTCAGGAGGCCCTTGGGACAGTAGGAGGTTAAGGCTCCCACTATTTCTGGACAATCGGCACTTGATGTCAGCCGTGTTGTCAGCCCTGCGTGACGGCCGCCTTTACCCCCAGAACAAGCGTCTGGTACTCATTTCAGTTAGAGGCTGAGTCGACCCCAGGGCCATAGTGCCACCAGAAGGTTTGGGTCAGTTTAAAAATCCTGACCCCACCGGGACTTGAACCCTCGACCTTCCGGCTTGTAGCTCAGTGCCTTAACCACTACGCTACGGTGTGCCCCCGAATCAATCAATAGGTTTGGCAAATATGTTGAATAAAGCAAATAATGAACAGAGTTTTTCGAACTACACATTTGGTAATCGTGTGTTCAATAATTTTGTTTTTAATTAATGATTTCACTGAGTTTTTTTCCTAATTGGCTTATGTCTGTGCAGCCATGAACCTATGGGTTCGATAGTGCCAGTGAGTTAGTTAGTCAGAGTTGTTTCCTAAAAAAAATTAATTAATAACCTAGAATGTTGATTATAATATACAGTTTGATGTGTTTCATTTTTTCTCTACTAGGGTGCATTCTTACAGTATTCCGATCCTATTTGGCAATAACAAATACTATCAAGTTGCAGTGATGAACAAATGAAACAACCAAACATTTCTCATTTGTTTTCAAACATCGCCATTTACATTAAATATATAAATATTTTATAATAACTATATTTAAATAATAATTTGTGAGTAAACGGCTTAATTTTATTCATTTAATAGTCCTAACAAATACCACTCTTGATTTCTAAATCATCTAGATAAATTAGAAATCACTCGTGGCATTACTTATAGTAAGATATACATAGGGAAAACAAAGAGAAATTTAACCATTAGAACTAAGGAACACATTAGAAATATAAAAAATTGAGAAGTAGAAAAATCTGTAGTAGCTGCTCATGTTTGGTCAGAAAAACATAAAATTGATGTGAACACAGAATTGTTAGAACAGTTAGAAAATACTAAACAACTCATTATTTTGAAGATCTACATCCAGAAGAACAGGAATAGAATCATGAATTTTGAAATTCCTGGGGAGAAGGATTTGATTTGCAAGTTCTTTGGTCCACCAAAAGTTGGAGTGGGAATTGACATCCAGGGCCAATAATATAAAGTACAACAGTCTGGACAAGCTGATGATGAAACAGAATTGTTTTGAAAGATGTCCTAAAAGAACTCAACTTTTATGAGGTAAGATGCAACAGACTCACCTTATTTATTAACTAACTAATCTAATGAATGGAATTTTAAAAGCTACATTGTATTTCATTTTCAGATACTGTAAGGTCATTTTTGGAGCGCAACAAGTTGGGGAAATTTAATGAGGAAGAGATGAAAAGGAGAGAGGAGGAGAAGAGGAAAGAAGAAGAAGCTGATGAAGCAGCAGCTAAAGCTGCTAAAATTGGTGACAGATGCGAAGTTAGAGTACCAGGTCAACCTGTTAGAAGAGCCACCATCATGTTTATAGGTGTGAATATAATAAATCTCTCTAACATTCCTGGACAATGGAATCCTTTTAAATCCATTTCCACAATTTTTACAGGAGAGCAAATAAAACATTACAGAAATTACACATGAATTGATGGAACAAAATTACAGAAATACTTTACAACATGTGACGCGAAAAATTTCAAATCATACACCATGCACATGCGCCAACAAACGCAAAGCAGTTTACACTATGAAATCACGGAATGTAGCCAACATATACACAGTATTTGAACAAACCTGAAAGTTAACCTAACGCAATTTAAGTACTGTAACATGTGAAAGAATGCACATTGATTTTATTTAGTGTAAGTTAATTATTACAGACTCCATGTTGGTTGCTCTGGAAAACAGAATATTTGTTAAAGTCAATATGGCTGCCATGTCTTCATGTAATTCAATGTTTGAAAAAATATATTGAAAAAATTGTTAGAAAACATGTAAAAATCATTGTAAATAGTGGGAAATAATTTGAAAAATGATGCCCTAAGAATAAAATTTGACAGGAGTTTACAAAGGAATTAAAAAAGTCGCATCACAGGTTGTAAAGTTTAGCCCAAAATTTCATACCAATTGCTAGATGGTGACATTACAGAAAGGAGTTATGGGTTTCGTGCAGATGTTGCACCAATTTGTTGCATTCATATTCATTATGTGTATCCAGTTGTAGCTTATGACCCCAAGTCCATTGCATAGTTATAATTCTTGAAGATCTGATTGGTGATTTTTTATATAAACTATATATAAAAGTGATCCTTCTATAGATCTTAGGAGGTCCTTGAGGTAGTAGGAGATTAAGACTCCCACCTTTATAGACAATCAACACTAGATGTCAGCCATGCGTGATGGGTGCTTTTACTCCAGAACATGTATCTGGTACTCAATTCCATTAGAAGCCTTGGTGCTGCCAGAAGGTTTGGGTCAGTCTAAAAATACTGACCCCACCAGAACTTGAACCTATGCTACAACATGTCCCCATAAAATAATTAAATTAATGTTTTTATTACCTCACCTCATATCCTTTTTCTTCTATACTCCAGTTTCGGAGCTTATCTCCATCGTCAGTAGCCTCTGGTCGACCGGTGTTATGTCGTTTCTTTTCTTGGCACCAAGAAACGACATAACACCGGTCGACCAGAGGCTACTGACGATGGAGATAAGCTCCGAAACTACAGTATAGAAAAAAAGGATATGAGGTAAGGTAATAAAAATATTAATTTAATTCTTAAATTAAACCTCATAGTGTTCTTTCCCTGTGAAAGTTAAATAAATGTCCCCATAAACTATATGAATGGCTTAGGGAAATAATATGATAAGCCATATGTGGTTATTTCTGAGATTTTAATGTTGACCAGCCTCATGAACTAGTGGTCAGCATTTCTGACTACTGTTCATGAGGTCCCAGGTTCGATTCCTGCTCAAACCATAGAAATATTTCCTTAAAGGGAATCATTCCTGTGATTGCCCATGGTCTGGAATTTAGGTTAAGAACTCTCCTGGCGCTTCATTATCATTTATCATCCATCATATCATCGGAGTAATATAACTCTGCCTTGGTGCTCCAACTTCAGAAGTGGATTACAATTAGGCCAATGCCAGGAGAGAACACCAAAAATGTTGAAATGACAACCAGAGGCATTGAATTAAAAAAAAGAAAACATTTTAATGTTTCAAAAAATTATAAATACTAACTGGGCAGTTGTTAATACATTTTGTGTCTATATGTTTTAACTCATCAGCGGCACACTTACAAATGATTTTATGGATATTTCAATACATTTATTTGCTTTTATATGGAGATATGTCATTTCTTAACAGAATGTGACTTATCATGTTACTACCCTAAGCCCTTCATTTGTAGGATCTGCAATAGTCTATAACTTAGGTATAGATGTTATATATAGGAATGTTTCAACCGAGGTCTGAAGTAACAAAGACTGTACGATATTTCTGTGACAGTTTATGGATGTACAGTTCAGCAGAATATGTTTTAAATCTTCTTCTTGAGCTTGGCAGAGTGCACACATAGGTGAGGCAATTTATTTTTTTAAATGATAGTGTGTTCTGTCTTACTTACAGCAATGGCGACCATGATTGAAAGTTCAATTTCCTACATTTCGTGGTTGCCAACTAAATAACTATACTGTAATATTACAAATTACCTACCTACTGCGAAGTAAAACCACTGTCCTTTATGTATACTACGGACAATGTATATACAAAAATATATCCAAATGGTAGTGTTAATATACATTATACGAAACAAATCACTGCATTTTAAATGAACTGAACTTTATTTGAAACAATATAAAACAATAAATTTGTACTTGCCGCCATTTTATGTCTGATTGGTGTCATGGCCTGTTGTAGTCTCAACTAAATTATTTTCAGCATTTACCGTATAAACATTGGCTAGACTAAGTTATGTAGATAGGAAATAGGATAGGATAGAAAGCCGTTGGACGTCAGTTGTGAATGTGACACAGCATTGAGAATGTCACAAAAGATGTGAAGAAACCCAGGGTCTGCTATGAATTATGAAGTATGAGGTGAGTGAAATAAAAAAAAATAAACAATATTGGCTAGACTGTTAATGTTAGTCAGTTGTTTATAATGAATGCAAATATTTCCAACAAAGATGTTATTATTTTACTATTATTTATTATTTTGAAAACACCATCGTGCAAAAAATAATGTACAGTGCATGTTTGTGAAGTGTTTTACAGAATCTCGGAAATTAAAAACCTGCTATCACTCAGTTTTTAATAATTTCCTCATTTCTGTAAAAACCACTTCCCAACCTTGCATTGCAATATACTAATACACCCGGTACAATTTAGCGCACTTGCATATTTTTCAGAGTCCACGGAGTTTTAAAATTTTGCACAGCGACAATAATCTAAATTCTACTTAATAATAAGTTGGGTCTGCTGTCATCTTACCTTATATTTCGTTGTTTCTTGTTAGACATGTTTCAAAACATCTTTGCTTCATTTCAGTTTTTTTTCATCATCATCATCAATATAATTTTCATAATCTAAATATTTGATTATCAAGTATTTTAGCAAATTCTGAAGGAATGAAGGTACTGAGGTTGTTCTCATGAAAATTTTATTAGAATGCAGTACAATAAACATGAAGATTTTATTAACTCACATGTTTTAATTAATCCATTAGATGTAAAATTATCTGAATTTGTTCATTACAGGTAATGTTGAATTCAAACAAGGTTGGTGGATTGGTGTTAAATATGATGAACCTCTGGGAAAGAATGATGGCATGTGAGTAGTTATAATATTTTATTATTTTTTTATGCTATGCTAAACATTAATGTTTTTTTCTCCCACAAAGAACAGTTTTCAATAGTATGACATAGATTAGTGAACATACCCATGAACAAAGAAAATTATGAAAAAGAAAAAGAACTCATAATCAACATGGCTACAAAGAATGGATTTGAAGAAAGAATGATACACAAGAAAAGAAAGAAGTTCAAAAGACAAAAAAAAAAAATGAATCAAAGCGCTCTTCTAAAACAAAAAGAAGAAAATGTAAGATTCAGGAAATTCACATATCATCCATTGAAGCACCATAAGTTTAAAAAATTTTTTGAAAATTTCAACATAAGATTTGCACCGAAAAATGACTGTAGCATCATTAGATTAATTAGATCTAACAAAAAATGAGAAAATAGAAGAAGAAAACAAATCAGGGATTTATCAGATGAAATGCGAAGAATGTGAGAAAGTCTACATAGGAAAATATAAGAGAAATTTGAAAACCAGAGTGAAAGAACATCTTAGGAATGTCATGCAAGAGGAAGTAGAAAAATCTGCAATGGCTGCCCATGCATGGTTGGAAAAACATCTTATCAAAAATAAGGCTAAATTATTAAAACAAATAGAAAAACCCCAAATAACTCAGTTTGGGAAAAAATGTACATTAAAAAAAAAACGAAATGGAGAAATGAATTAACTTTGAAATTTCCGGGTAAAATGACCTGATTTTGACGTTTTTAGTCTATCAACAGAGACACTGTTCAAGATGAGAACAACGGTCACGAAATTACTGAAGATGGAACCAAAGTGTAAAGTTCTGAAACTAGTTTGAAAAGAAGAAGAATATGAGGTGAGTGATAAAATCAACGGGTTTCAATCCTATGGCACATAAGCATGCAATATTTAATAGCCTCTTATATAGATTGATAAAGGTCCCATTAACCTGTCAGCTAGGACATTTAAACATGGCGTTCCTTTCCCAGATGCAGAAGGACGTGTTGATACGCCTGGACTTTTAAATATCCAAATGCAGATTGCCATTAATATTTAATTTTATTTATTTATTTTCAAGGCCTATACGGAGTTTGTAAAACATTCTGGAGAACTTATTTTTTCTTGCTGTGTTAGAAAAATCTCCCCCTCATGTTATGACATAATTTACGACAGGCATGTGGAGTGAGTTAGCTACTTATTAGTGAAAGGAGAAACTCTTTGTATTTTTTTTCTCTTCAGCTACGACCTTCCTTCGAACTAGTGAATGCCCTATTTTGCCGAAAAAAAATTTCTGTAAAGTGTCCCACTGTGTGGTCTCATAACTAACCTTTCTTTCTAAACCGACGTGGATCTTGTGTTTATAGACAAAAATCACATGTCTCAGACATTTCCAACTTCTAAAACAAATTTACGTGGCAAATTTGATGTGTAGAATTATAAAAAAAAATTAAAAAATATAATAGAGGGATAATAGTAATAATAATAATAGTAATAATAATAATGGTAATGATACTAAAAATAAAATTAGTAATAATAATAATAATAATAATATCAATAATAATAGCAATAATAGTAATGTATGCACACTTCCAACACAGGTGCTCCCCAGCGGGAGTTTATTAACCAAGATAATCCATTCAACAAGTTTCCGTAATTATATAAATGAATTTATATCAAATAAAATTTAGATTCTCCAACTTTTATAAATATTGTACATAGTGAATCTGAGTAGATTATACAGGGAATGATTGGAAAGCATTAGCTCAGGATAGGGATGTATGGAGAGCTTATGTCCGCGCGGCCATGACCCTACGGGTTCGATAATGCCAGTGAGTAAGTAAGTAAGATGTGTGGAATTATGAAAATCTTTAATTTAAAAATATGAATGAAGGATAAATAGATAAAGTTTAGAATTATAAATTATAAGTAAACCTTTAGCAACAATTTAAAAAATGAATGCATTTTAACTTATATCTTGATGAAAGTATTAGGAAATCTCCATCTACAATTAAATATAACTTGTAATTAACCGATAAAAGACAGCATTCTATATCATTCTTCGTTCCGTTACTATATTCTATAGTGCTCTGTTCTAGTACAGGTCTTTCACTGTAATCTTAGAATTTTCATGCTATGATTGCAGCTTCATTACGGAATTATGGTGTGGTAGCTTCCCACCCAGGGGGATGATATTGATGGTATAACAATGATGATAAAAGCTAGATGATGTCCATGGACCGTTTGGGCCTCAAAGCCCACTGCATGACAAGACAGTATTCCATCTTGAGACCACAGATATAATAATTAATATTTTACTAACCCTTTCATTTTGTTATTTGTTTTATTTATTGATACTTACACTTATTTGCCAACATGTCAACAAGATACATGTGGTTAGCACATCACCTAAATGAGAGATCTATTAGGAAATTGAGGTGTAACTTGGAAGAAAGACAAACATAACATGATATCTATGTAATCTAGATGTAATAAAACATTGCAAGTCTCGTAGGGCATGTGGCACGAATAGGAAATTATATAGGAACTTCGTGTACGAAAACTAGAAGCAAAGTGCCCAGTAGGGGGATAACCATAAAGTGCAAGAAAAATATTAACCAGGATTTGAGGGAGATAAATTATACAAGACCCTCACTGCTGGGTTTCCGAGATCGAGTCTCGGTCACTCCATGTTGGTTTCGTGGCAGAAAAAATGGAGCTTGGACAGGTTTTTCTCGGGGTTTTCTCCCATCTTCCCCTGCCGCATTTTCATTCCATCATTTCTCCATACTCATCTCATCACATTCATTTCGTTCATCTGCCTCTGTGGTGGTGCGTCAGACGTGGTCGGCCACACCCTTGTCATACACAGACCTCTATATATAGCGGCTTCTTCTCATCTCATCCCTCGACCCGACCCTGACTTGGACACGAGTTGAGGATATTATTATAAATTATACAGGAATAATTGGAAAATATTATTTGGGATAGCAAAGTATGGAGATATTATGTATGCATAATCATGACCTCTACGTTCGATGGTGCCATACATTTTAAGAACAACACAAAACAAGTTGGTTTCCAATGTCCTTCATTTTTTTAAAATTGTCCCTTTCATTGAATATTTTAATAATAAATTCCATTCTCTCTACCTTCCAAATCAAGATATTGTAATTGATGAATTATTATGGTTGTAGAGGAGCAAACAATTCCCTCCACTTAAAACTGCCAAATTTGATTTTAAAACTTACGAATTGTGTGACTCTAGAACTGGGTATGTGGTCTCAAGGTAGCGTGCTGCCTTGTCACGCAGCTGACCGAGATTCGATTCAGTCGGGAGAGGCTTCTTGGGTGAGTTTATTTCGGGGGTTTTCCTGACCTGTATAACAAATGTCAGGAAGCTTTAGGGCCCCAACGGTACCCGAAAATCATCCGGCCATCATCATCGTCATTATAATTCACCAGTGTGGAAGCAACGGGAAGCTGCCACACCTATAATTCCCTAGTACAGCTACAAAGCATAGAATGAAAATGCTATAATTGCAGTGAAAGACCTGCCCTTGGGCAGGACACTATAGAATAGAATAGAATGGTCATTCATTGTTTACATTCTATTAATCACAATTTGATATGTATCTAAAATAAGTTACTTGGAGAGTAGAGTTTAAAAATACTACAGCACAGGGGTACTGCATGGACTTTTAAATGACTGCACAGAAGGGAGGAAACCGGTCTCGTATATATACGGCAAACCACGCTGAGGGGTTAAAAGGAGAAAATTTTAAGAAAGAATACGAAAATATCCTAAATATAGCCAGATTAAATGGTTTTAATAAGAATATATCTAACAAATTAAAGAAATTCAGAAAGATAAAACAACTTAAAGAATTAACCTTTTTTTATATAGGACTTATCACTGTGAGGTTCAATTCAAGAGGAGAGGTAAGAATCTTTTAATTTAACTTAAAGAATGCTCTACCCTACAAATTGTTAGTAAAGAAAAGAAGAATTTCAAGAAAATTACTTACCATCCAATGTACATGGGAAATTTCAAAAAAAAAATTTGACAAATACAACATTACTTTGGCACCAATTAATAAATGTAGTCTGGAAAAACTTTTAAATACCAATAAAAAAATCAACATCCCAGACAGTAAGAAATCTGGAATTTATCAAATTAATTGTAATGATTGTAGCAAAGTATACATAGGAAAAACAAAAAGGAATTTATAAACACGCACTAAAGAACATTTTAGAAATATTAAAAATTGTGAAATTGAAAAATCAGCAATTGCTGCACATAGTTTACTAGAACATCATAAAATTGAAAAAGAAGCGAAACTTTTGAGACAATTGGATAAACCGTTGGAATTGACAATTTGGGAAATGATATTCATTCAGAAGAATAGATATCGATCTATGAATTTCGATATTCTGGTGGATAAAAATTTAATTACAAAGTTTATAATCCCAACGAAAGATGGCAGCACAAGAAGTGATGTCACTAAAGAAATCAACAATCACGGAATTTCATCAGTGGAAGCCATGACTGAAGAAGGACATGATATTGTCTGAAACCGTCGGTATCAAAAAAGTTTGAAAATGTATGAGGTGAGTTGATTAAAATATGTTCTCCACTCACTATTAATGAGTGATAAATGTTTACCTAAATGAATATTTTTTTTCTTCTTTGTCATCATACAAGACCTTCTTTTTGAGTGTTTCTAGCTCGTCATGAATCTTGTATCCCAGTACAATTTGGCAATATCACCATTTGTTGTTTGTAATTATCCAGCTTCCTACATGAGATAGTCAGAATTCATAGATGTTCTACATATTGTGTATTCGTCTGCATTATAAATTTTAATTATGTATAGATGGGCAGTCATAAACAGTCATGTCCTGTTCTTGATCTGAATCTTGCTCTTACTTCCTTATATGTTTTTTTATTGTTTCTTGGCCAATCTTGATGGATATTGGACCATTGTTTATCTGTGATAGCATTTATTTTTATTAATGTTTTGGATTCTTGTGTAAGGTGGTTCTTTTAGATCCGTCGTCTCATTACCATACAATTCTACATGGGAAGGTACTCACTGTATAAAAAAAACTCATCGTACTGCTGTTTAATTTTTCTTAAATGTTGTACTGTTTTTTTTTTATTTTTACAGTAGTTCAAACTTTCGGTTTTTGTTGGAGGCAATTTCCTGAATAACTGAGTTAGAATACACCAAAATTACTTTTTCATATTCTTTTACTGATATGATAGTTGTGTTAAGGAGTATAAAAATAGCTTGACATTAATAATTATATGAAAATATTTTTTATGTAGTATAATCTGTCTAAATATGTTACAGAATTAGTTACCATTGTTGTTGGTGAATCCATATACATTATCAGTTTAAAAAGAGTTCTGTCAAACATTGCATGCCGAAACCTACCTTGAAATTTCTCCCAGGGAAGCACTGTGTAGCACCAAGGCCATGTTAAAAAAATGTTTCTCCAACTTTTAACTGCAAGGCACAGAAATCAAAGCCAGAATTCAGCAATGGCAGCCTACTATGCAAAATATATGAACCTCCCTACTTGAATAGAGTACAGTACAGTGGAGTGGGACAGGGGACGGCAGGTTGTGAGGGTTATCCAATACACCAAGTCTGGAGTTGTAGTACTTACCTAGTTTAAATGAAAGATTTGGCACTGGATTTTAGTGCCTTGCAGTTAAAAGTGGCAGATAATTTTTTGGGCATTGCCCTTGGTACATCACAAACGCTTCTCTGGGAGATATTTAAAGGTAGGTTTTGGCATGTAATAGTTGACAGTTCCCTTGTAAGCAATATTCACCCTGCAGAGTTTACAGTGGTTTTCTATACTAGAATCAAAAGTTAGAAAAATAGTATGAAATAATGTATTCACAAGCCTCACGACCACGGCCTACAGCCCGAAAATCTTCTTCAAGATCATCATAGTATGAAATAAGTTTGATGTAAGACTGCACTAGCCGAGGCTTGATACAGATTAAAGTAATAGTCTAGTGCATTGTTTCCCAACCTGTGGTTCGCGAACCCCCAATGGGTTTGCAAAATATTTCAAGGGGTTCACTAAAACTTTTTGGTAATGGCGGGTTTTAAGGTTAGGTCTATAATTGTTTCCATCATTTCTGTAGCATTGTAATAATAATAATAATAATTATTACTATTTTAAAATTAAATTAACCCTATAATGCCCCTTGTTGCATATGTGTAACATCGGGAATTTATCACATTATTTTCACAATAAATTAATATTTACCGCGAATGCCTAATTTATAGTTATGTAACAACATTAGGAATGGATTTGATTTTGTTGCAACTAGGCCTACATGTTGTGTAACTTTTAAGCTGTAACTAGAGTAACTTTAGGTTTTAAGCATTAAGGGTTAAGTTAATTTAAGGTTAAATTTGAAGAGAAAAATTGTTTCTTTAATTTAAGGTTATTAAACCTTTTGCTTGGAATTATGCATTTCTACTGTATGTATATTTAAAAGTCAGTGGTTCACTAATTCAGATTGTTGTGAAAGGGGTTCGCGATTCGATAAAGATTGGGAACTGTTGGTCTAGTGAACAGTAGTTGTACTCCTATCTCTCATTATAAGGATTTGTAAGGGATTTCCTTACACCCATCAACACTGAGTAATTTTAAGGTCTGATGGGAAATAGCCTGCTGACTCGGACCTATACTAATTCCGAGCTAAGTTCCAGTTGTATTGTAAACACACTTGCATAAGGCATTACTTTGTATATTGGAGGAACTGTGGTGCTACTTTTACCTGCCATATGACTGAATTGTGTATGGAACTATCATTAATAGAAACATTATTCTTAGGCAACATCTTATTTTATGGGAAATAAGACTGAATACAAGGTAAAATGGTACCAATAATTAGGAAATACCTCCATTGGTCTAGAAAGCCAAAGGTCCTGGGTTCGACTTCCAGTCTGGGCGTATAATTTTTCTCTTCAAATATGATTTATCCATTATTGAGATGTATGAAATGAATAATAAAAACTTCAATTTCTTATTTATTTATGACAAAACATTGTGTATGGACCTACCTAATCAAACGTTTACTTTTTTTCCATGATGTTAATAGATATCCTTTCTTTGTAACTTCATTGCAAGCAGAGTATATGCTCTATTAAAATAATTAAATGAATATTAAGAAACTAAAGCTGTTACTATGATTGAAAGAAGTAAATTAATGTTCACAACTAAACTATTGTAATCAATGGTAAAGAGAAAATTTTTTGCCTAAACCGAAAATCGAACCCTGAACCTTCAGCTTTCTATGCTGATGCTCTGACCACTGAGCTAATTCAGGCTACAAGGTGAAGGGAGGATTTATGCTTGGATGGGAATGTAGCCTGAATTAGCTATGTTAACTCGCTTGTAAATTCTGCTGTTATTTTTACATCCTCAATGGCTAATGTAGGATATTTTCACTAAACCGTTTTATTTAATGTATTAAAATTGTTTTTATTATTGATTTCGTACATCTCAATGATGGATAAATCATATTTGAAGAGAAAAATTATACGCTCAGACCGGGACTTGAACCCGGGACCCTTGGTTCTCTAGACCAAGTGCTCTACCAACTGAGCTACCTGAGCAAGTACCGATCTAAACGCAAATCCTTCTCTATATACATTGTAATTCCCATCCACCAAATGCTGTGAAGCCATGCTTCTATCTTGCAAATGGCGGCTCCTTTATTAAGAAGACATATTTGGGAATTATACATTACAGCCAGTATGGCTTTTTCCAAGTTTTTATTATTGATTTCGTACATCTCAATGATGGATAAATCATATTTGAAGAGAAAAATTATACGCTCAGACCGGGACTTGAACCCGGGACCCTTGGTTCTCTAGACCAAGTGCTCTACCAACTGAGCTACCTGAGCAAGTACCGATCTAAACGCAAATCCTTCTCTATATACATTTTTAGATCGGTACTTGCTCAGGTAGCTCAGTTGGTAGAGCACTTGGTCTAGAGAACCAAGGGTCCCGGGTTCAAGTCCCGGTCTGAGCGTATAATTTTTCTCTTCAAATATGATTTATCCATCATTGAGATGTACGAAATCAATAATAAAAACTTGGAAAAAGCCGTACTGGCTGTAATGTATAATTCCCAAATATGTCTTCTTAATAAAGGAGCCGCCATTTGCAAGATAGAAGCATGGCTTCACAGCATTTGGTGGATGGGAATTACAATGTATATAGAGAAGGATTTGCGTTTAGATCGGTACTTGCTCAGGTAGCTCAGTTGGTAGAGCACTTGGTCTAGAGAACCAAGGGTCCCGGGTTCAAGTCCCGGTCTGAGCGTATAATTTTTCTCTTCAAATATTAAAATTGTAATTATATATTTAAGATTCTCCCATGTATAAGAATCAAATGAATCATGAATTCTTCTTACCTCATACTTCTATGTTTTTTTAAACACAGCACCGCCGTATTGGTGACCATCATCAGCTGTTTTCATGACTGTCAATTTTTTCTTTTGCCAGTAATTATCCAAACTGCCATCTAGTGTTCTTTTGAAGGAATCATTTTTTAAACTGCCATCTGTTGATTCCTTGAAAAGACACCAGATGGCAGTTTGGATAAATACCAGCAAAAGAAAAAATTGACAGTTGTGTAAACAGCTGATGATGGTGACGATGGTCGCCGATACTGCAGTGCTGTGTTTTAAAAAAAGAAACATAGAACTATGAGGTAAGGAGAATTCACGATTCATTTGATTCTTGTCAATAAAACCTCATGTTAAAAATTCCCTATGTAACTTATATAGAATATGCTAGATAATATATATTTTTATTTCCTTTATTTCAAGTTATATACAGTTATTCTTTTTGCATTTCATTATTGGCTTTTTTTATACTTACAAAAAGGGAGAACATTTTAGATAATGTAATAATCTTGTGATTGCTCCACAACAGGATTTTTATTTTTCAGGGTGAATGGGAAAAGATATTTTGAATGCCAGCCGAAGTATGGTGGTTTTGTTAAACCAACTTACATCATTGTTGGAGATTTCCCAGAAGAAACGTTTGATTTGGATGAAGAGATTTAAGTTGTGGTTAATTTTTGTCATTCTTGCAGACAAATATTTTACAATAACACAATGATTTTGTTTAATATCTTAGTGCTAAATCTGAATGAGCTGCATGAAAACATTGAGACACATTCCCTTCTGATGACTGAAACAAGCCTAATATTGTAATTTTTTGCTTAATAATTTTTTATATTGAAATTAATAGACTGTGTACATTCAAGATTATTTATTATATTAATAAAAAGCTTACATTAACAAATGAAATGAATGCACAGTGTTTGTGAAGTATAAAGTTAGTACTTTCTTCTCTTGAGAATTTCTGGTCGCCAGTGAATGGGGTGAGTTTCCTCTGTCTGAAAAAAAAAAATAGAAATGATATATTTGCAATGACAGGAGACATTCAAATAAAATAAAAGTACACCATATTCTAACATTTATGGGTACCTAACTATTCTTTTCTTCTAGGTGTTTTCTTTTTTTTTTTTTCTTTTTTGCAGTTTTGTCTTTGTAAGGCCAATGATATTTATATAATTGCCTCTATGTTAAATTAAGTAACATCTGATTTCCATAAAAAATATGTAGCTCACTGTTATGTAGTCTTCTCCATTTGCTTGTCTGTTTCTCTCTCTTTGGTCTAAACATTTTCCTATGAATTTTAAATTTGAAGAGAAAAATTTTCGCCCAGACCGAGACTCAAACCCAGGACCTTTGGCTTTCCATACCAATGCTGTACCAGGGCAAGTTCCAATCTGGATGCATATTTTTCTCTTATATACATTGTAATTCCCATGCACCAAATGCTTGAAGCCTTGGCTTCTATCTATGCAAATGGAGGCTTCTTAGTTAAGAAGACATTTATTGGGAATCCTTCAGTGAGAAGTGTTTAATGAATAAGAAAAACATCAATTTTCTTATGAACTTATTCTCAAATTTATTTTAGAATAAAATAGGAAGTAACATTACGAGGTTTAAGATAAATTAAAATGTTTCATACCTCTCGGAATTTATCAGATCAAATGCAGGGATTGTGACAAAATTTACACAGGAAAAACAAAAATAAATTTGAAAGAACATCTTAGAAATGTCAAAAATGAAGTGGAAAAGCCAACAGTAGCTGCTCATGCTTGGTCCGAAAAACATCTAATTGAATCAAAAGCTGGTCTAATTAAACAAAATAAAAAACAAAAAAAGGACTCATGGTTTGGGAAAAAATTCATATTAAAAAAACAAGAAAGAAAAACTTATGAACTTCCCGCAGATTCTGACTGGATCCGGAGGTTTATCGGTCCACCAACAGAAGGAAGATGAAAGAGTTATGAAATATTTTATTTCATCTTAAATTAAACCTCATAGTGATTTATTCCTATAAAAGTTCAAATTAAGAGGTTTATTTAATAATTAAGATATTTGGTCTGTTTATTCTCAAATACTCGTAATTTTTCCTTCTCCATTAAAGCAAATGTCCATCGGACATTAAGGTCATTGTTGTAAGGCAAATTACTATACTTACTGCAGTGTCATCTTCTTTATATATTTTTATAGTTTTATCTGCTTCTGTTGTAATAAGTCGACTTCCACTCTGATCAAAAATCATTGAGAAAATTCCAGATTCACTGTCCATGGAACCAGGTTGAACTGGAGCCTATAAATAACAGAACACATTAAGAAGTGACATTATGAGGTTTATTTTAATTAACATATATAGTTAGATTTAAAAGGCAAAATTATTGAAACAATTAGATAAATCGAAGGAACACAGTTTGGGAGAAAATTCACATTCAGAAAAATAAAATAATGAATTTTGAAATTCCCGGGGAAAAATATTTAATTTGGAAGTGCATCAGTTAGCTTACAGAGGGAGCAGGAAGCAACCTACAGGATCGCCAACCACCAATTCAACAGTTAGATAGAACTGAAAATGATATAAAGTAGGTGAGGTGAGATGTTAAATCTAATAAAAAGAAAACTATGAACTTTGAAATACCCGGTGAAAATAAGAGGGGATTGATTTGGAAGTTCATTGGTCAGCCAACAGAGAGCGTGGAAATCAATTTACAAGAGGGACAACCGCAAGACAGCAGTTGTGATGCATCAACAATGTCACAAATTCAATGATGATACTCGAGTCTGCATAAAAATCAAGAAATATGAGGCAAGTAAAAAAAAAAACTCAAATTTAATTAATGTTAAATCTAACTCTATTTATTTATTAACAGAATACATTTTGAGCATGATGATCACTAGTAAAAACAAGTATGAGTAGTAAGAACTGTAGTCTGTCGAGATATTTTCTTTTTAATTTTTAAAGACTATTTATTTATATTAAATTAATGTTGGGAATCATGGAAGCATGAATCCTATGAGGTGAGTTGTTTAAACAATATGTTCTCCGATGAATTTTAACTATTTATTTAATTCATGCACCAAATGGTAGTCAATGATCAATCCACGTTTCAATGAATTTTGTTTTATAACCAATGACAGTTGTGTTTCACCTCACTCTTATTCATTTCTCTTTATCAGCTTTAGACTGAAATTATATACGCCATGAGAGAAATCCAGAAATGTCATAATGACAACCTTGTAATTATATACGCCATGAGAGAAATCCAGAAATGTCATAATGACAACCTTGTGGCATTAATATAAATATATATATATATTATATTTGAAGAGAAACATTTTCGCCTAGATCGAGACTCGAACCCAGGACCTTTGGCTTTCTGGGCCAAATGCTCTACCAACTGAGCTACCGAGGTGAGTTGCGATCTACACGCAAATTTTTCTCTTTATACATTATAATTCCCTCGTGCCAAATGCTATAGAAGCAACGGTTTCAAAGCATTTGGCACGAGGGAATTACAACATATAAAGAGAAAAATTTGCGTGTAGATCGCAACTCGCCTCGGTAGCTCAGTTGGTAGAGCATTTGGCCCGGAAAGCCAAAGGTCCCGGGTTTGAGTCTCGGTCTAGGCGAAAATTTTTCTCTTCAAATATAATTTATCCTTCAGTGAGAAGTATTAAATTAATAATAAAAACATCACATATATATATATATATATATATATATATATATATATATGCCGATTACCTGAAGTCTCTGGAAATTATAGCCGGTCCTCCAATCCCAACAATGCAAAGTCCCATTGTCTGCTCCTGATACAAGAACTCCTTCAGGGTTAACAGCTAAACAATTAATAATAGCATTGTGTCCTGGTAAATTCTGTATGAATTTTCCTTCAGGACATTTCCACTGTTTGATATTGTCTGGAGAAGCTGAAGCAAACATGTACCTAAAAATAAAAAAAGATCACCTATGATCACTGTGCTTATTTTTTGCTTTCATGATTATTTAAAAAGTAAATCTTTTAACACGACCATCAAATTAATCAGATTTTACAGCTCACGTCATATTTTGTATATATCAACTGGTATCTGCCTGTTGCAATAAAGGGAACATCTCATTGAAACCAGTCCTGCACATATACAAAATATAAAGTGAGATGTAAAATCTGATTTGTTTAATGACTTAACTACAACCTCATAGTGTTACTTCCTAAATAGTCAGCTACATGATATGTATAGGAAGCCAGATATAATAAGAACAGGTGAGTCTCGTAGACCACAGTGGGCAGGACATATGACACGTACAGGGATGAAAGATGTGCATGGAAGCTTCTTGTAGAAAACCAGAGGGAAAACGTCCAGTTGGTAGACCAAGAATGAGATGGAAGAATAACATTATCCACCATATGAGGGAAATAGATTATACAGGGGATGATTGGAAAACAGTTCAGGATAGGGATGCAGCCATGAACCTATAGGTTCAATAGAGACACTGAGTGAGTGTTACTTCATAAAAAATCAACTATTAACACAAATTCACCAGGGTGGTAAATTTTGCCCAACTGTTCCTTGACTGAAGATGAAGGCAAATGGCCTTTGAAACTATTATTGGGAAAACACAAAAACTTTGTGAGGTGAGATGGAAAAGTATTTTATCTCATTCATTCATAAATTTGAATACTATAATTTTAATAGCTAACTCCTAACCTTATTCACCAGGAATGACAAGCACTGACACCATTGCTGCTGAATGGCATACAGAATATAATAGACCATCCTGTAGTAAGCTCAAAAGGCAAATAATATAGATCGCTTAACCTATTTTGACCACATTTCTAACTTAAAAGCTAGTTTAAACCAACTTCGACACTGGCTTAACGTACTTATTTTAGGAATTCACACTATGAGGTATATTCATTTAGGTAGAATTTTTTATCACTCACCTCATATTGTTCAATATGAGGTGAGTGATAAAAAATTCTACCTAAACTGGCTTTACTATTAATACATTTTTATGCCTTTTTGCCAACCCTGAAATGTACATTCACATTTGTATAGTTCTTTCTAAAATTATGTTACAAGTTAATAAATTATAATAGGAAGTAAATTATGAGGTATCGGCCGCAGTGGACTAGTGGTTATGCTCCTTGCCTCTGGTCCCGAGGGTTGATGGATTTTTTAGGACGGAAAAATCCAAGGAGCAAGTCCTCCAGGAGGGACTTTAAGTCGTGGGTCTTGAGTCTGAACATTTTCAGGCTCGTAAAAAATCCTTAAGCCTGAATGAAAAGGCCTCTAAGCAAAATTTACCGAATTTTCCCGTCCTAGTACTACCTTGGTTTCCTAGATGTCAGTATGAGGCGGAACGCTGACCACGGACCACTCAAAATGACATCTATACGAAAACAAGTGTAACTAAATTAGTATGGTTCAATTTCTTCCCTGTAGGGGGAGCGCGCCTAAATCTCTGTAAAGGGAAAACATAGGCTTACAATACAATACAAATTATGAGGTTTTTCTTAATAAATAAGATGAATCGGCTGGAGTCATCTTACCTCATAACTTGCGATCTATTTGAATATGTTTCAATATGCCATGCATACAATCATCAGTAGGGCTAGGAAGTTGAGAAAAAATGCTTTTTTTCATTTTATGTCTGAAGACAAGGCCCAAACTTAATTTTGGGTCATTGTAGGTCAGAAAATGGTGAATTTTATTTGTCCTTTTTTTGACAATTTTTTTAGTTTATTGGTTTTTTACCTTTCTTTTTTTTTAGGTCTTAACAGCATTTTTTCTTTTGCAACTTTACGATTTATGACTACGTTTATACCATTAGTATAAATCAAGAATCCACAGAGTCAAGTCTCAATTCCAACTTCTTTTAAAAATACTACTTTCCAAAGACTTTTCACATTGCACACACTTTTGTTCCACAGGAAACTATTAAACCCTCACAAAAATCCCGTTATTTTTAACCAGCCTACTGACTGCCTAATATCCATTGTGTGTTTACTGAATTCATTCTAGGTGGGAAAAATCTTTTATTCTAAATTCTCCAAGAACTTTCTTTTTAATGAACACAGAATCCCTTTTTCAAACTATATTGAATTAAAAAAATAGTAATAATAAATAAAGTATGTAAGAAGTATTTTCAGTTATCAGTTTTTTTTTGCAATGTATGTTGAATTTCACTAGAATTTTGTACTTTTTAAACATTTTTTTATTATTACTTCTTTTTTTATGAGGTGAGTGATTAAATTTTACCTAAATAAATTATATTATTTTTAGTCTAGACATCTTACCTCAATATTAACGTTGATTTGTTCTTGAACATGTTTCAAAACAATTCTGTTTTATTGTTATATTATATTCATTAAATATGCAGTTGAAACCAAAATTATTTAATTTGAATTGCCTTTTTTTCAGTTTTTAGGTATCTTTTTTAGAATATCTTCAGGTCTTTTATAGGCATTATAGATCCTCAACTTCTGAGCCCTAATCATCAGCTTTCCCAAACTGAGTCTGGAGAAATCAATGATGGTATAGATGGTATATCGAAACACGTTCAAATAGAACACAAGTTATGAGGTAAGATGACTCCGGATTCACCTATATACGGTACTGTTTTTGTATAAATTCACCAACAGCACTTCATCTGAACATGCAAGAGACATCACTGTTCTTGTGCCAATAAAGAAGTTCCTCATAGTCAGGAAAGTAATCTTCATAAATCATAGCAGACCCTGGGTTTCTTCACGTAATTTGTGACATTGTCAATGCTGCGTCACGTTCACAACTGACGTCCAACGGCCTTTGGACGTCAGTTGTGAACGTGACGCAGCATTGACAATGTCACAAATTACGTGAAGAAACCCAGGGTCTGCTATGATTTATGAAGTATGAGGTGAGTGAAATAATAAAAAATAAACAATATTAAAGAACCTCATAGTGTTATTTCCTATCTACATAACTTAATAAGTAATCTTCATTTGCCTATGATATAATTTGATTGATTCATTTTATTAAAAATTTATAATTAATTTTTTTTAACTTGTCTCTCTTATATACTTACAGAGTTGGATGGAACACAAGTGATCTTACACTCTTCTTGTGGTTGGTAAGAGTTGCCTTTGATTTACCAGCAGCAAGATCCCACAATCTTATTGTGCAGTCGTGACTTCCTGTTATAATCTGAAATTTGTTAAAAAAGACCAGGTACATGATATTAATTTATATTTTCTTATAAAACAAACCATTGAAACACTACCAGTTTCAAAAAATTTTTAGAAAGTTTAATATAAGATTGGCACTGAAGAATGAATACAGCCTTAATAGGATAATTAAAACCAATAAAAATAAAAATTGAAGAAGAAAACAAATCAGGAATTTATCAGATCAAATACAGGGATTGTGACAAAATTTATATAGGGAAAACAAAAAGAAATTTGAAAACAAGGGTGAAAGAACATCTTAGAAATGTCAAAATGGAGAAGTGGAAAAGTCAGCAGTAGCTTTTCATGCTTGGTCCAAAAAACATCTAACTGAATCAAAAGCTAGTCTAATTAAACAAATAGATAAACAAAAGGAATTCACCATTTGGGAAAAAATCCACATTCAGAAAAACAAAGAAACTTATGAACTTTGAAATTCCTGCGAATCCTGACCTGATCCAGAGGTTTATCGGTCCACCAACAGAGGGAAGAAGTGGTTCTTCCGATCGACATAACATCAGTCGTCAAGATGATACTGAAGATGGGTCTTGAAATCGCAATCTACTTAGAAGATTATTGTGAGGAGAGGTATGAAACATTTGATTTTATTTTAACTAACTCATAATAATTAAAAGAAACCTCATAGTGTTGTTTCCTACAAATATATGAATAAAAAAAATCTTCATTAATATTTAAAGGAAGTGACACTTTGAGGTTTACTTTAATTAATAGAGAGAGTAAGATTTAACAGCTCATCTAATAAATGTAGATTTCTTTAAGACTAGTTTCGATAGACCTTCATATCATTTTCAATTCTATCTGTTTTTTTTTTCAGGATTATTTCTGTTATTTATACAGGTATCCTCAACCAAAATATACATTTTTTTTCTTCCACACTTCCTGGCCTTGCGTATCTGCTTCTGTCATATTTCTCTTCTTCATGTTGTCTTGAATTCTCTTTATCCATGTTGGCCTTGGTCTACCATGTTTCCCTTTTCCAGGAGGTACCCATTTCAATACTTCTTTGTTTGTTTCTGTGTCTCTTCTTATTATATGTCCATACCATCTTAGTTGGATTTCTTCAATCTCTGGTACAATATCCTTTTCTACATTCATTATTTTTTTTAATGTATTATTTCATCAAACTTATTTATTTATTCTACCTAAATCTGTTTATTAATTGAAATATCTAAATTTGAAGGGAAATATATACACCTAAATCAGGATTTGAATCAAATATCTCTGGTTCTGTACACCAGCACTCTATTGATTTAAGCTATTAGGCTTCCGATTTACTAGTAGATTTTTCTCTATAATATAATTGTTAGAACACTGGTGTACAGAACCAGAGATATTGTGTTCAAATCCATATTTAGGCGAATATTTTTTCTCTTCAAATTTAATTTATCATTCGGTCAGAAGTGATAAATTTAATATCAAACAATGAAATATCTTAATTTATTGTCCTGAAGTTTACAGAATAAGATGTTTTATTTTCTCTATCACTAACTGAAAGAAAATGAAAGTTACCTGAGGTTCTGCTGCCTGGCACACAACACTAGCCACTGTATTTGTGTGTCCTGTAAGTGTGTGAACATTTGCTTTGGTACGCATATCCCAAACTCTACATGTTGCATCTCTACCAGCTGTCACTAGAACGTCTATATTTGGGTGTAATGCTAGTGTATATACTGCACTTAGATGTCCATGGTAATGACGTATAACCTGCAAACAAACGTCATATGTACAATCAACATTAATAAATTATAAAATTACCATAGGAAGTAACATTATGAGGTATTTATTAAAAATAAGGTGAGTCTTGTTCCATCTTACCTCATAGAAGTTGAGTTCTTTTAGGACATGTTTCAAAGCAATTCTGTTTCATCGTCAGTTTGTCCAGACTGTTGATTTCTAAGTTATCAGCTCTGGATGCCGACTCCTCCTCCATCTTTTGATGGTCCAAAGAACTTGCATATCAAATCTCTCTCCCTGGGAATTTCAAAATTCATGAGGACAGAGATAAGAATAATGAATTTTGATATTTCCAGTAGAGAGATTTGATATGCAAGTTCTTTGGACCATCAAAAGACGGAGTAGGTGAACTAGTGGTTATGTTCCTTGCCTCTAGTTCTGAGGGTCACAGGATCAAACTTGTGGCCTGTGTCAATGGATTTTTTAAGATGGAAAAATCTAAGGAGCAAGTCCTTCAGGGACTTTAAACCATGGGTCCCGAGTGTGAAGGTTTTCAGGCTCATAAAAAATCCTTAAGCCCGAATAAAGATGCCTCTAAGCAAAATTTACAGACATCAACGTCCTAGTAATACCTTAGTTACCTGTTAGATGTCTCATTGGGTCGGTATGTTGACCGCATGCCATCCATGAGCAAATAAAGTAATTAAAAAAATTAACTTCGTCCAGTAACTCCTTTACAAAGGAAAGGCTATGGCTCAACAATGGGCTACACCATTATATATAGATAGGAGTCGACACCCAGGAATGACAACTTGAAAATCAACAGTCTGGACAAGCTGACAATGAAACAGAATTGTTTTAAAACATGTACTAAAAGAACTGAACTTTCATGAGGTAAGATGCAACAGACTCACCTTATTTATTGACATTAAAAAAAAAATCATGGTAAAACTCTATTGAGATTATTAGTCACAAATTAAAATTATAAAATTGTTTACCTTATAGGTCCATCTCCTGAACTTTTCAAATACTAGTTCACTGTAGTAGTAGTCTCATCATCAGCAGGAGGAGGCCTGTTTGCACTAACCCTGAATGTCAGTATTTCATTCAGGTCAGCAAAAAACAGACCTACCTTATGCTGATGATCGACTAGTCCTGAAAGGCTTACTATCTATCTATAATGGCATAGCCCAATGTTGAGCCATAGCCTCTCCTTTGTTAGGAGTTACTAGACCAAGTTAATTTAGTTACCTTATTTGGCCATAGATGTCATGAATGGCTTGCAGTCAACATATCGACTCAATGAGACACCTAGCATGCTATTAAACTATTACTAGGATATTGAGGTCAGTAAATTTTACTTAGAGGCCTTTTTCTTCAGGCTTATGGATCTTTTACGAGCCTGAAGATCTTCAGACTCAGGACCCAAGGCTTAAAGTCCACAGTGAATTAATATTTTAAAAGTTGAGGAGATGGGCCTACAAGGTAAATAATTTTGTTTTTTATTACTTAGAAAGAGAGGGTAGAGAAAGAGCAAACATACTAATGTGGTATTGCCATATCTGGTTAAGCTGTGTGTTATATTAAATTAATGTTGGGAACTAAACATTATGAGGTATAATCATTAAAATTCATCGGAGAACATATTGTTTAAACAACTCACCTCATAGGATTCATGCTTCCATGATATCGCGATTTCAAACATAGTCATGTTCATCTTCAGCCATAACTCCGACTGACGAAATTCTTCGGCCGTCAACTATTCTATTGTCGCCATCTTCAGTGCTGCCATCTATGGTTGAATTTATGAACTTCGAAATCACTGTAATTTCGTTAGGGATATCAAAATTCATTGATCTATTTTTGTTTTTCTGAATGTATATTTTTTCCCAAACTGTCAATTCCAAAGGTTTCTCTACTTGTTTTAAAAGTTTAGCTTCTCTTCCAATTTTATGATGTTCTAATAAACTATGTGCAGCAATTGCAGATTTTTCAATTTCACAATTTTTAATATTTCTGAAATGTTCTTTTGTCCGAATTTCCAAATTCCTTTTTGTTTTTCCTATATAAACTTTATTGCAATCTTCACAATTTATTTGATAAATTCCAGATTTCTTACTGTCTGGAACATTGACTTTTTTATTGGTACTTAGAAGATTACCCAGACTAAATTTATTTATTGGTGCCAAAGAAATGTTGTATTTGTCAAAAAATTTTTGAAATTTTCTATGCATTTCAGGATGGTAAGTAATTTTCTTGTATTTTTTCTTTTCTTTACAATTTTGTAGAGTAGTATATTCATTAAGAATTTCAAACACAAAAAAAGACTTAATGAATATACTACTCTACAAAATTGTAAAGAAAAGAAAAAATACAAGAAAATTACTTACCATCCTGAAATGCATAGAAAATTTCAAAAATTTTTTGACAAATACAACATTTCTTTGGCACCAATAAATAAATTTAGTCTGGGTAATCTTCTAAGTACCAATAAAAAAGTCAATGTTCCAGACAGTAAGAAATCTGGAATTTATCAAATAAATTGTGAAGATTGCAATAAAGTTTATATAGGAAAAATAAAAAGGAATTTGGAAATTCGGACAAAAGAACATTTCAGAAATATTAAAAATTGTGAAATTGAAAAACTGCAATTGCTGCACATAGTTTATTAGAACATCATAAAATTGGAAGAGAAGCTAAACTTTTAAAACAAGTAGAGAAACCTTCGGAATTGACAGTTTGGGAAAAAATATACATTCAGAAAAACAAAAATAGATCAATGAATTTTGATATCCCTAACAAAATTACATTGATTTCGAAGTTCATAAATTCAACCATAGATGGCAGCACTGAAGATGGCGACAATAGAATAGTTGACGGCCGAAGAATTTCGTCAGTCGGAGTTATGGCTGAAGATGAACATGACTATGTTTGAAATTGCGATATCATGGAAGCATGAATCCCATGAGGTGAGTTGTTTAAACAATATGTTCTCCGATGAATTTTAATAAGCTGTGTGTTACTCACAGATAGCTAATGAGTGAGCTCAATGATTTTGGCAACAAAGATTTTCCTTGCGTATTTACAAGGAATTCCAATGACAAATTGTGCTTAATAAAAACAAAAAAAATTGAGGTTAGTAAGTCTGCTCCAGTGCTTTTGTTATGGATACTCTCTTGAATGCATTCAAGGAAGAAACCATTATTAAATATATGTAGGAAATAACACTATGAGGTTTCTTTTAATTATCATTTTATTAATTATATTATTTGATTGTAAAGATTGTGAAAAAAATATACATAGGAAAAGCAAATTGAAAGAACACCTTAAAATTGTTAAAAATGGAGAAATAGAAAAATCTGCAATAGCTGCACATGCATTGTCAGAAAACACAGAATTGAAACTAAGGCAAAATTACTAAAACAGTTAGAAAAATCTAAGGAACTCACAATTTGGGAGAACATTTACATTACAAGAATAAAAAAAAACCCATGAATTTTGAAATTCCCAGTGAAAGAGAAAAAAATTTGTTTGGAAGTTCATCGGACAACCAGCAGAGGGAGCAGAAATCAACTTGCAGGAAGGACAACCACAAGGCAACAATTGTAATGCATTGAGAATATTGCGCAGAAGTGATGAAACTAGTCTGCATAAAAATGAAGGAATATGAGGTGAGTCAAAATAATAAATTGATGAAACTATTGTTGTGGCAATACTGTGTAGAGGTTTGTTCTATAGGCTGTGAAAGTTACACACCCCCTCAAAGGGATTGGTGCCTAACGAGTGAAAGAAAGAGAAGATCAATAGTTCACATATTTTCTGGGATTTTACTTTAAGTACTCAGGCTGTATCTGCATTAAAACAGCTCAGCAATAGGAGAAACATATGGCCTTACTAGAACCAATGCAACGAGATAGGCCATTATCCATCTCTCTCTCTCTCTCTCTTTATATCGGTAATACAGAAAATATTAAATAAAATATAACCTTAATTATTATGAGTTAGTTATTTTGACTCATCTCATTTTTTTTAATATTCTGCACACTATAGTTTCATTGTATCTATGCGACATTGTCGATGCATTCTAACTGTTGTATTTGCGCTTGTCGGTCCTGTAGGTTGATTTCTGCTCCCACTGTTGGCTGTCCAATGAACTTCAAAATCCAATTTTTTTCCTTTTCCCGGGGAATTTCATAATTCATAGTTTTCTCCTTATTCTTGTGGATGTAAAATTTCTCCCAAATTGTGAGTTCCTTAGATTTATCGAACTGTTTCAGTAATTTGGCCTTTGTTTTGATTCTGTGTTTTTCTGACCATGCATGCGCAGTTATTGCAGACTTTTCTATTTCTCCATTTTTTACATTTATAAGGTGTTCTTTCAATCTTGTATTTAAGTGCCTTTATTTTTTTCTGATGTATATTTTTCTACAATCAATTTGATAAATCCCTGATTTGTTGTCGTCTTCAATCTTTTCATTTTTATTTTTCCATTTTTTACATTGCTAAGGTGTTCTTTCAATCTTGTATTTAAGTGCCTTTTTTTCTGATGTATATTTTTTACAATCAATTCAATAAACCCCCTGATTTGTTGCCGTCTTCAATCTTCTCATTTTTCTTAGTTTTGATTAATTTATTTGAACTGTATTCATTTTCCAGTGCTAATTTAATGTTAAATTTGTTGAACATTTTTTGAAACTTGTTAAATACTAAAGGATGGTATGTAAATTTCTTGAATTTTTTACCAATATCTTTATCTGTCTGAAGAGTACTTTCATTTATCACTTTTTGTTTCTTGAATTTATTTATTTTCTCATGAATCATCTTTTCCTGAAAACCATTCTCTTTTGCTATTTTTATAATGTGTTTTTTTTTTCTTAAAATTTTCTCTGTTCATGGGAATGTTCACAAGTCTGTATGTTAAACTATTAAATACTGCCTGTTTATGTGCAATATGTATGGTTAAAACCTGTTGCTTTAATATAATTATTAATGCATGTTATTTTCTACATATATTTAACATTATCAGTCTCTCTGTCTCTTTACATCTGTGATACAGAAAATATGAAATGAAATATAACCTTGTTGTATTCCAGATCCCAACATTTGACTTGTCTGTCTTCTCCACAACTGAATAAGTAAGGATGCCTGGCACTCACAGCAAGCCCTCTTACACTGCTAATGTGTCCCGTAAGAGAAACTTTAAGGTGTCCACTAGACAGGTCCCATATCTGCAAAATACATGAAAATCAAACTAGTCCTTTTCTTGAACTCTAATAAAAGAAACAGCTAATCCTATGTATAAATATCAAGTGCAATAAATAATAATATTTCAATTTTAAGAAAAATTATAACACCTGTGAGGTAAGTATTCAAGTTAAATTATACAAACAATTGACCCAGTCATCCTCAACTTCAATTTTGAACTGCATTAAGTGTTTTAAGCATTCTTTGCTGAAAAATATGTGAGCAATAATTTGCTATTCTATGCAATGTGCCAGTTTATGAATGTTGCAACAACAGAATAAGTGATTGCTAGCAACATAGCAACATATTTGGAAACATGTTTATTTATTTTTTCGGTGTTTTAATATTAAAATCATCACTTACATCAAAGGACAAATTAATATTTTAAGAGAAAAAATTAACGCCTAAACCAGAATTTGAACCCAGGATCTCTCTAATACCGTTCCAGTGCTCTATCCATTAAGCTATCTAGGCCCCTTGATTTAGACTGATTTTTCTCTTACATAATTCCCTGCACTTGGATTCGAGAACCTTCATTCTACTCCAAAACTCCAAGCGCGACAGGCCTAGAAGGCCCTTTTCCTACCAGCCAGCTGCTAGCCTCATGTCCACATGTGTTAATCACAGAGGTAAACAATCATAAGCCAGTGTAGGGGTGACACGTGGTCAAGCATGTCGGGCCTCCCAGCCGTTAGAGCTGGTCTTCTCAACCTGGAGTCGCTACTTACTGTAACTACCCAAATGCCTCATGATGCTGGGTGGGCACCAGTCCATACTGTTCGAAATTCCATGAAAAAATTTCTTCCCCCATGGGGAATCGAACCACCTCTGCACCAAGGCATCTTGCCTTAAACTTAATTCTACACACAATTTTTAATTATGAGGTATAATTTAAAATTTAATTTGTCATAGAATTACTGAAAATGAAACTGATAAGGTTTTGAAACCAGTTCAATTAGAAGACAGGAAACAAGATGAAGTGAAAAGAATTTATTTTAAATTTTAAAATATTTATTCAAGTTGGGTAAGATAGGTTAAATTAGATAAATACTTGGCAATCTTAATTTTTTTCTTAACATGTTTTTCATAAGTTTGCTATTCTGTTTGAGCAATGACTAATAGATATCTTCTATTATTAATATAGCATACTTTATACCTTATCTGCTCTTAGAGTGTTCCTAACATAAACAAATGCCACTTGTATCCTTCTGCCATTTGCGCCACAATTACTGTCACATTGACAGGGAGAACGTTTGAAGTATATAAGACGTGTGATAGTTGAATGGAATAGATTACAAGAAAGCTGGTGAGATTTTTCACTGAACCTGTGAAGTACATTGAAAATAACTGTTTTTTGATCACTAGTCAAAAGTTTGCCAGATTTGTGTTTTAAAAATTTAGATGACACAGCAGCAGAAAACTCAACATCTTCCGCCATTTTCTTTCATGAGAATCGGCTTAAGCATGACTCAAATGCATCATTCATATGTAATAAACTATTTTAAGTTGTAATTATTGATTAGGTATATTTTACCATAAATTAAACCTCATAATGATTAATTCCTGTAAAAGTTAAATATTTTCTATATTTTGAATATTAATAGTTTTATTCACGAAGAATAACAAGTATATTCAGAGGACATATTTTTAATTTAATGACAGGAACTACTTTTTTACATACTTATTGCTTTTACATCGTACATCGGTGTCCATAACCAATGAAAAGTGAGCAGGTCACATGGTTTTGTTTTGATGAGGATCACTTTAAGAGCGGATAACCTTTCAGTTTTTTTTTCATTAAAAAACAAACACATATTCCTCAGGTAATTATTAACATACTGCTACAATAATTTTTGTTTTTTTTTCTCTTTTATTTGAATTTAAGTAGATTGGCATGTTATATAGAATCTCCCAATACTTTTATATAGAGACAATGTTAGCTTGTAGTATTTAGGTCTTATTTTGGGCTGAATGGTTAATGAATCAAAGTTTTTAAGAATCACATGCTAATATTCTTTCAAAACAATCTCTGCTTGATAACAAACCTTAATGACTCTGTCAGCTGAACCAGTAGCGAACCATTCATTACCAGGTTCCACTGCTACACATCGTACCCAACCCAAGTGACCTGATATAACTCTGTATAATTTCCAAGGAGGATGCCATTTTGGTTTTGGCATAGATGGAGCTCGGCGAGGAATTATACTTTGTACAGTGTTTCCAGTTGCTGGAGCTGGAATATGAACGAGGCCTCCACCAGGTGCTGTGTTAGCAGGAACAAGTGCCCCTTCTCCAACATTTGTAACTTCTCCGCTGAAATTTACACTATCTGAAACTATAGTTATATAATTAGATAAAATAATTACAACAACAAACAAATACATTACTTATTTTAGGAATTTACACTATGAGGTATATTCATTCAGATAAAATTTTATCATTCACCTCTTATTTTTCTCCTTTTTTTAAAACTAGTTTCGGAACTTTACACTTCAGTTCCATCTTCAGTAATTTCATGACCGTTGTTCTGTCATTTTGAAGAGCTGCCTTTCACTCCCTCTGTTGGTAGATGGAAAAACGAAAAGGAGAAATTGATGAACTTTGAAATTCCCAGGGAAAACAACCTGATTTCGAGGTTTTTCCATCTACCAACAGAGGGAGCGAAAGGCGGCTCTTCAAGACAATAGAACAGCAGTCACGAAAATACTGATGGAAATGAAGTGTAAAGTTTCAAAACTAGTTTAAAAAAAAGAGAAGAAAAATATGAGGTGAGTGATAAATGTTACAAAATCTAAGAAGTATAACTCCATATTCTCAAAAATGATTGCAAGTAATACTATAAGATATTTTATCAGAGAAATTAATTATTGTATATTTGAAGAGAAAAATATACACCTAGACTGGAGTTTGAATCCAGCACCTTTAGCTTTATATGCTAATACTCTGCTACTGAGATATCCAAGACCTCCAATCTAAATGCAAATTTTTCTCTTATACATATCAATTTCCAAGAGTACTAAAGGCTTGCGAATTGTTGCTTGACATGCGAATGGCAGCTTCTTATTTAAGAAGACTTTTAATGGGAATTTAACATTACTTTATAAAGCCAGCAGATCTTCTTTCAATGTTTTTTATTATAAATTTAACATTTCTCATTGAAGGTCAAATTATATTTGAAGAGAAAAACATAATCATAGTTAAATATGGGAAATAATATTATGAGGTTCTTAATTCAATGAATGAACGAGTCACTTCTTATCTTACCTCATAGTTTATGTATTTTTAAACACGGGAACTGCAGTTTTGAAGAGGAGTCCCTCTTATCTTCAGCCAACATTATGACTATCAGATTTTCATTGGAATCTTCATCCATAATGTTGCCATCTGGTGCTGATTTTATAAACTTTGAGATCAAGTCCTGTTCATTGGGAATTTCAGAATTCGTGAATCTAAATTTGTTCTTCTGAATATATATATTTTCCCAAACTGTCATAGAATCAGCACCAGATGGCAACGTTATAGATGAAGATTCCAATGAAAATCTGGTAGTCATAATGTCGGCTGAAGATAAGAGGGACTGACTCCTCTTGAAAACTGCAGTTCCCATGTTTAAAAAACAAACTATGAGGTAAGATAAGAAGTGATTCATTCATTCATTGAAGAAAATATATGCATAGACTGGGGTTTGAATCCAGGACATTTAAATTAATTGGTTATTTACATCTCACCTCATATTTAGCTCTCTCACCTGTTGTATCACGAGTTATATTACTTCCCTATAATTTAAATGAGAGATTTGGTGCTGAATATTAGTGCCTTGCAATTAAAAATGGCAGACAATTTTTTGGATACGGCCTTGGTACATCACAACCCTTTTCTGGGAGAAATATCAAGGTAGGTTTTGGCGTTCCCTTCTAAGTAAGGAACTGCCCTTTGATTGGATAATGACTCTTAAGCTGGCTTCATTTAACTCTGCCTTATAATCCTTCTTAATTTGTAAGCCCTATAACTTCTTTGGTAATGTGGGAAATTACAATAGCAATATATATATATTTTTATTTTATTCATTAATGTATAAGTAAAAGCAAGGTACTGGTGTATTTACCTTGAACATTTCCATGTGGGACATTTTGTTCTGATCTCTCTACATTGTTTATTTTCATAGCATTACTCCTCTTCACACGCTCAAATACCAGCCCATAACAGTCTCTTGCTTTCACTAGTTTTTTCACTTTCTCACTAGAAAAAGAAAAATTTACAATTTATGTCCATTTGAGTTCAGTACTCATTGTGAGCCTTACAGACTTGATAAAGGTTTTTACTATATGATACTAAACAATACTTAACATTTTTGGGGATTGTTATGGAGTCACCTATTGAATTTACAATTTATGTCCATTTGAGTTCAGTACTCATTGTGAGCCTTACAGACTTGATAAAGGTTTTTACTATATGATACTAAACAATACTTAACATTTTTGGGGATTGTTATGGAGTCACCTATTGAATCTGATGAATTACTGTTGTTGATTTTAAAATCATTAAGAAGTTACATTATGAGGTTTAATTTAATATTTGAGTTTGTATTCTTTAACATTCTTACATCATATGTTTATTCTGTTGGACGATCGTTTCAAAGCTATTGCTCCATCTTCAGCTTGTTCACAAACTGGTTTTTTTTTCTTTTCTTCAAGTTGTCGGCCCTGGATCTGTGTTCCAAAGCTCTTTTGTTCACAAACCGGTTTTTTTTTCTTTTCTTCAAGTTGTCGGCCCTGGATCTGTGTTCCAAGAACTTGAAAAAAAGGAAAAAAAAACCAGTTTGTGAACAAGCTGAAGATGGAGCAATAGCTTTGAAATGATCGTCCAACAGAATAAACATATGAGGTAAGAATGTTAAAGAATACAAACTCAAATACTGTTGTTGAATGTGGTTAGTATACTGAGGAGATTATATACATACATAAATATACACAACCTATGTGGTTTTTGGTCTGAAGAATATAAGATAATAGAAAAAATTAATTAGAAGAGGAAAATGGAAACAGTTTAACAGATGTGAATGAAAGATGTGCACGGAAGCTTCTTGTAGGAAAACCAGAGGGAAAACACCCAGTTGATAGACCAAGAGTGAGGTGGGAGAATAACATTAACCATGCTTTGAGAGAAGTAGATTATATATGGAATGATTGGAAAACTTTAGCCCAGGATAGGGACGTATGAAGAGCTTATGTCCATGTGGACATGAACCGACAGATTTGATAGTGTCAGTGAGTTAGTTAGTTAGATGTGATGATAATAATATGGAACTGCAAAAAGTTACTATGATTATGGGTAAAGCAGGATTGCTAACTTAAAAAGCTAAAAAAATAGCTGACCCTAATCTTGAAATATTCCACCTAGTGGACTTCAACTCACATTAGGCTGGGAGTATGAAATATAATCAAAGATAATCAAAAAGAATTGCAATAGTTTGTAACTTGTGGCTTATTCTAATATACACAAGTAGATAGATGCATTGCAATCTTTTCTTTTTGCTAATTTTCTATAGATTCATATAATTTAATTCTTAATCATAAGATACAAATTGAACTTTTATAGGAAAAATCACTATGGGGTTTAAAGATTTAAATAAAGATGTTTTAAACCTCACCTCATATCCAGTCTTCTAATTATACTGGTTTCAAAGCTTAGGCAACTTCATCTTCAGTAATTTCTTGTCGACTGATGTTATGTCGATCAGGAGAACTACTTCTTCCTCCCTCTGTTGGTGGACCTATGAATCTCCAGATCTAATTCTCTGGGATTTTGATTTGATCCAGAGGTTCATTGGTCCACCAAAAGAGGGAGGAAAAAGCAGTTCTTCTCATCCACATAACATCAGTCGACAAAAATAACTGAAGATGTAAGTTTCCTAAGCTTTGAAATTGGTATAATTAGAAGACTGGATATGAGGTGAGGAATAAAACATTGTAATTTAAATATTATGTTTACAAATGTATGTTCCTATAAACGACACATCAAACATGGGTTATATATAAAAACTTATCCTTCCTGTGAAAACTAATATACCTCAAACTTTTGTGCAAAGGTTCCGAATCACCCTGTATATTAATAGCTATTTTCCAAATTCCTGTTACCATATTGAGATTAATCTTAGAGTACTTACGCTTTTTCATCAATAGGTGCCAAAAAGCCGTGATTTGATAGAAACATATCATGACTTCTTTTCAAAGAACGGAACACTAACGTGTGTACTGAATGCCTCTGAACATCCTGTAAAAATTAGAATAAAATCTTTGTGAGAGTTATAAATATGTTGTTCATTTATTTGTTTCCTTGTTGCTATGAGGCTATCATGGCATCAATAATAATAATAATAATAATAGCTTTATTTTACCTGGCAGAGTTAAGGCCTTAAGGCCTTGTCTACCACTCAGCCAGGTTTAAAAAAAAATACAAACAAAAAAATAGTCTTAAATCTAAATTACAATATATATCTATAAATATAAACGATTACAAGTTATGAATACAATACAATTAATATTTATAATGTATTTTGATTTACTCTAAATTTAACGAATTAAATATATATATGTACAATATATATAAAAAACAGGAAAAGATTAATGACATAGTATAAAATTAAATAAATAGAGAAAAATTAATTATTAGACAACAGGTAACTGTATAAGCGTGACTTAAAGGTACCAAGTGTGCGGCAACCCCTGATATCTTGAGGAAGGAGATTCCAGGAGCGGGCAGAGGCTACTGTGAAGGAAGTAGAATAGGAGGAAGTGCTATGAAGAGGAATTGTTAGCAGACTGCTATCTTGTGATCTAGTGTCAATATTGTGGTAAGAGGATAACTTCTCAAATCTAGACGCCAGGTAAGTAGGGATGTAGGAATTCAGAAGCTTGAAAAGTAGTGAAAGAGAGTGCAATTTACGTCTGTCAGTAAGACGGAGCCAAGAGAGGTTATTAAAGTGTTCGGAAATATGGTCATAACGGCGGATATTGAAAATGAATCGAACGCAAGCATTATGAACACGCTGCAGTCTCTGCGACAAGTCATAGTTTAGATCATTATATATAATGTCACAATAATCGAAGTGTGGGTAACACAAGATTCTGCACAAGGATTTGTTTTAACGAAACTGGGAGAAAATTCTTTTAACGTCTAAGATAATGTAAGATGGAGAAAGTCTTTTTACATATGTGTTTCACTTGTGTTTGCCAGGTTAGATTTGCGTCTAGATGTAGTCCAAGATCTATTACTGAAGAAGAATAAGGGATAATTATATTATTTATAGTAATGTTTGGTAGTGTAGATATGTCAAAGGTTGTAAGCAGTCTTTGTTGTCCCATTAGAATTACTTGTGACTTGTTAGGATTTAGATTTAGACCGATACTTGAAGACCAGTTAAAGATGGATAAGCTTCTATTTCTGGGGATTTTTACAGGGATGTGTTAACATATTTGACCGTTATTTTGTGTGTTACAGATTTTAACTACCTTCTAAATTCTTCAACACCTAAATAATGCCATTGACTAAGATAAAATTTGTTTCTCTAATTCAAAGACAGATGTCCTATTATGAAACTAAATCTCAGACTTTAGAACAACAGTGTGCATGCACCAGAGTTTATAGAGCCAGCGATAACCCACCATTGAACGACATATCGATTATTATAATTTTTTTTTGTTTTATGTATTTAGATACTTTTAAAATGTAATGAACCTAAAAGCTAACTAACTAACTCATACTTAACCTAATTCAATTACTCTAACCTAGGGTGGATCCCATGAAACACCCTTTTTTTTTCACTCCTTAATGATCAGGACCATCGATAACCCACTGGTTCCAACTATGTAATATACTCTCTGGAGAAAATAGCAAGTCACCATCACAATATGTGTATTCGAATAAATACTTACAAATTCTAAAAATAAAGTTATAAAAATTGTTTTAAATATTTTTAAATATTTAAAAAATGTATGATTTATAGGGCTCTCCGAAGGGCGTTCTAAATAAATTGGTGTCTTGATAATATTTTTGGATAGGCAGCGGGCCGAGGACATACATACATAGGAATTTATGAGGTGAAGTCAGGACTTCCAGTAAGAATTCAGGCTACTTATACTCTATATGTCCACCACTGTGGTCTCGAGGTAGCGTGCTGCCTTGTCACGCAGTGGGCCCAGGTTCGATCCCCGGTTGGGGCAGTTTTTCTGGGTGAGGTTTTTATCGGGGTTTTTCCTCACCTGTAAGACAAATGCCAGGAAAACTTTAAGGCCCAAACTGTCCCCGAAATCATATGGAAAGCAACAGGAAGCTACCACACCTACAATTCCCTAGTAAAGCTGCAAGCATAGCATGAAAATGCTATGATTGCAGTGAAAGACTGCCCTTGGGCAGAATTACTATGGATGGATGGATACTCTACATAAAAAAAAGTCAATGACATGCATTACAAACAGTTTAATAAAACTAGGAATAAAATATTAGCAAGACGAAATACGAACAAATTTATATGAGAACATGTCAACCATAAATATCAAAAAGTATAAGATCCATCCATAGTAATTCTGCCCGAAGGCAGGTCCTTCACTGCAATCATAGCATTTTCATGCTATGCTTGCAGCTTTACTAGGGAATTCTAGGTGTGGTAGCTTCCCGTTGCTTTCCACATAGTATAAGATAGGATCAGTCAATATTAATATTTAATTTAGGTGCAACATTAGTTAATAATTTAGTTCAGGAAAGAGAGATAAAATTCAGACTTTACCCATAGATTAAGAACTATAATTTTTTTAGTACTAATTTCTAGAGCTTAAGTTTTTTTGAGGTGGCAGCCCCACCAATGGTCTACTCTGCATAGCGTTGGTACCGCGATCAGAGGAAAACATATTACTCGTATTCTTCACAATGGAATTCGGAACAGGCAACTCTTGCCTAAACCAGGAAGTGAAGAAGAAGAAGAAGTTTTTTTTATAAATTAAATAAATGTCTGATTTGAACATTCCTGAGTGTAAAAGAAAACTCTACTTACATAACTGCCCCGCACGACGACTGACAAAAAGTGTTACTAAATACAGAAGAAGAGTTATAATTCACAACAATAAACAGAAAAATCGTATGTGGTAGGTTTTATGTCTCTCACAATTCTACACTTATATTCTTATGCCACTGATGCACTAAACACTTGTAAACACATTTTGTACTGTTTTAAATATTTTCCAATGATCTTCAAGCTTTCTTTACAATATTTTATATTTATATATTTACGTAAAACATGATTGTGGATAAATTACTTGCTTGCTACTTTCCCATGTTGTTCCAACATTGCCACCATTTGAAAATAATTTCAAACCATATTTAGTGTTAGTGTACGTAAAATATGTTTATAGTTCATTAAATAGTATGCATGTAAATTGCTTTGTTACGTTAGGAAATGGGAAGTTGGTTTACGTCCATGTTTTTTAAGCATTTGGGAATAAATTATATGCATGTAAATTGTTTTCTTTAGTTAGAAAATGGCAAGTTAGTTAATGTCCATTTTTTTTTTTGTATTTTGAAATTTATTCCCAAAGTTGGTAACGCCGACTGCAGAGTCATCTACCGGAGGCTATAATTAACCATTACGGCAATTCCCGCAACTCGCACATGCGCACTGCGATTCTGTGGAACTTAAGAAAAATTCGTCTGAGACATATAACCGACTTTTTCCGAAAAATCAAGGGTAAGTGTTTGTAAACTTGAGCTCAACATTATTTAGTGTTCAAACAGAATAGCCAACTTTTCCTTATGGTGCACCAGATTATCCATGTACTATTTGCCCATTTTCTCACGATAACTTGCTCATTTTCAATTTCCAATGAAATAAAATGATTAAAGATAGACTCCAGGCATAGAATAGCCCAGACTTCCTTCTAGCGAACATTTCATATATATTGAACAAAATCATTTAAATTGACAATTTCTGCTCTTGTTTCATACATTGTCATCGTTTATGTAAAAAAAATAATGACATCTATTCTCATTTTAATTAGCAGTTTAGCCCAAATACAATAGATAATCTTTTCCAACTACTTATAATACAAAATTAATATTCTTGAAGTAGAGTTTCTATCACAATATTATAACATAACCTAACTTGTTCTCTTTTATATTATAGAAATATGTTTATCATGGATTTTATTTAATATTATGCCCCATATATTATAAAATATATACTCTCATAGTTACCTCTGTCATTCTATTTGATTATATAAATTTATTCATGAAATAAGAACTCGATTGAAATTATAATCACTGTTTGTTAATATACATTCAATACGCTAATGACAATAGAGTTTGCAAGTGTTGCCAACCAATAAACCAGAAATGCTCCTGGATAGAGTAACTGGTATAATTTTTTTTACAGAGGCGGCTGTTAAGGTGAAACGATCAATAGCATGAAGGATTAGACCTTTAGGTCTTCCGATCTCATGCTAGAATTGGTCTGTCCATCTTTTACTGGGTCTTCCTACATTTCTTCGTCATAGTAGTTTGTAATGAAGAATCTGTTTCGGAATTCTATTGTCATCCATTCTATTGATGTGGTCCAACTGTTATCGCTGGTCCAAATATTCATCTCTGTATTGTGCATTTCATTCTTATAGTTTGAACATATTTAGTTCATTTCGTATATTTTCATTTCATTTTCGATCTGTTAAACAATTTTTGCCTAATTTTGAACCCAAAACATTTTTACTTTTTCATTTATTTTTAGAACAATTGAACACTCTTCCTAAATCACCATCATCATCATCAAAATCACCGACTAGTTCTTTGCCTGTTCCGATCTCACATCTGTTCAGTCCAGCGCTTTCTTGGTCTTCCTATCGATCTTCGTCCTCCAGGATTATCTTCTTTTGAAATCATTTTACTTATATGTGATTGTCAATGTCTTTGGTGAAAACGGATGGCCTTCACGAATTGCCTTGTTTCAAGAGACGCAGTTCAGTGTAGAACATTATAGAATGGTTAGAAACGATAGTTAAGAAAGGGATTAAGATCCAATAACTTGAAGAAATATATCCCTGAAGAAGGAATCACCACAGCATTAATATAGCCCTGCCATCTCTTTATTATTTTATCCCGTACACTGTCTTCACCTAAGTACTTTATAGGCTCGAGCCGCCACTGATTATTTCGTGTTGGTTTCATTGTTTGTGCACAAAATTTCCCAGGAAGATTAAAGAAACAAGTTGGCCATGACGCAAGTGTAATGTCCGTCCTTGTGTTTTATAAACTTTCTTTGTGAAGTCTTTTAAAATACTTATGTAATTGAAAAAAGATCGTGATTTTTAAACCCACATGAAGGGGTGGGTGTTTGTTTAAATGTTATGATACTAAGCAGTAGATTTGCGAAAATTATACGGTGCTTGTTTACACATGTCTAATCTATGTATATATGTTTTGTCGGGAAAGAAATACTATAAAATTGCATTATTGAATTTGACTATGTAAATATCTATCTCCGGAACAGTCAACTAATGCCTAATCCAGGAAGTGCAGTAGAAATATCTATCTCTAAAAGTCCAATGTCCAATTATCCCTATTGTAATCTTTTAGATGAAAAATGAAATGGTTGTTATTTTAATAACGTTTATTTTCTGATAATTCTAGGATACTCCTGCTACCTCCGCCAAAACGGCCTATATTTTGTATAAAATAATATAAGGATTTTAAGGCATTCGCTCATGTGGTCTTCTACCATGGCAAGTGCAGCTGATACTGAAGAATTGATGACTGGACCTCTTGTTACATGGGTATGTTGATTTTCAGTAAAATATTGAAATTATTTTAAAATATGGGTTTGATGGCTCAACTTCATTTCTACTTAAACTTGATTTTTCAGTTTATTATTGTAAATTATAGCTCTTCTACTGTATTTACTAACATTATTTAATATTTTAAACTTTTTCAAACAATTTTTATAACATTACTAGCGTACCCGGCAGACGTAGTCCTGCCCGAATGTTCAATTCTCATGTCATGGGTGGACGATAAAAATATGTTACTTTTTTACCATAAAATTCAGAAATTAGGACATAATTAGATATTATTAAATAAGTTCGCAAGAAAACCTCCTACAGCCTTCTGTTGTGACTCAAGAAGTGTGAATGATGACGTCACATAGTCATGAACATTAGAATTGTACCCTCCTTTGCAGATAAACTAAGAACCGTCATATAACAATTATATTAGAGTGAAAAAAAAAAGATAAATTGATGAGAGTGAGACAAAAGTTTTTTTTTTTTTTTCCCCCAGCTAGATTTCATTTCTGACCCATACTGGCCGACATTCCATAAGAATAATTTTTTCCCCCGTAGAGACTCGGGATATGCTATACTTACCGTCGCACATAAATTGTTCTAAGTTCTATAGAATCCCAGTGCGCATGCGCTAGTGCTTCATGTAATCCCAGAAAGATAAATGCAACCTCCAGCAGTTGGCGGTATATGTATGTGAAATCAGTATGACCAACATTGTTACAAAATTCCCAGAACTTGTCTAAAAATGTATAATTAACACGAAATGAACTAGTGGAAATATGATTTTACGTGGTAACCGTCTGATATTTTGAATTTTTCATAGAATAACAGATATGAAGAGGTAATTTATTTTACGTATCAAATCACATTTAAAAAGCAAGGAACCTAAAAGCTAACCAAACCTAAATCAATTACTGTAACACAAATCAATTACTCTAACGTAGGTGAAATCCAGGGAATGTGGAATCACATTTAAAAAGCAAGGAACGTAAAAGCTAATCAAACCTAAATCAATTACTGTAACACAAATCAATTACTCTAACGTAGGTGAAATCCAGGGAACGTGGAATCACATTTAAAAAGCAAGGAACCTAAAAGCTAACCAAACCTAAATCAATTACTGTAACACAAATCAATTACTCTAACGTAGGTGAAATCCAGGGAACATGGAATCACATTTAAAAAGCAAGGAACCTAAAAGCTAACCAAACCTAAATCAATTACTGTAACACAAATCAATTACTCTAACGTAGGTGAAATCCAGGGAATGTGGAAGTGATATTGGCAACATCCGGAGTATTTTGGGTTGTTGTTGGTGGCAACGTTGGAACAACATAGGAAGAGGAGGGAAAATAGCAAGGAAGAATGTAGGATGATCATGTCTTACGTAAATATATAAATATAAAAAAAAGATTGTTGCAATATTGGAAGATGTTTAAAACGTGTTTAAAAGTGTTGTAAAATGTTTTAAAAGTGTTTAGTGCATCAGTGGCATAAGAAATTAAAATTAAAATTTTTTGCAACGTTTAGTATACAACACCTGAGACTCGAACCAGCGTAAGACCCGTAGTTCTGTGCCAAGACTTCTTGCCTTAACCACTCGGCTACGGCGCGAAACTCTTGGTATCAATGAAAGACAAAAATGGTTATTGTGAGTTATCCGTAAGAGATAAGGGACTCTTGGTATCAATGAAAGACAAAAATGGTTTTTGTGAGTTATCTGTAAGAGGTAAACATATGCTGTCGCGGACTTTTTTGTAGAGCTTTTTGAGATATTCAATTCTGTGTACATTAATTTTGTGTATTTCTTATGGTTTAGGCAGCGTAAGCCATTTAAGCGTCCAAAGAGCTACTTTTTTCATGTTTTCCACTACAAAGGGCGATTTTTAAGGGTATAGGAGTTGACTATCACAACTCTGTTATAGCCTATGTTCATCCCGGGAATCTCCTGAACATTTTGCAAAAAACCCCATCACAATCGGATCAACGGTATTGCTGCGCATAAAGTACGAACAAACAAATATACAAACAAACAAACATTAATTTTTATATATAAGATTAGACAATTTTGAAGTATTTATTTAAATATACAAATCACAATATTATGATACTGTTAGACAATATTGTGATGCTAACTGCTATTTTCTTCACAGAGTATATCACTTAGTCTAAAATTTTTCTATCGCTGTTTTGGGTTATCGCTGGTTGGATTGGTGTTAGGGAGTGATAAGTAAGTATACACCCATTTTTAATAAACATTAGATAATTTTAATATTATTAATATATTTTTTAACATAAATTTGGGGATTTATTGCAAAGATTTGTCATTTAAATTTCATAGCGATGGATAGTGGTCAAGGATGATAATCAATATGTGGTTCGATTGTGGGTTATCGCTGGCTCTATAAACTCTGGCACATGCGCACTGTTGTTCTATAGGACTTTGAAAATATTTCACACAAGTTTAAGTGCAGTTTTTCTGGTTTGATTGTTTTCATCATAGGATTATGGTTATTATATAGATTAGCTACTCCTATTGATGAATTGTTGAACTGAATGAAAGAATGTAGTAATTTAGTTGGTAATTATGAAGAAAAGTATGAACAATTAAATAATAAATGAATGTCATACTACATCATTCTTGTTCATTTGAAATTAATCCTTGTAGAAAAAAAAACTAATTATACTTTTTGGGGGAGTCTATGCCACTAAGCCAATTACATAGATTTAAATTAAAAAAACACACACAATTTATTATTGCAGTATGTGAATAATCATCAGAGAGAAATATATATGTTGATTCCCCCCCCCCAAAAAAAGAAAAATGCCTTAAAATGAAGTGAGAAGTTGATCTCAATGTAACCTAAAGTCACCATATATATGTTGATTCCCCCCCCAAAAAAAGAAAAATGCCTTAAAATGAAGTGAGAAGTTGATCTCAATGTAACCTAGTAGTAGTAGTAGTAGTAGTAGTAGTAGTAGTAGTAGTAGTAGTCTAATGCCCATTAGCTTGGATGTGTTCCATTTGCTTTCTTGCTTCCCAATAGAGTCCTGCCAGAGTTCTTGTAGGTGACATCTTCAGAGCCTCACAGCTAGCAAGATGATCTTTGTTCATGGTAGTGTTATTGTCAATGTAACCTAAAATCACCATATTTGCTGTGTAAAATATGTACTGTATTAGTCATTGCTCAGACAGCGTATCCAACTTATCACAAAAATCTGCTACAAGTGAATGCTATTAAGGTAGAATTTTTTATCACTCACCTCATATTCTACCTTAATGAATATACCTCATAGTAAGAATTCCTAAAATAAGTAAGTGAATGCTAAACTATTTTGGTGTACTAACTTGTCCATTTTCTCACACTACCTTGTCCAAACTAACAGTAACTTGCCTATTTTCTCACCCTAACTTACCCATTAACGTAGGTTGACTCCTGGGATTGAATCCTCTTATATCAGAGTAAACATGTTGGAAATTGACTCTAGGGGGAACATGTGTTATCATTTTGGCCAACATAATGCTAGCAGTCACTTGTTCTCCAATTGAATATTCACAGGTGGCTCGGTGATATAGAATAGCCCTCTATGGTACTAGATGTATCTCTCCTATCTTCTTCTATTCTCCTTTCATCTATTTTTCTTCTCTATCTATCTATCTATCTATGGGTTTTTACAGCTGCTGCCGTCTTCCCGTGCCAAACCTCCAAAGCCTACGGTCTTGGCATCTTCGATGCTTAGCCCTCTAGCTTGCATTACTGTCTTCATGTTTTCCTTCCATGTTAACCTTGGCCTCCCTCTTTTCTTCTTTCTGTTCGGATGCCATTCATATAGTTGCTTTGGCCATCGCTCATCTTCCATTCTTAAGACATGTCCTAACCACTTTAATTCCTTCTCCTCAATTCTTTCAATTATGCTTTCTTCTGCTTCCATTATGTTTCTAATTTCCTTATTTGTGACATGTTCTAATCTAGACTTTCTGGCACTTCTCCGTAAATAATCCATTTCTAGAGCTATTAGTCTATTCTTGTAGTACTTATTGATTATCCATACCTCACTTCCATACATTGCAACAGATTCCACCAATGTTTTACCAATATATTTTTTTGTGTCTTTATTTTTCTTTTATCCTATTTTATATTCAACATCAGCTTAATTCAATTTCTACCATACAATTCTATGCAACCCAAACTACATTATTGTTTGTTTGTTTGTTTTTCCAATGGCGAGATTTGAAGCTTAAGTCATTTTTTCTCTGGCTTCCCAGTACAAGCAGACAAGGTCCTTAGAGTATTGTGCAGTTGGATTTAAAGCTGGACAGACTAGAAGATGGTGTTTGTACGTGATCAGGGCCGGGTTGTTGCATATGACACATTTGTCTGATTGAAAAACACATTTTCTGTGGAGGTGGTGAGCCAGGCAGTCGTGTCCCGACATCAGTTTGAATTTCACTACTGCTTCCTTGCAGCCTTTATGTTTTACTTCTGCACCACCTAGGATGCCCGTGTATATCTGTAAGTGATTAAACAACAATGCTATAGACATTTCTATGCTTAAGTGGTTCGCGACAATTACTACAACAACCCTTTGCCCGGGCCCATGAGAGGCAAAGTTGACTCATCTTTCCTGTGTGCTTCAATTGTTATATATATATATATATATATATATATATATATATTCTTTGAACAAGGAATTTAAATACCTTTTTAAAGTAATCAAAAAAACAGTACTTAATTCCTAACCAGGATATAATTGTGAAAACTGAATAAGGGAATAAGCTAGTATAACATGAGAAAGTTTTTGACATAGGAAGTTTCTACAAAACAGCAATAATATTGTAAGATAAGTATTAAACAACTTTTAACTAAAAGATCTTTAATGTTGAGTCAGATATATGAAACAATAATAACAATTATAAGTAAACTGAATATAAACATCTTCGATCAATAAATTAGACAAAATGAAAATAATATTGACAATATACATTAATTAAACTTGATCTCTTTAACATTCCTAAACTCAGGAATCATAATTACAAAAAGGAAAACATAACCAATCATACATACTCTCATACTAAACAGTTCAACCGAGGGCTAGGGTCCATGTCCAGGATGCCCTCCCTTGGTTTACAGGAACTGCTAAACCAAATAGATCCGCTCTCTTGGAGAACCAAATGAAGACAACTCTGTTCTCTTGCTTGCTTCGTGTATTTGAGTTCCATGGAAGATGGGGTGTTGCACTGCGTAAACATCCACAGCACAGAGGAGGGGGAAGATAGGAGAGTGGACAAAGAGGGTAGGAAATGGCATTGTTCTTGAAATCAGCTGCTAAGAATGGAAGAGATGACGTAACATTGCATACGAAAAATGTACTTTTGGTACACTTCTGTGTATAGTTCATCAATTTTTTCCATGTTTTCCCTCTGGCTATTACAATATTTTCTTTCAGGTTTTCCATTTGGAATGCTTTCTTGATTTCTTCAATCTTTCTGTGGAGGTTTGATTTGGGCAGGGTTGTTACCTGTATTTTGGTACCCTTTTTGACAAGTCCATCAACTATTTCATTTCCAACTATTCCGATGTGTTAGGGTATCCACTGGAAGGCTATTAATTTGTTCTGGTTGTTAAGGTATTATAAATACCAAACTATATTATTACACATTATAAATTACACTATTATTTATCATAGATTTCGGTGAGATTCAAACCTGAGACTTTCAGATCTAGGCCTATAGTATCACATCTTAATGATTTTGATTAATTAGCCAGATAAGAAAAGTAAGATTTTAATAAGCATTATATTATATGTGAGAAATTTCTTCCAGAAAAGCGTTGTAATGTACAAAGGCTGTATCCTAAAAAAATTATCCGTCTTTTTAACTGCAAGGCACTCAAATCAATTGTCAAAACTCTCATTTAAGCTATAAGAAAGTAATATAGGATCTTCCATATAATACACAATTTTTAAAATACGATAATTATGTCACAAATGCATCAAAATAAAATATTCTTTTCTTTTTTTTTATTTTCATCTATATACACTCCCATTTAAGTGCAGAAAATTATATCAGGCATATGTCCACCTCCACTCTCTCGGCAGGCAGTTACTTGGTCTATGAAGTTCTCTCAGTCTGTGAACTTAATTCATGGCGACTTGAAATGGCCTTCCTGTTCTTGTGACCTTATTCCATGTGACTTCTTTTTATGGGTTTATGTGAAGCCCAAAGTCTACATGAACAAACTACAAACAATTCTCCAACTTAAGGAAGAAATTCAATGTGACATCAACAGAGATGTCTGCAATAGGGTCATCACGAATTTCATGGACCGAGTAACTGTCTGACGAGACAGTGCCTAATGTAATTTTGCGCACTTAAATGGGAGTGTATGAAGATGAAAATAAAAAAAAATTATTTTGATGCATTTTGACTTAATTATTGCATTTTTAAAAACTGCATATTATATGAAAAACCCTATACATCTGCAGAATTTGTAGATTGGATAACCCTTACTACCTGCCATCTGTGCCATGTTCCACCTCACTCCACTCTGCTCTTATTAATGCATGGAGTCCATCTGCTCCGTACATTGGGTTGCTGTTGCTGGCTTCTGGCTTTGATTTCTGTGCCTTGCAATTAAAAATGGCAGATAACTTTTTGGACACAGCCTTGGGATGGGAAGGAAGCCTGAATTAGCTCAATGGTTAAGAGCATCAGCACGGAAAGCTGAAGGTTTGGGGTTCGATTCCCGGTTCAGGCATAACATTTTTCTCTTTACAATTTAATTACAATAATTTAGTTGTGTACTTTAATATACTAATTTTAATCCTAGTAACAGCTTTAGCTTCTTAATATTAACTTAATAAATAATGCTTTAGCTATGTGGAGTCCCTTCATGTCTTCTTAATGTAGAAGCCATTCATTGTGTATTTGTGAATGACGATTCATTGCATTTGAATGTGGGACCAAGAGAGTAAAGGTAAAGGAAGGATTTATGCTTGGATGGGAAGGAAGCCTAAATTAGCTCAATGGTTAAGAGCATCAGCACGGAATGCTGAAGGTTTGGGGTTCGATTCCTGGTTCAGGCATAACATTTTTCTCTTTACCATTTAATTACAATAATTTAGTTGTGTACTTTAACACATTGGTGACAGGCCACGGAGATCTCCGTGTTTAAATGTCCAGCGCTAGACGACGGGCCACAGAGATTTCCGTGTTTACGTTTTCTATGGTTTTCCAGCCTCTTCGCTTTTGAAGGAGCATGCAATTTTGTTTTTTCTCATTGTGAAATACATTTTAGTTGTTTTATACCCCTCTCTTCTCTTTTATGAAATTTTCATCTTTAGAGAAAGAGGTGTTTACAGTTTTAACATAGATGGCTGGTAAAATATGGAATTTTAGTGCCGGTAGTTAGGCGATTACGGGATACGTATGTAACCTGTAAATATATGTTGCAGAGGGGAAAAATGAGAAGAAACACTTTCTTGCGTTCTGGAGCCGAATTTATATCCGTAGCATCCTGTCTACCAAGATGATAATTATATTAGTGTGACTATAGCTGAAAATTTGCTCGAAAGAAAGACGAGAGTTTATGGAACAATAAGGATTAACAGAGGACTTCCAAAATCATTTGTGGAAGCAGGAAATAAACTCAAACCAGGAGAAAGTTTATTTTGTATAAGGGGGAAGTTTTGCTTCAAACATGGAAAGATAAAAGAGACGTAAGAATGGTTAGCACATTACATCAGGCAACACGAGAGTGAGAGGGGTAAAGTTGTAAAAATGCCCTATTGAATACTTCTATATAACAAGTATGTGAAGGGCGTAGACAGGGCTGACCAGTACCTATCATATTACTACATCCTTAGAAAAACAGTGAAATGGGGAATGAAATATGTATTGGGGCTTCTGATTTTTGTGCACTCTTTAATAATTTCAGGGTCCATAAATTTCAAAACCCTAACAACAAAATGTCAAACAGAAGTTTTTTGCTTGAAACAGCCTCTTGTTTGGCAGTCGTGAAATTAGGAACAGATGACAGGAAAGAGGAAGAAAGACAGAGAGAAAATGAAACCACTTCTAGGACACCACGTCAAAACCCACATGAAGAAACATAAATTAACACCATTTACTGGAAAGAAAAAAACCTCCAAACCTTGCCGCGTTTCAGTGAACACAAGAAAAGAAACTCGCTATATTATGCTCTTTTGCATTGTGTCTTTACATAAAGGGAATGTTTCCAACACTATCACATCCTCAATTTATACTAGAAGGTCTGGTGAGAACACTAATAAAGAATTACTTATGTATTATTGTTATTAACTGTAAATATATTGATGTAAAAACCACACTGTGCTAGCACGGTTTAAAATTTAAAAGTCCACCCCACTGACAGAAATGTCCGGTCTAGCAGGGGTAAGTGGAACGCACAGTTGTCGGTCACCAATGTGTTAATATACTAATTTCAATCATAGTAACAGCTTTAGCTTCTTAATATTAACATAATTAACAGCTTTGGTACATAATAATCCTTCTCTGGAAGAAATTTCAAGGAGGTTTTGGTATACAATGACTGACAGTTCCCTTTTTTTTATAATCAAAAATAGTTTCTATGTTTTAGCTTAAAAGAGCACACTCATGTAGTTCTGCATTCTTTATCTCAGGTGAATGGGGTTTTTTTATCTTTTGTGTATCTATTGTTTTTAAAATGGCTGGAGCTTGGTTTACACCATTAGTCTTCTTGCTTCCCAATAAAGTCATGCGTGTCTTTCCTTTTTTGTTGGGGTCAAATCGCCTGCAATTTAGCAAGTGTTCCTTGCTTAGGAGAACATTTTCTCCACACAAGGAGTGTCCCATAGTTCTAAGGACAATCCCTAATCCCCATTTTATGAAGGTGGTCATCTAGACAGCCATGGCCCATTTCCAATCTGAAGAGAGCTACTGCTGTTCTTCTAGGGAGGTGTTTTATTGTTTGAGCATATCTTGCTATGTCTTCATATTTCTTGTTTTGAAGATCTTTTAAATTTTGTTCTCTTCTTTTGAAATGTATTTTTTTGTTTTAGCTCCTGTTGTCTTCTTTGTAGGGATATCTCTTTTGTTGTCCTCAGCCTGATTTTGGAGCCTTTCTTTGCTAAGAAGTCTGCTCGTTCATTACCCAGTAATCCCACATGTGATGGTACCCACTGTAATACAATGTGTTTACCTTGAGCTTTTTCAATTTTATACATGGTTCTTATGTTCTGTATAATCGGGGTGTGTTGTTGGTTACCAGTTATTGCTTGTACTGCTGACCTTGAATCTATCAATATTACTATCTTCTTGCTTATACTGGGCCTGTAGAAAATATTCTGTAGTGTGGTTTCTATTGCCTTTAGTTCTGCATCAAAATTTGTTGCTCCCGGTCCAAGTGAAATATATTGGGAAAAGATTTCGCTGTAGGCCCTATATTCCTGCTCCTGCTCCATCTTCTGAGTTACTCAGGGAGCCATCAGTGTATATCCTATTTTTTCTTTTGTATATCTAAATATTTTCTTTTGTTTGCATTGCAGTTCATATCTTGTTTGGAAAATGCTGACAGGCTGGCAGAATATGACGATCTTACTGACGGAGTACTCATACATGAAATTCTGCTACAAATGTAAGTTTTTATATTTTTTATTTTAAAATAATTGTTTAGTGTATACAAAAATTCTCAAACAAATCTTTTGAAATGTTTCCACTTGCTTGTTATGTTCGTAGAGGAACCTTAATCCAGTAGTTTCCAAACTTTTTTGATAACAGATCGCTTTGGACTTTAAAAAAAATCCATTGATTCCAAAATAAATATTCTAATAAACCTCTGTGTTTCTTGGATAAATTATATTTGAAGAGAAAAATTGTACGCTCAAACTGGGGTTTGACCTTTCGGACTCTAGGCAAATGCTCTACCAACTGAGCTATCTGAGAAACTCCAATCTAAACGCAAATTTTTGTCTTATATATGCTGTTAATTCCCGTGCACCAAATGCTAAGAAAGCCATTGCTTCTATCTTGCAAGTGGTGGCTTCTTTATTAAGAAGACATTTTATTGGGAATTTTACATTACATTATAAAGCCAGTACGGCTTCTTTCGATGTTATTATTTATTTCATACATCTCAATGATGGATAAATTATATTTGAAGAGAAAAAATTATACGTTCAGACTTTTGCACTCTGGGTGAATGCTGTACCAACTGAGCTATCTGAGAAACTTCAATCTAAACGCAATTGTGTTTAGGGTTCAAACCCCAGTCTGAGCGTATAATTTTTGTCTTCAAATATAATTTATCCATCAACGAGATGTATGAAGTGAATAATAAAAACATCTCTATGTTTGTGTTATGTAATATAAACAATAGAGATCTGCTTTTACTGCTGTATTAATATATTTAATTTAATAAAAATTCTAATGGGAAATAATACTATAAAGCAAATTATTAATATTATTAATTAATATTTCAATGGAAGTAACATCGAGGTTCAAACAACAAACTCTATGGCACGACACGCCTAGAAGGCCCTTGGCCTACCAGCTGGTTGTTGGCCTCACATCTACATGTGTTAATCACATAAATAGGGATGATCATCTTGCCAGTGTAGGGGTGACATGAGGTCAGCATGTTGGGCCCCCCAGCTGTTATAGCTGGTTTTCTCAACCTAGAGCTGCTACTTATTGTAGCTACTGAAGTTCATCATGATGCTGGGTGGTCACCAGTCCCATACTGGCCAAAATGTCATGAGAAAATTTCTTCCCCCATGGTAACTCAAACCAGTGCAAGTTCCTTAGCTTTTCACCAATGCATCTTGCCTTAACCATTTGGCTATGATGCGGGACCATTATGAGGTTCAGTTTAATAAATTTAATTGAGTCACTAACATCTTATGGTGAAATTAAATGTTTCTTACCTCTCCTCATATAAATGTTCTAAGTAGATCGCGATTTCGAGACCATAACAGTCTCATCTTCAGTACAATCTTGGCGACTGATGTTATGTCGATCAGAAGAAACTATTCTTCTTCCCTCTGTTGGTGGACCGATGAACCTCTGGATCAGGTCAAAATTTGCAGGAATTTCGAAATTCATAAATTTTCCTTTCTTTTTCTGAATGTGGATCTTTTCCCAAACCGTGAGTTTCTTTTGTTTGTCTATTTATTTAATTAGACTGGCTTTTGAATTGATGGACAAGATACGCTGGTTGCTTAGTATGATTTGGGAAAAAGAAGCTCTTCCAGATGAATGGAAGGAATCAATTATCGTACCAATTTATAAGAAAGGAGATAAAACTGATTGCAACAACTACAGGGGCATCTCATTACTTTCAACTTCATACAAAATTCTAACAAATATATTAGTAAGCAGACTTACTCCCTATATTGATGACATTCTAGGAGATCATCAATGTGCATTTAGAAGAAACAGGTCTACAACAGATCAGATTTTTAGTATAAGACAGATTTTAGAAAAGAAATGGGAATATAATGGTACTGTACATCAACTATATGTAGACTTCAAAAAAACATATGATTCAATTAAGAGGGAGAAGTTATATAGTATCCTGCTGGAGTTCGGAATTCCTAAAAAGTTAGTTAGACTTATACGAATGTGTCTAAATGGCTCAAAGAGTAGGGTGCGTGTAGGCAAACAGTTTTCGGACACTTTTGAAATCCAGAATGGGTTGAATCAAGGAGATGCACTATCTCCTCTACTATTTAATTTTGTACTAGAGCATGCCATTAAATCTTTAGAGAATGAGGAAGGCTTACAACTGAATGGTATTAATAAGCTGTTAGTTTATGCTGATGATGTAGTACTATTAGCCGATAGCGAGGAGATACTAAAGGCCAACACGCACACACTATTGAGTAACGCTAAGAAATTAGGACTGGAAGTAAATATCAGTAAAACTAAATATATGGTCACACGTAGATATTCAGTATATAATGGAAATGGACAGCTAAGGACAAATGAGGGAAATACCTGGGAACAATAATCACAAATAGGAATGAGATGCACAAAGAAATTAAACATAGGCTCAATTCTGGAAATGCATGCTATTATGCATTACAGAGACTTTTGATGTCCCAACTCCTTTCAAAAAACGTTAAGCTGAAAATATATAAAACTATTATTCTACCAGTTATATTATATGGGTGCGAAACATGGACTCTTACTTTAAGGGAGGAAGGGAGATTACGAGTATTTGAGAATAAAGTTCTTAGGAAGATTTTCCATCCGGCTAATTTCTTGGGAAACGTAGCAAGCTTTGTTTTATAGGATCGGGGTGCTAGCCCTCTGCCCAACCCCCAACCTGGAGGACCAGATAATTTGTAATCGAGGATGTCTTCCCCTAGCCTTTGGAGGACCAACTCCCATCCTGCAAGGCAGCAGCTCCCTATCCTGGGGTAATCTCTTCTGCCTTCTTCGCCGTTGAGATTCCAAACTCTTCATCCGCCTAAGAAGCCATTGGATATCCTCTTCTGGAGTGCTTCTTCGTCTGACCTCTCTCCTTTGACCTGTCCGGCATGGGAAACCCTATCAGTAGCTACGCTACCGCCGGCATAGCTCTCAGGGTCATCGAGGTACTCAAACCCCACCACTAACTATAAGGTCTATATATATAAGGTATAAATTTTTAGCAGTATCATCACAAACAGACTTGAACACACTATCGAAGGAAGAATGTTGGAAGACCAAGCAGGATTTACCAGAGGGAAATCATGCATGGATCACATTTTTAGTCTGAGACAGATAACGGAAAAATCACATGCTAAGGGCCAGGAAATTCATTTGATATTTGTTGATTTAGAAAAGGCCTATGACTCAGTGCCAATCAACCAACTTTGGGATGCAATGGTTGATGTTGGTATCGATTTACCAACGATTTCACTTGTCCGACGGTTGTACCAGCAGTGTCAGGCTTCGGTTAAAGTGGGTAACATGATATCCTCTCCATTCAGAACTACTAAAGGCCTGCGACAGGGCTGTAGTATGTCCCCTACTCTGTTCAAAATATACATCCAGCATATATTGGAGCAGTGGAATCGATATTGTGGAGGCATGGGAGTACCAGTCCAAGGTGGCACAATACATTCCTTATTATTTGCAGACGATCAAGTGTTGATAGCTCAGAGTCGTGAGGATGTGAAATACATGATGAGAAAACTTCTTAATGCTTTTGAAATAGGAGGATTAAGAGTAAATATGGAAAAAACTGAATATCTTGTAGTAGGAGGAAGCGGACGAGATATATCCCTATCCCAAGGAATTATTAGAGCTGTTAAAAAATTTAAATATTTGGGATCACTTATTGATGAATCAGGGAGCTGTAAAACTGAAGTAGATAGCAGGTTAGTACAAGCACGAAGATCCATAAAAATGTTGAATGGAGTACTGTGGAGTAGGACCATGTCAAACCACACGAAGAGGAGAATTTTGAAGTCTGTTGTGGAAAGCATAATGACATATGGTGCTGAGGGATGGACTTTGGTAGAGGGACAAAAAACTAAGATCTTGGCAGTGGAGATGGATGGAATAAGACGCAGTGCCAGGGTGTCCAGGTTGGAAAGAAGAAGAAATGAAGAAGTGAGGCAGATGATGGATATGGAGGAGACAGTGGTGGAAAGGATCGAAAGACGAGCTCTTCAGTGGTATGGCCATGTCAGGAGAATGGAGGATGATAGGTGTCCCAGAACTCTTTTGGAATGGTCACCTTCTGGTAGAAGGAAACGGGGCAGGCCAAGAACAACTTGGAGAGGAGAGATCCATAGATTGATGAACGACCGAGGTCTGGAGGAGGATGAATGGCGTGATCGGCAAGAATGGCGAATGGGAATACAGGGTAACCGCTGAAAAGTGGAGAGGCCCTCAAAAGTAAGTAAAAGTAAGTAAGGAAGATTTTTGGACCAAAGAGAGATGAACAGACAGGTGAATGGAGAAGACTACATAACAATGAACTACATGGTCTTTGTAGGAAGCCAGATATAATAAGAACAGTTAAGTCTCGTAGACTGCGATGAGCAGGACATGTTGCACATATGGGGAATGAAAGACGTGCATGGAAACTTCTTGTAGGAAAGCCAGAAGGAAAACGCCCAGTTGGTAGACCAAGAATGAGGTGGGAGAACAACATTAACCATGATTTGAGGGAAGTAGATTATACAGGGAATGATTGGAAAGCATTGGCTGAGGATATGTATGGAGAGCTTATGTCCATGCGGCCATGAACCTATGGGTTCGATAGTGCCAGTGAGTAAGTAAGAGTAAGTAAGACTGGCTTCGGATTCAATTAAATGTTTTTCGGACCAAGCATGAGCAGCTACTGCTGACTTTTCCACCTCTTCATTTTTGATGTTTCTAAGATGTTCTTTCACCTTTGTTTTTCCAATATAAATTTTGTCACATATGATCTGATAAATTCCTGATTTGTTTTCATTTTCAAATCTCTCATTTGTATTGGTTTTAATTATCCTATTAAGGATTACCTATTATTGCCTTAATATGATAATTAAAACCAATAAAAATGAGAGAATTGAACATGAAAACAAATCAGGAATTTATCAGATCAGATATGACAAATTTTATATTGGAAAAACGAAAAGAAATTTGAAAATAAGGGTGAAAGAACATCTTAGAAACATCAAAAATGGAGAGGTGGAAAAGTCAGCAGTAGCTGCTCATGTTTGGTCTGAAAAACATTTAATTGAATCAAAAGCCAGTCTAATTAAACAAATAGACAAACAAAAGGAACTCACGGTTTGGGAAAAGATCCACATTTAGAAAAACAAAGGAAAACTTATGAACTTCGAAATTCCCGCAAATTTTGACCTGATTCAGAGGTTCATTGGTCCACCAACAGAGGGAAGAAGAAGAGTTTCTTCTGATTGACATAACATCAGTCGCCAAGATTGTACTGAAGATGAGACTGTTATGGTCTCGAAATCGCGATCTACTTAGAAGATTTATATGAGGAGAGGTAAAAAAACATTTAATTTCAACATAAATTAAACCTCATAGTGAATAATTCATATAAAAGTTAATTATACACTAACATCTTATCTCATATTATGTTAGAATTCTTGAGAAAATGTTTCAGTATGTCTGCATACTATCATCAGCTCTTTCTGACTTGAATTATCAGTTGGTGATCCTGGATGTTGCTTTCTCTTCCCTCTTTAGGTAGATCTATGAACTTTGAAATCAAATCATAAAAAGAGATTATAGCTTAAATTAGTGTTAAAAATCCCACACTTGTTTTAGAAGAAACCCAACTGCACTGTGAATGAAATTTCATTGCTATGGAATTGTGGGATTATAAGAGAAAAAGATTTATTAAGGTAGAATATGTTTATCACTCACCTCATATTGTTCTTCTTATTTGATTATAAACTAGTTTCGGAACATAGTTTATACTCAAATAAGAAGAACAATATGAGGTGAGTGATAAACATATTCTACCTTAATGAATATACCTCATAGTGAGAATTCCTAAAATAAGTAAAAAGATTTATGTTAGGACTGGAATTTGCCTGGGTTGCTCAAGTGGAAAGAGCGCCAGCTTATAAAGCTGGAGAACTTAGGTTCAAGTCCCTGTTCATACAAAAATTGTTCTCTTTTAAAATTTGTTATTTACTTATTACTCTCATCGTTTCTACGTCTCTTTGTTAAAAAAATATTTATATATAATACTCTGAAAAACCATTATGAGTTTTGTATAATAACACATTTTTTTCATTTACTTTGCATTTGCAGAGATCCAGAGCCTTTGCATCATGGTGTGATTCCAAGTCTAGGAAATGTTGCTGTCCGTATACGTAACATGGATATTATTGTGAAGAACATTAAGGCCTTATATGAGGTAAGATATGTTTTAGGCATGACTTGTGCATGTATTTTATGATCCATATTGTTTATCTCGGAAGGGTCGTAACATTCCAAGTTGCAATATACAGATAATTTCTCTTATTGCATTTGACATGCCATGGTCTGTGTCCGTTGATCCGTCCAGCTTTCATTCATTGAGATTTTTGAGCAATTATCTTTTTTACGATGCAAGGGAGTTGGCTGTACACTCAACCTCCATTACGTTGGAGGACCTCGGTTTTCTATCAGGGTTTGCTCCCCTAGCTAGAATGTCTCGATTATAGCATCGAGAACTCACTTCTCACCCTTCCATGCTTAGTCACTAAAAAGGTGTTCAGGGCCCTCAACGAGGATGTGCATAGATAGAATTTGGCAGGAATAATCGACTTTTCTCAGGTTTCATAATCACAAGCAGAGTATGCATCCTTGAGACCACATCTGCCTCTTTGACCCCCTGTGTATCCAGAATAGAAAAGTGTGGAAAGAACTTGTTGAGAAGGCAAAGTATTCTCCAATTGAAGGTGGCACCTTATTAAGAAGAAGAAGAAGATTAAGTTATTTGGTCTGTATATTCCTACCTCTTATGGTTGTTTTTGTTGAACATATATTTCTTCAGCTATTACAGACTAATTTTTCTCAAGTTGTCGGCCCTGATTCTTGACTCCTCCTCCCTCTTCCTGTGGTCCGATGAACTTGCTAACTAGGTTTCTTTCCCCGGAAATTTCATAATTCTTAATTATTAAGTAAACCTCTTAATGTTTTTATTATTAATTTCATACATCTCAATGATGGATAAATCATATTTGAAGAGAAAAATTATACGCTCAGACCGGGACTTGAACCCGGGACCCTTGGTTTTCTAGTCCAAGTGCTCTACCATTTGAGCTACCTGAGCAAGTACCGATCTAAACGCAAATCTTTCTCTATATACGTTGTAATTCCCGCCCACCAAATGCTATGAAGCCTTTGCTTCTATCTTTGCAAATGGCGGCTCCTATATTAAGAAGACATATTTGGGAATTATACATTACATTATAAATGCCAGTACGGCTGCTCAAATGGTAGAGCACTTGGACTAGAAAACCAAGGGTCCCGGTCTGAGCGTATAATTTTTCTCTTCAAATATGATTTATCCATCATTGAGATGTATGAAATTAATAATAAGAACATCGAAAAAAGCCGTACTGGCATTTATAATGTAATGTATAATTCCCAAATATGTCTTCTTAATATAGGAGCCGCCATTTGCAAAGATAGAAGCAAAGGCTTCATAGCATTTGGTGGGTGGGAATTACAACGTATATAGAGAAAGATTTGCGTTTAGATCGGTACTTGCTCAGGTAGCTCAAATGGTAGAGCACTTGGACTAGAAAACCAAGGGTCCCGGGTTCAAGTCCCGGTCTGAGCGTATAATTTTTCTCTTCAAATATGAAAACCTCTTAATGTTACTTTCTATTGTATTTTTAAAAGAACAAAATTGTTTACCTCATATACCAATTGTGAGCTGAGGAGGAACCGTGCTGCTACTTTTACTTGCCATATGACTGAATTGTGTATGAAACTGTCAATGATAGAAACATTGTTCATAGACAACATCATATTTTTGTTAAAATTTAAAGGAAGTGACACTATGAGGTTTATTTTAATTAATAATTACAATTTTTACGACTCACCTCATAATTGTAATCTATAATTATGAGGTGAGTCATTAAAATTCTACCTGATTATTAATTAACATGATATTTTACTGAAAATAAGATGAATACGAGGTAAGATGGTACCAATAATTAGGAACTTTCTCCATTTCTTATTTATTTATGACAAAACATTATGTATGGGCCTAACAAATCAGATGCTTACACTTTTTCTGTGATGTCGATAGATATCCTTTATTTACAATTTCATTTAGAACAGAATATATGCTCTATGCTGACTTATCTGTAATTTCTGATCTTATTTTCACCACATTCTTAATGACTAATGTAGGATATTTTTCACTAAACTGTTTGAAAACATTCAAAATAATTTGTTTCTCTCCACTTTTTCAAATGGTTTATTTTTCAATGGTTTAAGAAATCCTACAGAAACTGGCCATTTTGAAACAATTAAAATCCCAACATATTCTTCATTGCACATGCATAAGAATATAACAATGCTTAATTATATTTGAGTTGGAAATTTTGACTCACCTCATATTTCTTGATTTTTATGCAGACCTAGGTTTTGTCGCTTCTATGTTATTTCCTACATATATTAAATAACAATGCTTATGTAATCTATTAAAATTGTAATTATATATTTTAAGATTCTCTGATGTAATATATAACTTATATAGACATGTGCTAGATAATACATATTTTTATTATTTTTATTTCGTCCACTGCTGTGGTCTCGGGGTAACGTGCTGCCTTGTCATGCAGCGGGCCCAGGTTTGATCCCTGGTTGGGACAGTTTTTCTGGGTGAGGTTTTTATCGGGGTTTTTCCTCACCTGTAAGACAAATGTCAGGAAAACTTTAAGGCCCAAATGGTCCCCGAAATCATATGGCCATCGCAATCATCATCATTCATATTCATCTTGGGGCACGCCGTAGCGTAGTGGTTAAGGCACTGAGCTACAAGCCGAAGGGTCGAGGGTTCAAGTCCCGTTGGGGTCAGGATTTTTAAACTGACCCAAACCCTCTGGCGGCACTATGGCCCTGGGGTCGACTCAGCCTCTAACGGAAATGAGTACCAGACGCTTGTTCTGGGGGTAAAGGCGGCCGTCACGCAGGGCTGACAACCCGGCTGACATAAAGTGCCGATTGTCTAGAAAAAGTGGGAGCCTTAACCTCCTACTACCCCAGGGGCCTCCGGGCCTGTTGTGGGATCACTTTACTTTTACTTTACTTTACATATTCATCTTAGGTTAGGCTTAGTTTAGGAACTCTCCTGGCACACCATTATCATCATCATTATCCATCATATAATCGGGGCAACGTAACCCTGCCTTCCAGGCGCCCCAACCTCAGAAGTGGGTTACAAATAAGCCATGCCAGGAGAGAAACCAGGAATGTCTAAAGACAAACCTGGGGCATTTGAAAAAAAAAAAATTATTTCCTTTATTTTGAGTGTTAGAGAGTGAACTATATTTTCTTATATCTTAAAGCTAAAACCATTATTGAACCAATGAAAATGCAGTCATACATTAATAAGTATGAGAGAAAAATTTGCATTTAGATTGGTGTCGTTGGGTAACTCAGTGGCAGAGCATTAGCGTATGAAGCTAAAGGTCCTGGGTTCAAACCCTGGTCTGGGCATATATTTTTTTTTATTATTCATTTCATATATCTTAATAAGACCTCTTTCAATGTTTTTATTGTTCATTTCATATATCTCAATGATAGATAAATTATATTTGAATAGAAAAATATACACTCAGACTGGGGTTTGAACCCTGAACCTTTCATTTAGATTGGAGTTTCTCGGATAGCTCAGTTGGTAGAGCATTCACATAGAAATCGAAAGGTCCTGGGTTCAAACCCCAGTCTGAGCATATATTTTTCTTTTCAAATATAATTTGAACCACAATGAGAAATGTTAAATTTATAATAAAAATGTCGAAAGAAGCTCACCTGGCTCTATAAAGCAATGTTAAATTCCTAATAAAAGTCTTTTGAAATAAGAATCACAATTTGCATGTTCAGTAATGGTTCGAAAGCCTTTGGTGTTCTCGGGAATTGGAATGTATAAGAGAAAAATTTGTGTTTAGATTGGAGGCCTTGAATAGCTCAGTGGCAGGGGATTAGCATATAAATCTAAAGGTTTTGGGTTTAAACCCTGGTCTAGGCATATATTTTTCTCTTAAAATATTCAAATGTAAATAATTTTGTAATTCATTATTGATGCCATTGAGTATTTGCTGTTTTATAGGAGGAACTGTGCCAGGTGCTATTGGTATTGCCAGATGTTGTAAAGCTAGGCAGAGAGCCGGAGAGCAAGGCTGGTGTGGAGAACATGCGCCTTCTGTTACTATTACTACTTGGTTGTGCTGTTCAATGCCCGAACAAAGAAGTCTTCATAGATAGGATTAAGCAGATGGATGTAGATGTTCAACATGCCATAGTAGACTGTATCAAACAGGTATACTTTTTTATAACATGCATCTACTGAGCTCTGATGCAGCTGAAATTTAAGGGATTGTAGTGTAATGATTACAATATTATTTGCAGATGATCCGTTTGTAATAGCAGAAACAGAAAATGATATTCAAATAGTGGCACATCTATTGTATAAAGTAACCCAAGAATATAAATTGAAAATTTCAATAAATAAATCTAAAGTAAAAAGTAAAGCTTTATAAAGTAGTGTTTAAATTCTCAATAAAAGTCTTCTTAAATAAGAAGCTGCCATTTACGTGATCGAGCAAATGCTCGTAGCATTTGGCGCTTGAGTATTAACAATGTGTAAGAGAAAATTTGCATTTAGATGGAGTTTCTCGGGTAGCTCAGTGGTAGAGCATTGGCCTAGAAAGCCAAAGGTCCTGGGTTCAAACCCCAGTCTAAGCGTATAATTTTTATCTTCAAATATAATTTATCCTTCAGTGAGAAGTGTTAAATTAATAATAAAAACATCGAAAGAAGCTCTACTGGCTTTATAAAGTAGTGTTTAAATTCCCAATAATAGTCTTCTTAAATAAGAAGCCCTTGCCTCTGGTCCCGAGGGTCGTGGGTTCAAACCCGGCCGGGGTCAATGGATTATTTTAGGATGGAAAAATCCAAGGAGCAAGTCCTTGGGTCCCGAGTCTGAAAATTTTCAGGCTTGTAAAAGATCCTTAAGCCTGAATGAAAGGCCTCTAAGCAAAATTTACCGAATTTTCCCATCCTAGTACTACCTTGGTTTCCTAGATGTCAGTATGATGCGGAATGCTGATCACGGACCATTCAAAGGACATCTATACGAAAACAAGTGTAGCTAAATTAGTATGGTTCAAATTCTCCCCTATAGGGGGAGAGCGCCTAATTCTTTGTTAAGGGAAATATGGGCTTACAAGAAGAAGAAATAAGAAGCCACCACTTGCATGATTTAGCAAATGCTCTTAGCATTTTGCGCTTAGGAATTAACAACGTGTGAGAGAAAAATTTGCACTCAGTGGTAGAGCATTGGCCTAGAAAGCCAAAGGTCTGGGTTCAAATCCCAGCATATCATTTTTCTCTTTAAAATTAAATCTAAAGTCATGGCATTTGTAGTAAACAAGATGTACGGTCAAAGATTATAATAAATAAGGAAATAATCGAACAAGTTAAATGTTTTAAATATTTAGGCTGTGAGGTATCCTACTGTTATGATGAAGATTTACAAAATAAATTGTATGAATTTCAACAAATGTGTGGGTCCATACAAAGAACATTAAAAGATAAAGTTAGAAAGGATACAAAGATGAAGTTTTATAATGTAATGGTATCGGGTTCTAATCCTGATTCAGGTGTATATTTTTCTTTTCAAATAAAATTCATATCCATGTTTGAGGTTTGATTCCTGATTCAGGCAGATATTTTTCTCTTTACTATATCTACATCAGTTAGGAAAAACCAGGTAAGTCTTCAAAGTAATTTTTTACAGGAGAGCAAAAACTAGTTCAATGACTTACATCAAAGAGTGTATACATCGAAAATTCAATGCTTAATAACACCATCACTATTCGCTTGACGACTTACCCGTTTTTACCGAATGTGCATTGGCCAAAAGCTATTGGGAGATGTTAATAATTAATTTTCAACCAAAAGTTGACTTACCCGGTTTTTCCTAACTGATGTAGATATAACATAACCTAACTTAAAATAAAAAATTGTCTAAAAGGTTTAGACCAGTTTAAAAAACTGACATCAGTGGGACTTGAACCCCCAACCTTCTGGCTTATAGCATATTGCCTTAACTACTACAGTATAGTGTGTCTTTCACTACATCTACTGGCAACACTGTTGTAAATTAGCGATCATAGTGGTGACCATTGTAATCTTGTAGTATGTTGTTGAGCAGTCTTTGTTGTACAAATCTGTAATATTGTAAGCCTAGAAATAGCAATATTTTGTGAATATGTTCACTGTTTCTCATATTTAGTAAGTAATACCATCCTAAAAAGATGTTCAGTAGAATTTGTTTAGAAGGTGGAGTTGGAAAGTATTCGAACATCACCAGATTCACCAGACAGGAGCCCTTGTGATTATAACTTTTTCTCAAAGATCAAAGAACCTCTACAAGGCATTAAATTTCAATCAAGAATTTATACCCAGAAAGCTTTAGATTAATAATCTATCTTTAAGCCATAGTTAGTCCAAAAATATTCAAGGCTAAAAGTGTATAAAACACTGGCTCTTCCAACTCTTTTGTATTGTAGCGAAGTATGGACATTGAAACAGAAGGATATACAGAGACTTAGATTTGCTGAAATGAGATACCTTTGGAGGACTGCAGGATACACACTGATAGATCATAAAAAAAAAGAAATCATAGAAGAATTACACATGGAACCTTCAGAAAACAGTCCACCACTGTGGTCTCGAGGTAGCGTGCTGCCTTGTCACGCAGCGGGCCTGAGTTCGATCCTCGGTCGGGACGGTTTTTCTGGGTGAAGTTTTTATCAGGGATTTTCCTCACCTGTAAGACAAATGTCAGGAAAACTTTAAGGCCCAAACGGTCCCCAAAATCATATGGCCACCGCAATCATCATCATTCATATTCATCTTAGGTTAAGCTTAGGATTAGGGACTCTCCTGGTGCACAACTATCATCATCATCACCCATCATATCATCGGGGTAACCTAACCTCGCCTTCCAGGTGCCCCAACCTCAGAAGTGGGTTACAAGTATGCCATGCCAGGAGAGAACACCAGGAATGTCAAAAGACAACCTGGGGCATTTACAAAAAAAAATCTTTAGAAAACAAAAATTTCTGATTATAAGTGAAGATGGATGCAATATATTCATCGAATGGAAGATCACAGGATACCCAAACAAATGTTAAGCTATCAACCTGCAGGAAGAAGAAGACCAGGACGTCCACTCAAAAGACTTTTCTCTTGAGGCCGAAACAAGTCAACAAATAGCCAAAATTCATGAATGTACTATGATGATGATGAAAGTTCTAGATCCATGAGATGAGAGAGAGATCCAATGGTACTACATATGGAGTGCACCTTCTTCCAAGGATTTGGCAATGTTTAGTTGACTTGACAAGAGAATATAAATTAAGTTTGTAATATTTAAATTAATATTGGGAAGTAAACATTATGAGGTTATATCATTAATTGTGACTGGAGAACATATTTTAATCGTCTCACCTCATACATTTTCAAACTTCTTTGATACCGACGGTTTCAGACAATATCATGTCCTTCTTCAGTCATGGCTTCCACTGATGAAATTCCGTGATTGTTCATTTCTTTAGTGACATCACTTCTTGTGCTGCCATCTTTCGTTGGGATTATAAACTTTGTAATCAAATTTTTATCCACCGGAATATCGAAATTCATACAATTGGATAAACCGTTGGAACTGACAATGATATTCATTCAGAAGAATAAATATCGATCTATGAATTTCGATATTCCAGTGGATAAAAATTTAATTATAAAGCTTATAATCCCAACGAAAGATGGCAGCACAAGAAGTGATGTCGCTAAAGAAATCAACAATCACGGAATTTCATCAGTGGAAGCCATGACTGAAGAAGGACATGATATTGTCTGAAACCGTCGGTATCAAAGAAGTTTGAAAATGTATGAGGTGAGTCGATTAAAGCATGTTCTCCACTCACTATTAAGTTTGTAATATCAAAAGTAACCTAAATAAATTTTTTTATGGGTGTTATAGAAGTGTTGCCATTACCTATTGAATATGCTAGTAATTTTCATTATGAATTATCTATGTATTTTTACCAGGTGACAGATAATCACCACCTAGTGTTAACTCAGGATGTTATCACAGATGCATTTCCATCTGATCTCATGGAGAAGCACATCCGCCGACTGGTACGAGAACGTGATGACTATTTACAGGTGAGTGGCTCCTGTTTGTGTTCCAATGACACTTTTACCTCTTCCAAGCTAAGTTCCAGTTGTATTATAAACAAACCAAATGTATGATTGTGTTTTCATTGTTTGAATAAGTGTTTTACTTTTAAGTATTTAGGAAAATGTAGTTCCCTCTCTAACACTCAAAATAAATAAAATAAAAATATTGTTACATGTCGTGTAAGCGGCATTTGAATTGCACGGGTGAGTCTCCCACGGCAAGTTAGGTGACCTGCAGAGGCTCTTGAATTGTCTGGAATGTGTTTCTCTCCCTTCCCCTTGGAGAAAGATCGGAAGCCAGAGGTTTCTGGGCTACGAAGTTGCTCGAACCTGTTACTAGAGCATTCTTCCAGCTTATATAAAAGAGCGGAGGAGAAGGCCAACCAGTGTCAGTGTTGTGATAGTCTCATGCTGGACGGCGAGAGGTTAAATTGTAAGTGAAACTGTGAGGAAGTACCATGTCTCTAATTGTGTGATAAGTGATTATCTGATAAACTTTAAAAGAAGAATACTTGTAAGATAAAACTGTGATTGAAGATTTAGTGATAATTGTGAGAAGAAAATTAAGTGAAAAGAAAAATTTTACATAGCAACTGTATACTTAACTTTATTTAACTTTTATAGGAATTAATCACTATGAGGTTTAATTTATGGTGAAATTAAATGTTTCTTACCTCTCCTCATATAAATCTTCTAAGTAGATCGCGATTTACTTAGAAGATTTATGTGAGGAGAGGTAAGAAACATTTAATTTCACCATAACTGTATACTTATTTAAGTCCAAATAAGTTAAAGGAAAACCCTGTGCCATCCGGGACAATAAGTATTATCAAGGCACAAGGAACTTTCCAGGCTTAGGTCCGAGATATTTCGAACCATAGAAACCTATAGCCATAGACCTTTCCCGAAAGGGGAGGAAGATGTTGGTAGAACTATCTGGACTGACAGCCCAGAAATATTGGTGGTTGACTCGCGATTGGCTACTCACAAATCCATTCCAACAAATGTGAGATCTTGTTTATTTTTTATTTCACTCACCTCATACTTCATAACTCCTCGCAAACCCAGGGTTTCGTCACATCATTTGTGACATTCTCAATGCTGTGTCACGTTCACAACTGACGTCCAACGGCCTTCTATCCTGCAGACTTAATAAATGTGAGATCATTGTTCCCGCCTTGCCCTCATAATTTAAATGTCGCTATATGACACATAACAATTCTTGGCCAATATCATGAGAAATAGGTTATGTGTGTAGCTATGTGCTTCAGCTGACTTTGTCCCCAAGAAATTTCTCATCACTCATTTTTTAGAAGACTGGATAGACCTCAGGCCCTGTTCAAACATAAATGTGTAAAGTAAAATCTTTGCTGCCAAGGATTAAACTTTGAATGAGGTGAGATATAAAGCATTTTAATTTAAATATTGAACTTTGGTTATCCAACCTGTAGTCAAATACCTTACAACTGGCTCTTGTTTATATGTTGTCTTGTATTTTATGCATAGCACTGGACATCATCTGTGATTCAGGATAGAGGAGGTAGTGAGGAACAACATAGAAAAGTATCTACACCATTGTCAGAAGGGGAGTCACATCATCTTGCAGTAGAATTAGCTGATTGGAAAGCTCGGCTCAGAAAGCAAAGACAAGAATTGTAAGTACAGACTACAATTTAGGTAGAATTTTTTTTCACTCACCTCATATTGTTCTTTTTATTTGACTATAAACTATGTTCCGAAACTAGTTTATAGTCAAATAAGAAGAACAATATGAGGTGAGCGATAAAAAATTCTACCTAAATGAATATACCTCATAGTGTGAATTCCTAAAATAAGTACAGGCTACAATAATCAGTTTCTTGTTTTTTTTTTGCAGTCTATTTTAATTGTAATATTGTTTTCTGTTTTAGGGAAGAAAAATCAGAATCTTTAGTTGAATGCAAGGAAGACCTAGAACATCATAAACTATTGGTGACTAAACTTCGACAAGAGGTAAAAATATTTTCTAATTGTAGGATTTGACATAATTTTTCTTCTAGTTTCGTAATATGGGTACAGTACAACAGTTAAGGATGCTTGGAAGATCAAAGCATTAATGTGTTGGTTACTGCGAGCTACGCATGCATATTTCTTCAGCTTTGTGAGCTGATGCTCTGACCACTGAGCTGATTCAGGCTTTCTTCTCATCCAAGAACAAATTCTCCCTTTACCTTGTGCTTGGATGGCAAAGAAGCCTGAATTAGCTCAGTGGTCAGAGTATCAGCATGTAAATCTGGTTCAGGATTCGATTTCGAGTTCAGACATAAATTTTTCTTTTTTCTTTTTCTTATTTGAATAGAAAAAATTATATGGCCAGATTGAGACTCAAACCCAGGATCTTTGGCTTTCCAGGCCAATGCTCTACTGACTGAGCTACCGGGGTGAGTTATAATCTAAACGCAAATCTTTCTCATATATACGTTGTAAATTCCCGCACACCAAATGTTATGAAACCTTTGTTCCTATCTTTGCAAATAGCAGCTTCTTTATTAAGAAGCCATTTGGGAATTTTCTTTTTTTTTATTTAATATTTGAAGGAAGTAACACTATGAGGTTTCTTTTAATTATTATTAACTAACTAACTAGGCCAAGACATTCCACTGGAAGTCGTAGAGCCTGATGAAGAAGAATTAACTCACTGGCACTATCGAACCCATAGGTACATGGCCACATGGACATAAGGTCTCCACACATCTCCATCCTGAGCTAATGTTTTCCAATCATTCCCTGTATAATCTACTTCCCTCAAATCATGGTTATTGTTATTCTCCCACCTCATTCTTGGTCTACCAACTGGGCATTTTCCTTCAGGTTTTCCTACAAGATGCTTCCATGCACATCTTATTTAGATCCCCTCATATTTTTTTTAATTTTCTTGCAGACCATGTTTTCTTCACATGTGTAGATATTGTCAGGTTAGGAAGCTATGACAGTATCACACAGACGTGAAGAAACCATGATCTACAAGAAAATTAAAAAAAATATGTGAGTCTAAATCCCTAACTCATTATATTATTTTTGGTCTGGACATCTTACCTCAATATTAATGTTGATCAACATTAATATTGAGGTAAGATATCCAGACCAAAAATAATATAATTAAAATAACCTCAAAATATAACTTCCTAAAATTAAATATTCCCTAACTCATAATAAATCTTTTTTTCTCTTTACCATTGATTATAATAGTTTGGTTGTGTACATTAATTTACTTATTTCAATCTTATTAATATTCTTTGCTTCTTAATATTAACCCCTTAACTGGGGACCTAGCTAGTGCAGTTCTACAGCTCTGTGGGGAGCCTTTTCTTCCTTTAATTTAAAATATTATAAAAAATACAGGGAGTAAACATTTGTAACATATCCATCAAATATTACACAAAACAACCATTCTCTTTCATACGGTCATATTTTTTAATCGAAATTTCGTATTTTTATTTTTTCAACTTTAGTACAAAAACGGCACAAGTGTCTTCTCGTGTTCAATTTAAAAGTAATTTGGAAAACATTATTTATATTACATATAATGAATATTAAAAAGTGTGCAAATCTCTTAAATGCAATAAATGTTAACTCTGGCCTTACATGGTGTCTGTCATCAGTGGCGTTATTTCAAGTATTACATCGATATAAACTAAGCATTTAGGATATATGTATAAATTAATTAATTAATTATATTGGCAATTTTACTCCGAAGTTTATAATGTAAATATACAATCTCTTTTAACACTGTGTAAATATTAAAATTTTACGACACATATGACCAGTGGCGTTACTAAATACTGTCAGTTTTGAGTTATTACAAATAATCGCTTTTTTTTATTTTTAGAACTTTAATATACCGTAAAAATATATATCTGTACAATTAGTAGTTTTTATTATAGTAATAGTGATTATTGACGTCATCAGATATTATCAGTGGCGTTATTGAACACTGGCGTGTTGTTAGTTTTATGAATGCTACATAATTTCATTTTAGAAAACACTCATATTTTCAGTAAATTGTTAGTAGCTTATAAAAAAATATGATGAAGTGAAAAAAAAAACTAGAAGCGAAATAAGACGTTTGAACTAGTTACTTCAAGACTGGAGAATGGAGGGTAAAAGTTAGCAACCCCAATTGAATGTTTGTGCAATATTTTTCTAATGTGATATAACCCAACGGGTTAATTTAGTAAATCTCACTTACTATAAAAGTTATGCGATTTCTCAATAAAAAATAACTTTTTGAATTAGGAGCTGCCAGGTAGCACTGGTAACAATGACTATTTGCTTCTGACAATAAAGAGAATTGTTTATGAGGAAGAAAAATTAACATTTGTATCGGAAGCCTAAAATAGTGTAATGGCTAGCACACTAGCATGTAGAGCTAGAGGTTTCTGGTTCAAATCCTGATTCAGGCATTAATTTTTCTTTTAAAAAATGAATAAATCCTACCTAGTTTAGAACAATTGAGATCTCAGGTGTGAGTTTTAGGTTGGTATTCAAGAATCAAGCTCTCTAAGCCATGCCATCTCCGTCTTCCGTAAGAATGAGGCTCTCATCTTTCTATTGTATCTTGTTAGCACATGATGTTGAATAGAGTGAGCCAGTTTAGAGTAGGTTCTGCATGACTCATGTAATTAACCACAGAGAGACGGGCTGAGAGTTGCTCTTTGCTGAAAGCTTGGTTCCTGAATACCGGCCTTATTATTTTTACTTTTACTTAGTGACCTCTGTAATGTTATGTTCTTTCTCTATATTACAGATACAAGAATTGATGCAAGATGCAAGGGCTGCAAAAGCATATCGAGATGAACTGGATGCTGTGCGTGAGAGAGCAGAGAGGGTGGATAAATTGGAACTGGAAGTTCAACGTTATCGAGAGAAACTGAGCGACATAGAATTCTACAAGACAAGAGTGGAGGAACTAAGAGAAGATAACAGGTAGTAACTGATATAACTTTGAGTAGCATGTAGAGCTGTAATGAAAGTAGTAGTAGTAGTAGTATTCAAATGTTCTGAAGCTCTTGATTTGTCATCATTCGCTTGTGGGCTTCCCAGTAATATTCAGCAATTTGGAATGGTGTTCCAACTATTTTCTGAAGATCAGCGCAGAACATTAAGTGATCCTTGTTCATTATCGTATTTGTGTTCTTGCATACTATGCAGTGTGGAGAGTCTAGTAGCTTAATTCTATGTAGATGTGCTGCCAAGCAATCATGACCAATCTCAAGACGAAATGATGCAACAGCAATTGATCGGGGGCTGTTTGGTATTGTATGTATTGTATCTGGTTCTAGTAATGTCTTCCATATCTTGGTTTCACATTGGATTTTGTTTCGTTCAGCTGTGTGGGATTGTATTTTCATTTTGGTGTAGAGTACTGATTTGTAAGATAGGTAATTGATCTTACTCTGTTGGATGAGTGTACCTTTTTTTGCAAGCATATCAGCCTTCTCATTACCTTCCACGCCACAATGTGCTGGAATCCATTGTAGAACAATATTTCTGTTTAGATTTTTCAACATCCTGATGCAATTTTTGGCTTCTATTATTCTATGGTCTTGGATGGTCTGGTTATGTGTTAGTGCCATTATGGCTGAGCCAGAGTCAGAAAGTATTACAGCATTTTGGAAGGAGCTGTAATAAAATATCTTTGTTTCAATTAAAAAGAAAATCTCCCAGCTGTTAGCCTACAATGGCATATTGGGTATTATAATTAAGGCGGTTAGAATCAAAGGGGTTAAGTGACTTTTTTGCAAAGAAATTTGGTGCAATATTGCATTCTTGAAGCATAATTTTATTTAGTGGCAATGGGATATAAATGTATGCATTAGGAATAGATAAAGAATGATTGTTATTAAGTTATGTATATAGGAAATAACACTATGAGGTTTTTTAGTATTGTTTATTTTTTATTATTTCACTCACCTCATACTTCATAACTTCTTGCAGACCTAGGTTTCATCACAACATTTGTGACATTCTCAATGCTGTGTCACATTCACAACTGACGTCCAACGGCCTTCTATCCTGCAGACTGACCTCCGCGCCATCTGATGGCTGACCGACGAATTTCCTAATCAGTCCTCTCTCCTTATAACCGGGTATTTCAAAATTCATAGTTGTATTTTGAACATATGTAACATATGCAAGAATGAAAATACAACTATGAATTTTGAAATTCCCGGTTATAAGGAGAGAGGACTGATTAGGAAATTCGTCGGTCAGCCATCAGATGGCGCGGAGGTCAGTCTGCAGGATAGAAGGCCATTGGACGTCAGTTGTGAACGTGACACAGCATTGAGAATGTCACAAATGTTGTGATGAAACCTAGGTCTGCAAGAAGTTATGAAGTATGAGGTGAGTGAAATAATAAAAAATAAACAATGATTGTTATAATTTTCACTTACCTATGATTTATAAGTTAATTATGGAAAATAACATTATGAGGTTACTTATTTTAGGAATTCACACTATAAGGTATTTATGTAATAAATTTGGGAATTTTTAACATTATGAGGTTCAATTCATAAGAATTAAATGAATCGTGATTTCTTCTTACCTCATACTTCTATGTTTTTTTTAAACACAGCACTGCAGTTTCAGCGACCATTGTCACCATCTTCAGCTTTTTTCATGACTGTCAATTTTTTCTTTTGTCGGTAATTATCCAAACTGCCATCTGGTGTTCTTTTGAAGGAATTATTTTCTAAACTGCCATCTGGTGTTCTTCAAAAATACAACAGATGGCAGTTTAGAAAATGATTCATTCAAAAGAACACCAGATGGCAGTTTAGAAAATAATTCCTTCAAAAGAACACCAGATGGCAGTTTGGATAATTACCGGCAAAAGAAAAAATTGACAGTCTTGAAAACAGCTGAAGATGGTGACAATGGTTGCTGATACTGCAATGCTGTGTTTAAAAAAAAAAACATAGAAGTAGGAGGTAAGAAGAAATCACGATTCATTTAATTCTTACTATGAGGTATATTAATTTAGGTAGAATTTTTTATCACTCACCTCATATTGTTCTTCTTATTTGACTATAAACTAGTTTTGGAACATAGTTTCTGTTTCATCCTCAGTATTGTCATGACCGTTGTTCTGTCGTCTTGAAGAGCCATCCTTTGCTCCTTCCATTGGCTGACTGAAAAACCTCGAAACCAGGTCATTCTCACCGGGAATTTCAAAGTTCATCAATCTCTTCTTATCGCTCTTTTGAATGTAGATCTTTTTCAAAATAGTAAGTTCTTTTTGTTTTAATAATTTAGCTTCTTTCTCGATAAGATGTTTTTCAGACCATGCATGTCGAGAAAGGGGAAGTAGAAAAATCTTCAGTGGTGATGTACAGTTTTAATCATTTTATCGTGGACCAAATATTTGGATTAAATTCTGAACCCTTTCACAGTACGTATGTCAAGAACACTTATAGTACTTATTAAAATTAAAGTATAAAATTATAGAATATTCACCTGAAAGGTCCGTCTCCTCAACTTTATTTGTTATTTAACTGTAGCACTTTTGGGACTAGTCCCATCATCATCAGGATTCATAACTGGTGTTTCACTGAAGATCTGTAGAGGGGGTTACACATACTGGGTTTGTTTTCGTTTATCACATGGTCATTATTGTGAAATCCAAAGCTTTTTAAAATTTTTATCTTCTTTCTCCATTCTTCTCTATTTTCCCATTCCAATTCTTTCCGACCTAACTCCCTCATACCTCTTCTTACATCATCTATCCATTTATTATTTATTATCCATCAGAATATCATAGATGTTTTAGGACTTGTCTACAATTAAAATTTATACATAAATGATAATAAAACATATATATAGCAAACTCCCGATTATCCGTGTTAATTGGGACCGAGACATGCACAGAAAATTGAAAAACATGGATAATCCAATTAAGTCATTCGGCACTGTGGAAGTTGATCAGAAATTTATTTACCCACTTTAACACTACTTAAATACAACAAATATTCATAAAATAGTATATTAAATGTATTTAGGTGCAAGTCGTAATTATCATTAATTTATTTTACTCGTAAATATGAAAAAAAAAAAAGGGGGTTATTTCCTGTCATGACCATTCTGGTTACAACAGTTATTCAAAATGGCTGTCATAACCAGCGATAACTGCACTAGTAATCACCGATGATCACACTTTTAACTAGTGATGACATAAATAATCAGTGATAATCACACTAGTTAACTACCGATGACCATACTGCTAACCAGCGATAAACCCACTGCCACAGCATATCTGTGGTTTTAATCTGTAACAACAAACTTTCAGTGACTCACACAACAGAAATTGTATTGTACTCTCAGAATGTTGGTTGGTACCATTAAACGCGTCATGGGAGGGGGTTGCGAGTGAAGGTTACTCTATTGTGCTAGTTTCTAAGCTCAGTTCACAGTAGCACATTTAAAAATAAAGATTTTTTCATAACAATACTAAATAAGTACAGTATTTATCTTCATTAAAAAAACAGTAAAAAGAGTATTTATCTTCATTTAAAAAACAGTAAAAAGAGTCATGCCTGGATAATTCGTAAACTGGTTATTACATACACGGATAATCGGGAGTTTGCTGTATAGCGAAATAAATTCACATTGTCATTGGAAACTTAACATCTACAAATGTCAACAAGAATATAATGTAACTATAATTACACTGGACAACAAATTTCAAACTTTTTTTTTGCACTCGACTGAAAATAGGTGATTTTATATATTTAACCTGAATATTTATGCTGAATTCAGATCTGCAATCCAAAATTTTCAATCATGTTACATTTTTGCAGGAAACGTGATTGAAAATTTCCATACAAATCCAAAAAGAAAATGACTGAACATATCTAATTTCAGTATTCTGGTAATTCCTTGTATTATTTTTGTAAATAAAAGGTTTATTAAGAAAGAATTGTATAGATTAAATAACTTTCAGGAAGATTTAGGGCCGCATGCAAATACATTAGTCTCTACTCAAATTACTTTCAATCACTGGTGAGCTAACTCACCGTGAGCAATTGTTGAGATCGAATTAACAGCCGACTTACCGGTCATGCATGAAAGTTGACGTTTTTGTAATATTGGCAACGAATTACCCAGAATTCTCAGCAATAAAACCACTTCTGTTATTTTTGTATGCTATAGAGGAACGCATTTACACTTGTGTCCCGCAAATAATACCGTATACAACGACGTCTGCATCGCGCAATATTACGCCGATTCTGCTGTTCTTCCAGTTGAATTCTTTGGTAGACTTTATCAAATTCCTCTTCTCCGCGTATACCGAAAACATGATCGAAGTCTTCAAGGTCCGACATCTTGGATAAAGCTGCAAAGGTTTCAAACTACATCGGTTACCATCGGTTCCCTTCGGGATTTTCACGATAAGTTTCTATCTTGAGCTATGATCTTAAGTTACCTCGTCAGGTAGCTTACAATTATTATCGCATGAATAGATTTCTGAGTAAGCAAAATGTATTAGGATAAAACTTTCTCAGCAGAGAATGCCTTTTACGGTCTAATGCGTTTATAAATTCGATCCTTAGTCACAAATTTTCTGACTTATCAAGCAAAAAACTATAGAAATGCAGAAGAAAAAAAAGTTTGATTTTACTCACTTTCTAAAAAGATTTTCTGGTACATTTTTGCTTGTGGACAACCTCAGGAACATTCCTAGTTTGATTTTACTCACTTTCTAAAAATATTTTCTGGTACATTTTTGCTTGTGGACAACATCAGGAACATTCCTAGTTACCTGCCAACAATAGTCATCTAACTTGCTGGGTGACCATTGCCCTCTGTATCTTCTTTCCATGACAGATGTGTCTTGATGAAAACGTTCTCCATGTTCATTGCTGACGGCCCCCAGGTTGGGAGGAAAGAAGTCCAGGTGGAAATGTAGAAAATGTATTTTCAATGACATATTACACCACAAGCTTTTATAAGTCTTTAGCATGTTCTGAACAATTTCTTGGTAGATTTCGGCCCTTACATTTCTCAGAAAATTAGCACACACTATCTTGAATCCCACCCATGCTGCTTTCTATTACCGTCCTCTAACACATATCAAATTTCTTGTCTTGCATCACTTCACAAATTTGTGGGCCAATAAAAATACCTTCCTTCAATTTACCTTCACTAATTCTTGGAATGTTTTCTTTCAAATACAGAAAACTTTTACCATTTTTGTTTAGAGCCTTAACAAACATTTTTTATTAAACCTAGCTTAATGTGAAGAGGTGGCAGCAATATGTTTTCTTTCTTAACTAATGTTGGTATTTAATACTCTTGTCCCCTGGTAGCAAAGCATCCCTTAGAGGCCACTCTCTTACTTCATGATGTTTTTGTTTAGCTCGACTGTCTCACTCGCATAAAAAGCAACAAAACATGGTGAAACCAATCTGCATTCCAAGGCGTATTCCTATGACTTAAAGATCTCCACATATTTTCCATTCATATTTTGTGTAGTTAACAGTGCTTAAAAGTAATTTCATATTCTCATACGTTTCTTTCATATGAATTGTTGTAAGCCCATGTTTTCCCTTTACAGAGATTTAGGCGATCTCTCCCTACAGGGAAGAATTTGAACCATACTAATTTAGTTACACTTGTTTTCGTATAGATGTCATTTTGAGTGGTCCGTGGTCAGTGTTCCGCCTCATACTGACATCTAGGAAACCAGGGTAGTACTAGAACGGGAAAATTCGGTAAATTTTGCTTAGAGGCCTTTCCATTCAGGCTTAAGGATTTTTTACGAGCCTGAAAATCTTGAGACTCAGGACCCACGGCTTAAAATCCCTCCAGGAGGACTTGCTCCTTGGATTTTTCTGTCCTAAAAAATCCATCAACCCTGGCCGGGTTTGAACCCGCGACCCTCGGGACCAGAGGCAAGAAGCATAACCACTAGTCCACCGCGGCCGATATGAATACTATGAGTAATAGTTATAGGCACAGAATGATTAGCATTACAATTATGTAACAATACGGCCTTTAAACTTAACTTGAAAGAATCTATGAAAAGGCGCCATTCTTGTGGATTGCAAATTTTACCGCTCAATTGTTCCATTAGTCCATCAACATCATTACAATAGAAAAATCCATTCAAAGAGTGTTCACGTTTCCTATAAGTTGTTATTTTGACATTGGGCTCAAACAAATACTAGTTCTGTAACAGAGAGCCTAATAATTCCAACTGACTTCTGTTAAATTGAGATCCCTTAGAAGATAAATACATTTTTAAATTATTGCTTTTGCACTCTGCTTCAACAATACAAGTGGAGAGGTTAAGATACCATAATAAAATAAATTGTGTAAACATATAATCAGCTACACCATGAAATCGGCCATGCCATTTATAGGGCTCATAAATTGAAACAGACCATCCAATAGGCTGAAATTGTTTCTTTCCCAGTAATAAAGTAATAATGTGTTGTCATTTGCTCCTTCTTCATGGACAAGGGTTCAATAGATTATGTATATAATAGCCCGCTACTTTGCACTCAGTCGGGCCACTAGTATAATCATAAATCAGCAATTACTTCAAAACGTTAGGTGATAATGGAAAACAGATTTCAGTTTAGAAATCAGGACAAAAAAATACATTAGAAACATATAATTTTTGTCAGGTGCAAATTTCAGTGTTGTCCAATGTTATTAAAAGAAAATATGCCATTAATATTTTTATAATATGAAATTGCAATTAAAATACATCTCTAAAAAGTCATTTTAAAGCAAATCACTAAATAGTCATCCTGAGACCATTGTCCACTTGTGTAATTGCTGGCAGATGTGTAGTTGTCTCTCCCCAGCCTCCTCCAAGCCACAAGTTGTCCTGTTCCTGCTTACGAGTTGACCAGCTCCAGTTACATGTAACATGAAAAAAAACCAAAGAGCAGTATTTTCACAAGAAAAGACATTCATGTAATCTTAATCAAATTATATTTAAATTAAATTAGTATTGAGAAGCTAAAGCTATTACTATGATAGAAATAAGTAAATTAATGAACACATTTAAATTAGTGTAATTAACGGTAAAGAGAAAAATCAATTTTTTTTGAGACTGGAAACATCTTGCCTCAAATTAATGTAAACAATTAACATTAATTTGAGGTAAGATGTTTCCAGTCTCAAAAAAACTTGATTAAAAGAACCTCAAAATAATACTATCTAAAATCATTAAAGAAAAAAAATTTTATATTTGAAGAGAAAAATTTTCACCTAGACCCAGACTAGAACCCGGGACCCTTGGCTTTCTGGGCAAAGTGCTCTACCAACTGAGCTACCGAGGCGAGTTGCGATCTAGATGCAAATTTTTCTCTTATATACGTTGTAATTCCCTCGTGCCAAATGCTTGAAACCTTTGCTTCTATCTTTGCAAGTGGCTGCTTCTTAGTTAACCTTTTGAACGCCATGCCCGGCGTACGCCGGTGAAAGTGCGTGTACAGCGGTACGCCATGCCCGGCAGGCTCCGGTTTTCAATCTGATTATTTTAAATATTTTTTTCCCCGAAGTTTTTACTTCAATAAACTAAAATTATTTTTCGTTCTGTGTTTGTACATCCTTTCTTAGCAATACTCTGCACATCCCTTACAGAATAACGGTACAGGCTGGTTGTAAATCGGTTTTCTAAAGGAGGGTGTACATTCATGTTTCAAGGCCTTTTTTTTTTTTTTGCTATGGAATATTGCAATTTCAGAATTTTCTTTTTATTTATTTTATTTTTAGTTGAAAAGATACCTGGCCAAGGGGTAGTTCGTGCTGTGGAATACAGTGATTCATGTCTCGAAGTTGACGAAAATACAATACGCGAGTTTAATGTGTCAGTTTTATCAGAAGATGAGAGTGACAGTAACAGTTCATCAAATGGTTATTCGTTTGACGAATGTGATAGTAGTCCTGTTTCTAAGAGAATATTATTACAATCTAAGCCTGTAAATAGTAAAGCAAGTGATGAAGACCTAAATGAACAGTGTGTGAGTGACAGTCGTGGGCGTGTCGCGACATACGAAACATGTGGCATAGAACAGCTGTTTGACTCGAACTGATTCGAACCCAGGACCATAAAAATGTTCAACAATATTTAATATTATAAGTGTTTAGTGATAATACCATCAACATTATTCAGTAGAATAAATGTTTTAGTGATAGTGATAACAAATTTCAATAAAGACGCCGTGCTGAATTCGAACCTGGGATCTTTACAAGTGGAAGCAACACTGCCTAACCTTCAAATAAATGTATAATAGTGAGTTTAAATTAAATTTAGCATGGCGTGTAGACAGTTAAATTTACTTTATATAGGTTTATATTATATAGTATGGCGTAGTACTTTAAATTTAAAATACCTGGCATCCACAGCTCAGCTGGCAAAAGGGAAACTCGGCAGTCAAAAGGTTAAGAAGACATTTATTGGGAATTTAACACTACTTTATAAAGCCAGTAGGGCTTCTATTGACGTTTTTATTATTAATTGAACACTTCTCACTGAAGGATAAATTATATTTGAAGAGAATAAATTATATTTGAAGAGAAAAATTTTTGCCTAGACCGAGACTTGAACCTGGGACCTTTGGCTTTCCGGACCAAGTGCTCTACCAACATATATAAGAGAAAAATTTGCGTCTAGATCGCAACTCGCCTCAGTAGCTCAGTTGGTAGAGCACTTGGCCCGGAAAGCCAAGGGTCCTGGGTTCGAGTCTCGGTCTAGGCGAAAATTTTTCTCTTCAGATATAATTTATCCTTCAGTGAGAAGTGTTCAATTAATAATAAAAATGTCAAAAAAATTTTTGCCTGAACCAGGAATCGAACCCAGAACCAGGAATCGAACCCAGAACCTTCAGCTCTCTGTGCTGATGCTCTGACCACTGAGCTAATTCAGGCTTCATTCCCACACAAGCATAAATTTTCCCCTTTACCTTACTCTCTTGGTCCCACATTCAAATTCAATGAATCATCATTCACAATTACACAATGAATGGCTTCTATATTAAGAAGACGTGAAGAGACTCCATACAGCTATAGCATAATTTATTAAATTAATATTTAGAAGTTGAAGATATTACTATGATAGAAATAAGTAAATTAATGAACACAATTCAATTATTGTAATCAATGGTAAAGAGAAAAATTTTTGCCTGCACCAGGAATCGAACCCCAAACCTTCAGCTTTCAATTCTTCTGTGTATTATCTTCAACTCCATCTAAGTTAGATGGAGCTGAAGATAATATACAGAAGTGTTAAAACATATATTAGGAAAATCTACAATTATGAGGTGTGTTAAATTCTAACTCAGTTATTAATTAACATAATAGTACTATTGATATTGATTCATCTCTTGGATGGTGACATATCAGGAGTCCCCTTGGTGCTTTTTATCAGGAGTAGGGTTGTATTCTGAATTGAATTGCTATATTTTGTGATGCACTTAGTTATTTATTAAGCTCAAATGCATATATATTTATCAAATTTTTGTGAGATTGTTAATATTGACACTATACTCGTTTTGTTGCAGAGTTCTTTTAGAGACAAAGGACATGCTGGAAGATCAACTGCAGAGGGCTCGTAAGAGAGGGGACCATGTTCTGGAACTAGAAAGTGAGATAATAAAGTATAAACAACAATTGAATGATTTCTCATTAGAGAGAGAAGCAAATCAAGAGAAACTTCAAGAATTGTTTGAAGAGAATGCGCAGCTGCAGCTTCTAACAAAGTCAGCACTCAACGAGAACACAGCTCTTGATATAGAGAGTGATAACATGGAAGATTTCGATGGAGGTAACTTTTACTAATTTTTTTTATTAATTATTTTTAACTGTAAGAATTTTTCCATTTTACATGTTTTTTTTTCTTTCTCCATGGTGTAACAGGCATAGAAAGGCCCTTGACCTATCAACTGACTGCTGGCCTGACATCTACATGTTTGCATGGTTTTACCTTGAGCTGATTTTCATATTTCCCCTCTTATGCTTCTTTATTAATAATTAATTTAAGTTAATATAATAAATTTGGGAATTTTAATATTATGAGGTTTTATTAATGAGAATCAAATGAATCGTGAATTCTTCTTACCTCTTTAGAAACTTTAGAAACATAAAAAAATGGAGAAATTGAAAAATCAGCTATAGCAACACATAGTTTATTAGAGAATCATAGAATTGAAAAAGAAGCAAAACTTTTGAAGCATCTGTCTAAACGATTTTATTATTAATTTAACACTTCTCATTGAAGGATAAATTATATTTGAAGAGAAAAATTTTTGCCTAGACCGGGACTCGAACCCGGGACCCTTGGCTTTCCGGGCCAAGTGCTCTACCAACTGAGCTACCGAGGCGAGTTACGATCTAGACGCAAATTTTTCTCTTATGTACGTTGTAATGGTAGAGCACTTGGCCCGGAAAGCTAAGGGTCCCGGGTTCGAGTCCCGGTCTAGGCGAAAATTTTTCTCTTCAAATATAATTTATCCTTCAATGAGAAGTGTTAAATTAATAATAAAATCGTCAATAGAAGCCCTACTGGCTATAAAGTAGTGTTAAATTCCCAATAAATGTCTTCTTAACTAAGAAGCCGCCATTTGCAAAGATAGAAGCTATGGTTTCAAGCATTTGGCACCAGGGAATTACAACGTACATAAGAAAAAAATTTGCGTCTAGATCGTAACTCGCCTCGGTAGCTCAGTTGGTAGAGCACTTGGCCCGGAAAGCCAAGGGTCCCGGGTTCGAGTCCCGGTCTAGGCGAAAATTTTTCTCTTCAAATATAATCTGTCTAAACGTTTGGATTTAACAGTTTGGGAAAATGTATATATTAAAAAAAACCATACTAGAACCATGAACTTCGAGATTATGAACGAACCAAGCTTGATTACAAAGTTCTTCAAAAATACACCAGATGGCAGTTTAGAAAATTACTCCTTCAAAAGTACACCAGATGGCAGTTTGGATAATTACCGGCAAAAGAAAAAATTGTCAGTCATGGAAACAGCTGACAATGGGGAAGATTGTTCTCCGATACTGCAGTGCTGTGTTTAAAAAAACATAGTATGAGGTAAGAAGAATTCACGATTCATTTGATTGTAATTAATGTAATGTTTATTAATATGATAAATTTGGTAATTTTTACATTAAGAGGTTTTCTTAATAAGAATCAAATGATAACTATATACTAATAATGATAACTACATAAAATCTTCAGGTTTTATTCATGTTTCACATAATTTTCAACAGTCTATTACACAGATTAATAAGTATTCCACTTAATATAGAGGATTTTGAGAATGAATAGAAGCCCTACTGGCTTTATAAAGTAGTGTTTAAATTCCCAATAAATGTCTTCTTAACTAAGAAGCCACCATTTGCAAAGATAGAAACAAAGGTTTCATAGCATTTGGCGCGAGGGAATTACAATGTATATAAGAGAAAAATTTACGTCTAGATCGCTACTTGCCTTGGTAGCTCAGTTGGTAGAGCATTGGCCCAGAAAGCCAAAGATCCTGGGTTCGAGTCTCAGTCTGGATGAAATTTTTTTTCTTCAAATATAAATAGAATATAATTGCATTGTACACATAGCTAACTTAAATGGTTTTGGTGAAGACATAATAAAGAAGAAATTTAAGAAATTTAAACAACAAAAAAGGTTACGTGAATACACCACTCTGCAACATAATTCCAAGATAGATGAAAAATTCAAGAAATTTACTTACCATCCAGAAGTTAATAACAAATTTCAAAAGATTTAAAAAAAAATGAATATAACATTGGCTCCGATTAACAAATTCTGCGTGGGTAATCTTCTGTTAACTAATAAAAAAGTTAACACCCACACAATATAAAATCTGGAATTTATCAAATTAATTGCAAAGATTGCAATATATAGGAAAAACAAAAAGGAATTGAAAAATCAGCAATAGCAGCACATAGTTCATTAGAGAATCATAGAATTGAAAAAGAAGCAAAACTTTTGAAACATCTATCTAAACCTCTGGAATTAATGGTTTGAGAAAAGATATATATTGGAAATAGGCCGGTTTCGCGAACTGTTGGCATTGTGAAACGGGCTTGACTTTTTTCTTGAAAACGGCCGTTCACGAGGCAACCTTGGCAATGTTCCCAAAGAATGGTACTAGAACCATAAACTTCGAGGTTCCAGACGAACCAAGTTTGATTACAAAGTTCTTCAAAAGTACACCAGATGGCAGTTTAGAAAATTACTGGCATAATAAAAAATTGAGTCGTGAAAACAGCTGAAGATGGGAATGATATGTTTTCCGATAGTGCAGTTCTGAGTTAATTTAAGGTTTGTTTCTATAAGAAATTCAAAATGTGTAATGGACTAATACTGACATATAATTATATGAATCCACCAGTCGTACATTCTCACAAACTGTTCAGTATTTTGTAAGCTGTAATAGTTACCATATGACTGTTTATTGTACAGGTTCAGGGGACAACAGTCTTTCTGAGCAACTCAGCAGTAATGCACAGGCTCGTGCTCTCAAGTTAGAACTGGAGAATCGACGTCTATTATCAACAATAGACAATCTGAAGGAATCATCATTCCATGAAAGTAGCAATAAAATTCTAGAACTTGAAAAGGAGAAGAAAAAGTTGTCTCTCAAGGTAAATAGCACATAAACATTTTTATCACTTTTTTTGGTGTTTTTATTTGAGTTAACATTTTAAAATCTGGATAGAATCTAATTTAAGAAAGAAAAATTAATGCTGGAACCGGGATTTGAACCCTGGACCTCTCTTTCTCCATACAAGTGTGCTGTCCATTACACCATTCAAATGATGATACACACGTTAACGTTTCTTTCAGCTTTATTTAAACAATTCTCGCTTGTTCGAAGGCTGATAGCAGTTGATGTGATGGTGGACGAACGATAATTGTATAAGTTGAAAGAATTATTAATGTTTGTATCGTCGTTTGAATGGGTGTAATGGACAGCCACATTCTTACAAAGAATGAGAGGTTCCGGGTTCAAATCCTGGTTCAAGCGTTCATTTTTCTTTGTTAAATTAGATTTTTATCACTTCTTTACTGAAAGACAAATTTAATTTGAAGAGAAAAATATACAAGCATTAATTTTTCTTTCTTAAATTAGATTTTTAACACTTCTTACTGAAAGACAAATTTAATTTGTAGAGAAAAATTTACATCTGAATCTGGATTCGAACCCGTTGTGTTTATTTATTACATGTTTATTTCTATGTTATAGGTTGATCAACTGCAAGAGAACTGTCAGAGATTAAATCAACAGAATGCTGAATTAGACAAATTATTTAAAGATGCATTGACTGAAAACAAGAAACTTCAGAATACAATTGATTCCTTGAAATTAAATTCAGATAAACAACTTCAAGAATTACAGGTAATTATATTTTTATTTTTTTTTTCCAATCTTTTGGTAGATTTGCAGACATATTAGAAATGTTTTGTTTTTTTTTTTCCAATCTTTTGGTAGACTTGCAGACATTAGAAATTTCCCTTTAATTTGTTGTTAACAAGATGGAGATAAGTACAGTGGTGATTAATATTTTATTTTAGGAAGTGATATTTTGAGGTTATGTTAATTAAATTATTTTCAGTCTGATCATCTTACCTCAATATTAATTTTATATATTAAATTTGGGAATTTTTAACATTATGAGGTTCAATTAATATTAATGTTGATTTGTTCTTGAACATGTTTCGATTATATCATAATCATCATGAGCATCTTGTCCAGACAGTGGTGATGTTGTAACATCATAGCTTCTAGACACACTAATATAATTGGCATTAGCATGGAAAGCGTATGTCTAGAACTAGAACCCCTAGGGTAATCCTGCATTACCATCCTTACGGCAGAATATCTACTGGACATTCGATGAAGATACGGGCTGATAACCATCATGGACCATAACAATTCTAGGAAGATCAGCCTCATGGGCTAGTGGTCAGCATTTCTGACTACAGTTCATGAAGTCCCGGATTCGATTCCTGGTCAGACCATAGGAATTTTTTCTTGAAGGAAATTATCCTGTGGTATTTAGGTTAAGTTTAGGTTAAGGACTCTTCTGGTGTTTCATTATCATTTATCACCCATCATATCATCAGGGTAATGTAACTCTGCCTTCAAGGTGTCCCAACCTAAGAAATGGATTATAATTTTGCCAAAGCCAGGGGTGAAAGCCAGAAATGTCATAAGAGACATCTGGTAGCATTGGACAAAATAAATAAATAAATCAAATTCTAGATATATAACCTGTGTAGTTGTTGATGATGATTTTTTAGTCCATATTAAGAACAGTCGTCTTATAGACTGCAATGGGCATGAAATGTGGCATAAATGGGAAATGAGGGCATAGAAACTTCTTATTTGGAAAATCCGAGACAAATTACCCAGTAAGTAGGCCTAGATTGAGATAGGAGAATAATATTAACCATGATTTTGAGAGTAGTGAATTATGCAGGGTCCCACGCTGTAGCCGAGTGGTTAAGGCAGGAAGCCTTGGCGCAGAGCTACGGGACTTGCGCTGGTTCGAGTCTCCATGGGGGAAGAAATTTTCTCATGGTGTTTCGGCCAGTATGGGACCGGTGCCCACCCAGCATCGTGATGCATTTGGGTAGCTACAATAAGTAGTGGCTCCAGGTTGAGAAAACCAGCTATAACGGCTGGGGGACTCGACATGCTGACCTCATGTCACCTCTACACTGGCTGATTATCATCTACCTCTGTGATTGACACATGTGGATGTGAGCCCAGCATCCGGCTGATAGGCTAAGGGCCTTTGCAGGCCTGTCACGCCAGGAGGAGAATTATGCAGGAAATTATTTGAAAATATTAACTTGGAATAGGGATGTAAGTCCATGAGGACATGAATCTCTCAGTTCAATAGTACCAGAGAGGTTTTATCATCCTGCTAGCTCAGATGGTAGTGTGACTGCCTGTCTAGCAGGTCTAGAGTTTGAAATTTAAATAATAAGGTTGAGAGATTGTGTCACACCACTTGTTTCCCTTTAACCTGTAATGGTTATCGCACTGACGTACAGAGTCCAGAGATCTGGGGTTCGACACCCGGTTCAAATGTAATTTTTCTTTCTAATATAAAAAGAACTATATCTAATTCTGGAAAATGTTAATTAAAAATATAACATCAAAATAACAAACTTTACCACTTAAAAGTAATGTTCAAATACTCAATAAAAATACTTTGAATATAAGTCGTCAGATGGCATTGTTGATAGCTATGGCTATCGGCCTTCGGATGAAAGGAGAATTGTATAAGTGGAACGAAATTTGATGTTCCTATTGAATGTTCGAATGGTATACTGGTTATCACACTGACATGCAGAGTCAGAGATCTGGGGTTCGACTTCCAGTTCAAACTTAAATTTTCTTTCTAAAAATAAAAAAAAATGTTACAGTACTTCTGTGTATCATCTTCAGATCCATCTACCTGTTGAATTGGTGGTTGACGATCCTGTAGGTTGTGTTGTGCTGCTACTCTTTCTGGCCAAAAATATAATAAACCAACGATCTGCTACCATTTTTGTGCCACAATCCTACCTTTTTAAACATTGAGTTTTGAAAGTTTTGAGTGACTATCTCAACATTCCTTTGCCCGGGCCTATAGAAGGCAAAGATTAATCCATCTTTCCTTTGTAAATTACTTAACATTTGGTACTGAATTCTAAACAGTATTATAATTGTGGAAGCTAGAAGGAAAAAGGGGATTAACTTAGCTTGAGAAAGCTTTAATATATATATATATATATATATATATATATATAAACAGCAATGTCATGACTAGCTACACAATCAATAAACATACATTAACTAAAATAAACTTTTAATGCAAATCATTAGTCAGATCTTGAAATACAATTAATTAAACATAAATGACCTTCATGACCATTATATAATTTGAAAGAAAAATATAAATGATACTGATAATATAAATTAATAAACTTGGTCATCTATAATTCCAGTCTTTATGGATTTACAAAAAAAAACAATAATAATAATAATAATAATTAACAGACATACCTACACACACTCTCCAGTCCAGCCGAGGGCTAGGGTCCACAGTCCAGATGCCCTACCTTGGCTTGCGGGACTGATGAAACTGAACAGTTCACTCGAGCTACAGTCGAACTGACCATGATGAAACTAAAGATGATGACTTTGATACTAGCTTGCTCAGCTTATTTGAGGCTTTCCATAACGAGGGGAAGTTGCGCAGTCACACGCAGCACAGAAGGAAAGGGTGGGGGGTTACGTAGGAGAGAGGACAATGAAGACAGGAATTTGGCACTGTTCTATAATATCACTGTAGAGGGAAGACACGATGACGTAGTTGTTGCGTACCGAAAAAGTGATTTTGGTACAGTGTCTTACTCTCTTTGATGGCTGACCAATTAATTCCCAAATTAAATCTTTTTCCCTGGGAATTTAAAATTTCATGATTTTTCTTTAATTTTTTATTTGGCCTTTGCATATTGAAATATTCTTGTATTCTCAGACTGATAGAAGTCGTTTAGAAGATCTAGAACAGGTGATAGAGAGCAATACAAAGGAGAAGCAGAGATTGCAGTGTCTGGTGGAGAGTGTACAGCGTCGTGCTGATGAGTTGGAGAGGGCGCTGGATGTAGCTAACCAACAAGCAGACAGTTGGAAGACGGAGGCTCAACTTATACCTGGCCTTCGTACTCAGTGTAGCACTAATGAGGCTAAAGTGGAGAGCTTAGAGAAGGAAACCCAGAGTCTACAGAGAGAACTCATCAAATTACGTGAATCCATTGAGGTGAGGTCATGAGCTGCAATGTTCATGCAATACAAGTACTGTATTTGCTTGTGTAATTTGTGCTCCTGCATATTTTGCGCACCCAAATTTTTAAGGGATTATTTTTCACTTTATTTTTGCTCCATATATTTTGCACACACAATTTATGTAGTAGGAATTTTGCTTCTCTGAATTTCATTGCCAATTCTTACATTCCAACGTAGATCATTTACCAGCAACTGAACTGCCTGCTTCACAAGGAAACCCAAAGTCCTGCTACTTTAACAATGCTTGCCCTTGGTAGAGAGAAGTTTTAGAAAAGTAAATACCAGTATTTCAGATGACATTTCAACACTTATAATGTGCACTTGCATTTGTACAGTATTTTAAGATGGGAAAGAAAAATAACAATTACACAGCATTATATAATTTGAAAGTGATATAATTGAGATAACTCAGATCAAGACCTCTAATTTTAAAAAGCCACATATTTTACACTCCCCAATTTTTCAGTGGCCAAAGTAAATTAAAAAGTGCGCAAATTATGCGAGAAAATACAGTATTTATCAGATCAACAATTATAAAAAATCAGTAGTTATTAAGTTTGAGAAATCAGTTATAAGTGATGTTAATAATCAGTTATAGGTGATGTTAATGATAAAGAGAACAATTTATTAAGTTAATACAGAATTCAACTTTTATAGGAATTAATCACTATGAGGTTTAATTTAAAATAAATTAAAATGTTTCATACCCCTCCTCATAATTGATTTTCTAAGTAGATCGCAATTTTGGGGTCATGGCAAACCCATCTTCAGTACTATTTTTCTGACTGATGTTATGTCGATCAGAAGAACCACTTCTTCTTCCCTCTATTGGTGGAACGATGAATCTGTGGATCGGGTCAGAATTCGCAGGAATTTCGAAGATCATAAGTTTTTCTTTGTTTGTATGGATTTTTTCCCAAACCGTGAGCTCCTTATGTTTAAACAAATAGATAAACATAAGGAACTCATGGTTTGGCAAAAGATCCACATTCAGAAAAACAAAGAAAAACTTATGAACTTCGAAATTCCTGCGAATTCTGACCTGATCCAGAGGTTCATCAGTCCACCACTAGAGGGAAGAAGTGGTTCTTCCGATCGACTTAACATCAGTCGGAAAAATAGTACTGAAGTTGGGTTTGCCTGAACCCGAAATCGCGATCTACTTAGAAGATCAATTATGAGGAGGGGTATGAAACATTTTAATTTATCTTAATACAGAATTATTATATTTAATTAATGTTGGGAAGTAAACATTATGAGGTATAATCATTAAAATTCATCGGAGAACATATTGTTTAAACAACTCACCTCATAGGATTCATGCTTCCATGATATCGCGATTTCAAACAAAAACATGTTCATCGTCAGCCATAACTCCGACTGATGAAATTCTTCGGCCGTCAACTATTCTATTGTCGCCATCTTCAGTGCTGCCATCTATGGTTGAATTTATGAACTTCGAAATCAATGTAATTTCCCTAACGAAATTACATTGATTTCGAAGTTCATAAATTCAACCATAGATGGCGACAATAGAATAGTTGACGGCCGAAGAATTTCATCAGTCGGAGTTATGGCTGACGATGAACATGATTATGTTTGAAATCGCGATATCATGGAAGCATGAATCCTATGAGGTGAGTTGTTTAAACAATATGTTCTCCGATGAATTTTACAGAATTATTACCTTGCTTTTATGTTTTCACATTTAATGTTTTCCACCTTTTACAACCTTTTTAACGGTCCCTTTAGTTTTCCTACGTTCACAATCTATTAAAATCTTCAATTTTACATGTTTGCAATTTTATTTTCCTGCTATTTACATCACATCATGTCAATCTTAAGTAAAAAAAAATCAAAGATGGAGATGCAGAGATAATAGAATTGGACATGACAGCAGTTCTCGCCAAAGCGATGCATGATGATGTTTGTACTCTTTGTGCTACCTAGCTTTCATTTGGTTCATTCATGATCAAAAATACTCAATTTATTAATTTAACTTTCACAGGGAAAGAACACTATGAGGTTTAATTTAAGAATTAAATTAATGTTTTTATTACCTCACCTCATATCCTTTTTCTTCTAGACTGCAGTTTCGGAGCTTATTTCCATCGTCAGTAGCCTCTGGTATATTTTAACTTATTTTATTTTAAGACCGAGGATTCAAGTCCCAGTTCAGGCAGAAATTTTTTTTTATAAATTGTGTCGGATAAATTTTTTTTCATCTCACCACATAAAGTTCTGTGTTTTCATGATACCGGTTTCAAAGGCCTTTGTCTACATCATCAGTCAAATTCTGATTGTTGAAATTTTGCTGTTACCACTGTCTTTTGAACTGCCATCTGGTGCCGATTTTATGAACATGGAGTTTAAGTTTTGCTCGCTAGGAACTTTAAAATTCATGGTTCTATATTTGTTCTTCTGAATGTATATATTTTCCCAAACTATTAATTCCATAGGCTTCTCTAAATGTTTCATATGTTTAGTTTCTCTTCCAATTATGTGATTCTCTTGCAAACTGTAGCTGCAATTGCCAATTTTTCAATTACACGATTTTTAATATTTCTAAAGTATTCTTTTGTATGAGTCTCTAAATTCCCTTTATTCTTTACTGTATTTACTTTCTTGCAATCATTACAACTAATTTGATAAATTCCAGAGTTATTACTATCTGAAATATTAGCCTTTTATTAGTTATTAAAATATTCTATCTATCTATAATGGTGTAGCCCATTGTTGAGCCATAGCCTCTCCTTTGTAAGGAGTTAATAGACCAAGTTAATTTTTAGTTTTCTTATTTCATCATAGATGTCATGCAGTAAACACACTGGCCCAATGAGACATCTAACAGGCAACTAAGATATTTCTAGGATATTGATGTCGGTAATTTTGCTTAGAGGTCTCTTTTATTCCAGCTTAAGGATCTTTTACGAGCCTGAAATCTTCAGACTCTGGACCCATGGTTTTAAGTCCATCCCAGAGGACTTTCTCCTTGGATTTTTCATTTATATATATATACACATTTTTTTTTGCAAATGCCCCAGGCTGTCTTTCGACATTCCTGATGTTCTCTCCCGGCATGGCGTACTTGTAACTCACTTCTGAGGTTGGGGCGCCTGGAAGGCAGGGTTACGTTGCCCCGATGATATGATGGGTGATGATGATGATGATAGTGGTGTGCCAGGAGAGTCCCTAACCCTAAACTTAATTTAAGATGAATATGAATGATGATGATTGCGATGGCCATATGATTTCGGGGACCGTTTGGGCCTTAAAGTTTTCCTGACATTTGTCTTACAGGTGAAGAAAAACCCCGATAAAAACCTCACCCAGAAAAACTGTCCCGACCGGGGATCGAACCCGGGCCTGCTGCGTGACAAGGCAGCATGCTACCTCGAGACCACAGCGGTGGACTTCATTAAAATATTACCCAGACTAAATTAGAAATTTTTTCCTCTTTACCATTAGCTTTGCTGTTTATATTATTTTACTTATAGTGCAGTGCTGTGTTTAAAAAAACATAGAAGTATGAGGTAAGAAGAAATCACGATTCATTTAATTCTTATTACTTATAGTGACTTTATTTCATAGACCGATAATTTTGTCTCTTCCTGTTGATAAAATTGCCTATTCCTGTTCATAATGAGAGATATCTCTGCAAATTAACTTCTTTTACAAGGATATCGATTCAACAATGTATGATCGATTGGTGCAGCAAGAAATATCAAAAGAAAATAACTTCAAAAAATTACCAAAAAAAAACATTAGTTATTCAAAAAAATTTATTAAATGTTGTATAATGAATCTGCATTATTAATAGTTATTTCTCGTAAAATCATCTGTTATTGACTTTTCCCAAGCCCAGAGACATTTAACAGTAAAGATATGTTATTTATAACTATACAGTCGGCTTAAAAATTGCCCGGAAGTAAGACATAACCTCACGTTTGGTAAATTATTTTTAGCTTCTGATGTTGTATTATTCGCTAAATAGTCACTCCAAATCCAATGCGAGATTGAGTTTTTCATTAGGCAAAATCAGTCGCGACTTTGTTGCTCGTGATTTTTTCAGAAAACACAACCTCTTGTTAGATTACTGTTGATAAGTGATAATAGTTAAGAGTAGTGTTTTTAAATGATTGATAATTTTCTGGTTGTTATTTTTTGGATCATAATGAGATAATGATTTCAGAGGATGGTTTTGTAATGTTTTATTCAGATAAAAGATGTCGCTCTGGATCAGTATGCAGGTGATGTTGCATCACAAGAAAAAGAGAGAAATAGACTTGTCAAAGAATTGGAGGAGGCAACATTTCAAATTACCAGGTAAATTTGAAAATTGTATTGAACTATTATAGGATATCACTATGAGGTTTAATTAAAAATTTTAAATTAAATTCTTTCCACCTCACCTCATATCCTGTCTTCTAAGACCAGTTTTGTAACCTTAGTGGATACATCTTCACTATTACATAACCAATGTTCTATCATGTAGTACTAAAGATGTAACTACTTAGGTTACAAAACTGGTCTAATTACAAGACAGTATATGAGGTAAGGTAAAAAGAATTTTTATTTTAAATTTTAAAAACTACAATTTGTATCTTTTCATGCATGATGTGAATCTGTTTTGTTTAGAAGTGCTCATGGAAGCTACATTATAAATTTGAACATCTCCAATAAGGGATCCTGGTTTGTTTAATCCCGCTTGAATCAATATTCTTATTGAAGTACCAACCATTCTGATCAAACTCCAAAATTGATGTATAAGGTTCCAATTATCTTATATTTGAAGAGTAAAATTTTCATTTAACTTTCACAGGGAAGGAACACTATGAGGTTTAATTTAAGAATTAAATTAATGTTTTTATTACCTCACCTCATATCCTTTTTTCTTCTAGACTGCAGTTTCGGAGCTTATCTCCATCGTCAGTAGCCTCTGGTCGACCGGTGTTATGTCGTTTCTTGGCGGTTTTCTTCTTACTTCTGTCGGTGGACAGCTGTAGTAGCCCATGCTTGGTCGGAAAAACATTTAATCGATACAAAAGCTAGCCTAATCAAACACACAGATAAACAAAAAGAACTCGCAGTCTGGGAAAAAATCCACATCCAAAAAAACCAGGAAAGATAAACTCACGAATTTCGAAACTCGCGCAAATTTTGACCTGATCCATAGGTTCATCTGTCCACCGATAGAAGTAAGAAGAAAACTGCCAAGAAATGACATAACACCGGTCGACCAGAGGCTACTGATGATGGAGATAAGCTCCGAAACTGCAGTCTAGAAGAAAAAAGGATATGAGGTGAGGTAATAAAAACATTAATTTAATTCTTAGTAAAATTTTCACCTAGATTGAGACTCAAACCCAGGATCCTTGGCTTTCTGGGCCAATGCTCTACCGACTGAGCTACTGGGGTGAATTCCAATCTAAACGCAAATTTTTCTCTTATAATTTATAATAATAAAAACTTCCAATTATTTATTTACTATTTCAAGGAAGTAGCACTATGAGGTTTATTTTAGATATTATGAGTTAGATATGTACTTATATACACTCTTAATTACCGATCACTAAGTGCTATGAAACTGTTGCTTTCTTCATTGAGATGTAAGAAATGAATAATAAAAAAAAATATATGTACTACTCACCTCATATTTATAGTTTTTTTTTTAATACTTAAGTTTTGATGCCTTAGGCATCGTTGTTAGAAAGAATTGACAATGATGCCTAAGGCATAGAAACTTAAGTCTTCAAAAAAACTACAAATATGACGTGAATAGTACATATCTAATATACAATTTCCAATTATACATAAATAAATAATACCTCATAGTGTTAATTCCTTAAAAATATAATTCCAATTATTTGTTATGAAAGTGATAAAAAGGATAGGATGCCTTTGGAAATCTAGGAATAATCCTATGACTTTTTGTCATTTTATATCAGAGAACAACAATTAATTATTCCGTGACATCTTCTTACTCCATGGGGCACTTGACCTACTAGTCGACTGCTGGCCTCAATCACAGATGATCATCCAGCCAGTATAGGGATGACGTGTGATTAGAATCTCAGATTCCCCACCTGTTAAAACTATTTTCTCAAATTGGAGTTGTTACTTATTCAAAGTACCCAAATTACTCACAATTATTGACATTACGATTATTAGAGTTGGAAAATAACATTATGAGGTTTTCAATTAATAAAAATGAAGAATTACACTCCTTAGAGTCATAATGATGGCTGAAGATGGGAGGGATTTCTCTTGGAAACTGCAGTTTCCATGCTCGAAGAACACGAAGTATGAGATGAGATATAACTAATTTTTTATTCATTTTTATTAATTGAAAACCCCATAATTAGGGCTAGGATTTTTATGATATACCATATACTTTTTGGTAAGCATCATATTTATGCATATTTGGCCGTTTATATATGACAGCATATTATATCATTTATTGGTCATATTCGTCATATTTTCATCCTTTTAAGAATTAAAGAACTTTTATCGTACAATTAATTTCTTTCTTCCATGTTTGAGTTATTAAATTTCTCAGAATTTTGTTTCTTGTAAAATCTATCTTCCTCTTCTATTTTGTTTCAATTCACGTATGGACTTTTCCCATATGTGTACACCTGAGCAAATACACTGCTCAAAAAAATTAGGGGATATTGTAGAATAACCTATTAAGACTATTTTTTAGGAACAGTATTAGATACAATCACTTTCTATTACTCCAAAAGAATGTAAACAAGAGTTTGAAGTCATTACGTAACCTCTGTACCACACCAGATGTCAAAGAGATCCTGATTAGGAATATGGCAAACAAACAAAGCAACATTAACATGGGTGAAAATGTTTCTTTAGTATGGTGTATGGTCTCCTCGAACGGCCAGCACTGCCTCACACATGTGTGGCATTGATGCAATGAGGTTAGCAATGAGTTCTTGGGGGATACGTGGCCACTCTTCCATAAGAGCAATGTGCAGCTCTGGAACAGTTGTGGGAGGTGCTGGTCTGCCTGCAATACGTCTGTCTAATGCATCCCACACATGCTCAATCGGATTTAAGTCCGGGGAGGAAGCTGGCCATTGCATACGCTCGATACCCTCCACTTCCAGCATGTCGTCCACCAAGCCAGCTCTGTGGCGTCATTCATTATCGTCCATAAAAAGAAAAGAATCACCTATGGCACCAGCATAAGGCACGACAAAAGGTCAGAGAATCTCATCTCTATACCTTACCGCAGTCAAAGTACCACCTTGGATGACGTAGAGGTCCGTACGTCCACCACTACTGACCCCTGTCCACACCATCAATCCACCGCCACCATATGGGGATCTTTCACGTACAAAAGCTGGATTGTTTCATGTCCCTTTTTCCCTCCAGATGAATACATGCCGACTATCACATTCCACGTTGAATCGCGACTCATCAGAAAAAAGAACTGATCTCCATTCGACATGCCTCCACCCACGATGTTCCTCCGTCCAGTTTCTGCGATCTCTACAGTGTTGTGGAGTTAACCTGGTACACACCATGGGCCTACGGGCATAGAGACCACTTCCATGCAGTCGATTACGGACAGTTTGAGTTGACACCCTGCGTCCTGTTGCTGTTTGAAGTGTATTTCACAGTTGAGTTGCATTCTGTCTACTCCGACGGGCTGTTAACATGAGGTAACGGTCATCCCTTGCTGTTGTTGCCCGTGGTCGACTTGTCCGGCTCTTCTGTGAACAGTATCTGTTCTTTGAAAACGATTCCAAAGTCTGGAAATCACGCTTTGAGACACCCCAATGGCTTGTGCCACCTCTTGTTGTGTCTGTCCAGCTTCCATCCTTCCTATGACCCTCCAAGCCATTGGTTCAGGTAAATCACGTTGTCGAGGCATTACTGTCCCTAAGACAAGTCATTCACTAACTGAAAACTTGACTGGATTTAAAAACAGCAACGAAACATTCACCTCCACACCACCCTTTCACATCAACAGTACAGACACTGCCCTCTGGTGTGGTACCGAGGTTACGTAACAACTTCAAACTCTTGTTTACGTTATCCTGGAGTAATAGAAAGTGATTGCATCTAATACTATTCCAAAAAACATAGTCTTAATAGGTAATTCTACAATATCCCCTAATTTTTTTGAGCAGTGTATTTATGTATTGTCTAGCGACTAGTAGGCACATAATGATAATATTAATAAATTAAAATGCTACAATATCAAATTCTATACTTTAGCTTGCTTTTCATTTTATTCTTAAATAAATAGTTAATTGTCATAAACTGATTTACTAATTGATTTTATAACTAAAACTATTTCATAATTATAATATTATTAGGTCATATATATTTTTTTTAAGTTCAATTGCATATTTTTGTAAATTTTAGGTCATAACTACATATATTTTTTTGCATATTTCAGTGGTTTTTAGGTCATAAAAATCCTAGCCCTATTCATAATGTTATTTCCCGTAATTAATTTATGAATATATTCTTCTCTTTATATATATACCTGAAACATGAAAATGCAAATGAATCAGCATTAAATAAGAAAATACAAGAACTTTTAATAGGAAACAGTGCTGTCATGAGTAATATATTTATGTACATGTAGATCATATTTATGTGTTTTTAATTCCTACATATTTGAACCGTTTATAAAACCTTTAACAAAATCTAAAATTAATCTGTATAAATTTCTAATGCTGGTTCATCACTTTTATAAAAGAACTAATGAATAAATTTGTTTTTTGCGCTTACAAAGTGCAGTAGGTTACATAGTCAGGTAAGTAAATTTATAAATGCATGAATTAACTTTCAAATTTTTAAAATTGGAATTAATTAATGCAGTGCAGCATTTAATCTCTTTATTAACTATTTTATTATTCATTTAACACTTCTCATTGAAGGATAAATTATATTTGAAGAGAAAAATTTTCGCCTAGACCGAGACTCGAACCCGGGACCCTTGGATTTCTGGGCCAAGTGCTCTACCAACTGAGCTACCGAGGCGAGTTGCGATCTAGATGCAAATTTTTCTCTTATATACATTGTAATTCCCTCGTGCCAAATGCTTGAAACCGTAGCTTCTATCTTTGCAAATGGCGGCTTCTTAGTTAAGAATAAATGTCTTCTTAACTAAGAAGCTACCATTTTCAAAGATAAAAGCTACGGTTTCAAGCATTTGGCGTGAGGGAATTACAATGTATATAAGAGAAAAATTTGCGTCTAGATCGCAACTCGCCTCGGTAGCTCAGTTGGTAGAGCACTTGGCCCGGAAAGCCAAGGGTACCGGGTTCGAGTCTCGGTCTAGGCAAACCTTTTTCTCTTCAAATATAAAAAATATTCTTTATTAACTATTCAGTTGTACAACAGAATGTTGATTATCAGACATACAAAACATCAAATTTCTCAACTTGTATATCTTCTTCTTCTTCCTTCCAAGTATTAGGCCAAGGCCTGTTACGATCCTATAGAAAATTTTCCCTCCAGTGTTTCATAGGACGGCCCAGTGATCTTCGTCCTCTTGGTATATAATTATAAACAGCTTTGGGGATCCGATTTGAACTCATTCTTTCAAGATGGTGTTTCCAATTTAGTTGGTACTGTTTAATATATTCCAAAATTGGCGTAGTCTTCAATTCTTTTAAGATATCGGTGTTCCTTTTCCGATCCCATCTGGTGTAACCCGCTGTTCTGCGCATGAATCTCATTTCACAAGCCGTTATTCTGCTTTCATGTTGTTTTCTTAGTGTCCATGTTTCACTACCATAGGTCAACACTGGTCTAGCCAAAGTGTTATATAAATGTAATCTGGTGTTTTTTTGTACAAGGGATGGTTTCATAACTTCTTCCATTTCTTCTTTCCTTTATTTTCTTTTCTTCTCCAGAAAAGCCTGACCAGAGGCTATAAGATGGTAGCCCCATCACTGGTCTTGCCTTCCTTTGGCCAGCAACCAATCGAAGGGACTATTATTATGCTTTCAAGTCTTATACGAGAATTTCCCGGAAGGATCAACTTGTATATTAATTAGGTTACTAATCCCTTTTCATTAATATTTAAAGGAAGTAACACTATGAGAACTTTTATAGGAAAAAATCAATATGAGGTTTAATTTAACATATAAATTAAAATGTTCTTTTTATACCTCACCTTATATCCAGTCTTCTAATTATACCGATGTCAAAGCTTGGGCAGCTTCATCTTCAGTAATTTCTTGTATATGAGGTGAGGTATAAAACATTTTAATTTGCATTTTTCATGTTTGATGGAAATATTAGAGATCAGTTTAGAAGAAAGACATAATTTTATAATTGGTATTTAGAAACCAATAATTTACTTTCACCCAATCAAGCTGGATTTAGAGAATTACAATCAACAAATCAACAAATTGTACACATAAGTCAAGCTATTAAAGACAGTTTCAACAGAAAAGAAGACACTCTGGCAATGTTCGTTGATTTCCAAGGAGCATATGACTCTATTTGGAGATATAAATTATTAGAAAAAATGCAGACTTTAGGCATTCAAGGGAATATGCTACTCTGGATCAGCAATTTTCTCATCCAACGGTTCATCGCTACAAAGTATAATAATCACCTCTCTAAATACCAACAAACACATCGAGGTTTACCACAGGGTTCTGTACTCAGTACCATTCTCTTCAATATCTACATTAATGATCTACCTAAGCATATAGAAAAGCTCGAAACGAAAACCCTACTTTTTGCTGATGATGTTGTAATATGGGTTTCCAAACCGAAAAACCAAAGTCAACAATTAATAACCATAGCCCAACAATCACTAATACAGTTAGAGAATTGGACATCCCAGAACTTAATGAAGATAAATATACAGAAAACAAATTATCAACTATTTACATTAAGAAAGAAACCACTACCCATCACTCTGAAATTGGAGGGTGAATTATTAACTCAAACACATGAAGCAAAATATTTAGGAATAACTCTGGACACAAAATTAACATGGAAGAAACACATGGAGAATATATGTACAAAGATAGAAACAAGGTTACCATTATTAAAACGATTAGCAGGGAAAAAGTGGGGTTGCAACACACAAACCCTAAACACCTTCTACTACCAAATGTACATAAAACCTGTACTTCAATATTGTGAAGAAATCCTAGTAACTACTAAAGTGGAAAAACTTAATAAATTGCAGAACCAAATCCTCCGTCTGATAACAGGAGCCGTTAAAACAACACCAATCACTGCCATGCAAATCTTAACAAATAACCCAAACATAGCATCTGAAATTGAGAAAACAGCAGTCACACAGTATGAAAAATTTTTAAGGCTACCCCATAATAACTGGACCCAAATAAAACCACAAGTATGTTTAAAATCTCAGCAAAGCTTCCTAAGTATTGTACAAGAAATCAAACAGAAATTGCAACTTCCACATTCAAAAGAAAATATGCAGATGAGAATCAACCCTCTAGAATTTTTGGAAATCGAATATAACCTTCATTTAACAGAAGACATCAAGAAATCTGAAACTCCTCCATATATTTTAAAACAAATGTCACTGGAAATGATAAATCTAAGATACCCAGCTCCTGAATGGATACATATTTTTACAGATGGCTCCAGCCTACCAAATGATGGTGGCACTGGTGCTGGTGCAGTATGTCCACTTTTTTCCTTTTATCGTAAACTAAACACAAATTCAACAAACTTTGATGGCGAAATTCTAGCAATTTTCTTAAGTTTACAAAATCTTTTATATCACATCCAAAAATTTACAAAAGTTGTAATTCTATGTGACTCCAAAGCAGCCATTCTTGCTATAACACGAGACACAACACCCAAAAGCATCAAAATTATCGAATGTCACAAAATGATAAAACATTTATCCCGTCTACATAAAAAAGTTGTACTTCAATGGATTCCGGCCCATTGTGGAGTGACAGGCAATGAAATAGCCGATTTTCTAGCCAAGAAGGGTAGCAAAATTGTTTCAAACCCAACTTCTGCTCCAGTTTCCTTTCACTCTATCAAAAGAATTATCTCAAATAAATACATCAATAAACTTAGAGAAGAATACACCACCAAAACATCTGGAAAGGAATGGGAAAATCTACAAGCTCATGACATTACTACATTACAAAGAAAATCTGCAGTAGCAACATTCAGACTGCTAACGGGACATGACTGCTTGAATAAACACCTACACAGAATTGGCATAACAGATTCACCTAAATGCCCTTTTTGCAATTTAAATGAAGATATGGAAAGAAACCATCTCCTCCGTTGTCCAGCTTTTGTAGAAGAGACCAGCCTTTCTGCTAAATATTGGAGTGCAAGAGAGCGAATGATTTCATTATCAAGTGCTCGACATTAGATACCAACCAACCAACCATTTTATATGTTTTTATTTTATTAATATCATTATGTTTACGACATTTTGGTAACTATGAAATCAATGTGTTTAATATGGTATTCAACCAAAATGATGTTTAAATAATCAATTGAGTTGGTGTTTACTTGATGAAAATCCATATTTATTAATTAAATAAAAATAAAACATAGTTCTATTTGATTTTCATATTTATTATATAATTCAGTGACAGCTGTTTCGGTACACTGTACCTTCTTCAGACATGTTAACAAATTATATAATAATAATATATATGATAATTTGTTAACATGTCTGAAGAAGTACAGTGTACCGAAACAGCTGTCACTGAATTATAATAATAAATATGAAAATCAAATAAAACTATGTTTTATTTTTATTTAATTAATAAAATGATGTTTCTTCCTATTTCTATTTCAGTTCTCTTCTCCAACGTTACTATCTAGCCTGCCTTGGCCAAATTCTTGTTTTCTTCTGACACTAATGATATTAGAGCACTCGAGGTCTTAGGATTTTTCTTTCTCTGTCAATTTCATGAGTTATTGACCGAAACTAATTCATTTCTTTTCAGTATCAGTCTCCCTTTCCTATTTAGCCTCTCTTGACTAACTCTTGTTTTCTTCGACTCTGATAGTATTAGAGCATTTGAGGCCTAGGATATCTTTTCCAACTTTCTCTTCTCTACATCTATATTTTCTTTAAAAACTACTCATAGCAACATCGTGGGCAATCACCTTGATGGGATGAGAGGATTTAAGTTGTTACCAAAATTTTAAGAAATGCCCACATAAGCTGCAAATACACCAATGCAGCCCCATTGCAATAAACACATGGTATGGAGTCATCTTCAAGTAGTGTAACTATGCAATGGAATCATGTCATCAGCTACAGCTGGAAACATGTAATGAAGGAAGAAAAATAAAAACATTTTAATTTAAATCTTAACACTATGAGGTTTATTTTAATTAATAAATCAAGTTAGATTTAACTACTCATCTCATAATTGTAGATTTCTTGAAGACTTGTTTCAATACATCTTCGTCACTTATGAATAGAGAAGCAGCAGCAGGAGCAGGAATAATGTGTAAACTCTTCTCATTTTACATCCCTTTTGGGAAATATGCAACACATTATGACAGCAAATTACAAACTATACTTACAGCCCCTTCAACAATTGTTTCTTCATATCAATTCCTTCCAAAATACTGTAATACTTTTGACTCTAGCTCAGCCATAATAGCACTGACACACAACCAGACCATCCAAAACCATAGACTAATAGAAGCCAAAAATTGCATCAGGATTTTAAAAAATGTAAAGAAAAATGTTGTTCTACAATGGATTCCAGCACATTGTGGCATGGAAGGTAATGAGTAGGCTGATATGCTTGGAAAAAAAGGTACACTCATCCAACAAAGTAAGATCAATTACCTATCTTACAGATCAGTACAACTCTACACCAAAATGAAAATAAAATCCCATATAACTAAGCAAAACAAAATCCAATGTGAAACCAATATATGGAAGACATTACGAGAACCAAATACAACACCAAACAGCCCACGATCAATTGCAGTTGCATCATTTCGTTTTGAGACTGGTCATGATTGCTTGGCAGCACATCTACATAAAATTAAGCTAGTAGACTCTCCATACTGCATAATATACAAGAACACAAATACGATAATGAACAAGGATCACTTGATGCTCTGCACTGATCTTCAGAAAATAGTTGGAACACCATTCCAAATTGCTGAATATTATTGGGAAGCCTGCAAGCGAATGATGACAAATCAAGAACTTCAGAACATTTGAATACTACTACTACTATATTACATAAACAAACACACTTCTTACTATATGATAATAAAACTACAAGATCAATTACCTGTTGTATATTGATACAACTGCCAGTTCCATGCAAACAAACACAACTCATTATTTTTTAATTTATGTTGAATTGTTTTTGACTCACCTCATACTTCTTAACTCCCTCACTGACTCGAGTTTCGTGACATTCTGAATGCTATATCATGATCACAAGTCAAAAACAACTCAACATAAATTAAAATAAACTTCATAGTGTTATTTCCTACCTACATAACTTAACTCATTATTATTTTGAAAAGAAAAATTAACACTTGAACCGGGACTTGAATCCTAGACCTCTGGTTCGATGTACCAGTATGCAATCCATTACACCATTCAAGACACAATACAAATGTTAACACGTCTTTCCACATATACAATTCTCTCGAAACATGAACATTATCAGAAAAAGATAAGTGCATGTTAAATACATGGGAAAGAAAAATATTAAGGAAGATACGTGGAGCATTACAGGAACAAGATATATGGAGAATTAGAACGAACCAGGAATTGAAAGAATTATATAGGGATTTATTTTTAAACTGGCCCAAACCTTCTGGTGGCACCACGGACCTGGGGTCGACTCAACCTCTAATGGAAATGAGTACCAGATGCTTGTTCTGGGGTAAAGGCAGCCGTCATGCAGGGCTGACAACCTGGCTGACATCAAGTGCCGATTGTCTAGAAAAAGTTGGAGCCTTAACCTCTTACTACCCCAAGTGTCTTCTATGGCCTGAAGTGGGATCACTTTACACTTTAGGACATATTAGAAGAAAGAGACTGGAATGGGTAGGACATGTGTTGCAGATGGAGGAAGAAAGAGGTGCAAGAAAGATTTTAGAAAGGAAACCAGAAGGAAGAAGAAAGGTTGGAAGACAGAAACTAAGATGGTTAGATAAGGTGAGGAAGACTTACAACAACTGAAGGTTAAAAGATTGAGACAGAAAGCTGGGAATAGAGATGAATGGGCAGATGTTATGAAGGGAGCCAAAGTTCTTAGAGGACTGTAGAGCCAAAGAAAAAAGAAGAAAATACAATTCTCTAATCTTCCGAAGGCAGATACACCAATAGCCAATGGCCAGCTTCAATTAAAGAAGTATTTTTAATGAGAATTTTACACTATCTTTTTAGGCAGTAAAGCTTAATATTTTGATGTTATACTTAAATATTAATACTTTCAAATACTGGACAATATCATTTTGAAAAGAAAAATTAAAGTTTGAACTTAGAAAAGAAAAATTAATTTAACTTTTATAGGAATTAATCACTATTTCATCAGAATAATTAATTAATTAAATATGGATTTTCATCAAGTAAACACCAACTCAATTGATTATAGAATAATTAATGTTTGAACTGGGACTTTGACCTTTGGACCTCTGTCCAGTATTTGAAAGTATTAATATTTAAATATAACATCAAAAACATAAATCATACTTCTCTTATTCTTTGTTACTGCCTGTGGTTACTGTAGAGGGAGTGTATATGTACATAGCAGAATAAAAATACTTACATACTAGATTTTCCAATTAGTTTTAAGTGTTTAAGGCAATGATACGAAAACCAAGACTGTCACATATGAGAATGGGCAAATTCTCACATATAAGGATAAATAATTATCATCTAGAGAAAGAGGATAGAGGATTGATAAATCTGCATGGGTGATGAATGGTTTTTAAAATTAAATTTGAAGAGAAAAATATTTTATATTTGAAGAGAAAACTTTTTGCCTAGATCGATAAATTGTATTTGAAAATAAATTATCCTTCAGTGAGAAGTGTTAAATTAATAATAAAAACATCGATAGAAGCCCTACTGGCTTTATAAAGTAGTGTTAAAATTCCCAATAAATGTCTTCTTAACTAAGAAGATAGAAGCAAAGGTTTCAAAGCATTTGGTGCGAGGGAATTACAATGTATATAAGAGAAAAATTTGCATCTAGATCGCAACTTGCCTCAGTAGCTCAGTTGGTAGAGCATTTGGCCTGGAAAGCCAAAGGTCCTGGATTCGAGTCTTGGTCTAGGCGAAAATTTTTCTCTTCAAATATAATTTATTCTTTAGTGAGATGTGTTAAACTAATAATAAAAACATCAGAAAAATATATGTCTAGATTGGGATTTGAATCCAATATCTCTGGTTTTGAACACCAGTGCTTTAACGATTTAAGCATCACGATTTAAACATAGATTTTTCACTTTTACTAATACAATTTTCGTGTGCCAGGTAGCAGTGAACTTTTGTTCCACTAATGCCATCTAGCAATCTCTTAAATAAGAACACTTTAAAATTGAAGTCAACACATTATATTTCTAGCAAGTAAAGCTAATATTCAATATTTAATATTAAATTTATCACTTCTCACTCAATGACCAATTCAATTTGAAGAGAAAAATATATGCCTAAATTGGGATTTGAACCCAATATATCTGGTTCTGTACACCAGTGCTTTAACGATTTAAGCTATTAGGCATCACAATTGAAGAGACCACTAGATGGCGTTAGTGGAACAAAAGTTCACTCTACCAGGCGCATGGAAATCGTATTAGTATAAGAGAAAAATCTATGTTTAAATTGTGATGCCTAATAGCATAAATCGTTAAAGCACTGGTATACAGAATCAGAGATATTGGATTCAAATCCTGATTTAGGCATATATTTTTCTCTTCAAATTTAATTTGTCATTGAGTGAAAAGTGATACATTTAATATTAAATAGTTTTTTAAAGCATGAACCGGAATATGGTACAAAAATATCTCCTGGAAGACCAAGTAAAATTACATTCGACAGGAGAGGTTGGTTATCAGAGGACTGAGTGCAGATTGTACCTCCCTGGGAAGACATTAACCTTTTTATTGGTTATTAGAAGTTTACCCAGACAGAATTTGTTAATCGGTGCCAATGTAATACTGAATTTGTTAAATATTTGTTGATATTTGAATCAGAGACGAAAAAATCCCCATTAGTAATAAGTTTTGTCTGTTTAATTATTACCTCATATTGTTGTTTCTGTTAGACATTTGTTTCAAGGCTTCATATCCTCATCTTCAGTAGTTACAGACTGATTTTTTCCAAGTTTCGGCCATGGATCTTGACTTCTGCTCCCCCTTTCTGTGATCCAAGAACTTGCTAATTTGGTTCATCTTCCTGGGAATTAAAAAAATTCATAATTCTCTCCTTGTTCTTTTGTATGTAGATTTTTTCCCATATGGTGAGTTTGTTTCCCTCCATGGTATATTTACCTTGTCGTGGTGGAGTGACTTGCGTGCTTAAATGATCCTGAGAGCTATGCCGGCAGTAGCATTGCTGCCGATAGGGTTACCCATGCTGGACTGGTCGAAGGTGATAAGCCAGACGAAAAAAGTACCTTGGTTGAAAGAGTGACTATCTTTCACCATAAAAATACAACCGTCAAGAAATGCGGACATGGGTTCAACTGGGGTAAAATTTTCTGGAGGTCAAATAGTCCCCCTTTCGGTTCTCCGGGCGGGGACTACTTCAGGGAACCCATGCCAAAGGCTCAAACATAGGGACATGTTCCTAGGAACATGGAATGTTAGGACTTTATACAATAGCGGGGTGCTAGAGGTATTAACCCATGAATTAGATAAATCACCCTTGGATATAGTCGCTTTACAGGAAGTTAGATGGCCAGGAGAAGGTAGTCAGGAATCAGGAAGCTTTGCATTATACTACGGGGGTGCAGAAAGACCTGAATTTGGAACGGGTTTTTTTTAGTCCGAAGGAGGATCTTATCCGCTATCCGAGATAATAAGTTTGTCCGTGATAGGATATCATACATAATTCTAAAGGGTAAACGACATGATTTTGTAATCGTAAATGTACATGCTCCCACAGAAGATAACGATGACAAGATCAAGGATGAGTTCTATGAAGAATTAGAATGCGTATTTGATAGCCTTTCACGATGTCATATGAAAATTGTCTTATGAGATTTTAATGCAAAAGTGGGACGGGAAGATATATTCAAACCAACAATAGGCAAATTCAGTCTTCATGAAGATAGTAACGACAATGGGGTTAGATTAGTCACCTTTGCCACATCAAAAAATCTCATTGTTAAGAGCACAACATTTCAGCATAAGGATATTCATAAATACTCCTGGACATCTCCAGATGGCAGAACTCTAAACTACATAGATCACATATTAGTGGACAAACGCTGGCACAGTAGCATTATCGATGTTAGATCAGTTAGAGGGACAGATTGCAATTTGGATCATCATCTGCTCAGGGTGAAAATCAGGCAACGGCTATCGCTAATGAGAGGAACCATGCTAAAGATGATTCTGAAAAATTTGATTTAAAAACTTGAAAAATGATGAAATGCAGCAAGAATAAAAATTAAAATTACTAATAGATTTGAAGTACTGAAATCTTCAGATGACAATGTGGCAAACGAAGAAGAAAGTGATATAAATAAAGAATGGGAGGCAATAAGAGATACTATTAAATTGTCAGCATCAGAAAGCATTGATCACTTAAAAAAGAGGCAAAACAAGAAATGGTTTGATGAGGAATGTGCCGACATTGTAAAGAAAAGAAAGCAAGCAAAAATTAAATGGTTACACAACCAAATGAGGTAAATTTGAAGCAGTTGGGTAGTGTCAGAGGGGAAACCACGAGATTACTAAAGAGTAAAAAGAGGGAATATCTGAGAGAGAAGATTGATCTTGAAATGAATGCCAAAAATAGGAACATTAGAGAATTATATCAGGGAATCAGGATAGAGAAGAAAGGGTTTCAGGCTAGAACAAATATAATTAGGAATGAAAATGGGGTATGATTGCAGATTCCAGGAGTATATTAAATAGATGGAAAAGTTACTTTAATCAATTATTAAATGTACGTACAGAACAGGATATTGAAGAGGATAATTTACAGACAGCAGAAATGTCAATCTTAGAACCAAGTGCATTAGAGGTTGAAATGGCGATAGAAAAATTGAAGATGTATAAAGCATCAGGTTCAGATGAGATCCCAACAGAACTGATAAAATCAGGTGGAGAAAAATTGATGAACAAGATATGCCGGTTGCTTAATATGATTTGGGATAAAGAAGCTCTTCCAGATGAATGGAAGGAATCAATTACACTGTGCAACAAATTTAAACTTTTTTTCTGTCCTTTAAATGAATGTGATTTTAACTAATTGAGATATGCTGAATTCATTTATGAAATCCAAAATTTTCTATCACCCACCAATTTTCTTTAATGACACTTTGTACATATGTACATTTTCTATAAATACAACAAAAAAGTTGTCTTGTACTTAACACTTTTTTTCTGTCCTTTAGATTAAACTATGTGATTTTAACTAATTGAGATGTGCTGAATTCAATTTTGAAATCCAAAATTTTCTATCACCAATTTTTTGTAATGACACTTTTTAATTGTACAAGTTAGTTACAATGACAAACATAACAATTGCAAAGAACACCAAATTAAAATGACTTTGTTGATCATTTGCGCTTATGGACAGCTTCTGGGCTATCTCTGATGATTGACCAGCAATATTCACCAAGCATACTTGCATTCCATCTTCCACTGAATCGTTTTTCAAAGGCTGATATTTCTTGGTGAAACCTCTCGCCATGTTCATCGCTGACAGCACCAAGGTTTTTTGGAAAGAAATCCAGATGACAGTCCAGAAAATGTAGTTTCAAAGACATATTGCATCCCATAACCTGAAAAGTAGTGTAATAATTCACTTACAATTACTTCATAGTCTGCTGATTTTTTATTCCCAAGGAAGTTCGTGCATAGTGATTTAAATGCAAGCCAAGCCATTTTCTCCGCTTCCAACAGTTTATTTTCAAAGTCTTCATCCTGGAAGACTGCTCTTATTTGTGGACCAATAAACACTCCTTCCTTAATCTTTGCATCACTTAGGTTTGGGAATTTATTTTTGAGATCCATGAAAACTTGTCCTTCTCTTTCTAGTGCCTTCACAAATATTTTCATCAGTCCGAGCTTGATGTATAAAGCTGGTAGGAAGACATCTTGAGGGTTCACAAGTGGTTCATGACTCCAGGAATGTAGGTTTGTCTTGCAGGCCATTCTTTACAAAAGTAGTGGTTTGCTTTGTCGCAGCTATCCCACTCACATAAAAAAAAACAGTATTTTGTATACTCTTGTTGCATACCCATTAAGAGTCCAATATCTTTCAAGTCTCCAGATATATGCCATTTGTATGAAGTATATTCAATGCACCTTAGTATTGCACTCATAACCTCAAAAGTTTCCTTCGTATGAATGGCATATGCGATAGGAACAGATGGGAAAATATTGCCAATATGGATAAGTACTGCCTTTAGACTTAGTTTGGAGGAATCTATAAATAAGCGCCAGTCCTCTGGATTATGTTCATGTCCCAAAGCCTGAAATAAGCCATTCACATCGTTGCAAAAAAATATTCCTTCATTCTCAGAAAAATATTCAATAAAATGAGTTTGTCGTTTTCTAAATGAACTTATTCTAACATTGATATCTATAAGATTCCGTTCTTGCAGTCTAGAGCCCAACAATTCTGCTTGACGTTTGGGAAGGTTTAAGTCCCTCACGAGATCATTGAGGGCGTTTTGTGTGAACACCTGGTGATTACAGGGTAAAGACGATGTAGATGGCTGAAACTCTGGATCTCGAGTAGGACTACTACAGCCTGAGACGTTGGGTCTGTCTTCTTTTGAAACTGTGTACTGTTCTGGAGGCTTAGGTACAGGAAGATGTTCATTGTGAGGAACTGGTCGGATGGCTGAAGGTAAATTAGGGTACTGGATCTGCCCTTTGGATTTTGAAGTATATCCTTCTATATCTACCAAACAGAAATAACAATCTGTTACATGGTCCCGAGATTCTCGCCAAACCATAGTTTCATTGCATTGCATTTACCTTGTAGCCAATTTCTCAAATTTCTAGAGCATGAATTGCAGCATATGTGAGGTGCAAATGACTTATCTTGGTCTCCAACACGACATCCAAAATACAGTTCATTTGCCTTTCAAACTAGAGGTGTAATATTACACTTTTGGCTCTTGAAAGTTAGTTCTCCACATACATAGCAAAAAGAATTAGGATTAGTTTTACACTGACGTGGCATTATAGTATAATTACTATCCTTCAAACTCTTCTGAAGCACAATTATGAAACACTAGCTCACTCCTTGAACACCAACAGGAAATCAACAACAGACTGAAAATAAATGAAATACCATTAGTTATAAAATGCTAAATACAGATGGCAGCACAGGATGAGATGCTAATATTTAGTTGTAATATTTATCACCAGATGTCGACCTATCTCCTACGAAATAAAAACACAAAATTGACGTAGTATGTGGAAAGTGGGAAATTCAATTAATATGAAATACATGTTAGACTAAAATAACATTCATAAAGATATTTTTTTGGGTTTTCTGAAAAAAACGGTATGTGATAGATAAAATCTAATTACAGATTCGTTTTTATCATTAAAATGTCTACCTAATACACCTATTTTCATAAAAAGGACAAATTTCGTGTTGCACAGTGTTGTCATACCAATTTATAAGAAAGGAGATAAAACTGATTGCAACAACTATAGGGGCATCTCATTACTTTCAACTTCGTACAAAATTCTAACAAATATATTAGTAAGCAGACTTACTCCTTATATTGATGAGATTCTAGGAGATCATCAATGTGGATTTAGAAGAAACAGGTATACAACAGATCAGATTTTTAGCTTAAGACAGATTTTAGAAAAGAAATAGGAATATAATGGTACTGTACATCAACTATACTTAGACTTCCAAAAGGCATACTATTCAATTAAGAGGGAGAAGTTATATAGTATCCTGCTAGAGTTCGGAATTCCTAAAAAGTTAGTTAGACTTATACGAATGTGTCTAAATGGCACAAAGAGTAGGGTTCGTGTAGGCAAACAGTTTTCAGATACTTTTGAAATCCACAAAGGGTTGAAGCAAGGAGATGCACTATCTCCTCTACCATTTAATTTTGTACTAGAGCATGCCATCTAATCTTTAGAAGATGAAGAAGACCTACAACTCAATGGTATTAATAAGCTGTTAGTTTATGCTGATGATGTAGTACTATTGGGCAATAGCGAGGAGATACTAAAGGCCAACACGCACACACTACTTGAGTAACACTAAGAAATTAGGACTGGAAGTAAATATCAGTAAAACTAAATATGTGGTCACAGGTAGAAATTCAGTATATAATGGAAATGGACAGCTAATGACAAATGAGGGAAATTTTGAGGAAGTGGCTGAATTCAAATACCTAGGAACAATAATCACAAACAGGAATGAGATGCACAAGGAAATTAAACATACGCTTAATTCTGGAAATGCATGTTATTATGCATTGCAGAGACTCTTGACTTCCCAACTCCTTTAAAAAAATGTTAAATTGAAAATATATAAAACTATTATTCTACCAGTTATATTATATGGATGCGAATCACAGACTCTTACTTTAAGGCAGGAAAGGAGATTGAGTATTTGAGAATAAAGTTCTTAGGAAAATTTTTGGACCAAGGGGAGATGAACAGACAGGTGAATGGAGAAGACTGCATAACAGTGAATTACATGGTCTTTATGGGAAGCTAGATATAATGAGAACAGTTAAGTCTCATAGACTGCGATGGGCAGGACATATGGCACAAATGGGGAATGAAAGACTTGCATGGAAGCTTCTTGTAGGAAAACCAGAGGGAAAACGCCCAGTCGGTAGACCAAGAATGAGGTGGGAGAATAACATTAACTATGATTTGAGGGAAGTAGATTATACAGGGGATGATTGGAAAATATTGGCTCGGGATAGGGATATATGGAGAGCTTATGTCCGTGTGGCCATGAACCTATGGGTTTGATAGTGCCAGTGAGTTTGTTTGTGCTTTCTAACGTTTTAATAATTTTGTGTTTTTCTGATCAAACATGAGCAGCTACTGCAGATTTTTTCTACTTCCCTTTTTTTTTTTTTTTTACATTTCTTGTGTGTTCTTTAGTTCTAATGGTTAAATTTCTCTTTGTTTTCTTTATGTATATCTTATCACAGACTGCACGTTTTATTTGATATATTCCTGATTTTTTGCTATCATCAATCTTAATTTTTGTTGGTTTTTATTAGTTTATTTAGGCTATAAATCATTCTTTGGCGATAATCTGATATTAAATTTTTCAAAAATCTTTTGGAATAAATCAGACAAAAGTTATTATTAAGTAAAACCACAATGTTTTTTCCTATTGTATTTTCAAATCACCATTAGCTTTTGTTTCCCCTCTCCTTATTTAATATTGTAATAGAGGAGTAAAAAAAAAAGTCTCTCTGTCTCCCTATAATGTATTAATTAGTTTTTGTTTTGTTTGTTATTGTTGCAGGTTGCATGAGGTAGAGAGGGAGAGTCAGGAACTTGCAAGTCGAGCTGCAGTGGACAGAGAGACTCTAGCGACTCTTCAGACTGATTTGGTTACCCATAAACTTAATACACAGCAGTTGAAAAGCAGTTTAGAAAAACTTGGATTGGATGTTGATCAGTTGATGGATCCAGACATAGCATTAGAGAGGTAAGTCTTCAGAACTGAAACAAGGAATTTGTATACAGGATTCATATTATACACTTGTGAAAATCATTGTTATGCTCCCTGGTTTTATTGTGTTCTTTATCATGCACTTCATATGCACTATTCTGCAGTTATCACATGTATAATATTAATTATTATAATCTTCTTCATCCAGTCTCATATCCCCTGTCCTGGAGATTGAGTTTTGGGCTACAGTCTCCAAATATCTCAGTCATTCCATGTCTCCTCTTCCACCACTACTGTCCATTTTCCGCACACTGAGGCTATGAACATATCATTAGTTATGCCATCTAATGGCTTCTTAAACAATAAGATTTAATGGGAATTAACACAACATTTATAGCCAGTTAAGCTTATTTTGATGTTACAATATTAAATTTGATCACTCCTCACTGAATGATAAATTTTATTTGAAGAGAAAATTTTTTGCCTAGACTGAGACTCGAACCCGGGACCTTTGGCTTTCCAGGCCAAATACTCTACCAACTGAGCTACCGAGGTGAGTTGCGATCTAGATGCAAATTTTTCTCTTATATACGTTGTAATTCCCTCTCGCCAAATGCTTTTGAAACCATTGCGTCTATCTTTGCAAATGGCGGCTTTTTAGTTAAGAAGACATTTATTGGGAATTTAACATTACTTCATAAAGCTAGTAAGGCTTCTAATGATGTTTTTATTATTGATTTAACATTTCTCACTGAAAGATAAATTATATTTGAAGAGAAAAATTTTCGCCTAGACCGAGACTCGAACCCAGGACCTTTGGCTTGCTGGGTCAAATGCTCTACCAACTGAGCTACCAAGGCGAGTTGCGATCTAGATGCAAATTTTTCTCTTATACATGTTGCAATAAATGTCTTCTTAACTAAGAAGCTGCCATTTGCAAAGATAGAAGCAATGGTTTCAAAAGCATTTGGCGAGAGGGAATTACAACGTATATAAGAGAAAATTTTGCATCTAGATTGCAACTTGCCTCGGTAGCTCAGTTGGTAGAGCATTTGGGCCAGCAACCCAAAGGTCCTGGGTTCGAGTCTCGGTCTAGGTGAACATTTTTCTCTTCAAATATAATTTATCTTTCAGTGAGAAATGTTAAATCAATAATAAAAACATCAGAAAAATATTTTCCTAAATTGGAATTCAAACCCAATGACTCTGGAATATATTTGTCTCTTCTAATAAAATTTGTCATTCGGTGAGAAGTGATAAAATTTAATATGTAACATCAAAACAAAGATGTACTGTAATTCCTAGCATAAATCAATAATCCCAACTTTTTTAAAAGATTTAAAAAAAATCATCTTCCAAACAAGTTTAGGGCACAAAGCCTGTAATGGTTTTAGTCCATTCTGATGCTTTGTATGAAACTTGAAAGCAACATAATTACAAGACCTAATGGGTTTTGATGTTAAATTAACATTTTCCAGAATTCGACATAGTTTCATTTTAAAAAGAAAAATTAATGCTCAGACTGGAATTCAAACCAAAGTTCAGAGATCTGGGGTTCGGATCTCGGTCCGAGCGTTAATTTTTCTTTCTAAAATAAAACCTACTGGGTTGCAAGCCCTGAAAGGTAACCCATTGTAGACACTTTTAAAGTGCCTGGTACATTCACTGGAAACCCATTTAAATCTCCCCAGCGCTACTCTGGCTGCACTGGATTTTAAATCAGAATACCCAGACCAAGCGTACTTTGTCCTATGAGTTAAGAATTTCAGATAGTTTGTTTACTAAGTTATATATATATAGGAAATAACACTATGAGGTTTTTTTAATATTGTTTATTTTTTATTTCACTCACCTCATACTTCATAACTCCTAGCATACCCAGGGTTTCGTCACATCTTTTGTGACATTCTCAATGCTGTGTCACAAAGGATGTGACGAAACCCTGGGTATGCTAGGAGTTATGAAGTATGAGGTGAGTGAAATAAAAAATAAACAATAGTTTGTTTACCCCTGTTTTTTCTTGTAGTATTTTGTACTTATAAGAATAGCAAAGGAATGTGGCCTTCCTAAACCCTCTTTTGTGCAATTTATACTGTTATCTATTGTTATTTTCAAGGCTGTGAAAGTTGACAAGCATTTCATAAACAATCTTTTACTAACATTTCTCGGTCATTACATTTAAAGTAAACACGAATCATATGTTCTAACAGGAATGGAAAAAAATATTTAAAATATATGATACTACATATTTTAAAAATAAATGAAACTAAACACACAAAAGCACAGACCTATACATTATTAAATCATAGAAAGTTCTTGCTATATATCTTCTCAAATTATCGATAATGTAAAAAGTAATTTTTTTTGTAGCCCGTTACAAATCTCATCATTACTGGAAAACAAGCCACAACCTTGTCATATCGATCTTCTCTTCCCATACCTTTATTGTATTCTAGAATACATTTAGCCTTTATGACTTTTTCTTCTTGTTCTCTGCCTTTATTCTTCCACTGCTTCTTACTGGTGTCAGTGATGTTGGCATTTTCGTGTTTGGATGATAATAAATAAATGTCTTTCCTATCTTTCCACTTCAATGCTAGAAGTCTCCGACTAGATCATGTTGTTACCTGTCCTTTTTGTTTCAATTTGATGTTCACTATATCCATAGGCATATTTCTTCAGTTAGATTTGACTGTCCCTAATATGTCTCTCGTCTATTGAGCTCTAAAAATAAATTAGGAGAACACAAGGTGTCTAATTATCATGTGTAAACTTTCTCTACGAATGGATTTGCTAATTCTAGGAATACACTCTCAATTGCAGTAAAATCTGAATTGTCTTGTGCATCTTGTCCTATGTTTAATTGAATCATTCCCGAAGAGGACTTGTGCAATTTCTAATATTTTATTCCAAATCGCATCATTTTATTCCGTTTATAGAGTTTGAACTGAACGTAAGCCAGTCTATCTCGAAATTTCATAAGAGATTCATCAAGTGAAATGTCTTCACTTGGAACATACAAGGACAGAAATGTTATATTCAGATACTCTACCACAGGTCTAATTTTGTAAATTCTGTTATCTCTAATTACGGATTCATTATCTTCGAAGTGAAGAAACCTCAAAATTAGGAATAAACTTTTGAAGGGCATAGTTTAGCTGTAAATGGGCATTTCTAAAATTGCTCATTACTCCCGAACCATTTTATGTTAGGATGCATAATGCAAAAGAGGCCTTCACTTCATTGGGGGTGTTTCTAAAAAAGTTAAATTTACAACCATGATATTAAAAAAAAACATTGAAACTACATATATATTTTATCATAATAAATACCTAAAAATATATTATTCTATAAATTATATCTATAATATACTAGGCCTACATATATGCTTTATGTAAACCTGCAACAGATTTTACAGATAGCAAATAGAAAATTTTAATCACTAAAGATAGAACCAACTTCTTATAGTGAAGGGTTTTAACACAATAACGAGTGTAGGTCGTGGTTGAGCTGTTTGGACTTTCTACCTGCTCACGAAAGAGACTTGTTAACAGTATCCAATGGGTTAATTGGTGGTATTTAGGTAGGAGATGCTTTTGGTCTTCGCAATCACTACCTTTGCACTCGTTAAAAAAAAGCTTTATATAGTATTTGAGTAAATATGTGTTTCAGGATTGTGTCAAGTGCGGAAGTGGTGCGTGCAGTAAGAGAGTTGTTAGCAAAGGAAGAAGCAGAAGAACAATGTCAGCAGTCTGCAGAAGATGAAGAGAGCAATAAAGAGGATTCAGGTCCTGAGTCATTGAAAACTGAGAATGAGTCACTGAAATATGAGAACGAGAATTTGTTGAAACAGTGTGAAGAACTGCGACAGGAACATGCAACTCTGCAGACATCTGCCGATGGTATGAATTCCGAGAATGCAAAGCTACAAGTCAACGTAGCGACTCTGCAGTCTCAGATATCGTCTCTTTCCACCCAACACACAGCTCTTCAGCTTGCCAATTCACAACTTGTCGCTGAAAAGGAAGAGGTAAGAGACAAAGTAGTCAGCCGCGGTGTACTAGTGATTGTGTTCCTTTCCTCTGGTCCCAAGGGTCATGGGTTCAAACCTGCCTGGGATTAATGGATTTTTTTGGATGGAAAAATCCAAGGAGCAAGTCCTCCAGAAGGGACCATAAACCATGGGTCCCGAGACTGAAGATGATGACTCATAAAAGATCCTTAAGCCTGAATAAAGAGGCCTCTAAGCAAAATTTACTGACATGAATGTCATATACAGGTTTCAGCCTTAGTTTACATTGTAATGTAAACAGAAGCACGTGATAAAGTATGATTTCATTGGCCACATGAACCTAATGATATCGTTGTCCAACAGTGTAGATGAAAACATAGTTCCCTGATCAGTCTACATTTTATATAATATAACTACTATGTATGAACAAAATTATCGTAAAAATAATAAAAAGTAATAAAACACATTATAACATATGAAAAAATGACAAAGGTGAACAGTAAGTATAAATTTATATACATTTATATATAACACCATTTCGCACATGTCGGTTGACAAAAAGGGAAATTTGGTTATTTCAATATGGCTCCACCAATCACAGATGCCTGCAGAAGGATATCTTTTGTGACTTTGTTTACAGTACAACATAAACTAAGGCCGAATATGGTATAGTTAGATGTCTCATTGGGTCGGTGTGTTGACTGCATGTGATCCATGACATCTATGAGCAAATAAGGTAACTAAAAATTAATCAAAATCAAAGTGGGAGGTAACACTATGAGGTATTTACATTTATGAATGAGTTGGAGAAAATGTTTTTAATATCTCATCTCATAAAGTTGCGTGTTTTCATGATACCAGTAAAAAAAGAAAATAATAATTTGGCCTAGTAACTCCTTATACAGAGAGGCTATGGCTCAACAATGGGCTACACTATTATAGATAGATAGAATGTTAAATAAATATTACCTCATAATATTTACTTCCCAACTTTAATTTGAAATAATATGAATTTGGATTTTAATTTTATTTTGCAGCTTGTGAAAGAAAGGAGTTTGCAGCAGTCTGCACATCAGCAGTTGCTGTTAGATCAGGTAACACTACAATCCCTTCATGAACAGCTGACATTGGAATATGAGAACCTGCTGGAGGAGAGGGAGGGACTTAAAACAATGCAGCGAGACCTGCGCAATGAATTGAGAGCACTCAAGGAACTGTGTACACGCCAGGAAGCATCTCAAACTCTTCTTGAACAAGAGAAAGAAAAACTTAAAAATGAATCTAGATCTTTGGGCAACTTGAGAGCAGAACATTCAAGTTTAAAAGTAAGTGACATATTTAATATATTTAAAGAGAAAAATGTTTGCCTAGACCAAGACTCGAACCCAGGACCCTTGGCTTTCTGGGCCAAGTGCTCTACCAACTGAGCTACCGAGACGAGTTACGATCTAGACACAAATTTTCTCTTATATACATTGTAATTCCCTCGTGCCAATATCCTTCAGTGAGAAGTGTTAAATCAATAATAAAATCGACATATTTAATATCTAGACATTACATGCTAAACATACACTTTCTAAAACATAAACATTACTTTTATTTGAAGAGAAAAACATATTACGAATGAGTTGATTCTTATTTTATCTTACTTCATATTTTTCAAACACGGGAACTGCAGTTTTCAAGAGGCTTCCCTCTCATCGTCAGCCATGACATTGACTTCTAGATTTTTATGTTTTTCTATTTAATTTAACATTTCTCACTGAAGGATAAGTTATATTTGAAGAGAAAAATTATAAAACCCTGTGAGCGTATAATTTTTTCTCTTCAAATAACTGATTTTTGTTTGAATCTTCATCTACAAAGTTGCCATCTGGTGCTTGATTTGATGAACATTGAGATCAGGTCCTGTTAAATGGGAATTTCAAAATATCTGAATATATATCTTTTCCCAATCTGTCAACTCCAAAGGTTTTTCCAAATCTTTTAAAAGTTTACCCTTTTTTTTTAATTTTATGACTCTCCAGCAAGTTAAAAACTACAGTTTCCGTGTTTGAAAAACATGAAGTATGAGGTAAGATAAAATAAGAATTGACTCATTCATAATTGAAGAACTTCATAATGTTATTCCCCATAATAAATTTATGAAGAAAAATATATGTCTGAATCAGGATTCGAACTCGATGGCTCTGGTTCTGTACATCAGTGCTCTAAACCACTGAGCTACCAGGCTCCTGATTCAAATGCATATTATTTCTCTCCTATATATATATATATATATATATATATATATGAATTTATATGAATTCGATAAAGTCTTCTTGTTAAAAAAATCACTAGAAGATGTGTAGAACGGAAATTCATGTAAAGGAGAGAAAAAATGTACGTTTGAATCAGGAGTCTGGTGGCCCAGTGGTTAAAGTGCTGGTGTACAGAACAGAGGCATCAGGTTCAAATCCCGATTCAAGAGTAAAAAATATATATATATATATGTATTTTTCTCTTAAATAAAATTTGTCTCTTGATGAGAAATGATATAATATGGAAGATTAAATTAAAATGTTTCATACCTCTCCTCATATCCAGTCTTCTAAGTAGATTGCGATTTCAAAGCCTTCATGGCTTCATCTTCAGCACTTTCCGTCAACTCAAAAAGAGTGATTTATTCCTCATAGTGATTTATTCGTAAAAAAAGTTAAATTATTATTCCTTCTTCCTCCATTCCCTGTTCAGAATTTTTATTTCATTCTATTCTAGTTAGCTGAAAGTAAACATTTAGGGTCATATCTATGAACGCATTAGACCGTAAAAGTTGTTCTCTGCTGAGAAAGTTGCATCCAAAGATGTTTTTGCGTACTCAAAAATCTGTTCATGCGATAATAATTGTCAAAATTCCTAAGCTACCTGGCGAGGTGACTTTGTAGAGAACGAATCGCGAGCAACCCGATGGGAACCGATGTACTTTAAAACCTTGCTGCGTACCTTGCTGCTTTATCCAAGATGTCGGACCTTGAAGACTTTGATCATGCGGAGAAGAGGAATTTGATAGAGTCTACCAAAGAATTCAACTGGAAGAACAGGAGAAACGGCATAATATCGCGTGATGCAGACGTCGTTGTATACGGTATTATTTGCGGGATGCAAGTGTAAATGAGTTCCTCTAGCAGACAAAAATAACGGAAGTGGTTTTATCGCTGAGAATTCTGGGTAATTTCTTGCCAATATTACGAAAAAAACTACTTTTGTGCATGACCAGTCGGCGACTCGCTAATTCGAACTTTGCACATTCTCACGGAAAACTCAACTCACCACAGACTAATGTATTTGCACGCGGCCCTTAGTGTTCCATCCATAGTAATTCTGCCCGAGGGCAGGTCTTTCACTGCAGTCATAGCATTTTCATGCTATGCTTTGCAGCTTTACTAGGGAATTGTAGGTGTGGTAGCTTCCTGCCGTTGCTTTCCACACCTGTGAAGGATGTTGATGATAATGATAAGTATGATGATGATGATGGCCATATGATTTCGGGGACCGTTTGGGCCTTAAAGTTTTCCTAACATTTGTCTTAGAGGTGAGGAAAAACCTCACCCAAAAAAATTGTCCTGACTGGGGATCGAACCCGGGCCCACTGTGTGACAAGGCAGCATGCTACCTAGAGACCACAGCGGTGGACACACATTTAGTGTTAGCGTTTATTATTTACTAGATAGAGATATGCTGAGGTTAGTAAATTGGTTAGTATTTTATTTTTCATTAGCAATTCTTTTTAACAAATATGAGAAAACAGAAGATGAAAATAAAACAGCAGATAAATGTGGAGATTGCGATAAAATCTACATGGGGAAAAAAAAAAATAGAAACCAGAATGAAGGAACATCTTAGGAATGTTAAAAATGGGGAGGTAGAAGAATTTGCAGTAGCCGCTTATGTATGTTTAGAAAAACATGAAATTGAAAGAAAGCCAAAATTATCATAAATTGATTATGGGAAATATCATGAAGTCTTCAAGTTAATAACTAGTAAATAATGAGTTGTAAAGATTAATGGAAGATGAGAGGGATGCCTCTTGAAACTGCAGTAAAGATCACGGAGTATGAGGTGAGATATGACTCATTATTTATTAGTTATTAAATCCAAAATTAATTAAGCATAAAGAACTCACACTTTAGGAAAAGATCTTACTTATTTATTGGCTTTATGGCCCTTTGAGTCTACCCAAAGGTCTCTCCTTTGTTAGGAATTCCTATACCAGGCTATATTAATTATTGTTGTTTCCCTATAGATGTCATGAGTGGCTTGTGATCAATATACTGACTCAATGAGACATCTAATAGGCAACTAAAGTATTAAATTAATATTGAGAAGCTAAAGCTATTACTATCATAGAAATAAGTAAATTAATGGACACAATTAAATTATTGTAAATCAATGGTAAAGAGAAAAATTTTTTCCCGGTTCAGGCAAAAATTTTTCTCTTTACCATTGATTTACAATTATTTAACTAAAGTATTACTTGGATGATGAAAGTCGATAAATTTTGCTTAGAGGCCTCTTTTTTATCAGACTTAGGGTCGAATCTTTGAATGCATTAGACCGTAAAAGGCGTTCTCAGCTGAGAAAGTTTTATCCTAATACGATTTTGCTTACTCCGAAATCTATTCATGCGATAATAATTCGTAAGCTACTTGACGAGGTAACTTAAGATCATAGCTTAAGATAGAAATTTATCGTGAGAATCCCGAAGGGAACCGATGGTAACCGATGTAGTTTGAAACCTTGCCGCTTTATCGAAGATGTCGGACCTTGAAGACTTCGATCATGTTTTCAGTTTACGCGGAGAAGAGGAATTTGATAGAGTCTACCAAAGAATTCAACTGGAAGAACAGGAGAATCGGAGTAATATTGCATGATGCAGACATCGTTGTATACGGTATTATTTGCAGGACGCAAGCATAAATGCGTTCCTCTATAGCAGACGAAAATAACGGAAGTGGTTTTATCACTGAGAATTCTGGGTAATTTCTTGCCAATATTACGAAAACGACAACTTTCATGCATGACCAGTTTGTGGGTAGCTAATTCGATCTTTGCACTTGCTCACGGTGAGTCAGCTCACCAGTGATTGGAAGTAATTTGAGTAGAGACTAATGTATTTGCATACGACCCTTAATGTTCTTTACAAGCCTGAAAATCTTCAGACTTGGGACCCATTTCTCAAAGTCCCTTCCAGAGGACTTGTCCCTTGGATTTTTCCATCCTAAAAATACATTGATCCCACCCAGGATTGAGCTCGTGGCCCTCTGGACTAGAGGCATGGAACATTACCACTGGACTACCATGGCAGACCAGTCTTGAATGGGCCAAGAAATTTTGCACAGAGGCCTCTTATTTCAGTAGAATATAAATATGAATTGGTAATTTGACACCTCATCTCATATAATGTGCTTTTCTCTCCTAACATGTTTTGCTTTTAATAAAAAAAAAGTCGGAAGTAATATTGTTTAGTTGTTTCTTCACTCACCTCATGCTTCTTAACTACCGAGTAGACTCGAGTTTCTTCACTTCATTTGTGACATTCTCAATGCTGTATTACGTTCACAGTTCAGTTGTGAACGTAATACAGCATTGAGAATGTCACAATTGAAGTGAAGAAACTCGAGTCTGCTTGGGAGTTAAGAAGTTTGAGGTGAGTGAAGAAACAACTAAACAATATTAAAATAAACCTCATAGCGTTATTTCCTACCTACATAACTTAATAAAGTCGGAAGTAACATTATGAGGTAATTATATTTTTGAAGAGAAAAATTATACACTCAAACTGGGGTTTAAACCCAGGACCTTTGGCTTTCTAGGTCAATGTTCTATCACTGAGCTACCTGAGAAACTCCAATCTAAACACAAATTTTTCTTTTATACATTGTTTGCATTTATACCATTTGCATTTAGATTGGAGTTTCTCAGGTAGCTCAGTGGTTGAGCATTGGCCTAGAAAGCCAAAGGTCCTAGGTACAAACCCCAGTCTCAGTGTATAATTTTTCTCTTCAAATATGATTTATCCTTCAGTGAGAAGTGTTAAATTAATAATAAAAACATCACTATGAGGTAATTTTCAATTTATAAATGAGTTGGATAAAATTTTTGACATCTCACTTCATGAAGTTCCATGTTTTCACAATACCGGTTTCAAAGGCCATTTTGCCTTCATCTTTAGTCAAACTCCAACTGTTGAAATTTTGCTGTTACTACCATCTTCTGAACTGCCATCTGGTGCCATTTTTTTGAACTTGGAGATTGAATTTTGAAGTTCTCTGTGAGCAAAATTGAATCTCCATGTTCATAAAATCGGCACCAAATGGCAGTTTGAAAGATGGTGGTAACAGCAAAATTTCAACAGTTGGAGTTTGACTGAAGATGAATGCAAAATGGCCTTTGAAACTGCTATCGTGAAAACATGGAACTTTATGAGGTGAGATGTAGAAACATTTTATCCAACTCGTTTATAAAATGTTTTACTTTGCTTTCGTCATCTACACTCTTACTGTTTTGTATCTTCAGGATGACTTCCGAAACCTGTTTACTGCAAGTGAAAAGTTGAAACAAGAGTTTCGTAGTCTACAGGAGGAGTATCGGTCTCTGCGCAGCGAGAATGGTAGCTTAAAGCTGCGACAAACTGAGATGCAGGGAGAACTTGCCAAGTCTAATGACCACAACACATTGCTTGAGGTGGAGCTCTCCAAACTCAACAACAGATGTGAGGTAATTATTGACATTCTTTTAGCAATAAAAATAAAATTAGAGATTGACCGCTTTTTACTTTTAAGGAATGAACACTATTGTGTCCAGCATATGGCCTAATTTTGAACTGGTTTTTAAAATCCTCTGGTGGTGCTGGATTTTTATGTCGAAAGGGAATTTAGAATTATACACTTTATAAAGTAGTGAATACACAGTTTATTGCACTGAACTAGATTAAAAATACACTAATATTAGGACGCAAGCCTAACTACCATTACGAGGAACTTCCTCTTGTTCCAAACAAGGGGGGCCCTTGAGGCAAACCAAAGCCTTGGAGCTGATTTGACCGTCACTTATGAACGCTGACCACAGAGTGAGCAAGGGCATGAGGCACACTAGCAGACCAGTATACAAATGCAATGTTGGCAGCAATGAAAGCACTATAAGAAGCAAATGCTGCCAACATTAGAAAACTAGCTGCCTTAATCATGCACCCTACCGGAGGCGTGATGACTATTGACTATGTATCGACGTAGACAATACTAACAGATGACAGAAAGTCTGCTGAGCTGAAAGAGGAAAGCGACGCATGTCGCAACAATCACTATGAGGTTATTCATAAGTTAAATATGAGAAATTACATTATGAGATTCTTAATTCAATGATTGAATGAGTCAATTCTTATTTTATCTTATATTTAATTTTTTTTTAAACACGGGAACTGCAGTTTTAAAAGAGGAGTCCCTCTTATCCTCAGCCGATATTCTGACTACCGGATTTTCGTTTGAATCTTTATCTATAACGTTGACATCTGGTGATGATTTGATGAACTATGAGATCAAGTCTTGCAATAAAGTATACATAGAAAAACAAAAAGGAATTTGGACACTCATACAAAGAACATTTTAAATATGGTAAAATTAAAAAATCAGCTATTGCAGCACTTAGTTTGCTGGAGAGTCATAAAATTGAAGAATGAAGCTAAACTTTTAAAATATTTGAAAAAAAACCTCTGGAATTGACAGTTTGGGAAAAGATATACTGTATTGGCCCAAATATAAGCCGCACCCTCAATTTTAGGGGGGAAAGGAGAAAAAAAGAAAAATTGAGTGCAGAGAAATTTACCAGCGCTGCACATTAGACTCGTCCAAACTTCTCTGCTTGTTGAAGATTTTCTTTCTATGTTTTCACTCATCGCTGAAGAATAAATTTACCGTAGTAGTTACCTACTACCTGTAACTGTTTTAATCTGTCGTATCATACAAAAGAACATGATTATCGTAAAACGAAGACTGGTACATTGTTGTGTCATATACCATATGCCTGCTGGCAATTCCAAACATGAGTGCGCGGCAAGGTTGCTCCATTTCATAATTAGAAAATTAGCAACGTGCACTACATTTCAAGTTTGTATTACATGTGAAAATTTATCAACTGAGCAAATAAGCCGCACCTTTAATTTTCATGTACGAAATTTTGAAAAATAAATGTGACATATTCGGGCCAATACAGTATATTCAGAAGAACAAATTTAGATCCATGAATTTTGAAATTCCTGATGAGCAGGACTTGATCTCAAAGTTCATGAAATCAGCACAGATTGAAACATTATAGATGAAGATTCAAATGAAAGTTCGGTAGTCATTATATCGGCTGAGGATGAGAGGTATCTCCTCTTGAAAACTGCAGTTCCAGTGTTTAAAAAAACATGAATACGCCAATTTTGGAATATATTAAACAGTACCAACTAAATTGGAAACACCATCCTGAAAGAATGAGTTCAAATCGAATCTCCAAAGCTGTTTATAATTATATACCAAGAGGACGAAGATCTCTGGGCCGTCCTATGAAACGCTGGAGGGAAAATTTTCTATAGGATCGTAACAGGCCTTGGCCTAATACTTGAAAGGGAGAAGAAGAAGGAGAAAAAACATGAAATATGAGGTAAGATAAGAATTGATTCATTCATTCATTGAACTCATGAGGTTAATTTATTTAAGAAAAGTTGTATCATTAATATATAAATTTGAGAATTTTTACATTATAAGGTTTTCTTAATAAGAATCAAATTAATCGTGAATTATTCTTACCTCATACATCTATGTTTTTTTAACACAACAGATGTTTTTTCCAATACTGCAGTCCTGTGTTAAAAAATATAGATATGAGGTAAGAAGAATTCAATTCATTTGATTCTTCTTAAAAAGTTGTATCACCTCACCTCATATCCATCTTTTTATTAGACTGATTTTGGGATCTTATTAGGTTCCATCTTCAGTACTCTCGCGACCATTGTGATGTCATCTTGAAATATAAATTATAGAATTTTTTCCTCAGGCCATATACCAGATTAATGTGGAAAACTGTCCAAAAAATGAAATGTCAGGACTGAGTCAATCCCATATTAAGTATTCTATGTGACAGAGTTTGTCAGACGTGGAAGGATTATGGAAGAAATATGTGGTGAGGGTTATTGAACGACACTGTTGCAAGAGAGAAAATTAGGAATTATAATGTACCATGTTACAAAAAACACTGATTCACCCATATGCAATACTTTACAATGGAGTAGCTAATTCAGAATCACTGAGAGAAATGCTTTTTGAATGATAATAGAGTGTTATGAGGAACCAAGTCCATTAACCCTGAAAGAACCATTGAAAAAAAAAACCCTTCCATTTCTCTTAAACTTCATGTCTGATGAGCTCTGTCACATACAATAGGTTTTGCTGTATAAGTACATGCAACTTATGTAATATGGACTGCCACAGTGGTGTGTAAATTTAAAATAGACCACATTATTGCTATCTATCTGCCTAGCATGGAACCCAAAGCACATAAAGTACATTTGAGTGGCATTAAAACATACTTACACACACACAGTATGAGAATGTTTAAACTATATACTGAGAATGTTGTTTACAGATATTACTGCAAACAAACACAGGACTGGAAGATGACCGACGCTCTCTAATGGATCATATGTCTCGTATGCTGACTCAATATCATAACCTTCTTTCTAATACTCTGGAAGATAAGGATCATTATCATAATGAAGAGAAAATATTCAGGTATCACCTGGTTTTATTTTAACATCTTATTGTATTTTTTTAAAAGAAAAATCAGTGTTTTAATGAGTTCGAGAAAATGTTTTTAATATCTCACCTCATAAGGTTGCATGTTTTCATGATACTGGTTTCAAAAGTAAATTTTACTTCCATCTTCAGTCAAACTCCAACTGTTGAAATTTCACCTTAACACCATCTTCTGAACTGCCATCTGGTGTCGATTTTATGAACTTGGAGATCAAATTATTCTTATCGGAAATTAAAAAAAATCATGGATCTATATTTATTCTTCTGAATGTATATCTTTTCCCAAACTGTTAATTCCAAAGACTTCTCTAAATAAGATATTTGGTCTGTGTATTCTTACCTCTTAATCTTAATGTTACTTCCTATTGTATTTTTTTTTAAAGTCTCTAAATGTTTTAAAAGTTTAGTTTCTCTTCCAATTTTGTGATTCTCTAGTAAACTATGAGCTGTAATTGCTGATTTTTTAATTTCACCATTTTTAATATTTCTAAAGTGTTCTTTTTCATGTCTTTGATTATATTCTTCCTGATTATATCATTGTGTATCCTATCTGATCTTGTTTTGTGAATGATTCCATGCACAAATTTCATTGAAGTGTCCTGTATACTCTTTTATATATATATCTCCAAGTCTCAGATGCATATATCATATTTTGCACATAAATCATGCACCAAGAATTTTTGCATTGAATTTAAAAAAAATATATTCCTCATATATTTTTATGCATATACAACAATATAATGTTTTTGTAGTCTTCAACTGAATATATTACTAACAGGTTGAGTTGGGGCAGTATGGAATTCCCTGTAAGTTTTTACATCTTATAGCAAGCAATGCTACCTGCTGGAGTGGTAGAGGGGTCATTACCTGGCATCAGTGTGGAGCTTATTAATTATCTTTTGTGCTACTAATATCTGAACAGACAGGGATGAGTTGGAATGAAATTAAGGCATTGGCAAACAATAAAATGCATTGGCAAGTTTTTATCAAGGCTCTATGCTTTCCAGTGGAGTTGACCAGGACTATGACGACAATGGTACTAATATCCTACACTCTTGGGATACAATCCCTTTTTCTCCAAATAGCATAGTTTTCAAAAACCTCGCCATAACAATGTGTTGAAATATGTGAGTAAATATGGTTTTAAAACTGGTTTGAAATATGTTTTCTACATTGCCATTTTGCATCATCTTAGTATCCTATTTGCAAATAGGGTTTTATCTACGTTTTTTCCCTTTATGCTTAAATACATGAGAGCATGTTTTTATATCCATAGAGTATTATAGTCTCGCTATGATGGTTGTCCAGCGGCTTGCTTTGTTTTCCTGCAGCTGTTATATATAATTAAATACAAAGATGCCGACTACTGCCACTATAATAATTCTGCATGTTAATCATTGTCAAGCATTGTCGCATGGCACCTGCTTTTATATAAACAGACAACCATAATATTGTTTATTTTTTATTATTTCACTCACCTCATACTTCATAATTCATAGCAGACCCTGGGTTTCTTCACATCTTTTGTGACATTCTCAATGCTGCGTCACGTTCACAACTGATGTCCAACGGCCTTCTATCCTGCAGACTGACCTCCGCGCCATCTGGTGGCCGACCGAAGAATTTCCAAATCAGTCCTCTTTCTTTATAACCGGGTTATTTCAAAATTCATAGTTGTATTTTCATTCTTGCATATGTACATTTTTTCCCAAATTGTGAGTTCCTTCGGTTTTTCCAATTGTTTAAGTAATTTTGTTTTGGTTTCTATTCTATGTTTTTCTGACCAGGCATGTGCAGCTATTGCAGATTTTTCGGTTTCTCCATTTTTAACATTTCTGAGGTGTTCTTTTAATCTTGTAATTAGATTCCTTTTTGTTTTTCCTATGTATATCTTTTCACAATCTTTACAATTAATTTGATAAATTCCCGATTTTTTGCAGTCTTCAATCTTTTCATTTTTGTTGGTTTTTATTAAATTACCTAAGCTGTAATCATTTTTCGGTGCTAATTTAATGTTGAATTTGTTGAAAATTTTTTTTGAAACTTGTCAAATACGAAAGGATGGTATGTGAACTTCTTGAATTTTTTGCCTATATTTTTATCTGTCTGAAGAGTACTTTCATTGATGACTTTTTGTTCTTTGAATTTATTTATTTTCTTGTGTATCATTTTCTTTTGAAAACCATTATCCTTAGCAATTTGTATGATGTGTTCTTTCTCTTTATTGTAATTTTCTTTGCTCATGGGGACATTCACAAGTCTGTGTGTTAAACTATTAAATACTGTCTGTTTGTGTGAAAAATGGTTAATTAAATCCAGTAGCTTTTATATAATTGTCGATGTGAGTTTCTTTTCTGTAGATTCCAAATTCTATTTTCTTTTTTTCTTCATTCCTAATCAATTTAAGGTCTAAAAATGGTATTTCATGATTATTTTCTATTTCCATTGTAAATTTGATTGTTTTATTTTGAATATTTAACAGTTTAATGGCATCTTCTAATTGTTTCTCTTTTACTATTGCTATGATATCATCTACGTATCTTCTCCAAAATTTAAACATCAAAGGATGTGCTTTGGTTACATGACATTCAAAATTCCCCATAAACATGTCTGCCAAGAATGGTGATAATGGATTTCCCATTGCGAGTCCTGATTTTTGTCTAAAGTATTTTCCTCTAAAGGTGAAGAACATTTGATTTAAGCATAATTTTGTTAGTTTTATGTATTCTTTAACGCTATCATCATGTAATTTGTTTTCTTTCAACCATTTTTCTAAAATTTTCAAAGTTGTGTCAGTCGGGATGTTTGTGAATGTCCCCATGAGCAAAGAAAATTACAATAAAGAGAAAGAACACATCATAAAAATTGCTAAGGATAATGGTTTTCAAAAGATGATGATACACAAGAAAATAAATAAATTCAAAGAACAAAAAGTCATCAATGAAAGTACTCTTCAGACAGATAAAAATATAGGCAAAAAATTCAAGAAGTTCACATACCATCCTTTGGTATTTGACAAGTTTCAAAAAAAAATTTCAACAAATTCAACATTAAATTAGCACCGAAAAATTATTACAGCTTAGGTAATTTAATAAAAACCAACAAAAATGAAAAGATTGAAGACTGCAAAAAATCGGGAATTTATCAAATTAATTGTAAAGATTGTGAAAAGATATACATAGGAAAAACAAAAAAAGGAATCTAAATACAAGATTAAAGGAACACCTCAGAAATGTTAAAAATGGAGAAACCGAAAAATCTGCAATAGCTGCACATGCCTGGTCAGAAAAACATAGAATAGAAACCAAAACAAAATTACTTAAACAATTGGAAAAACCGAAGGAACTCACAATTTGGGAAAAAATTTACATATGCAAGAATGAAAATACAACTATGAATTTTGAAATACCCGGTTATAAAGAAAGAGGACTGATTTGGAAATTCTTTGGTCGGCCACCAGATGGCGCGGAGGTCAGTCTGCAGGATAGAAGGCAGCCGGACGTCAGTTGTGAACGTGACGCAGCATTGAGAATGTCACAAAAGATGTGAAGAAACCCAGGGTCTGCTATGAATTATGAAGTATGAGGTGAGTGAAATAATAAAAAATAAACAATATTAAAAAACCTCATAGTGTTATTTCCTATCTACATAACTTAAGACAACCATAATGTTAATATTTTTCGTTTTTAAACATCTTAATGATGGACAAATATATTTTTCGTTTCAAATATAATTTGTCCATCATTAAAATGTTTAAAAACGAATAATATTAACACTGAAAGAAGCACTACTGGCTTTATAAGTAATGTTTAAATTCCCATTAAAAAGTCTTCTTAATAAAGAAGCCGCCATTTGCAAAAATCTTAGCAACGGCTTGTAGCATTTGGGGTTAGGGAATTAACTATGTGTAAGAGAAAAATACGCGTTTAGATTGGAGGCCTAGGTAGCTCAGATGGAAGAGCATTGACATATAGAGTCAAGGGTCCTGGGTTCAAACCCCAGTCTAGGCATATATTTTTCTTTTCAAATATATTTAGACAACCATCATACTCAGGCAATAATACCATAGGCATGGTTACTGACAAGGAAACTGTCAACCATTGCATACCGAAACCTACTTCGAAATTTCTCCCAGAGAAACATTGTGATTATACAGGGTGGACCGCTCGAATGGACCTAATTTCAATTGCTTGTTACTGGCAAACGGTTGAAGATAGAAACTTAAAACAACGTTCATAGTACAGAAAAACTCACCAAGTTTCGAATCCTGTCGGTAGATGGCACAAAGATACGTTTCTCGTTCTTAGATTTAATTGTTTGTGAAAATGGCGACTCCGCAGATGAAAGCGCAAGCTGTTTTGTGGTATGCGGAGTTTAAATCAATCATTAGAGTTCAAAGGAAGTTCCGGCGTGTGTTTAACCGTGATGCTCCAACTGCTAGAAGCATAAAGAAGTGGCGTGATACATTATTAGCTACAGGATCTGTGTTGAAGAAGCATGGTGGTGGTCGCAGAGCATCCGATGAAATGGTAGCAAATGTTCAAGCCGCATTTGAGCGAAGCCCCCGGAAGTCATTAAGAAGAGCTTCGCGGGAACTTCAAATACCAAAATCGACATTACAACGGATTGTCCACAAACGCCTCAAACTGCACGCATATAAAGTGCAGTTAGTGCAACGTCTGGAGCCGAATGACATGCCGAAACGAGTGGAATTCGCCAATACGATGCTGGACCGTCTCGGCGCTGATCCTGACTCCATGACCAAGATTTCTTCTTCTCGGACGAAGCCACTTTCCATTTGTCAGGCAAGGTAAACCGGCATAATGTGCGGATCTGGGGATCGGAGAATCCTCACGCTATTCAAGAGCATGTTCGTGATAGTCCGAAGATGAATGTTTGGTGCAGTTTGTCACATAATAAGGTCATTGGACCGTTTTTCTTTGCCGAGAAAACTGTTCGTGGTACCACATATCTGACATGCTGGAGCAGTTCTTCTTTCCACAAATTGAACAACTGCAGCCTAACATCGTTTTCCAGCAAGATGGTGTCTCCTCCCCACTGGTCCAATGAAGTTCGTACGACTTTGGACAACATTTTCCCTGGCCATTGGATTGGTAGGGGAGGACCAATCGCGTGGCCCCGAGATCTCCCGATTTAACACCACTGGATTTCTTTCTCTGGGGCTATGTCAAAGATAAAGTTTACACCACCCCAGTCAAAGACCTTCGTGATCTTCGTGAGCGCATCATAGAGGCTATTGAGAACATTCCAGAAGACATACTCCAACGTACTTGGCAAGAAATTGTTCATCGCTTTGATATCGTCACAGTGACTGCTGGGGCTCATATAGAGATGTGGTGATCTGGATATCAAAACTTGGTGAGTTTTTCTGTAATATGAACGTTGTTTTAAGTTTCTATCTTCAACCGTTTGCCAGTAACAAGCAATTGAAATTAGGTCCATTCGAGCGGTCCACCCTGTATTTCAAGAGAAAAATAAAAAAAAAATAAAAATGTATCCTTCATTGAGATGTATTAAATGAATAATAAAAACATTGAAATGTTGTGATGTACCTAAGTTGTGTCCTAGAAATTACTTGCTGCTTTTAACTGCAAGTCACTAAAACCCAATGCCAAATGTCTCATTCAAACTATGATGAAGTAATATAATTCCTCAATTGGCAGAGTGGATAACCCTCACAACCTGCCATCCCACTACACTCCACTCCACTCTACTCATGCAGGGAGTCCATCTGCTTTGCACAGTTGGTTGCCATTGAGGATTCTGGCTTCGATTTCTGTGCCTTGTAGTTAAAGCGGTTAATTTTTTGGACATGGCCTCGGTACATGACAATGCTTCTCTGGGAGAAATTTGAAGGTAGGTTTTGCAATGTAATGTTTGGCAGTTCTTTTGTGAGAGGGAGTTATAATTACAACTCATTAAAATCGTACAGGTTTATGTGGATTGCACTGCATTAATGTTACAGAGATCAAGTAAACAACTTGTGTCGGCAGAAAGAGAAACTGGAGGAGAAAATCATGGAACATTATCGTAAAATGGAGAGCTGCTCTACTAAGAAGTGAGTATTTTCTCTTAAGAGAAAAATTTGCGTCTAGATCGTAACTTGCCTCGGTAGCTCAGTTGGTAGAGCACTTGGCCCGGCAAGCCAAAGGTCCCGGGTTCGAGTCTCGGTCTAGGCGAGAAATTTTCTCTTCAAATATAATTTATCTTTCAGTGAGAAATGTTAAATCAATAATAAAAACATCATTTTCTCTTTTATTTGATTAAAATAGTAAAATAAGTACCTGATATAGCACAGTTGTCCTCAACTAAATTAAACTTCTGTTTAAGAAACTTCATCAAATGGTTAAAACTATGAAAGCCTATCAAAATCAAGTTTCATTTTCTGCATTCTATTTGTTTTACAATGAATTTAGAAATATTGATTATTGCAAAGGTTTGTCATACCAATTTCACACATATGTCTGCCATCTAGCGGAATTTTCTTTAAGCATTCATGTTAGCACACTAAGTATATGTAGGACATAGAAAAATTAATTTGTTAAAGTAATCTAAACTTTTTCCAAGGCCTCTGAGCAAAATGTTTTGCCACTTCAGATCTAAATTTAGACTCTAATAAATTGTGAAATATAATGAAACAGAAAGGCAGTATCTCAGCACCTAATAACTGCATAAAAAGTCTATATGTAGAAAACAAAATAAAAATTAATAATAGAAACCGGAGTAAAAAATAAAAATAATATAACAGCAACAATAAATAGAGGTGTAAGATAGCGATGTCCGCTTTCATCCTCCATTTTTAATATTTATATTGACGATATCATATGTAATTGGCAGATAAATTTGGACTCACATTTTAAAATAAGAAATAAGATCTTAGACACCTTACATTTTGCAGACGACCAAGTTCTAATATCTAGCTCAGAAGTTGGTCTACAGAAATCACTCTTTCAATTAAATAACATTATACAGAATTATAATTTCAAAATATCAATAAATAAAACAAAAATCTTAGCTTTTAAAGGATCAGATACCGAAAGAACTAAAATAATTCTGAAGGGGAAACCTGTTGAACAAGTGAACCATTTTAAATACCTGGGTTATGAAATCTCTTATTTTAAAAATGAAGATTTTTTAACAAACTTAATAAATCTAATCAAGTTTTTTTGAGTCTGGAGATATCTTACCTCAATTTAATGTTGATTTTTTTCTCAAACATGATTCAATATAATCTTCTATATCATCTTCAGCTTTGGCCAGAACCTCAAAATATTACTTTCTAAAATAAATCATTAAATACAACTGCTTAATAAATTTAATTATATATGTGGCACAATTAAGAGAATATTTAAAAATACAAAGAGTCCACCGCTGTGGTCTCGGCATAGCGTGAGGCCTTGTCACACAGCAGGCCCGGGTTCGATCCCCAGTCAGGACAGTTTTTCTGGGTGAGGTTTTTATCGGGGTTTTTCCTCACCTATAAGACAAATGTCAGGAAAACTTTAAGGCCCAAACGGTCCCCGAAATCATATGGCCATCGCAGTCATCATCATTCATATTCATCTTAGGTAAAGCTTAGGATTAGGGACTCTCTTGGTGCACCATTATCATCATCATCACCCATCATATCATCGGGGCAACATAATCTCCAACCTCAGAAACTAAAATTTTTTAAAGCCGTGGCAGTCCCCTTACGATAGTGAATTTTGGGTTTTAACTAAAAGAGAAGAGAGAAGATCATAGAAGCAACTGAAATGAGATTTCTGAGAAGTGTAGCTGGCAACAAACTTCTAGATAAAAGAAGAAGTGAAGATATTATAAATGAGCTAAATATTTCTAAACTTATAGATAAAATAAAAGAATTTAGAAAAAACTGGAAAGAACATGTTCAAAGAATGAAAGATAAACGTATACTTAATTACAAACCAAAAGGAGACAGGAATGTTGGTAGACCAAAAGAAAAAGAGATAGATTCAACTTTTTGATTGAGAATCTAGAGACCGGAACAAGCCACATGGGCTTAATCCATGATGTTGTTGATGATGATGATGATGATGATGATGATGATGATGATGATGATGAATTGAGTTGTTAATGAACCTCATTAAATGAAATACTATGTTAAAAAATTTTGGACTGAGGTCTTTTAATTGTAGATACACAGTATTATTTTTCTTTCCTTCCAAAGAATCTACTCTCAGGACTTTTATGCTCTGAAAATCTAACTGTTTCAAGTGAATATCAACCTACATACCTCAGGAACTAGAGCCAAGCATCATAACACTTGGCCATCTGGATCCACTGAAGAAGATGAAAATGAAGAAGTAAAATTTGAAGTAGTGTTTGTATATGTTTATGGATTTTATTGATTGTGAAATACTTTATATTTTGCAGGAAGAGTTTTGGTGCTACCCTTGTGAAGAGAGTTAGGAAGGCCAGTTCTGATTTCATCAATAAAGTACCTAGAGTAAGTTTCATTACATGTTTGTACCTTTTAGCAAATTATGAAGGAATTTTGCTATTGATGTTTTTCTCATGAAAAGATTTAAAAAAAAATACAAACCTTCATCCTTCCTACTTAGCAGGAACCAGAAATGACCATGACAGAAAGAAAATATATATATTTCTTCATTCCGTAGTAATTCTGCCTGAGTGCAGGTCTTTCACTGCAATCATAGCATTTTCATGCTATGCTTTGCAGCTTTACTAGGGAATTATATGTGTGGTAGCTTCCCATTGCTTTCCCCACTGGTGAAGGATGATGATGATAATGATAAGAATAATGATGGCCGGATGATTTTTGGGGAATGTTGGGCCCTAAGTTTCCTGACATTTGTCTTACAGGTGAGGGAAAACCCGAATAAAACCTCATCCAGGAGCCTGTCCCGACCGGGAATCGAACCCGGTCCTGCTGCGTGACAAGGCAGCACGCTACCTCGAGGCCACAGCGGTGGACAATATATATATAATATTTATATTTCTATTTTCATGAAACTTATGATGGGAATTAATATTATGAGGCGTTCGAATTAGTAAAATTAAAATGAGTCATACCTCATATACTCTCATATACTTACCTCATATACTAAGGCTGGTATTCAAGAACCAAGCTCTCTAGGCCATGCCATCTCCATCTTTCATAAGCTGAGGCTCTCATCTTCCAATTGTTCTCAGAAACGTTTTTAGTACATGATGTTGAATAGAGTGAGCCAGTTAGAGTAGGTTCTGCATGACCCACATAATTAATCGTGGATAGACGGACTGAGAGTTGCTTTTTGTGGAAAGCTTAGTTCTTGAGTACTGACCTAAGTATTCTTCACAGCACAGGACCACAGTTTCAGCAGCAATCATTCCTATCTTCAGCCATTTTTTCGACTCTTTTCCTGAAACCGTGGTTCTGTACTGTGAAGAACAAGGAGTATATAAGGTGAGATGATGTTCAACTCAATTCTATATTTATTTAAGAATTAAATTAATATTTTAATACCTCACCTCATATCCTTTATTCTTCTAGACTGCAGTTTCGGAGCTATATTTCCATCATCAGTAGCCTCTCGTCGACTGGTGTTATGTCATTTCTTGCCGGTTTTCTTCTTCTTTCAAGAAGAGATATAGCTCCGAAACTGCAGTCCAGAAGAATAAAGGATATGAGGTGAGATATTAAAATATTAATTTAATTCTTAAATTAAACCTCATAGCATTTTTTTCCCCTGTGAAAGTTATATTTATTTATTTAGCAGGTTTGACAATTACATTTGAAGAGAAAAATATACTCTCAGACTGAGGTTTGAACCCAGGAATTTTTGCTTTCTATGCAAATGCTCTACTAACTGAGCTATCTGAGAAACTCCAATCTAAATGCAAATTTTTCTCTTATATACACTGTTAATTCCCGAGCGCTAAATGCTATGAAACCATTGCTTCATTTAACATCATCTTCCAGCACTCAATATATGTATTTATATAACCTCAAAATTTAAAATTATATTGTCCAATTATTTTAATGACAAATGAACATACAATTATTTGAAATCCTTGATGTCAAAGGAAAAGTCCTGTTGCATCTTTTAGATTGACCACAGGTCATGACTGTCTGTCAAAACATTTACACAGAATTGTTGGAATTATCTCTTTCCCTCTTTGTCCCTTGTGCAGTCTACAAGAAGAAATGGATCAGGTCCATTCTCAACAATATCCAGCCAAATCTACTATCTCGGAAATATTGAAGAGCAAGAGAGCTGATGGCTGCATTTGCAATTTTTGCTTTTTTGGAACCAAACTTGGCATATAGCAATTAATTAAGAAAAGTAAGGTCAGGATATTAGGAATGAGGGTTTACTTAAAGCGTAAATTTAAAAAAATCATTCTAGCAGCTGCAGTTTTTTATTTTTACAAACAAAACTTGATACATGCTATTAAAATAAAACAAGAAAGTTATTCTTCAAAAATCAGCAAGGTTTGACTATTAGGAGTGAGGATTTGCCTGAAAGCTTTGATTTAAAAATTGCTATAGTGGTCACTATTTCAGATTTCAAAATAAGTAAATTAATGTACACAATTTATATATGAGTTGGAGAAAATATTTTTTTATATCTAATCTCATAAAATTACATATTTTCACAATACCGGTTTCAAAAGTCATTTTACTTTCATCTTCATTCAAACTCCAGTTGAGTTGGAATTTGACTGAAGATGAAAGTAAAATGTCTTTTCAAACTGGTATCATGAAAACACGCAGCTTTATGAGGTGAGATATAAAAAACATTTTCTCCAACTCATTCATAAATTGAAAATACTTCTTAGTGTTACTTCCCTCTTTAATTTTGATTAATGTACACAACTATAGCTGTGTGGAGTCCCATCATATCTTCTTAATGTAGAAGCCATTCAATGTGTATTTATGAATGATGATTCATTACATTGTATGTGGGGTCAAGAGAGTAAGGTAGGAGGAGAATATGTGCTTGGATTGCGAAGTAAGCCTGAATTAGCCCAGTGGTCAGAGCATCAGCATGTATAGTTGAACCTTTGGGGTTCGATCCCCAGTCCAGGCAGAAATTGTTCTCTTTACAATTGATTACAGTAGTTTAATTGTGTACATTAATTTACTTATTTTGATTGTAGCAATAGCTTTAGTTGCTTAATATTAATTTAATTAGGTGAGGTTTGTAGTAACCATTTCAATTTTTTATAACTTTATGTTAGTCTTCCAAATTAATTGTTTTCAATATTTTTATTATTGGCATCACCTTCAAGATACACGTCAGAGAGAGTATCAACAGCTCTAAGAGCCATAAATGAAATAAAATCATCTGCCATACTATGAATAGACACAGCTGTGCAACTCTTCAATGCAAAAATAATGCCAATAATCACATATGGGATAGAGATAGTTTGGGAACATCTGAAGATAAGTGACTTAAAAATCTGGGAAAGCGTCAAGGCTTCCTTTCTAAGGAAAATTGTAGCAGTCTCTAGATTTACTCCCTCGAGACTGGTCTATGTACTAGCAAGAGAACAGTTTTCTTCCTGGAAGACCATAGAATGCGCTACTACCTGCCATCCACTAAAGCATACGAACAACTGATGCAAGAGAGAAGACAGAAATGGAATGACATTCCTGAAGAATTCTACGGTATGCCTGCCATGTTAGATAGGAGCTGGTATGGACCAAACAAGGAACTAAGGCACCAGATAAACCGATATGCAGATATGCAATCCACAGCTTCCATCACAAAGTGTGTGTGAATGTCACCATCAAATCGAAGACAGTTGCAGATGTAAACTGTGCGGACTAAAGTGTACAAGATATCATCTGGAATTGTGTTCCAAAGTGACAATGTCATTAGCGCAATGCACCAATTAATTAATTTTGAATTATTGTACACAATTATTATTATTATTATTATTAATAATATTTTTATTATTCTTTTTTTAACATTAATTTTTTTAGCTTGTAAAGCACATCTTTTTTATATTTCTAGCTATACTAGTTATAAAGTAGTGTTAAAATCCCTTTAAAAATTCTTCTTGAATAAGAAGCTGCTAAAAAGTGTGCAGAATGACTTCAAGCATAAGAGATAATATAAGAAAAAACATATATATATATATATATATATATATATATATATTTAAATTAGGGGCCTAGATAGCTTAATGGATAAAGCACTGGAACAGAGATCCAGAGATATTGGGTTTAAATCCTTGTTTGAGAAAAAAAATGTTCTCTTGAAATATTAATTTATCCATTTTAAATATAAAAAATTCAATTACTATTTTTTTTTTTGTAAACTTTCATCACTCACCTCATATTGCTCTTTAAACTAGTTTCAAAACTTTAATCAGTTCCATTATCAATATTTTGACGAACGTTGTTCAGTTCTCTTGAAGAGCCGTCTCTTGCTCCCTTTATTGGTAAACTGAAAAACCTCAAAATGAAATCATTTTCAGCAGGAATTTCAAACAAGTTTTTTGTGAGAATGGGAACATCTTACCTCAAATTATTGTTGGTTCAGTTTGAACATATATCAATATAATCATCTATATCATCATTAGCTTGCCCATCTTACCTCAAATTATTGTTGGTTCAGTTTGAACGTGTTTCGAGTCTGGGCAAGCTGATGATAATATAGATGATTATATCGAAACATGTTCAAACTGAACCAACAATAATTTGAGGTAAGATGTTTCCATTCTCTCTAAAACTTGATTAAAAGAACCTCAAAATGTTTCCTAAAATAAACCATTAGGAATTTCAAAGTTCATTAATTTCTCTTTTTAATTTTTTTGAATGTAGATTTGAAAGAACATCTTAGGAATGTCAAGAAAGTGGAAGTGCAGTAGCTGCCCATGCATGGTCGGTAAAACATTGTATCGAAAGGAAGGCTAAATTATTAAAACAAATAGAAAAACCCAAAGAACTCACTGTTTGGGATAAAAGTTTATCATAAATAATGTGACGAGTGATTTCCAATTTATCTAGATGATTTGGAAATCAAGAGTGGCATTTGTTAGGACTGTTTAACAAATAAAATTAAGCTGTTTACTCACAAATCGTTATTTAAATATATTTATTTTAAAATATTTATATATTTCATGTAAACAGCAATATTCGAAAACAAATGAAAAATGTTTGGTTATGTTTCATTTGTTCATCACTGCAACTTGATCACATTATTTATTGCCAAATAGGATCGCAATATTGTAAGAATGCACACTAGTGGAAAAAAAAAATGAAACACATCAAACTGTATATTATAACCAACGTTATAGGTTATTAATTTATTTATTTTAGGAAACAACTCAGTAAAATCATTATTTAAAAAACACAATTATTGGACACACAATTATCAAATGTGTAGGTCGAAGGAATCTGTTCATTATTTGCTATATTCAACGTATTATTTGATACAGAGTCAGTCACTGCAAAATAATGTTCTGACCTGTTTAGAATATTAAAAAGGAGGAGCTATCTTTATTTTGGTAATCAAAATTTGATAATTTTCGAGGTGAAATATGACTCATTGGTTGTAAAACAAAATTCATTGACACATGATTAGTCATTGACTCCCATTTGGGGCACGAGGTAAATAGTCTAAATAAACAATTCCTAAAAAAGTAATTATGTTTTGTTTAGAATCGCAGATCATGGCATGAAGATGGACGACAAAGTGAGAACCAAGTTGTGTTGTCTGAATCAGGAGAAGTTGGAAATGAGTCTGACAACAGTTTAGATGACATCAAGACACATTTTCTACAAGGTTTGTTTTTTTTTGACAATGATATAATTTTTTTTATACCTTATTCCTGTACAAAACAATAAATATATATATTGTATAGAGCTATTTATGATTACCATAAACCAGTATCAGATTATGTTGGGAGATGGAATCGGTAATACGAGGATCCATGAATGAATGAGTCATATCTAATCTTAACTCATATTTTATGTTTTTTAAAACACGGGAACTGCAGTTTTTAAGAGGAGTCCCTATTATCTTAAACCGACATTATGACTACCGGATTTTCATTGGAATCTTTATCTATAATATTGCCATCTGTTGCTGATTTGATGAACTTTGAGATCAAGTCCTATTCATTGGGAATTTCAAAATTCATGGATCTAAATTTGTTCTTCTGAATATATATCTTCTCCCAAACTGTCAAGTCCAAAGGTTTTCCAAATGTTTTAAAAGTTTAGCCTCTTTTTCAATTTTATGAGGATGACTCTCCAGCAAACTATATGCTGCAATAGCTGATTTTTTTTTCAATTTCATTTTTGTTTTTCGTATGTGTACTTTATAACAGTTTTTACAAATTTCATCAAATCAACACCAGATGGCAACTTTGTAGATGAAGATTCAAACAAAAATCTGGTAGTCGCATTGTAATGGCTGACGATGAGAGGGAAGCCTCGTGAAAACTGCAGTAGGTGGGTTTGAAAAACATGAAATATGAGGTAAGATAAAATAAGAATTGACTCATTCATAATTGTTATTGATTGCAGAAGCTCACAACTCAGATGGCTTCACGCAGAGCACTTTGAGTTTGGGGAGTGCAGGAACTCGACGTACAGTATATTATACAGGGGAAGACAACAATGAGACACGAGATTCTGCGCAAGATCAATTTGTAAGTATTATAAAATTTCAATGGAAATAAAATATGAAACAGAAACTTCTCATCTCATGTTAAAATTTGTGTTAAAAACATTGAAAAATATGAGTGATTGCTATTACGGTAATGTAAAAAATTCTCATTAATATGTCTTCTTGATTTAGAAGCTGTCTAGATGGCACTGGTAGCAATGACTATTTGCCTCACATAAAAAAAAAAGAATAGTATATGAATGAGAAAAATTAGCATTTGCATCGGGTTGTCTGATATTTTATTACATAAAACTTTCCTCGTTAGAGGATTGTCACAAGGACAAAGTGATATAGACAATTAATTTTCGAAATTGATGAAATACATTTTGTAAATACATTAAAAAATTTCAAATTGTAATTGAAGTGTATTCTATAAAGTAGAAATTTTGTAAAGATGGTTTCTTAAAACTGATCCTCTAATGGCAGTAATGGCAAGTTTAGCAAGAAGTCACTGTTCAAATCTAAGACATTCCAACTTTTATTTACCTAAGAATCCTGGTATCTTGCCCCAATCATCAACCCTGTGACAGTTATATTATCTAATTGGTATTTATCTTGGTGATAGTAAACTGTTGGCTTTCTTTTCAGAGTAAACTTCCTCAGGTTGGCCATTATGAGTCTCAAAACAAGCGATATTGGTGGGATCTAATATCATACCAAACTACAGTTGGTATCACACCAATGACTAAAGTTAGAGGTCTCCCTCCGGTTTCAATTATCATTCTAACATTCATTTTTCTTTTCAAAATAATCTTCATCTAGTTTCTATGGGCATTTTGTTTTCCCAAATTCACATTTAATGATTCCATTTATCAAGTATATTTCCTGTGTTTTTTATTATCAACTTTTTAACACTATCTGCCTTCGCACTAAGGACAAATGTTCTGCTGCTGCTGCCCTAGGAACGGTCCTTCACTGCATTCATAGCATTTTCATACTATGCTTTGCAGCTTTACTAGGGAATTATAGGTGTGGTAGCTTCCCGTTGCTTTCCACACTGGGGATGATGATGATGGCCAGATAATGTTCAGGGACCATTTGGGCCTCAAAGCTTCCTGACATTTGTCTTACATGTGATGAAAAATCCTGAAAAAACCTTGCACAGGAAGCTTGTCCCAACAGGGAATTGAACCCGGGCCTGCACGCTACTTCGAGACCTCAGCAGTGGATGGACAAATTATATTTGAAGAGAAAAATATAGGCTTAGATTGGGTTTGAACCCAGGACATTACTTTACTTTACTTTTACGCCAATGCTCTACTGTCTGAGCTATCCTAAGCACTCCAATCTCTTGGGAATTAATAATGTAATCATCATCATTAGCATCAAGGACCTTAAGGTCTGTTCTGATCTCATGCTAGAATTGGTATGTCCATCCTTTATTGGGTCTTCCTACATTTCTTCATCCTAGTGGTTTGTAATGAAGAATCTGTTTCAGAATTCTGAATTAATAATGTATAAGAAAAATTTGCATTTAGATTGGAATGCTTAGGATAGGTCTGACGATAAAGCATTAGTGTATAAAGCTAAAGGTCCTGATTTCAAACCTCAGTCTAAGCGTATATTTTTCTCTTCAAATTGTATTTCTGTGTTTAACTTGTATCATTTTCATAGAGTAAAAAAATGATCCCACTACAAGCCTCAGGAGGCCCTTGGGGTAGTAGGAGGTTAAGGCTCCCACTTTTTCTGAACAATCGGAACTTGGTGTCAGCCGGGTTGTTAGCTGCCTCCAGAAGGTTTGGGTCAGTTAAAAATCCTGACCCTCTTCCTTTCTGCTTATAGTGCAGTGTAGAGTATCTATTCATTTTAATTTTTAAAATAAGATAATCTGATGAAATTGATATGTAATTTTATTCAGCACAATTACATTAATAGTATTTCCACATTCCAAAATTGAAATAATGGATATATATTGCATAATGAATCAATTCTTCTTATCTTATATTTGAAGAGAAAAATTTTCGCTTAGACCGAGACTCGAACCCGGGACCCTTGGCTTTCCAGGCCAAGTGCTCTACCAACTGAGCTACCGAGGCGAGTTGCGATCTAGACGCAAATTTTTCACTTATATACGTTGTAATTCCCTTGTGCCAAATGCTTGAAACCATAGCTTCTATCTTTGCAAATGGCGGCTTCTTAGTTAAGAAGACATTTATTGGGAACTTCACACTACTTTATAAAGCCAGTAGGGCTTCTATTGATGATTTTATTATTAATTTAACACTCCTCATTGAATGATAAATTATATTTGAAGAGAAAAATTTATCATTCAATGAGAAGTGTTAAATTAATAATAAAATCGTCTTCTTATCTTACCTCATATTTCATGTTTTTTAACATGGAAACTGCAGTTTTCAAGAGGTGTCCCTCTCATCTTCAGCCAAAACCATGACCGGATTTTCATTGGAATCTTCATCTATAACATGGCCATCTGGTATTGATCTGATGAACCTTGAGATCAAGTCCTACACACTGGGAACTTCAAAATTCATGGATCTAAATTTGTTCTTCTGAATATATGTCAATTCCAAAGGTTTTCCAAATGTTTTAAAAGTTTAGTCTCTTTTTCAGTTTTATGACTCTCCAGCAAACTATGTGCTGCAATAGCTGATTTTTCAATTTCACCATTTTTAATATTTCTAAAGTGTTCCTTTGTGTGAGTGTCTAAATTCCTGTTTTGTTTTTCCTATATATACTTTACTGCAGTCTTTACAACTAAAGAACAAATTTAGATCCATGAATTTTGAAATCCCCAGTGAGCAGGACTTAATCTCAAGGTTCATCAAATCAATACCAGATGGCAACATTATAGGTGAAGATTCCAACAAAAATCCGATAGTCATGGTTTTGGCTGAAGATGAGAGGGACACCTCTTGAAAACTGCAGTTTCCATGTTAAAAGAAACATTAAATATGAGGTAAGATAAGAATTGATTAATTAATATAGAAACACACTTGGCATTTATTGACTTTAAAAAAGCCTTTGATAAAGTGAACAGAAGTCTCTTATTTGAAATTTTGATATAAAGATCAGACCCCAAAACAGATCATATATAATATTTATAACATTTATAAGTCAACTCTCATTGCCATAAAATTAAAAGAAAAAATAACTCAGTGGAAAGAAATAAACTCAGGAGTCAGACAAGGTTGTGGCCTCTTCCCTCTACTTTTTAACATATGTATGAATGCCATTGTAAAAGACTTTAGAGAAACAAAACATGGAAGTATCACTATCAATAGTAATTTAAAATTAGATATAATAATGTTTGCAGATGATCTTGTTTTACTAGCAACATCTGAAGATGATCTACAATGGTCAGTACATAATTTAAATTTGATAGCCCAGAAATACTCAATGGAAATATCTACCAATAAAACTAAAATAATGGCCTTTTGTGGAAAATCCCCAATACCAAGCAAAATTTGTTTAAATAACAAAATTTTAGAGAGAGTAAATAAGTTTCCTTATTTAGGATATAAACTCTCTTTTGTTGAAAATTTGGATCTATCAGAGAAAATTGTGAAATTCAACAAATCAATGGGAATCAATAATAGAGTTTTAAAAGCCTTCATTAGTGCAAAAATCAACTCGTACTCGTCTTTATCAAATAATGCTCGACTAGTCCTATGTTATGGGAGTGAAGCGTGGACTATAAGGACGAGAGATGAAAGCAGACTAACAGCTTGTGAGATGAAATTTATGCGCTGAACAGCCAGCTACACCAAATGGGATCAAAAGAAAAATGTAGAAATCCTTCAAGAACTTAATGTGTCACCAATACTGGACTACATCTCCAGATATCAGCTAAACTGGAAGGAACATGTCTCAAGAATGGCTAGATCCAGGATCCCCAAGGCAATAATGAACTACTGTCCAAATGGGAAACAGTCACTTGGTCGATCTATAAAAGATGGCACGAAAACCACTTTCTCAGGCCGTAACAGCTCTTCTAGGACTAATACCTGGCAGGATGATGGTGATGATTGAAGAACCTCATAATGTTATTTCCCATGATTAACTTATGAATATCCATTGCTTGTTTATATTTAATAATTTTGCTTTCAGACAAAGAGTCAGGATACATTTGACAGCAATGCAGCCCCTGAAGTACCTTGCACATCAACACCACAGGATCCAAGGTCAGTTTTTAAGTAAACTGTTAACTTAAATCTTAAATTACTGCTATTACTAAGGCTCGGAAGTTGAGGAAAAATCCTTTTTCTATTTTATGTCTTAAGATGATGCCCAACATAATATATATACATTTTGGGTTATTAGTCCTTTTTTTTAGCCTTTTTTAAGGTCTTGATGGTTTTTTCAACTTTATTAAATTAATATTAAGAAGCTAAAACTGTTACTATGATTGAAATAAGTATATTAAAGTACACAACTAAATTACCTTCTTTGACTATATTTATACCATTTGTACAGCCTAATTATGCTTCTTACCAAATACACATCTAGTTATACCAGTTTCAATTTATTTCTCCAGGATATCCATAGTGGGTTTGCTGGATTCATTGTAGGTGGAAAAAAATAATTCATTCTAAATTCTCCAAGAACTTTTTTTTAACGAACAGAGAATTCCTTTGTCAAACAATGTTGAATTAAAAAATATATAAAATAATGAAAGAAGAAGCATTCCTGTCATCAATTTTTTTTTTAAGTTTTTGTTGCATATCACTAGAATTTTGTTCTTTTTGAACATTATTTATATTAATTAAAAATGCAGTTGAAATTAAAATTGTTTAGTTTGAATTGCCTTTTTACGTCCTATTTTTCCAGTTTTTAGGTTTTTTTAGGATATCTTTAGGTCTTTTTAAAGGTCTTTTATAGGCATTTTATAGTCCTCAACTTCCGAGCCCTGGCTATTACTCATGTATATATGAATAGTATTGTATTTATGATTAAATAACTAAGTTTATATATAAAGATAAGGTAAGGAATTAATAAAAACTCCATGCATAGACATGACATGCTTAGAAGGCCCTTTGCTTACAGGCAAGCTGCTGGCCTCACATTCACATGTGATAATAACAGAGTTGCATGATTATCCAGCTAGTATAAGGGTGATATGTGGTCAACACATCAGATTTTATAGCTAGTTTTCTTAACCTGGATCTAATATTTGTTATAGTCCTGCTCTGTAGCCGAATGGTTAAGGCAAGATGCCTTAGTGCAGAGCTATGGGACTTGTGCTGTTTCGAGTCCCCATGGGGAAGAAATTTTCTCATAGGATTTTGGCCTATATGGGGCCAGTGTCCGACCAGCATTTTGATGAATTTGGGTAGCTACGATATGTAGCGGCTCCAGGTTGAGAAAACCAGCTATAATGGCGGGGGACGCAATATGCTGACCACATGTCACCCCTACACTGGCTGGATAATCTCTGTGATTAACACATGTGGATGTGAGGCCAGCTGGTAGGCCAAGGGACTTCTAGACCTGTTGCACCACGGAGTTAGTTAATATTTTGATGGTAGGCTATGAAAACCTCATAACTCCATTTTGGTAAATTTTACAGGAGAAACAAATAACTGTTTTAAATAATTATGAAAATGAATACAGCAATAGTTCCCACATATTTTACTACAGAATACAAGTCAAGTTATTAATAAATTTGAAGTCCATGTTCTCAACAGGTTATGCATCACATATTTCTGTGCTGGCTACTGGAGTTAGATGGTTTCCAATGACTGATGGGAGTTACGAGGTTTTCATTCCCAACTGTTGATTTGTTTTAGCTATCTCAAATTCCTCACGGTGCTGAGTGGGGACTGATCCCATGCTGGCTGAAATTCCATGAAAATTTCTTTCCCATGGGGATTCGAACCAGTGCAAGTCTGGCTGATATCCACCAAGCCATTTTGTCTTAAATTGCCTGGTTACTGCAAATTGTTAACTCCAAAGGCTTCTTTAAATGTTTTACATTCAAAAGAAAAAAATATAGATCCACAAATTTTGAACTTCCCAGCGAGAAAAAAAAAGTTAATCTCCAAGTTCATAAAATTAGCACCAGATGGCAGATTAAAAGATAGTGACAACGGGAAAATTTCTACAGTTGGAGTTTCACTGATGATGAAGGCAAAGACCTTTGAAACCGGTATTGTGAAAACATGGAACTTTATGAGGTGAGGCAAGAAAACATTTTATCTGGTTCAGTTTATAAATTAAAAAAAAAAAATGTAAATTTAACTTACTGTTAGATTTAAATTAAAGTTCTTTATACTTCACCTCAAATCCAGTCTCCTAATTATACCAGTTTCAAAACCTATGTGGTTTCATCTTCAGTGATATTTCTACTGATATGTTGTTCAGGAGAACTACTAACTTACTCCATCTGTTGGTGGATCGATGAAACTCCAAATTAAATCAAATTCCCTGTGAATTTCCAAATTCAAAAGTTTTTCTTTCTTGTTTTTTTGAATGTGGATTTCTTTCCCAAATTGTGAGCTCATTTTATGTTTCTGTTCGTTTAATTAAACAAGCTTTTATATCAATTAAATGTTCTTCAGACCAAGCATGAGCAGCTACTGCTGACTTTTCCACTTCACCATTTTTGAAATTTTTAAGATGTTCTTTCACCCTGGTTTTCAAATTTCTTCCTATAAAAGTTAAATTTAAGTTACTGCACCAAATATATCTCAACATTGATTAATTTCAATGTTTTATTATTCATTTCATACATTTCAATGATGGATAAGTTATATTTGAAGAGAAAAATATATGCTCAGACTGGGGTTTGAACCCAGGACCTTTCACTTTCTATGTGAATGTTCTACCAGCTTAGCTACCTGAGAAACTCCAATCTATATGCAAATTTTTCTCTTATATACACTGTTAATTCCCGGATGCCAAATCCTATGAAACCATTGCTTCAATCTCGCAAATGACAGCTTCTTTATTAAGAAGACCTTTATTGGAGATTTTACATTATATTATAAAGCCAGTAGTGGCCTCTTTCAATGTTTTTATTATTCATTTCATACATCTCAAAATGATAAATTATATTTGAAGAGAAAAATATATGCTCAGACTGGGGTTTGAACCCAGGACCTTTCGCTTTCTATGCGAATGCTCTACCAACTGAGCTACCTGAGAAACTCCAATCTATATGCAAATTTTCTCATATATACACTGTTAATTCCTGAGTGCCAAATGCTATGAAACCTTTGCTTTGATCTTGCAAATAGCGGCTTCTTTATTAAGAAGACCAATTATATTGGGAATTTTACATTATATTATAAAGCCAGTATGGCCTCTTTCAATGTTTTTGTTATTCATTTCATACATCTCAATGATGGATAAATTATATTTTTCTCTTCAAATATTATTGATTAACTTACATATCAAGTATTGCAAAAAATGTGTTTTTGGATTTCAAATTGTTAAGCCGGTATTAGCTTATGGTTCATTTACAATTAATTATATAAAAGATGAAATGTCTGTTTGATTATGGTATGGTAGGTTTCTAGTTTACAACCGTATATCTACTGTAATTGGTGGAGTGGACGAGTCTAGTCAAGTTACAAATCGGTGTCCATCCAGTCCTGCATTGGCCGGAAATGGAGCAGAAGAAAACAAGCGAGCAGGCAAGACAAAGGGTAAAGGTGAGAATTCAGTTTGGTATGAATATGGTTGTGTTTAACAAGTTGTGCAGATTATCAACTGAACCAACAGTTTTACATCAAATAATTTGCTGGATAGAGTACAAATTGTTTTATTTTTAAGCCTTGAATCAATGCAATTAGTATTTAATATAATTTGTCTTTATCAGACAATAAAACAATCTAAAGTATATAGGGTGCCCCCAGCCTTTAGGGTCAAAATTGTACAGATGATAGAGGACTCTATTTGGAGCATTTTGACATAAGGGACCAGTGATCAGATATGAATATTTTGGATGTCATGCCATCTTAAAGATCATTGCAAGCTGCTTTTTTTTACACTCATCACCAACTTAGAACTCAGAGCACTTGTTGAAAGTTGCGACCACCTGTCTTAATACATGCATTACAACGACATATGATATTTTATCACATCCTCTCCAAAATCCTGATATCTGTTGCACAATGACAGCGGCAGCTAGGACCCTAGCAAGCAGTTCCTCTTCATTGAAAGTCATCTGAGAACATTTTTTTGACAACTCACCTCATAAATTTCCTGTTTTTCATGATACTGCATTTTCAAACGATGTAACATTCATCTTCAGCCATAACTCTGAGTGATGAAATTCTTCGGCTGTCAACTCTTCTACTGTCACTATCTTCAGCGTTACCATCTATTGTTGAATTTATGAACTTCAAAATCAAATTTTGTTCATTAGGAATATAAAAATTCATTGATCTATATTTATTAAAAAATAAATAAGTAAATAAATATAGATCAATGAATTTTGATATTCCTTGATTTATTAAAAATAAATAAATAAATATAGATCAATGAATTTTGATATTCCTAGTGAACAAAATTTGATTTTGAAGTTCATAAATTCAACAATAGATGACAGTGCTAAAGATAGTGACAATAGAAGAGTTGATGGCTGAAGAATTTCATCGTCAGAGTTATGGCTGAAGATGAACCTGATTACGTTTGAAACTGCAGTATCATGAAAAATATGAAATTTATGAGGTGAGTTATCAAAAAAAATGTTCCCAATGAATTTCAATGATTATACCTCATAATGTTTACTTCCCAACATTAATTTAACATAATTTCCTCTTCAATTTGTACTGGAGTTTCTTGTACCAATGTCTTCATGTGTCCTCATAAGAAAAAGTCCAGAGGAGTGAGATCCAGCGATCGCACTGACCATGTGTGAAAGAAAGATTCCCTTTTTCCAATCCAGCTACTATGGCAGCTCTTTGTGGCTTAAATGAGCTAGTCTCTCATAAGTTCCTATCCATGGCAATAAATATCTTCCAACTTGGATGGCGCCTGTTGGGAAACTTCTCTCAGTACATTCATTCGGCTCTCCTGACTCTACATTGTGCTACATCGTACATTAAATGCATGTCTGCAAGTTCCTGTGACAAGTAATGCTCTATCTTTGACAGTTAGTCGTGCACTGTAAGCAAAACAAATAACAAATGAAAGTTCCAGGCAGTTTGTTATGACAATTAAAGCAGCTTATACAAACATCCCTCACATACTTTCAAGATATTAATTTCCGAACACTGGTCCCTTATGTCAAAGTGCTCCAAGTAGAGTCCTCTATCGTCTGTATAATTTTGACCCTAAAGGTTGGGGACACTCTATACATATTTTTATTAATAAAAACAAATAGTTTTTAATAAGAAATTTATTAAATAATACTGTGAAAGAGGATACAACTCATATATTGTGTATTTAAAAATATCAGATCTGGTCTGAGAGAACAAAATACATGAGTAAAAAAATTAAAGATATATAAAATATATTTTGCTATTAGTTTACAACATAAATAAAATAAAATTGTGACTGAAGATATTTTTTCATTCCGAAAAGTTATACATTCAGAAAACAAATATACATCCCGGTGAGCAAAATTTAATCTCCGAGTTCATAAAAACATGGTGGTAATGGCAAAATTTCAACAGTTTTGGAGTTTGACTAATGAAGAAAACAACTCAATTATAAATTGAAAATTACCTCATAGTGTTACTTCAGAGAAAAGAAATAAGAGAAATTATGGGTGTACAAGAGGAGCTGGACATCATAGACATTATAGAAAAGAAAAGATTACAGGGGTGTGGCCATGTCAAAAGAATGCCAGAACAAAGATTGCCTAAAATTGTTATGGAATGGATCTCAATAGAAAGGTGGAAGAGAGGAAGACCAAAGAAAACTTGGATAGAAGGGATACAAGCGGCTATGAATATCAGAGGAATGGAGGAAGATCAATGGATGGACAGAGAGGAATGGCGTTTGGTTTCCATAAGACGGCAGCAGCTGCCATGATACCAGATGATGATGAGTGTTACTTCACACATTGTTACTAAATTTTAAAATTATAATAGGAAGCAACATTACGATTTGTTCTTAATAAATACTACAGAATTTACCATTTGGGTGAAGATCTACATCCAGAAGAACAGGGATAGAATCATGAATTTTGATATTCCCAGGGAGAGAGATTTGGACCACAAAAAGATGTAGTATGACTCGACATCCAGGGCTGACAATGTAAAAATCTACAGTCTGGACAAGCTGAAGATGAAACAGAAATTTTGTTTTGAAATGTGTCCTAAAAGAACTCAACTTGTATGAGATATAATCTATCAGTACTTTTAAAATTCATGACGGGATATTGAAAGAGACCAGAAACACTCACCAGCTTAATGAGAACCCCCCAATGATGTCAACCCTCTCTACAAGATTCTCACAAACAACTAGTATCAATCTACATGATAAAATCAAATGTTTCCTACCTCTCCTCATATAAATCTTCCAAGTAGATTGCGATTTCGAGACCATAACGGTCTCATCTTCAGTACAATCTTGGCGACTGATGTTACGTCGATTGGAAGAAACACTTCTTCTTCCCTCAGTTGGTGGACCGATGAACCTCTGGATCAGGTCAGGATTTGCGGGAATTTCAAAATTCATAAGTTTTCCTTTATTTTTCTGACTGTGAATTTTTTCCCAGAAAAATAAAGCAAAACTTATGAACTTCGAAATTCCTGCAAATCCTGACCTGATCCAGAGGTTCATCGGTACACCAACAGAGGGAAGAAGAAGTGTTTCTTCCGATCGACATAACATCAGTCGCCAAGATTGTACTGAAGATGAGTCCGTTATAGTTTCGAAATCGCAATCTACTTGGAAGATTTATATGAGGAGAGGTAGAAAACATTTGATTTTATCATAAATTAAACCTCATAGTGATTAATTCCTGTAAAAGTTAAATCTATGTACATGCTGAGGATGGAGCATATGTTCAGAATGTACTTCACATCTTACAGCCTTTATAAAGTTGAGGATGACTGAGATCTCAGGTATCTATTTTATATTGTTTATTTGTTATTATTTCACTCACCTCATACTTCATAATTCATAGCAGACCCTGGGTTTCTTCACATCTTTTGTGACATTCTCAATGCTGCGTCACGTTCACAACGTGACGCAGCATAAATAAACAATGTTAAAAAACCTCATAGTGTTATTTCCTATCTACATAACTTAATCTATTTTATATTTTAGGTATAATCTACTAATAACTAATAAAAAAGTTAATGTCCCAGACAGTAAAAAATTGAAATTTATGAAATTAGTTGCAATGAATGGAAGCAATGGGAAGCTACCACACCTATAATTCCTTAGTAAAGCTGCAAAGCATAGCATGAAAATGCTATGATTGCAGTGAAAGATATCCCCTCAGGCACAATTACAAGTCCCGGTCTGAGCGTATAATTTTTCTCTTCAAATATACTATATAATAGTTGCAATGACTGCAAGAAAGTATATATAGGAAAAACTGAAACGAATTTAGAGACACGTACAAAAGAACACTTTAGAAATATGAAAAATGGTGAAATTGAAAAATTTGCAATTGCAGTTAATAGTTTGCTAGAAAATTGCAAAATTGGAAGAGAAACAACTTCTAACGCATTTAGAGAAACCTTTCAAATGAACAGTTTGGGAAAATATATACATTCAGAAGAATAAATATAGAGCCATGAATTTTGAAATTCCCGACTAGAATAATTTGATCTTGGCAACTTCATAAAATCGACACCAGATGGCAGTTCAGAAGGTGGTGTTAATGGCAAAATTTCGACAGTTGGAGTTTGACTGAAGATAGAAGTAAAATTAATTTTTGAAACTGGTATTGTGAAAACATGCAACTTTATGAGGTGAGATATTAAAAGCATTTTCTCCAACTCATTAATATATTCTATGAGATAGATGAAAAAGACTTGCCTTATTTATTATTGTTCCTAAATATTGGAAAGCTAAAAGGAAAATAGCTTTATTGTCAAATATTGAGCAATTAAATACATACATACTTTTGAAACTAGTCCCAGTGAGAGTGCAAAACATGAGGTGTAAAGAAATTATTCAATTTCTTAGATTTTAAAATACCTCAAAGTGTTAAATTTTGTGTTTAAAACAATTCTTGTTTGGTTTTAAAATATAAATGAGTTGTTCTCCTCTTTGACAAATAATTTAAATAAATTTTTCATTCATATTTAAAGGAAGTGACACTATGAGGTTTATTTTAATTCATAAATTGAGTTAGATTAAACAGCTCACCTCATATTTGTAGATTCCTTGAAGAGTAGTTTCAATACACTATGTATCATTATCGGTTCCATACTGGTATTGAAGCTTAGGCAGCTTCATCTTCAGTAATTTTTTGTCGACTGATGTTATGTCGATCAGGAGAACTGCTTCTTCCTCCCTCTGTTGATGGACCAATACATTTAAATATATAAAACATTTTAATATAAATATTAGTCTTCAAGAACTCTACAGATAAGAGGTGAGTCGTATAATGTAACTCAATTTATTATGTAGTTAATTAAATGTTATGTTTTAATAAATTAAACTTGAGTTAAAACCAGCTGCTGCATTCAAACTGTTGGTTCAGTAGATATTACTGCTAATGTGATGAAAACAATAGTACTTATTTATTACAAGAAATAATGTGTATTAGTATGTTACCAGTAAGCTGGCTCCAGCTCATCTCCAATGTCCATAGTTACATAAACAATAGAAGGTGATGACGATGATAAGATTATATTTTATTACTTATTTTAGGAATTCTCACTATGAGGTATATTCTACCATAATTATATTTTATATTTATTAGCCTTAGAAATTATTCATCTCATTTTCCTGTAATTCCTAAGTGGAACATAGGGCAGCAATAAAGTTCCTCCAGCGTACTCTGCTACCAACCAGCCATTCCACTTGTTTCCAGCTTTTCCCTCTTCCCGTTGCTTCCTTCTCTACTTATTGCTTCCAAGTTTTCCCCTCTTTCTTACTCCTTGTGGGTTCCAATCTAGTGCAGTCTTCTTGATGGCTCCGTCTGGTTTTCTCAATATGTGGCCTACGCAATTCTTTTTTTTTTTATTTGGTGACATATGGAGATTGGTTGGTTTTTGTCCACAGTTCTTCATTTGATATTATTTTTGGCCATCGTATATTTAAAATACACCTCAGACATCTGTTTACAAAGGTCTGCAATTATATGATTTGGAATTATAGGTAGTCAATTATCTTTGATGGTCATACTGACAAGAAAATTGTCAACCATTGCATGCAGAAACTTATCTTGAAATTTCTCCCAAAGAAGCGTTGTGATGTACCAAGGTCATGTCCAAAAAATTATCTGTCACTTTTAACTGCAAGGCACTAAAATCCAGTGCTAAATCTCTCACTTAAACTACAGGGAAGTAGTACAACTCCTGACTTGATGGATTGGATAACCATCACTACCCGTTGTCTGCAATGCAACTGTGTGTGTTGCCATTGCTGGATGCTAGCTTTTATTTGTGTGCCTTGTATTTAAAACAAGAGATAATTTTTTGGACAAGGCCTTTGGTACATCACAGTACTTCCTTGGGAGAAATTTCAAGGTAGGTTTTGGCTTGCAGTGGTTGACAGTTCCTTAGTGAGTTTGAAAAATTAAGGGTCGTATGCAAATACATTAGTCTCTACTCAAATTACTTCCAATCACTGGTGAGCTGACTCACCGTGAGCAATTGCTGAGATCGAATTAACAGCCGACTTACCGGTCATGCATGAAAGTTGACGTTTTCATAATATTGGCAACGAATTACCCAGAATTCTCAGCGATAAAACCACTTCTGTTATTTTCGTCTGCTATAGAGGAACGCATTTACGCTTGCGTCCCGCAAATAATACCGTATACAACGACGTCTGCATCGCGCAATATTATGCCGATTCTCCTGTTCTTCCAGTTGAATTCTTTGGTAGACTCTATCAAATTCCTCTTCTCCGCGTATACCGAAAACATGATCGAAGTCTTCAAGGTCCGACATCTTGGATAAAGCTGCAAAGGTTTCAAACTACATCGGTTCCCTTCGGGATTTTCACGATAAGTTTCTATCTTGAGCTATGATCTTAAGGTACCTCGTCAGGTAGCTTACAATTATTATCGCATGAATAGATTTCTGAGTAAGCAAAATGTATTAGGATAAAACTTTCTCAGCAGAGAACGCCTTTTACTGTCTAATGCGTTCAAACATTCGACCCTAAATGTATGATACAGTGTGAGTCTACTCAGCCAGATTCTTGCCCTGACATACACCTTCTCCTTTCCTCATACAAACATTGCATTCAATTTATTGATATATTTTTATTATTGATTTAACGTTTCTCACAGAAAGATAAATTATATTTGAAGAGAAAAGTTTTCGCCTAGACCGAGACTCGAACCCGGGACCCTTGGCTTTCCGGGCCAAGTGCTCTACCAACTGAGCTACCAAGGCGAGTTACGATCTAGACACAAATTTTTCTCTTATATACGTTTTAATTCCCTATCGCCAAATGCTTTTGAAACCATTGCTTCTATCTTTGCAAATGGCGGCTTCTTAGTTAAGAAGACATTTATTGGGAATTTAACATTACTTTATAAAGCTAGTAAAGCTTCAAATGATGTTTTTATTATTGATTTAACGTTTCTCACAGAAAGATAAATTATATTTGAAGAGAAAAGTTTTATTGATATAGTAAATATTTTTTGGTTTGTATTCCTACATAAATGTTGCTCTAAATGATTCTTGGATCCATATTTATATACAATGGGAAATATTTGGGACACTTTGTTGAAAATAGAATATCTATTTTTGAAGAGAAAAATCCCTATGGATTCCATTCCAATGCTCTTTTGGCACACTGTCTAGCCCTCTTCTAAGAGTGTGTCCAATCCATTTCTATTTCCTTCCAGATCTCATCCTGTGATGTTATCCTCCATAATTCCTTGTTTGATATGGTTTTTGGCCACCAGATTTTAAAAATAAATTTCAAACATCTGTTTATATGTACTTGCAATTTTTTTATATAATGCAATTGTTTCTTTCCAATCTCGCACCAACACAGCACTATACTTTTCACATTGCTATTCTCTCTCTCTCTCTCTTCATGGCATGACAGGCCTACCAGCCGGCTGCTGACCTCATATCCACAGAAGTAGACACTCATCCAACCAGTGTAGGGGTGACGTGTGGTCAGCATGTCAAGTCCCCCAGTCGTTATAGCTGGTTTCCTCAACCTGGAGTCGCTACTTATTGTAGCTACCCAAATGCCTTACGATGCTGGGTGGACACCGGTCCTATACTGGCCGAAATTCCATGAAAGAATTTCTTCCCCCATGGAGATTTGAACCAGTGCAAATCCTGTAATTCTGCGTCAAAGCATCCCACCTTAACCACTCGGCTACGGTGCAGGACTTCACATTGCTATTAAATAGTCTTAATTTAGTTACAATTGAGTTTTGTTTAGATCTCCATATGAGTGACATTATGAGAATGCAGCTTTTAATCTTCTAATTCTAGCCTTAATATCTTCCTCTGATCCTCCTTTTTTTTTTATATATCACACTTCCTAAATACTGGAATTTGGCTACCTCTTCTCTTTATGTACCATTCAGCTGCAATCACATTTCAGTTACATTATTTACTCGCATTATTTTGGTTTTTTGTTTATTCAGGCACAGTCCAGCTGTGTTTGCTGCCTTCTCCTTGCTAAGATCATCATCATCATCATCATCATCACTGGAGCAACAACTCATTCCTGAGTCCTGGCCTCCTCAAGGAGCCTCCTCCAATTAGCTCGGTCTGTGCCTTTCTCCACCAATGTCTCAATCCCAACTCTCTAGTATCTCCATCCACCTCATCCTTCCATTGTAGTTTCAGTCTTCCTCTTTTTCTTCTACCCTCTGGTTGAGTGAACCATTTCCTTGTACATGTTTCTGACTCTTCATTTCTTCTTACATGCCCTGCCCATCGTAGTCTGGTTAATTTTATGAATTTACTAATTTCCACATCTTTGAATAATGCATACAACTCCTTATTATAGCGTTTTTGCCAGACACCATTCTCACGTATAGGGCCATACAACCTCCTTCATATTTTTGTTTCAAAACATTGTAGAATGCATTAATTGTTTTTCCCCATTATCCATGTTTCACATCCATGTGTCAAAACAGGTCTTATTATAGTCTTGTATAGTAATATCTTTACAGATTCCATGATAAGCTGCTGATAATAAATTTTTACATATACAATACGTTAATTACCATATAACATTTCATATTATGGTCTTTTTTATATTTGATATGACTGTAGCAGTCATACAAACTACAATTTACTTTATATCTTACTATATACATAATTAAAAATTTATCGTCGTCATCATCATCCTTACAAAATGTCTAGTAATGCATAATATATTTAAGATATGTGTACAGTTTTAAGGATTAGTAGAATTATTATAAATCCAGTTTAACTGTAAGCCAGCAAATAGATACAGTATTGACATATGAATGATCTTCAAAGAATTCACCACATTCTATTAAAATTAAGTTTTATTTTCTGTCGAATAACTAATTTTTCTTTTAACTTATGGTAAGAGTAATATTTAAAAATCTCACCTCACAAATTTCGTGTTTTTCACGATACCAAGTTTCAAACGGAATCCCGTTCATCTTCAGTCAAATCTCCGACTGATGAAATTCTTCCACCGCCAACATCTTTTGAGCTGCTATCTATGGTCGAGTTTATGAACTTTGAGATTAAATTTTGTTCGTTAGGAATATCAAAATTCACCTATCTATCTTAATTTTTCTGAATGTATAACTTCTCCCAAACTGTCAGTTCCAAAGGTTTATCCAATTGTTTTAAAAGTTGTGTTTCTCTTCCAATTTTTTTCTTTTAAAACAATTGGATAAACATTGGTTATTTATATTAAATTAAAAGATTCTTACCTCTCCTCACATTATTCTGTTAAGTAGATCGCGATTTCAGGCCTATAGCAGGCCCATCTTCAGTACACTGTTGTTGACCGGTGTTATGTCGCTCGGAAGAACCACTTCTTCTTCCCTCTGTTGGTGGACCGATGAACCTCTTGATAAGGTCAAAAACACACAAGGGTGGAGACAAAATGAGGCCCATCATCAACAATATAGGGTCTCCTACATACCTAATATCAAAATGGTTATGTAGTGAGTACAAGAAAATGGAAGGATTTGATAACCTCTCAATAGATAATTCATATCAACTTGTACAAAAATTAGAAAACATTCAATTAGAACCTACAGACAGACTAGTGTCATTCGATGTAATTTCATTGTTTCCCAGTGTCCCTAGAGGAACCACCATTGAGACCTTGGAACAATGGCTAAACAAAAACAAATTAGAAAAAGAAAATATAAAGGAGTTTATAATTCTTACTAAATTATGCATTGAACAGATGTTTTTCACCTATAATGGTAAATTTTATAAACAAAATCTGGGCTTTCTATGGGAAACCCTCTTTCACCCTTTTTGGCCAATTATACATGGGAAGTTTCGAGCAGAAAAATACAAGAGGACATCCTTTGATCTTCAAATTTTGGACCAGATACGTTGACGACGTAATTGCTATTGTCAAACAGAAACAAATTGAGGATGCTTGAAGCTTTTGAACATCCAGAGTTAGAACGATAAAATTCACCATGGAAACTGAGATTGAAAGACAAATCCCATTTTTGGATCTTAATTTAACATGAAACAACAAAGAACGGATAGAATTTGGAATATATAGAAAGAATACTCATATAGACAACTATATTAAAGCTTCGGGTTTCAACCATTTTGCTCACAAAGAGGCAGTGTTCAATAGCTTAGCATACAGATTAGTAATATTCCTATGAGCCCAGAAAACTATAAAAGAGAAAAAGAATACATAATTAATGTGCAACAGATAATGGTTATGATGAAAGCATGGTACACAGGAAATAAATAAATTCAAAGACAAAAATAATTAATGAAAGCACACTGATAAACAAACAGAAAAAATAAATTCAAGAAATTCACTTACCATCCATTGAAACACTACAAATTTCAAAAAATTTTCAAAAAGTTTAATATAAGATTAGCACCTAAGAATGAATACAGCCTTAATAGGATAATTAAAACCAACAAAAAATGAAAAAATTGAAGAAGAAAATAAATCAGGAATTTATCAGATCAAATGTAAAGATTGTGACAAAATTTATATAGAAAAAACGAAAAGAAATTTGAAAACAAGGGTGAAGGAACATCTTAGAAATGTCAAAAATGGAGAATTGGAAAAGTCAGCAGTAGCTGCTCATGCTTGGTACGAAAAACATCGAATTGAATCAAAAGCTAGTCTAATTAAACAAATAGAGACACCGAAGGAACTTACAGTTTGGGAAAAGATCCACATTCAGAAAAACAAAGGAAAACTTATGAACTTCGAAGTTCCCGCAATTTTGACCTTATCAAGAGGTTCATCGGTCCACCAACAGAGGGAAGAAGAAGTGGTTCTTCCGAGCGACATAACACCGGTCAACAACAGTGTACTGAAGATGGGCCTGCTATAGGCCTGAAATCGCGATCTACTTAACAGAATAATGTGAGGAGAGGTAAGAATCTTTTAATTTAATATTGAATTGAACCTCACAGTGATAATTCCTATATAAAAAAAGGTTAATTGGTTATTTATATTAAATTAATGTTGGGAACTAACATTATGAGGTATAATCATTGAAATTCATTGGAGAACATTTTTTGACAACTCACCTTATAAATTTCGTGTTTTTCACGAAACTGCGGTTTTGTGAAAAACACAAAATTTATGGGGTGAGTTGTCAAAAAATGTTCTCAGGTGAATTTCATTGGCCTTTTCATGTAAAAGTTACCTCAATGCCTATCAGATGATTCTTAAATACTTGGATTGGATATAAGTAAATGTGGAAATTGTTTGAAGATTATTTATGAATCTTGTGTGAACATTTCAGATATATTTGGGGAATGGAACATTGTATTTTATATAGATTTTATTATATGAGTATCCAAGATAATCATCAAGCAGCATGTAAGGCATTGATTCCCAAACTTGCATCATTATTATGATGGTATATATAAATTTACACACTCAGATTGAACAATAAATCATTTTTTAAGAGAAAAATGTTTGCCTGAATCAGGAATTGAATTCAAGACCTTTGGTTTTATGTACCAGCACATAGAGCATTGTGCTACTCAGGTTTCCTTGTTCAAAGCAAAATTTTCTCTCTCTTATATAACCCCATTTCCCTAGAGCATGAACCTTCGTTCACAACACAATTGGGTAGCTTCTAATTTGGGAAGATTTTATGATGGTATTATTAATACTACTATTATAGCTGTAAAGTTATTATTTTGATGTTACATGTGAATTTACACACTCAGATTGAAAATTAAACAATTTTTAAAGAGATTTTTTTCATAATAGTCTTCTTCTTCTTCTTGTTCTTGTTTTTCATCACAGTTTATTCTTTTTGTTAGCTTGTTCTGGCTCCAAATTGCTGCTCTTTCCATCTTTTTTTTTGGTCTTCCCAAACTACTTCTTCCTCTTGGTAAATAGTGTATGCTGCTTTTAGTATTCTACTCAGAGTCATCCTTGCTAAGTGTTCTTTCCAGTTTGTTCTGTATTTCACTATTGTTGTGTTTAATTCCTCTACTTTTAGTTGCTGTCTTATTTCTGTGTTGTGTTTTTTGTTTGTTCTTTAATATCATGCTATTGGTCTGAGGAATTTCATTTCAGCAGCTTGGATTCTAGAAGATTGTAGTGTTGTCACTGTCTGTGTTTCGGATCCATAAGTAATAATAGGAACTGCCATTGTCTTGTATAATTTCATTATAGGGTATTTTCTGGCTTTATTTTTCGAAGTTCATTGTAGTGTTCCTATTATATAATTAAACTTATTTAGTTTGTCATTTATATCTGTTTCCGTTGTATATGATATTTCGCAACCTAGGAATTTATTTTTTGTCACTTGTTCTATTGGTTTATTTTCTAATATTATCTTTGTCTGAACTCATTGTTTTTTATTTTTCTGATGATATTTCCATAATATATTTTTTTAAATATTTTGTTTAGTTTACCTATTTGCAATTTGTCTTCTGATTTTGCTATTAAAATCTGGTCATCTGCAAAAGCTAATGTTTTAATTATTAGATTTCCTAAGTTAATACCCACAGTTGTTATTTGTTTCCATGATCTTGTCATGTCATCAAAATAAATTTGATGATGGTAGTATTAATAATCCCATCATCTTAAGGCACTACAACTTCAAAATTGAATGTTTTGGCCTTCTCAATAATCTTCCTCCAGACTCTTCTATCTTCTGTCAATTTCAGGTTTGTCATCCTCATCTTCTTCAAATCCTCCCAAACATCACCCTGCCATCTCATCTGTAGGCTTTTATTTATATAGTTTTTCAACTAATCTCTAATCTATTCATATCAGATGACCAAACCATCCAATCCTAAGACATCTGGTGTGATTTATTAAATTTTGATTTTTAATTATATTATTTAACTCACTATGTAGATAGGAAATAACACTATGAAGTTTTTTAATATTGTTTATTTTTTATTATTTCACTCACCTCATACTTCATAATTCCTAGCAGACCCAGGGTTTCTTCACATCATTTGTGACATTCTCAATGCTGTGTCACGTTCACAACTGACGTCCAACGGCCTTCTATCCTGCAGACTGACCTCCGCGCCATCAGATGTCAGTTGTGAACGTGACACAGCATTGAGAATGTCACAAATGATGTGAAGAAACCCTGGGTCTGCTAGGAATTATGAAGTATGAGGTGAGTGAAATAATAAAAAATAAACAAAATTTAATTCACTATTTGTTTTCATTTTCCAAATTTGGCCTGGTCCTTTATTTGGACCATACATTTTTCTAAGTCCCTCTCTTTCGAAAATTAACAATTTTTGTTTGATTGTTTCTTTGAGAGTCCAAATTTCACTTGCATAAGTTACTATTGGTCTTATTAGTGTTTTGTACAATCTTAGTTTGGCAGATTTAGATATTGGTTTACTTTTAAATAATGTTAAATGTGCATAATACGCCTTATATCCATTTACAATTCTTTGTTTAACTTCTTCCATTGAATTGTGTCCATTCACTATTGTACCCAAATACTTAAATGCTGACACTGATTTAATTTGACTATTATCTATTTGTACATCATCTGTATTTCTATTGAAGTTACTACATTTTAGGTATTCTGTTTTATTTGTATTTATTATCAATCCAAATTGCTTTGATTCCCCTTTAAGTTTTATGAAAGTTTCTATTAGATCATCTATATATATCATCATCATCATCCAAGCAAATATTAGGCCGTGTGGCCTGTTACAGTCTCAAAGAGGAATTTTCCATCCAGTGCTTTTTTGGACGTCCCATCGATCTTTTGCCTTGGGGGCAGTAACGAAGCATGACTTTTGGAATTCTATGAGACAGCATTCATTGAAGATGGACTTTCCAGTTGTTCTGGTAGTTTTGTATATGGCGAAGAATGGGTACTATATCCAACTCTTTCATAATTTCCTCATTTTCTTTTTTCTCATTTCAAATTGCTCTGATTCCCCTTTAAGTTTTATGAAAGTTTCTATTAGATCATCTATATATATATATATATATATATATATAAAATATAAATATAATAGACTTCGACACAATTTAACCAATCATTATGAAAGTTGGTACATATATGTATTTTTCATGGAGAGAGTTTTTATGCTATCTGTTATGTTCTAAAACCATTAGGTGTACGAATTCACCTGAAATGAAAATTTATAAATTGATCTAGTGGTCACAATTTTCGATGTTTCACAGTGAAACTTAGTGTATCATATTGAAATAAACCGAGGTAGATATTATCAAAAATCAGCGAAATGCAACTATTAGAAATGGAGGTTTACCTGAAATTAAAAATTAAACATTGACTTCTAGCAAACCACCATGTTGGTTCATCGCAGTATACACCATATATGAATGAATGAGTCACTTATCTTCTCATAGTTTATGTTTTCTTAAACATGGGAACTGCAGTTTTCAAGAGGAACATCCCTCTCATTTTCAGCCAATATTATGACTACTGGATCTTCATCTATAATGTTGCCATCTGGTGTTGATTTGATGAACTTTGAGATCAAGTCCTGTTCATCGGGGATTTCGTAATTCATGGATCTAAATTTATAGTTCTGAATATATATCTTCTCCCAAACTGTCAATTCTAAAGGTTTTTCCAAATGTTTTAGAAGTTTGGCTTCTTTTTTCAATTTTATAACTTTTCGACAAACTATGTGCTGCAGTAGCTGATTTTTTAATTTCGCCATTTTTAATATTTTTAAAATGTTCCTTTGTGCGAGTGTCCAAATTCCTTTTTGTTTTTCCTATGTATACTTTATTGCAGTCTTTACAACTAATTTGATAAATTCCAGATTTTTTACTATCTGGGGTATTCAATTTCTTATTGGTTATTAATAGATTACCAAGGCTAAATTTATTTATCGGTGCCAATCTAATATTCAATTTCTTGAATTTTTTTAAAAATTATTTATGTATTTTAGGATGATAAGTAATAAAGTATAAGAGGTAAAAAGGTAAAGTGATCCCACTGTAGGCTTTAGGAGGCCCTTGGGGTAGTAGGAGGTTAAGGCTCCACTTTTTTCTAGAAAATTGGCATTTAATGTCAGCCGTATTGTAAGTCCTGCGTGACGGCCGCCTTTACCCCCAGAAAAAGCATCTGGTACTCATTTCCATTAGAGGCTGAATCGACCCCAGGCCACAGTGCCGCCAGAAGGTTTGGGTCAGTTTAAAAATCCTGACCCCACCGGGGCTCGAACCCTTAACCTTCCGGCTTGTAGTGTAGTACCTTAACCACTACGCTATGGCATGCCCCAAGTAATAAAGTATACATTGGAAAAACAAAAATGAATTTGGACACTCAGACAAAGGAACACTTTAGAAATATTAAAAATTGTGAAATTGAAAAATCAGTTGTTGCAGCGCATAGTTTGTTGGAGAGTCATAAAATTGAAAAAGAGGCCAAACTTCTAAAACATTTGGGAAAAGCCTTTAGAATTGACGGTTTGGGAGAAGATATATATTTTGAAGAACAGATTTAGATCCATGAATTTAGAAATTCCCGATCAGCAGGACCTGATCTCAAAGATCATCAAATCAACACCAGATGGCAACGTTATAGATGGAGATACCAATGAAAATCTGGTAGTCATAACATCAGTTGAAAATGAGAGGGATGTCCTCTTGAAAATTGCAATTTTCGTGTTTAAGAAAACATAAACTATGAGGTGAGATAAGAAGTGACTTATTCATTCATTGAATTAAGAACCTCAATGTTACTTCCCATATCTAACTATGAATACTCCATATAATTTAATTAACCCTTAATATCTAATTTGTTTAGGCATAGTAGCAGACACTGGGTATTAGCTAGTAAAATATAATTGAATTAGAAGCAATCCAATTGCATTGTGAATGAAGGTTCATGCAAGAGGAAGCAGGGTTATACGAGAGAGAGAAAAATTGTTATTTAAACAAGTAACAGTGGTCCATGTGATGTTGAGTAAAACCAGAGGTATTGGATTCAATTCCCGGTTCAGGTAAAAAAAAAATTCTCTTAAAAATATTGCATCATTATGTTTACAAACTTGATAATGGTCTTCCTTTAATCCAGGATGATTTTCTTCCATTTTCTGTACTGTCGATCATAAATTTCAAAGTATTACTGGTAAAAGTGTAGAATCTGTCTTGTAGGATTTTACTTGAATAATTAGAGGTTAGAATGGAGCTGTTTGTATAGCTGATAGATGGGTAATAAGAAGTAGTGATGAAATAGAAAGAATACTAGAAAATCAAAATATTGTAATTAAATTAATATTGAGAAGCTAACGCTATTACTCTGATAGAAATAAGTAAATTTATAAACACAACTAAATTATTGTAATCAATGGTAAAGAGGAAAAATGTTTGCCTGAACTGGGAATCGAACCCCGAACCTTCAGATTTCCGTGCTGATGCTCTGACCACTGATCTAATCCAAGCTTCATTCCCATTCAAGTAAGGTAATGGGAGGATTTATGCCTGTATGGGAATATAGCCTGAATTAGGTCAGTGGTCGGAGCTTCAGCACAGAAAGCTGAAGGTTCGGGGTTCGATTCCCAGTTCAGGCAAAAATATGTCTCTTTACCATTGATTCCAAAATATTGTAATATTTATCAAACCAGGAATATTAAGATGGTTAGGACATGTATATGAATTGTGGTAAAACGTATAGCAATAAAAATTAAGCACAGATGTATGGAATGAGAAAAAAAGATGTCCAAGAAGTACCATATTTTCTGGTGTATAAGTTGCTGTTATTTATTTAGGTAACATTTTTTATTACTCACCTAATATTATTCTTCTTATTTAACTATAAACTAGTTTCGGAACATAGTTTCTGTTCCATCCTCAGTATCATCACGACCATTGTTCTGTCGTCTTGAAGAGCCGTCCTTTGCTCCTTCCATTGGCAGACTGAAAAACCTCGAAACCAGGTCATTCTCCCTGGGAATTTCAAAGTTCATCAATTTCTTCTTTTTGCTCTTTTGAATGTAGATCTTTTCCGAACAGTAAGTCATTTTGGTTTTTCTATTTGTTTTAATAATTTAGCTTCTTTCTTGATAAGATGTTTTTCAGACCATGCATGGGCAGCCACTGCAGATTTTTCTACTTCCCCTTTCTTGACATTCCTGAGATGTTCTTTCACTCTAGTTTTTAAATTCCTCTTAGTTTTTCCTATGTAGAATTTCTCACATACTTCACATTTAATCTGATATATCCCTGATTTGTATTTTTTCATTTTTTTATTAGGTCTAATCAATCTACTGATGCTATAGTCACTTTTGGGTGCTAACCTTATGTTGAAATCTTTAAAAAATGTTTATTTTATTATTTTTTTAATTTAAAAATCTATCTAAAAATTGGGATGCATCTCATATAACAAAGATAATGATTGCCGTCCTCTTTTCAAAGTCATGCACTCTTTTCTTTTTATTTTCTGTGATCTTTATAGGTAGTTAATGGCATAATTAAATAGAAACATGACTTCCACTTGATTTCCTGCAAGTAATTAGATGGCATTCATATACTTCAAAACCAGCTCCTTGGTGTAAAGAGTTAGACACTCACCTCTCACCACTGAGGTCTCAAGTTTGTGTCTTAGTCTTTCCATATAGGTTTCTTGGTGGACAAAACGGACTCTGGACAGGCTTTTCATGGGTTTATCCCATTTTTCTCTGTCACAAATTTCATTCCACCATTTCTCTACACTCATCTCATTAAATTTTATTTAATTTATCTGCTCCTGTGATGGTGTGTCAGGCATGGTTGGCCTGCATCCTTGTTATTCACAGACTTTTAATGTAAGAGGCTCCATCACATCTCTTCCTTCGTCTTGAGAAATCTAAATAATAGTGAGGTACATGACATGTATAGGAAGCCAGATATAATAAGAACATTATTAAGTTATGTAGATAGGAAATAACACTATGAGGTTTTTTAATATTGTTTATTTTTAATATTTCACTCACCTCATACTTCATAATTCATAGCAGACCCTGGGTTTCTTCACATCTTTTGTGACATTCTCAATGCTGCGTCACGTTCACAACTGACGTCCAACGGCCTTCTATCCTGCAGACTGACCTCCGCAAACAATAATAAGAACAGTTAAGTCTTGTAGGCTGCATAGGGCAGGTCATGTGGCATGTTGGGGGGATTAAAGAGGTGCATGGAAGCTTCTTGTGGGAAAACCAGAGGGAAAACGTCCAGTTTGTAGACCAAGAATGGGATGGGAGAATAACATTATCCATGATTTGAGGAAAGTAGATTATAGAGGGGATGACTGGAAAACATTAGCTCAGGAAAGTGATGTATGGAGAGCATATTCCACGCAGCCATGAATCTACAGGTTTGAGAGAGTCAGTGAGTTAGTTAGTTTATTCAAAAAATGTCAAAATTAGATGAATGGAAATATAATCCTTCATCAGGATAATTTTAAAATAAAAAGTAAATTATTTTGATTAATACTTGTGCAATTAATTCCCATTTTCAGATTGGTGGAAACAAAAGTCAGTTCGTCATAAATTACGGTTGAAACATAGAGCACGACATTAACACTTACCATGTTGTCTTGCTGGTAGACAAGCAGTGGGGACGACAACACATCACACAGAAAATATATCAAGAATCTCAAAATATCAAAAAACAATCAGAATATTAATGTTGACATAAATTCTTCTGAGCTGTGGCCAAGAAGCTTGAAGTTTCCTAATTTTCCCAGAAACTGTCTGGGATTCTCAAAGTTGACTTGAGACTGGTTCAGTTGTTGAATGCTCCTGCATTTAAATCAGCAAGTGGTTTGTTTCCTGTATGGTTTGCCCCAATGCATATTACTGTTCCTAGTTACCTTAGCGTAGTGGTTAAGGCACTGCGCTACAAGCCGGAAGGTCGAGGGTTCGAGTCCCGGTGGGGTCGGGATTTTTAAACTGACCCAAACCTTGTGGCGGCACTATGGCCCTGGGGTCGACTCAGCCTCTAACTGAAATGAGTACCAGACGCTTGTTCTGGGGTAAAGGCGGCCGTCACGCAGGGCTGACAACCAGGCTGACATCAAGTGCCGATTGTCAAGAAAAAGTGGGAGCCTTAACCTCCTACTACCCCAAGGGCCTCCTGAGGCCAGTAGTGGGATCCCTTTACCTTTTTTTTTTTTTTAGTTACCTGGCATCTAGTCCACTGCTATGGTCTCAAGGTAGCGTGCTGCCTTGTCATGCAGCGGGCCCAGGTACGATCCCTGGTCAGGACAAGTTTGCTGGGTGAGGTTTTGTTCTGAGTTTTTCCTCACCTGTAAGACAAATGTCAGGATACTTTAAGGCTCAAACAGTCCCCGAACATCATCTGGTCATCATTGGTCATAAGTAATCGCCCACGAGTTATCTTGAATGGCATGAGTGATCTTGATGAAGATTTTCGGGCTGTAGACCGTGGATGTAGTTCTCCGACGTTTCACCAGAGACTTTGCCTGGCATCCTCAAGGGTTGCCTCTGGTGAAACGTCGGGGAACTACAAGCCTCACGACCACGATCTACAGCCCAAAAATCTTCATCAAGATCATCATAGCAACTCTGGCCGTGAAAGTCTACGTGAATACACAAATCCCACGAGTGATTTCCAACTTATCTAGAGGATTTAGAAATAAGAGTGGCATTTATTAGGACTATTTAATGAATAAAATTAAGCTGTTTACTCAAAAATCACTATTTAAATATAGTTACCAGTATTTTAAAATATTTATATATTTAATATAAACGGTGATGTTTGAAAACAAATTAGAAATGTGTGGTTAAGTTTATTCACTGCAACTTGATCATATTATTTATTGCCAAATAGGATCACAGTCAGCGATAACCCACTAAGATTGCAATATTGTAAGAATGCACCCTAGTGGAGAAAAAATGAAACACATCAAACTGTATATTATAACCAACATTATAGGTTATTAATTTAATTTTTTAGGAAACAACTCAGTAAAATCATTATTTAAAAACACAATTATTGAACACACAATTATCAAATGTGTAGTTCGAAGGAATCTGTTCATTATTTGCTATATTAACATATTTGTTGGAGAGTCAGTCACTGCTAAATAATGCTCTCACCTGTTCAGAATATTAAAAAGGATGAGCTTTCTTTATTTTGGTAAACAGAATTTGATAAATAGTGAGGTGGAATATGGCTATCATTGGTTATAAAACAAAATTCATTGAAATGTGATTGATCATTGACTCCCATTTAGGGCATGAGTTAAGTAGTCCTTAATATCATGTTCACTCATTAGATGAAGTTTAGGATTAATGCCTCTCTTGGTACATCATTACCCATCATCATCACCCATCATATCATTGGGGCCGTGTAACACTGTCTTCCAGACTACCCAACCCCAGAAGTGGGTTACAATACACCAGTGCCACGAGAGAATACCAGAAATGTCGAAATGACAAACTGGTGACAAAAAAGAAAGAAAGAGAACAAGAACAAGAAGATTGGTAATAGTATCTTCTCACCATAATTTTGACACTAAATGACAGTCTGTTAGCAATACCTATTCGCAAGACATCCTTTTAATTTACTTCTTTCATAATAATCACTGCCTGTTCATGGAATTCCTTCCCTCAATATATCAAAGATTGCTGTACACTTGACATTTGTAGTCAAGCTTATACAATTAATTGCTGGATAATTAAAATAATTTGCTTTTGGGCAGACCATGCAATAAATAAATCATGGCCAAAATAAATGCACCAGGCAATTGACAGTTGAACCAGTCTCTGGCTAAACATTGGGGAACTTCATGCATCAAGATTGTGGCTAAGATCCAGAAGCCTGGAAGAATTTTTCTGAATACTGCAATTCCAGCTGTGAAAATTGAATAAATTAAATATTTTGTATAATTAAACCATTGTGCAGAGATTTTTTACCATCTAAACCATTTATCAAAACAGTCCTGCGTGTCATTTCAAAATAACATTTTTTATTCTCCTTCTGCCTTATCAACATGAACTATATGTAAGTAAGAATATTTGCAACTCTGGGAATTTCATTATCAATATATATTTTTCATCAATTATAAAACATTCATTCATTTTGAGAATTTTCTCATCATTGAGGGTTTTCTTCAACCAATCTTAATAATTAACATGAGTTTTAAAAAAAATATATACATAAATTACTACAGACTTATAGATTATCAGTTTGTAACAAACATTTATAAATTTTATTTGAAGAGAAAAATTATATGCTCAGACTGGGGCTTGAACCCAGGACCTTTGGCTTTCTAGGCCAAGATTCTACTGATTGAGTTATTTGAGCAAGTTCCAATCTAAATGCAAATTTTTCTCTTATATGTATTCATAAATTCCCCTTAACCTTTAAGCGCCCAAGTTTAAATGGCCAGGTAGCGGCAGGCTGCCCGGGTTTAAATGTCCACCTAGCTTTTAAACTCCTTGGCTTTTGACTATAACTTTGCTGATTTTATTAACTCATATTTTAAAATCTGTGGTGGTCACAAACATCAAACAAGGTTTAAAGTTATATTTAATTAATGTTGGGAAGTAAACATTATGAGGTATAATCATTAAAATTCATCGGAGAACATATTGTTTAAACAACTCACCTCATAGGATTCATGCTTCCATGATATCGCGATTTCAAACATAGTCATATGGCTGACGATGAACATGACTATGTTTGAAATCGCGATATCATGGAAGCATGAATCCTATGAGGTGAGTTGTTTAAACAATATGTTCTCCGATGAATTTTAAGGTTTAAAGTGTTAAATATTATTGTAAAATCAGTGATATTCACGGCAAAAACCCGTAGTGATATTTTATATCATAGAGATAATTTTTTAATTCACGATAGTTAGCAAATAACTTTCGGGATTTTAGAGTGTTGTGAATCAGGTTAGAAGTGAAAAACTATATATAGATTTAGGTATATTCTAACCCTCGTTCATTCTTTTGTTTATTATGTTGCATCCGGTCAGTTTTCCCCCAAAGCAGGAAAGTTTTGAAGAAAAAAAAACAGGTCACATTCCACCCACAGCCCTTATTCATTCACAGTTTTGTGACTCAGAGTGAAGTTTACGATATGTCTAGTACAAAATCACTACGTTCCGCTGAAATACAAGACATTCTCGGATTGTGACAATGACAAAACGATATCAATGACAAGCTACAATCAACTGACACTTATAGCTGTGAGACACCTGACGTTTGTCAGGTCTTGGGTTCATGAAACTAGAATTGACAGCGAAGAAAAATGTACTCTTCCCCCTGACATGACAGAATCAGAAATGTACCTTTTTCTTGGCGTAATTATTCTAATGTGAAATGACGTGTTGTGGGATAGTAAGACATAAGAGAAAAGGGATGCCTAATAATCTAAAAATAATAATAATAATAATTCCATGGTGCGACAGGCCTAGAAGGCCCTTAGAGCCTAGCATCCAGCTTCTGGCCTCACACTCATATGTGTCAATCACAAAGGTAGATGATCATCGAGCCAGTGCATGGGTGACATGTGCTCAGCATGTCGAGTACCCCAGCTGTTATAGCTTGTTTACTCAACCAAAAAAAATTGTTTTTCCATTTGTTAGACTTAACCATTCTATACAGTTTTCTTTTTCTGACTTAATTGGTGCCAAAACAACATATAGTGACTTCTGACTTAGACTTGTCAGAGACGTATTGCAACAGGCTGATAGAACACCCTGTAGACGACTCCGTGGATAGACCTAGTATATTGAGTACAGACATTTCGTGATTTGAAGTCAACTTTAGTCAACATTGGGCCAAAACAACACATACAGACTTCCGACTTAGACTTGTCACAGACTTTTCGGAACAGGCTGGTAGAACAACCTGTAGATGACTCCCTGGTCGGTAGACATAGTATATTGAGTACAGATATTTTGTGACTTGAAGTTAATTTTAGTCAACATTGGTCGGTAGCTTTACAAAGACTAATTTTTCGTGTGTTCGGCCCGGGGAATCAGAAAACGTGTGCAAGTGAAGCGTAAAAAGAATGATGTCGGTTTGTGAATTGGTGATTGTTTTGAGGCTTATCACACAAAAACAAACATTTAATAAACGGATGCTATCTTCACATCACGTTGCCAAGCATCTGATAACCCTGAAAAAGGTATGTTAGAATAGTAGTATTATCCAGTATAATTTCAAGCAACCAAACAAGTCCGCCTGCTCAGAACCCATACGCTGGGTCTGCGGGCAGATTGGACGTACATTTTAAAACCCAGCATATGGGCTCCTGGGCGTTTAAAGGTTAATTAAAGTTCTCCATCATTTTCTGTCCTCTGTATCTTCATCCGTTACACCAAATTTCCTCATTGAATTCTGAATGTTATTCTTCCAGGTTGTTCTTGGTCTTCCTTTTCTGCTCCTTCTTTCAATTTTCCATGCATAGACAGACTTTGGTAGTCTTCCATCCTGTATTATTCTTGTGTGTCCATACCATTTTAGCCTTCTGTGTTCAATCTCATCCATTATACTTCTTTCTGCAATCATCCATTTTCTAATTTCTGTATTTCTAATTCTTTCCAGTTGAGATTTTCTGGCAGCTTATAAAACATAATCATCATTACCTTTCATGTGTTAGTCCTGAAAGGAACAATCTACAGTCTACAAAACATTTTCCAATCATCTTTTCCTAGGTCATCCCAATGATCTTTTACCATTTATTTGTTACAGATACTGTCTCTTAAGTAATGTCTTTTTTTAATAAACTTTTATTTGTAATGTTTTCTGACAAGAAATTAAACTTCTCTTCAAAGTAGATAACATTAGATTGTAAGTCTTCAGCCATCTTTCAGTGAAGTTTATTATCTTGTGACGGTACCAGTCTTTGATTCTTAGTGGAAGAATTCATTGAGAATTCAGTGTTTTCAAAAATTCACACAAGATAGTAATCTGAAGATACAAAATCGGGGCTATATGCTGGGTATGGTAGCTGTTCATTTCCTTCCAATTCCTGAATTTTTGTCATAGTTGTTGATGTCAGATTTGAACCTGCAACCTTGAAAATTTCATAAACTTCCATTAATATTTAAAGGAAGTGACACTATGAGGTTTATTTTAATGAATGATTGAGTTAGAATTTAACACCTCACCTCATAATTGTACAGTTTATAAGAAGAGGTGTTAAATTCTAACTCTATTATTATTTTTGTTCCAATTTTGATGATTTTTATTTATATTTAACATTCATATTGATGGACAACTATTATTTTGAAAATAGAAATTAACTATATAGTTGATTTGGTGTTTACTTGAAGAAAATCCATGATGTATTTAATAAATAAAACTATCAAAGTTTTATATGGTTTTTATAAATATTTATTTTATTTAACATTCATAACAGCTGTTTCAATACACTGTATCATCAGATGAATGTCATAAATACAAATACAAAAATTAATACAAATAAATTTTTGTATTGTATTGTAAGCCTATATTTTCCCTTTACAGAGATTTAGGTGCTATCCCCCTACAGGGAAGAATTTGAACCATACTAATTTAGTTACACTTGTTTTGTATAGATGTCATTTTGAGTGGTCCGTGGTCAGCGTTCCGCCTCATACTGACATCTAGGAAACCAAGGTAGTACTAGGACGGGAAAATTCGGTAAATTTTGCTTAGAGGCCTTTTCATTCAGACTTAGGGATTTTTCACGAGCCCGAAAATCTTCAAACTCGGGACCCACGGCTTAAAGTCCCTCCCGGAGGACTTGCTCCTTGGATTTTTCCGTCCTAAAAAAAATCCATCGACCCCGACTAGGTTTGAACCCACGACCCTCGGGACCAGAGGCAAGGAGCATAATCACTAGTCCACCACATAAAATTTGAAAATGCAATAGGAAGTAACATTATGAGGTTATACTTAATAATTAAGTTTGGTCTATATATTCTTACCTCATATGGTTGTCTCTGTTGGATATATGTTTCAAGGCATGTTAGCCCCATCCTCAGCTAGTACAGACTGATTTTTCTCAAGTTGTCGGTCTGGGTTCTCGACTTGTGCTCTCTCTTTCTGTGGTCCAAAGAACTTGCTAATCAGGTTCCTTTCCCTGGGAATTTCAAAATTCATAATTCTCTCCTTGTTCTATATGTAGGTTTTTTCCCATATGGTGAGTTCATTTGTGAGAAAAATCAGTCTGTATTAGCTGAGGATGGTGCTAACTTGCATTGAAACATATATCCAACAGGAACAACAATATGATGTAAGAATATACAGACCAGACTTAATTATTAAATGCAAATATAAAACATATTTGAACAGAAATATTATACGCTCAGACCGGGACTTGATCCCCGGGACCCTTGGTTCTCTAGACCAAGTGCTCTACCACCTGAGCTACTTACTTTTCCCTTCAAATATGATTTATCCATCATTGAGATGTATGAAATTAATAATAAAATCAACAAATATAAAAATATATATTTATACACATAAATAAAAAAAATTATTTGTATTTATGGCATTTGTCTGATAAAGGTACAGTTTATTGAAACAATTGTTACAAATATTAAACAAAATAAATATTTATGAAATCATATAAAACTTTGATAGTTTTAGATGTTTTTATTATTAATTTAACACTTCTCACTGAAGGACAAATTATATTTGAAGAGAAAAATTGTATGTTCAGACTGGGGTTTGAACCCAGGACCTTTGGGTTCAAGCCCCAGTCTGAGCATATAATTTTTCTCTTCAAATATAATTTGTCCTTCAGTGAGAAGTGTTAAATTAATAATAAACATATGAAAGAAGCCCTACTGCCTTTATAAAGTAATGTTTAAATTCCCAATAAATGTCTTCTTAAATAGAAGGCACCATCTGCATAATTGAAGCAAAGGCTAGTAGCATTCGGCGATCGGGAATTAACAATGTATAAGAGAATAATTTGTGTTTGGATTGAAGTGCCCAGATAACTCAGCAATAGAGCATTGGACTAGAAAACCAAAGATCCTGGGTTCAAACCCCGGTCTGAGCATAGAATTTTTCTCTTCAAATATAATTTGTTAGTTTTATTTATTAAAAAGGAAAATTAATGCCTGAACTGGGATTTGAACCTTTGTATGAATGTGTGCTATCCAGGGCTTCTAATGCTACTGTTAATTTTTCTTTTTTCATATATAATTCTCTTTTCATTCGAGGCAGTTAACTGGGTTAAAATCCTGGTTTAGGCATTCGTTTTTCTTTTCAAAATAATAGTTGTTCCAATTGTTGAGAATAAAATTCCACATCGACTGCACACCTGTTTGGGACAAACTCCCAGTGAATCACACCTTCAGACACACAACATTACAGTAAAAACTGACATTATTTATGAGACAACCTAATATTTAAAAAATGCCTTAGGAATTCTGGATCTGAACACATAAATTAATACAACTTTAAAAGAACATCAGTTTCATTTTACTGGATTTCTTTCAATCCAATTTGATCCTGACTTTAGTAGTATGGAGGGGCAGCTATAGGGGTAGTGTCAGGATGACATGTCACTCCCTAAGATGAAAGAAAATAAAAAGAGAATAGTCAAATGCCAATTGAAAATAAAAAGAACATCTCTTTGAAACTGGTCCTGGATATACAAAATATGAGGTGAGGTGTAAAATCTGATTCATTTAATGTTTAATAAAAAGTGTTGTCTGTATCTTTACCTCATATTGTTGTTTCTGTTAGACATATGTTTCAAGGCTTGTTAGCCTCGTCTTCGATAGTTACAGACTGGTTTTTTTCAAGTTGTCGGCCCTGGATCTTGACTCCTACTCCCTCTTTCGTGGTCCAAAGAACTTGCTAATCAGGCTTTTTTCCCTGGGAATTTCAAAATTCATAATTCTTTCCTTGTTCTTCTGTATGTAGATCTTTTCCCATATGGTGAGTTCATTTGTGTTTTTTAACTGTTTTAATAATTTTTTTAAATTATTTTGAAATTCCTGGGGAAAGGAGCCTGATTAGCAAGTTCTTTGGACCACAGAAATAGGGAGCAGAAGTCGAGATCCAGAGCCGACAACTTGACAGAAACCAGTCTGTAACTACTGAAGATAAGGCTAACAAGCCTTGAAACATATCGAAATTCATCGGAGAACATTTTTTTTTGACATCTCACCTCATAGTTTTCATGTTTTTCGTGATACTGCAGTTTCAAACGTGCTCATGTTCATCCTCAGCCATATGTCTAACAGAAACAACAATATGAGGTATTAATCATTCAAAATATCTCTGCAGGCGGAAGAATTACGAAGCTTTGTTTGTTACTACACGTGACGTCATATAAGACAGTATACACTGTCAGCGTCCCACGTCCCATTCCCCTCAGCACTTCTAGATAGCAGTGTCACGTGTTCTATTCCTGTATAAACACGACTGCAGTGCCCTCCGTCAACAACTGCGCTTACTCCTTAAACGGGTAATAAGTATAATACAGACAACACATTTTATTAAGTAAAACCTCATAATGTTACTTCCTATTGTATTTTCATTTCATGTTTGTTAAGAGAATAGTTATTTAATATTAAAACAGTAAACTTACATACTTACTCACTGGCACTATCAAACCCGGAGGTTCATGGCCGCGCGGACATGAGCTCTCCATACATCCCTATCCTGTGTCAATGCTTTCCAATCATTCCCTGTATAATCTACTTACATAACAGTTTAACATTTAAAATAAAATTCTTACCACCTCACATCATATCCTGACTTCTAATTAGATTAGTTTCATAACCTTACTGGTTACATCTTCAGTAGTTACAGACTGATGTTCAATTGTCCAGGAGCACTGCTTCTTACTCCATGTGTTTGTAGACCAATGAACCTCCAAATCAATTTCCCCAGGAATTTCAAATTTCAACCCAAAATTAATTAATTTTGAAATTCCATGGGAAGTTGATTTGATTCAGAGGTTCATCAGTCCACCAACAGATGGAATAAGCAGCAGTACTCCTGAACAACAGTCAATACATTGACTGAAAAATTACTGATGATGAAACTGCCTAGGTTTTGAAACCAGTTTTAGTAGAAGATATGATATGAGGTGAGATAAAAATAATTTTATCTTAAATTATCATTAGTTCTGTTATTTTAATATTTGAAGGAAGTAACACTATGAGGTTTCTTTTAACTATTATGAGTTAGGGATTTAGACTAACCTCATATTTTTTTTATTTTTCTTGCTGACTAGTTTTTTGCGCCTTTGTGATATTGTCAAACTGAGTTAGGAAGCATTGACAATATCACGAAGGCATGATGAAACTAGTCTGCAAGAAAGAAAAAAAGAGGTGATTCTAAATCCCTAACTCATAATAATAATAATTATTATTTATAGGAAAAACACCCAGTTGGCAGGCCAAGAATGAGGTGGGAGAATAATATTAACCATGATTTGAGGAAAGTAGATTATACAGGGATGATTGAAAAGCATTAGTTCAGAGCTTTATCCCTATGGCCATGAACGTATGGGTTCGATAGTGCCACAGAGTTAATTGTTAGTATTATTGTTATTGTTGTCACTACATGTTGAACTATAGGTTTCTACTGGTAGTTTGTATTTTCATACAGATTTTGCACTTTGACCTTATTTGCTAACAATACTTCTTCTCTCCAATGTTCTGTAAATCTAAAATTACTAACATGCCGTGATTATGGAAAGTTTGGGAATCACCTGTAATGTCTTCCATTAAACGGTACTAAATAAATATTTATAATTATATTTAATGCACAAGCCAAAGAGGCAAGACAAAGACTGAATATGGCCTAATGCTCCCAAGTTATATAATATATGAATATATCTTAATGTATATGTGAGACAAATAATGTCAAAAGAAATGTATTATTCCAAGCACTGGTAATCATAGGAAAATAACAGTATACAGTCATCTGTTTCATCTCATAATAATTCTTTTAATTTTCTCAAAAAAAACTTGAGAGGTGCACCATACTACTTGCACGATAGATATCCTATATGTGTGTGTGTGAAGTTAAAAACAAATTGGTACCTTGAAGGTCTGCTATACCTTATCCACTCTTAGAGTGATCAAAACATAAACAAACACAAATTGTATCCTTCTGCTATTTGTGCCACAATTACTGTCACATTGACAGGAAGCACATGTGAAGATATAAGACCTGTGATCATTGAATGGGGTACATTACAAGAAAGCTGGTGAGATTTTTCACTGAACTTGTGAAATACATTTAAAATAAGTGTTTTTTGACCATTAGTCAAAGGTTTGACAGACTTGTTTTTTAAAAATATGAATGGTAGAAGACTCAACACATTCAGCCATTTTGTTGCAACAGAATCGACTGAAGCATGACTCAAATGCATCATCCATATGTAATAAAACTATTTTAATTTTTAAATATTGATTAGATATATTTTATAATGTTTCCTTCGTTTTGAATATTATTATTTTCATTCACGAAGAATAATAAGTATATTCAGAGGACATATTTTTAATTTAATGAAGGGAGCTACTTTTTCGCATACTTGTTGCTTCTGCATCGTACATCAGCAACCATAACCAATGAAAAGCAACTAGGTCGCATGGTTTGTTTTGATGAGGATCACTTTAAGAGCGGATAGTCTTAATATCCTCTACTATTCAGTTTTGTTCTAGAGCATGCTATCAAATTTTAAGAGGATGAAGAAGGCCTACAACCCAATGGTGTTAATATGTTTTAGTTTATGCTGATGATATAGTATTATTAGCGACAGAGAGGAGGTACTAAGTGTCAACACGCACTCTATTGATAACAATAAGAAATTGGGGCTGGAAGTACACATCAATAAAACTAAATATATGTTCACACATAGAGATACATTTTACAGTATAATGGAAATGGACAATTAATGGTAAATGAGGGAAATTTTGAAGAAGTGGGCTGAATTCAAAATAACTACTATCTATTTCAAATGTCTACGCAGCAAGAGTACACACAGTTGTCTAGCCTTGAGGCTGGCGTTGGACTCTCATTGGCTGTTTCCCTCATTATCTCACCAAATAGCCAATGAGAGTCCAATGCCAGCCTCAAGGCTAGACAACTGTGTGTACTCTTGCTGCGTAGACGTTTGAAATAGAGTGTAGATACAATAATTACAAACAGGAATGAGATGAACAAAGAAATTAAACATAAACTTAATTCTGGAAATGCATGCTATTATGTATTACAGGGACTCTTATCATCCCAACTTCTCTAAAAATGTTAAACTTAAAATATATGAAGCTTTTATTTTCCCATTTATATTGTATGGATGCAAAACATAGACTTGTACTGTAAGGTAGGAGAAAATATTACGAGTATTTGAGAATAAAGTTCTTAGGAAAATTTTTGGAACAAAGAGAGTTGAATAGAGAGACAAATGGAAAAGACTGCATAACAGTGACCTACATGATCTTTATAGGAAACCAGATATAATAGATGTTAAGTCTCATAGGCTATGATGTGTAGGATACGTGGCACAAATGGGGAATGGAAGAGAGGCATGAAAGTTTCTTGTAGAAAACCAGAGGGAAAATGCCCAGTTTGTAGACCAAGAATGAGGTGGGAGAATAACATTAACCATGATTATAGGGATGTATGAAATGCTTATGTCCATGACCATGAACCTACGAGTTCGATAGTAGCACTGAGTTAGTTAGTTATCCTGAAAATCTGATCTTGCCCTTGTTAGAGGCATTTCTCTACAATAGTAAAGTAAATCCTTGACTCGTCTTGGGGGTAGTGCTAGGACAAGGGAGTACTGTATGGTCTTATTTTTAAACTCTGATATTAAAATTATTTTTTAATCAAAATTAAAGTGGGAAGTAACACTATGAGATATTTACATTAATGAATGAGTTGGAGAAAATGCTTTTAATATCTCACCTCATAAAGTTGCGTGTCTTCACGATACCGGTTTCAAAAGTGTAGTTTTACTTCCATCTTCAGTCAAACTCCAACTGTTGAAATTTCTCCATCAACACTATCTTCTGAACTGCCATTTGGTGTCGATTTTATGAACTTGGAGATCAAATTACTCTCGTTGGGAATAACAAAATTCATGGCTTTATATTTATTCTTCTGAATGTATATCTTTTCCCAAACTGTTAATTCTGTTAATTTCAAAGTTAATGTCCCAGATAGTAAAAAATATGGAATTTATGAAATTGGGTGCAGTGCTTCAAGAAAGTATATGTAGGAAAACTGAAAGGAATTTATAAACTCGTTTAAAAGGATACTTTAGAAATATTAAAAATGGTGAAATTGAAAAATTGGCAATTGCCATTCACAGTTTACTAGAGAACCACAGAATTGGAAGAGAAACTACACTTATAAGATGTGTGGAGAAACCTTTGAAATTAACAGTTTGGGAAAAGAATGCATTCAGAAGAATAAATATAAAGCCATGAATTTGGATATTCCAAGAGAATAATTTGATCTCCAAGTTCATAAAATTGACACCAGATGGCAGATCAGAAGGTGGTGTTATTGGCAAAATTTAGACAGTTGGAGTTTGACTGAAGATGGAAGTTAAACCATACTTTTGAAACTGGCATCATGAAGACATGCAACTTTATGAGTTGAGATGTTAAAGCATTTTCTCCAACTCATTAAATTAATTAAAATTTTTATTTAATTTTTGCTGTCAAAGAATAATATATTTTAGGATGATTAATGTGTGGCTCCATGGTGCAAGCAGTTAAATGCTCATCTCACTGCTGGAGTTTCAGTCACTTCATGTGTGTTTCATGATGGACAAAATGAAGCTTGGGGAGGTTTCTCTTGGGGTACTTTGTTTGCTAGTAAAGCTTATACATTTTCAGTGCCTAAACTGGGATTTGAACCCAGGATCTCTGGAATCGTAGGCTTTGGAGGTTTGACATGGGAAGATGCAGCAGCTGTAAAAACCCGAAGATAGATAGATCTCTGGAATTCTATTCCAGTGCTTTATCCATTAAGCTATCTAGCCTCTTGATTCAGACATTGATTTTACTTTTACTTATATATTGCTCATTTGCAAGAAGAGTGACATAACTAATAAAAAACGTAGTTTTTCAAGAGATGCATTTAAAGGTTTGAAATCAATAGAACTTTGCCTCTATTTGCCATAAATATCAAATTATTATACCACCTCATTGTATACAATCGCTTATGTTGTTCTTCCAGAATATAGAACTGAGTTTCGTCTTCCATGTAGTGCCAATAACATAAAATTGGCAATTTTTTAGTTCTGTCACTCTTCTCGAAAATGTGCGAGGATTATATTATAATCCCATGCACTTAGAGTCGAGAATCTTCATTCTACACATTTCTTAGCAGTTTCTTACTCAGGTAGACTTTTTTGGTGAAATTTTAACATTACCTTTATGGTTGGTATAGCTTAATTTTCAATGTTCAACATCACAAACTCCACCTTAGAAGAGGAGGTTGTATGGTTTGAAAATAATACTGGAATATTTCCTTCCTTAGAGGAAACAGACTATAATTAAATAATAGCATTTGTCATTATTTTGTATTTTTCTGCTTATTTCTTTTTTAATTTTGTCTTTATAAATATACAACTTTTTTATTTGTTTAATGTATTGTCCTCTAAAATGTGTCTTTTGGACTGTCAAATGATATAACAAGCACTGTGATGCCATTCCCTTGTGAGAAGAATGTTATGTGATGAAACACCTCTTTAATTTAGATGACTATTGTTAAATTTAATAATTTTGGGAGCATAATGTTGGGTGTCAATACAACGATAATGTACTTAATATTGCTTGATGATTATCCAGCAGTGAAATAATCTGGCAGCTAGTAGAAATGCTTCCATGTGTACAATTAAAATTAGTTCCTCGGTACTATTTATGTCTTCCAAATAAAGACACATTCCGATTTGCCAGATTCTGGCTATATTACCACCTCACTGGTTAAATGCAAATATTGCTTCCAGTTATACACTTTTATGTAAGCTGCTTTTTGTATACAATGTTTTCATGATTATAGCATTTTTATTCAAATAAAATAATATTCACTTCTTAACTTGATTGTTGATACAGGACATTTATGTAGATTATTTATTAGTCTTTTATAGGATCTCATCGACAAACTGTAAGGAATAATAAGTCATTAATTAAATATATGTAAAAAATAACACTATGAGGTTTATTTTAATTATATTGGAGTTGTATATTTTGACTCGCCTTGTGTTTCTTGATTTTACGGAGACAAGTTTCGTCGATTCTGTGTGACATTCTCGATGCTTTACAACTGTTGCCTTGCGGTTGTCCTTCCTGCAAGTTGACTTCTACTCCCTCTATTGGCTGAGTGATGAACTTCCAAATAAAATTTTTTTCTCTTTCACTGGGAATTTCAAAATTCATGGTTTGCTATTTATTCTTGCAGGTATACATTTTCTCCCAAATTGTGAGTTTCGTAGATTTTTCTAACTGTTTTAGTAATTTTGCCTTAGTTTAGTTAATAAAAATAAAACAATGAATTTTAAGGCAAAATTACTAAAATAGAAAAATCTAAGGAATTCACAATTTGGGAAAAAATTTACATCTGCAAGAATAAAAAGAAAACGTGAATTTTGAGAAACTAAGGCAAAATTACTAAAACACTTGCAAAACTCTAAGGAACTCACAATTTGGGACAAAATTTACATCTGCAGGAATAAAAAGAAAACATTGAATTTTGAAATTCCTGACGAAAGAGAAAAAAATTTGATTTGGAAGTTCATTGGTCAGCCAGCAGAGGGAGCAGAAATCAACTTGCAGGAAGGACAACAGCAAGGCAACAGTTGTAATGCATCAAGAATCTCACAGAAGAAATGAAACTAGTCTGCATAAAAATCAAGAAATATGAGATGAGTCAAAATATACAACTCAAACATAATTATGTCATACCGAGAGGGTTGTTTTTTAAGGAAAACTGTATTTACTTGCATAATTCACACCATTGCATAAACTCATGCACCAAGATTTTTTTACATTACATTTTTAAAAGATCCTTGTATGTATATTTCATGCATATAGTATTTTTTTAGTTTTCAACTGAACTTATTTTACTATCAGATTGAGTTGGGGCAGTATGAAATTACCTTTAACAAGTTTTAACATTGAACTTTTATAGGAATAAATCACTATGAGGTTGAATTTAAAATAAATTTAAATGTTTCATACCTCTTTTGTGCTACTAATAACCTGCATTCTTATGGTACAATACTTTTCCCCCTGAATAGCATAGTTTTCAAAAGCAATGCACAATAGATAAGGAATTTTATAAATGTTGTATAATAGAAGGTACAAGAAAAAGCCTGGTCATGGATATATATGAAGGGCTTTGGGCAATGACATGATAAGCCACATTCTATTACTAAATGTCATTTATTACATCACCATCATCATCCGGTATCATGGCAGCTGCTGCCGTCTTCCGGAAACCAAATGCCATTCTTCCCAAGTGGTGTATAGTGACACTCAGTTCATAACTCACCACTCTGTTTCATCGCTTGGATGCATAGTAATGATCTTTACAGTCATTTATTACAATGATAGCAAATAAATGTATTGAAATATCCATAAAATCATTTGTAAGTGTGCCAATGATAAGTTAAATCATATTGACACACAATGTATTAACAACAGTACTGCACAATTAATATTTATAATTTTTTGAAACATTAAAATCCTCATACCTCAGAAAGAACAACATGTGGCTTATCGTGTTATTGCCCTAAGCCCTTCATATGTCCCCTTAAACTTTCCTCACATAAATCACACATCCACTTTTTAGATTATAAAAATATGATAAAGAAATGCATGAAATATGCGAGTAAATATAATACATACTCTCAAACATTTGTCTGAATCTACAGATTATCCAGTGTTTTTCATATATTGTACTTTGTTTAAAATGTTTACTTTATGTTTCACAGGATGGAGCTTCCTCAAGACTTCCTTCCCATTCCTGACATCTCCTCATCCCTAAGAGTGTGTAAGTTATTCACAGATATTGGAATACTGTGCATCCAAGTGATGACACAGATTGCGAGGATAGCATTGCATGTTTTTGTTATGTACTGGTATGCATAGTGGTGTATAGTGACACTCAGTTCATAACTCACCACACCGTTTCATCGCTTGGATGCATAGTAATGATCTATTTTCAATATTTTTATTTTAATTCTTAGTTAAATATGGGAAATAACATTATGAGGTTCTTAATTCATAAATTAATGAGTAATTTTTACATCTTACCTCATGGTTTATGTTTAAGAAAACATAAACTATGAAGTAAGATGTAAAAATAACTCATTAATTCAGTTATAATGTCGGTTGAAAATGGAAGGTATGTGTCCTTTTGAAAACTGCAGTTCCCGTGTTTAAGAAAACATATACTTGAGGTAAGATGTCAAAAATGACTCATTAATTTATTTTAATTTTAAATTTATCACTCGCATTGAAGGACAGGGGGCACGCCGTAGCGTAGTGGTTAAGGCACTGAGCTACAAGCCGGAGGGTCCAGGGTTCAAGTCCCGCTGGGATCAGGATTTTTAAACTGACCCAAACCCTCTGGCGGCACTATGGCCCTGGGGTCGACTCAGCCTCTAACGGAAATGAGTACCAGACGCTTGTTCTGGGGGTAAAGGCGGCCGTCACGCAGGGCTGACAACCCGGCTGACATAAAGTGTCGATTGTCTAGAAAAAAGTGGGAGCCTTAACCTCCTACTACCCCAAGGGCCTCCGGGTCTGTTGTGGGATCACTTTACTTTTTATTGAAGGACAAATTAATATCTGAAGAGAAAAATGTATACCTAAACTGAGATTGGAACCCAATATCTCTGGTTCTACACATCATTGAACTAAAGCACTGTACTACTTTGGCATCTCATTTTAAAAGGAAATTTTTCTTTTTCTTATAGAATCAGCTTTACAATTTTAAATGTATTTTATCATTAAGGGGCAGCTCCATGGCACAAGCGGTTAGATGCTCACCTCTCACTGCTGGGGTACCAAGATCGAGTCTCGTTCACTTCATGTGGGTTTTGTGGTGGACGAAACGGAGCTTGGGTAGGTTTTTTTTGGGGGTTTTCCCCTGCCACAATTTCATTCCACGATTTGTCCATACTCTTCTCATCCATTTCATTCATCTGCCCCTGTGATATTTTTTTATCATTAAGGACGACTGCGACTTCAGGTACCAATTTTATAATTTTAACCTTATAGAATCGCACATGTCTGAGGCCGAAAACATATTGTACACGCCATCTGTGTGCTTCTTATTCAAGAAGACTTTTAATACAATTTTAACATTACTATTATATCAATCATCAGCACACCCTGGGTGGATCAAGGCTTCCTTCAGGCTTCTCTATCTCTGCCAACCATCCACAAACCCTTTTTCTTGCCTTAGGTCACCATTCTTTTATCAGTCCAGTTAAATATTGTATAGGCTTCTCAACAGTAGGATTTTCATAGGCTAGGATTGTCAATCCTAAGCCCAACCCCAACCTGGGGAACCAGGTCATTTGATTAAATATATGTAGGAAATAACACTGAGGTTTCTTTTAATTATTAATGAGTTGTATATTTTGACTCATGTCATATTTCTTGATTTTTATGCCGACTATTTTGTTGCTTCTGTGCGACATTCTGCATTACAACTGTTGCCTTGTGGTTGTCCATCTTGCAAGTTGATTTCTGCTCCCTCTGTTGGCTGATCGATGAAATTCCAAATCAAATTTTTTTCTCTTTTTCTTCTTGCAGATGTAAATTTTCTCCCAAATTGTGAGTTCCTTCGATTTTTCTAACTGTTTTAGTAATTTTGCCTTAGTTTCAATTGTTTTTTTCTGACCTTGTGTGAGAAGCTATTGCAGATGTTTCTATTTCTTCATTTTTAACATTTCTATGGTGTTCTTTTAATCTTGTATTTAAATTCCTTTTTGTTTTTCCTAAGTACATTTTTTCACAATCTTTATAATCAATTTGATAAATCCCTGATTTGTTACCATCTTCAATCTTTCAGGTTATTTGATTTTGGGATTTCTGTCCCCTAGATCAGTTGCTTTCACTGCAGCTCCAGAGGCTGACCTACCCCTTGCTTTTTCTGTCAGGGTGATCTCCCATAGCATTTGAAGATCCCTCTACACTGCAAAACAGCAGTTCCGTCTAAATTCTATGGAAAAGAGTTGCTTCTTCTGCCTTCAATGCCGTACCATAGGTTTCCTACTCTGCTATATTCGACATTGAGGTCTTTGCTGTAATTCTGGCTAGGCCCTCACAGTGTGTTATAAGTCGGGCCAACTGAACCCTGGTTTTTTTTAGAGGTGTTACTCCTCTATCACTCCCCTCTTGGTTCTGGATGTGACAGACAGAGCCTGGCTTCCACTTGGGCTCAGGTTGTGGGGTCACTATTATAGCTTATATTTTTTATGTTTTTGTTATAAATCTATCACTTGCACTAAAGGAGAAATTAATATTTGAAGAGAAAAATTTACTCCTAAAATAAAATAAAAACCTCAAAAATATAAGCTCTACTAGCTATAATAAAACTAAAAGTGTGACAGGCCTATAAGGCCCTTGGCCTACCAGTCGGCTGCTGGCCTCACATCCATATGTGTTAATCACAGTGGTAGATAATCATCTAGCCAGTTAGGGGTGACATGTGATCAGCATGTCGGGTCCCCCAGCCATTGTAACTAGTCTTCTCAACCTGGAGTTGCTACTTATTGTAACTACCCAAATGCCTCACGGTGCTGGATGGGCACCAGTCCCACACTGGCCAAAATTCCACTAGAAAATTTCTTCCCCCATGGGGACTCAAACCAGCGCAAGTCCCATAGCTCTGCACCAAGACTTCTTGCCTTAACCGCTCGGCTATAGTGTGGGACTACTAGCTATAATAGTAGTGTTAAAATTTCATTAAAAGTTTTCTTAAATATGAAGCAATCAGATGGCATGTAGAAGAATGTTCTTGGCCTCAGGCATGCAGGAGAAATTTCAGTTTAAAGTGAGATGCCTAAGTAGCACAGTGATTCAGTGCTCTTGTGCATAGAACCAGAGACCTTGGTTCAAATCAGAATTTAGGCATACATTTCTTCTCTTCAAATATTAATGATCTGTATTTAACTTTTATAGGAATTAATCACTATGAGGTTTAATTTATGGTGAAATTAAATGTTTCTTACCTCTAATCATATACATTTTCTAATTTGTTTCAAACAAAGTTCTGAGGATGAGACAGTTATAGTCTCGAAATCGCGATCAACTTAGAAAATTTATATGAGGAGAGGTAAGAAACATTTAATTTCACCATTAATGATGTTTTAGTTATTTATTTAATACAGTTAGAAATTATAAGAACAAATAAGAAACAGGCACATTAAAAAATTAGCCTTAACTCTGGAAATGTCCAATGTTGTAGCCAAGTGGTCTAAAGTATCATTAGTTCCTTCGGTACTATTTATGTCTTCCAAATAAAGACACATCCAGCTTTGTTAGAAATTTCTTCTTCCAAGAGGACCTTAAGCAGGGCAAGTCCAATGGCATTATTTCACTCCATCAGAAGAATGTTTTATATATATATATGATATTCATCTGATGAAGATCCGGTGTATTGAAACAGTTGTTACGAATGTTAGATGAAATAAATATTTATGAAAATCATATAAAACTTTTATGGTTTTATTTATTAAATACATAATGGATTTTCTTTAAGTAATTGCCTCTTTTGTTCAATGCCATAATGAATGAAATTACAAATAATAATTATAGGGGAAGGCAAAAAACCAGACATGAAAACCTTCATCTTCGCTGTCGATGTAATGATTTGGGGAAATTAAAAAAAAATACCATAGAACACAGACTTGAACATTGGAAAACAGTTTCAGAAAAACATGGTTTAAAAATAAATATTGAGAAAACGGCAGTCATGAAAATATGTAGAAACCAGAATGATTATTGGAATATTAAGTTACAAGTATAAATATACAAAAAGTGGGAAAATACAGACTATAATCAGTAAAAGAATAGAGAAAAGTTTATAATTTAACTAAACAATTAATCTGGAATAAAGATATACCCACCAACAGTAAAATGGCAATGTATAAAACTTATTTGAAACCAGTTCTAACATATGCAGCTGAGACTTGGACATATACAAAGAAGAAATTGAGCAGAATCCAAACTACAGAAATGAAATTCTTATGTGGAATGGTACATAAAACAAGGAGAGATAAGAGTAAGGAATGACAAAATCAGGGAGACATTAAAAATAGAAAAATTAACAACATGCATGAAAAAAAGTAGACTCAAATTGTTTGGACATTTAAAATAGAATGGAAAAGGAAAGACTACCACAAAGACTGTTAAATCTCAAGATACAAGGAAAACAACCACGAGGTAGACCATGAGAAAGATGGATTAACCAAGTGAAGAAAAGTCTACAAGAGAGAGGATATGACTGGAGAACAAAAAAAAGAAGCAAAGCATGGGAAGATAGAGATGATGATGATAAATCACCAAATCATTGATTATATATATTTTTTTTATTTTCTTTAAAACAGTTAATTACAAAGACAACTAAAACTGTGCAGGATGTCACAAATTGGATGTAGGATTAACACTGAATGAAATTCCTTCCACAGTTATAGAACTTCCAGGAATCTGACCAACAGGCAGTTCTGATGCACGTGCCTGGAAAATAATAAAACAGTTTTTACTACATCTAATATTGCTAACACTATTACATTGAGCAACAAAAAAGAAACTTTTTTTGTCTCAGAAAGAAAAATATGTGATTCTGGTAGTATTTTTTCTCCTGAATTAAAATATATCGGTTTTTCTCCATCACGCAAGGTTTCCAAGAGACAGGCATTTATAATTTCAAACACTTTAATATTTTCTACATTTGTAACTACACAATATTCGAACATTCGGACTCGCCTAGAAAGTAAGAAATTATGATTTTCTGCTATATTTCATCTGTGGAGCATCCCTCTTGATGGTCCAACAATAATCGGCCAGCATATTAGGATTCCATTTGCCTTGATATCTCTTTTTCATAGCTGAAATCTCCTAAGTTAGCTCATTTGGTTTTATTTTACAATGGACAAATGGACGAAAAAATGTTTATTAAAAAAATAATGTTAAAAATTCCCAAATTTATTATATTAGAAAATAATAATAATTATTTAAATCCATTAATTGAAATTTAAATAAAAAAAAACTGTGGGTGATGGAGAAATTCCAAATACATATTTGAAAACATGATAAAAAAACTGCATTAAGTACAACTATTGGTACTCATGAGACAAAAATCATGTTGACCAGTGTTATTAATGTGTCCGCAGCTGTGATCTTGAGGTAGCATACTGCCTTGTCATGTGGGTTCGATTCCCAGTCAGGACAAGCTTCCTGGGTTTTTCCTTACCTGTAAGACAAATATCAGGTAGCTTTAAGACCCAAAAGGACCCCCGAACATCATCATCTTTCACCAGTGTGGAAAGCAATGGAAGCTATCACACCTACAATTCCCTAGCAAAGTTGCAAAACAGAGCAAGAAAATGCTGTGATTGCAGTGAAAGACCTGCCCTAGAGCAGAACCCTATAGAATAGAATAGGTTATTAATTAAATTAATATTAAGAAGCTAAAGCTATTGCTATCATTGAAATAAGTAAATTAATAAACACAAGAGTTATTAATATTAGTACAAAGGGTGTTCCATGTCTTGTAAAGCTAGGGTGTTTTTCATAATTTTTTTAAAACTCTCTACCCATTTTGGTTGTATATTTAATTTAACATTTTCCAGTCCTGGACAGAATTTTATTTCAGAAAGAAAAATTAATGTTCAAACCAGGACTCAAACCCTGGATCTCACTACCACATTAACCATTACACCATTCGAGGTACATTAAGACACAATGGAAATCCACACAATTATAGCATTATTAAGTAAATTAATTTACACAACTAAAATATTGCAATCAATGGTAAAGAGAAAAATTTATATTTAAATTAATATTGGGAAGTAAACATTATGAGGTTATATCATTAATAGTGAGTGGAGAACATATTTTTAATGACTCACCTCATATAATTTCAAATTTCTTTGATACCGGCGGTTTCAGACAATATCTTGTCCCTCTTCAGTCATGGCTTCCAAGTGGAAGCCTCATATAATTTTAAATTTCTTTGAAACCGCCGGTATCAAAGAAATTTGAAATTATATGAGGTGAGTCGTTAAAAATATGTTCTCCACTCACTATTAAAAAAATTTATGTCTAACCGGGAATTGAAACATCCCTTCATATCTTATTAAAATGTATAAGTCATTCAAGTTTATTTGTGAATGATGGTTCATTGCATTGGATGTGGATCAAGAGAGTAAATTAAGGGTGGATTTATATGTGGATGGGAAGGAAGCCTGAATTAGTTCAGTGTCTAGAGCATCAGCACGTAAAGCTGAAGAATCAGAGTTCGATTCCCGGTTCAGGCATAAATATTTCTTAAGTTATGTAGATAGGAAATAACACTATGAGGTTTTTTAATATTGTTTATTCTTTCTTTCACTCACCTCATACTTCATAACTCCTCGCAAACCCAGGGTTTCGTTACATCATTTGTGACATTCTCAATGCTGTGTCACGTTCACAACTGACGTCCAAGGCCTTCTATCCTGCAGATGGACGTCAGTTGTGAACGTGACACAGCATTGAGAATGTCACAAATGATGTGACGAAACCCTGGGTTTGCAAGGAGTTATGAAGTATGAGATGAGTGAAAGAAAGAATAAACAATATAAATATTTCTCTTTACCATTGATTACAATAGTTTAGTTGTGTACATTAATGTACTTATTTCAATCATAGTAATAGCTTTAGCTTTTTAATACTAATTTAATAAAGTTTTACAACTATTCATTTATCTCAGTTTCTGATTTTGGCACTTGGATCACTATTGCTAAACACCATCCAACTAAAATTTCATGGTACAAGAGATCTAGAAGCTCTTGGCCTACTAGCTTGCTCCTGACTTCACATCAGAGAGGTGGTTGACTATCCAGCCAGTATATAGTGGTAATATGTGGTCAGCAGGTCAGATCCCCCACCTGTTATGTTTAGTTTTTAATTTTAAATAGGAAAAACAAATTCCAGGCATGACAAACATAGAAGACTCTTGGTCTACAAACTGGCTGCTGACCTCACATCCACATGTAGTTGTTAAATATTTATACTGTACCACAGGTTTCTTGAGACCGCCCCACATGTAGCCAGTGAACATTGTTTTCGAGGAATGTGCCCACAAGAAATCGCCTTGACCATCACTTCTACTCCATTTGAGAAGAATTATTCCTGCAAGCTTCTCATCCACCTCCCTTAAAAATGGAGATTCTGAAAAAGAAAATGAGATTACTTATGCAGAGTGAGAGTGTCTGTTTTTAAAAAATGCAAACGACAGTGACTGTCCTCATTTATGCAAATACTGGTATCTAATATTGAACGACTGGTGATGATGGCATATACCTTGCTCTCCAATATTTTGATATAATGAGGTCGACTAGATAAATCTGCAGGTTGAAAAAGAGTAAGTATGAATTCTGAAAGTACTTGTTTGAAAACTGATAAAAATTATTTCAGCAGCACTTATTTTTGAAAGTTATGAATTTTCTTTTACTTTTTGTTAAGAAGTTACTTTGGCATATTATGATCAACCAAAATTGTTTATTAATGAATAATTGTAATAAACAGAGCTTCTGTTTGGAAAATTAGCATGGCTGTCATTTCATGTGTCAATATAATGAAATAAAGTTATGGGACGTAAATTCGATATTACAATGCGCTAATGACTTACACCTGGACCAGGAAATACTTCCGATTGAGGGTCTTTCCACTTTTCAGCGGTTGCCCTTTTACCAGCCGGCTGCTGGCCCTTCACATCCACACGTGTCAATCACAGAGGTAGATGATCAACAGCCAGTGTAGGGGTGACATGTGGTTAGCATGTCGAGTCCCCCAGCCGTTATAGCTGGTTCCTCAACCTGGAGCCGCTACTTATTGTAGCTACCCAATTGCCTCATGATGCTGGGTGGGCACCGGTCCCATACTGGCCGAAATACCATGAGAAAATTTCTTCCCCCATGGAGACTCGAACCAGCGCTAGTCCCGTAGCTCTGCGCCAAGGCTTCCTACCTTAACCGCTCGGCTATGGCGCGGGACAGGAAATACTTAAGAATTAAATTACTATTTTTAATACCTCACCTCATATCCTTTATTCTTCTAGACTGCAGTTTCCTCCATCTTCAGTAGCCTCTCTTCGAGCGGTGTTATGTCGTTTCTTGGCAGTTTTTTTCTTCCTTCTATGGACCAATAAACCTCTGGATCAAATCAAAAGAGGTTTGGCCTCCCTTAACTTCTGCCTCCAATCATTTCTATTTTGTGCAGCAAGCCTCCAGTTGCGGCACTTAAGTAGGTTTGTAGCATCTTCCTTAATACGATCCTCCCATCGATTTTTCGGTCTTCCAACCCGTCTATTCCCCATAAAACTTGCTGTAATCACCTTTTTTGGTGTTCAGTCTGTTGAGAGCCTTTGTACATGGAGAGATTTTAGGCTCCCCAGTTTTATAAAGGATTCTAACATTCCAAGTGCCAATTTGTAAGTCCATTTTTCTTTGCTTTAGTCATTGTTGTAGACCATCATTCCGAGGCATGTTGGGTTTCTGAAACATATTTGTTTTCTATGGGGTAGGGATGTCAACCTCACGCCAACCTCCAGCAATCCTGGGGGGTCGATGATTTTCTGTTGGGGTTTTCTCCCTTAGCTGGTATGTCCCAATTTTTAAGTGTCGGGAACTCGCTTTTTCACCCCTGCACTTCTTAGTATTAACCAGGAGCCATGACGAGGACGTGGTGCATTGGGCTGGGCAGCAGTCCACCGATAGAAGGAAGAAAAAACTGCCAATAAACGACATAACACTGGTCGAAGAGAGGCTACTGACAATGGAGATATAGCTCTGAAACTGCAGTCTAGAAGTATAAAAGATATGAGGTGAGATATTAAAAATAGTAATTTAATTCTTAAATTAAATCTCAGTGTTTTTTTTTCTCCTGTGAAAGTTAAACAGGAAATACTTACTTACTTATTGGCTTTATGACCCTTTGAATCTAGCCATACCTTCTCCTTTGTTAGGAGGTTCTAGAACAAAATAATTTAGTTATATTGAACTTTTATGTGAAAAAATCACTGAGGTTCAGTTTAAGATTTAAATTAAAATATTTTATACCTCACCTCATATCCAGTCTTTTAATTGTACTGATTTCAAAGTCTGGGCACCTTTATCTTCAGTAATTTCTTGTCGACTAATGTTATGGTGATCAGGAGAACCACTTCTTAATCGATATAACATCAGTCAATAAGAAATTACTGAAGATGAAGCTGCCCATGCTTTGAAACCAGTATAATTAGAAGACTGGATATGAGGTGAGGTATAAAATATTTTAATTTAAATCTTTAATTTAGTTATGCTTATTTCCCTAAAGATGTCACGAATGGATGCGACACAATGAGACATCTAATAGGCAACTAATAATTAACTTTTTAGGAGATATTATTTATTTAAGTAAAATTTTATCAGCTCACCTCATATTTTTCTTTTTCTTAAACTAGTTTCGGGACCTCCTCCAGTTCCATCCTCAGTATTTTCATGACTTGTTATGTTGTCTTGAGGAGGCTACTCTTCAATATGACATAACAATGGCCATGTAAATATTGAGGATGGAACTGAAGAAGGTCCCAAAACTAGTTTAAGGAGAAGAAAAATATGAGATGAGGTGATAAAATTTTACTTAAATAAATAAGGTATTTTGATGTAGTAATTTAAATTTTAACATTTGCAATGATGGACAATTATATTTTGAAAAGAAAAATTAATGCCTAAATTGGAATTTGAACCCGAAATTTGTAACGTATTACTTGGATGATAAAAATTGGTAAATATGATTAGAGGCCTATGATATGAGGTAAAGTGTATATTTCTGATTCAAACTGTTGACAAATTTCCTAACAATGTTACTTACTGCACTACAAGCCGGAAGGTCGAGGGTTCGAGTCCCGGTGGAGATAGGATTTTTAAAAGCTGACCCAAACCTTCTGGCGGCACTATGGCCCTGAAGTCAACTCAGCCTCTAACGGAAATGAGTACCAGATGCTTGTAATGAGGGTAAAGGCGGCCGTCATGCAGGGCTGACATCAAGTGCCGATTGTCCAGAAAAAGTGGGAGCCTTAACCTCCTACTACCCCAAGGGCCTCCTGAGGCCTGTAGTGGGATAACTTTACCTTTACCTTTTACTATCAGTTTTAAGAACAAAGTATTTTAATCAATGTTTTTATTATTCATTTCATACATCTCAATGATGGATAAATCATATTTGAAGAAAAAAATTATATGCTCAGATTGGGGCTTGAACCCAGGACCTTTGGCTTTCTAGGCCAATACTCTACTGACTAATTAATTCTGCATTGTTTTTTGACTCGCCTCATATTTCTTGTTTGAAATATGAGGTGAGTCAAAAAACAATGCAGAATTAATTAAAATAAACCTCATAGTGTTATTTCCTACTACATTACTTACTGACTCTTCAAATATAATTTATCCATCATTGAGATGTATGAAATGAATAATAAAAACATTGAAAGAAGCCATACTGGCTTTATAATGTAATGTAAAATTCCCAAATAAATGTCTTCTTAATAAAGAAGGCCGCCATTTGCAAGACAGAAGCAAAGGTTTCATAGCATTTGGTGCATTGGAATTAGCTTATATAAGAGAAAAATTTGCATTTAGATTGGAACTTGCTCAGGTAGCTCAGTCAGTAGAGTATTGGCCTAGAAAGCCAAAGGTCCTGGGTTCAAGCCCCAGTCTGAGCATATCATTTTTCTCTTCTAATATAAAGTATTTTATTACCTAAATATTTTGTTTTGAAGGCATTATGAAGTCCTGTTACAGTGCAGCTATTTTTCTGCACCTCGAGAGCTATTTCACGTGCTAACATGGTACGAACAAGGTGTTCTCCACAGCCTGATGTCGATGTGGCAATTGCTGGCATAGAGGTGACTTCATTTGTAGCCCAACAACCACATCCAAACGTAGCAGCCTGCACACATTTTATTTATGAGACCAAAAATATTTATATGTAAAAAGAAGGACACAGAAAGTGCCCAGTAGGTAAGCCAAGAATGAACTGGCAAAATAATAATCAAAATTACAATGGGAAATAACACAGAAGTAATTTACAATTTATAAATTGAGTTGGATAAAATGCTTTTTCATCTCACCTCATAAAGTTCCATGTTTTCACAATACCGGTTTCAAAGGACTTTGCTTTCATCATTAGTCAAACTCCGACAGTTGAAATTTTGCCGTTACCATCATCTTCTGAACTGCCATCTGGTGCTGATTTAATCTCTAAGTTCATAAAATCAGCACCAGATGCAGTTTGGAAGATGGTGATAATGTCAAAATTTGAACTGTTGGAGTTTGATTGATGATGAAGGCAAAAACCTTTGAAACTGGTATTATGAAAACACGGAACTTTATGAGATGTGATGAAAAAACATTTTATCCAACTCAATTTATAAAATGGCAGAATATTAACCATGATTTGAGAGAGGTAAATTATACAGGGAATGATTAAAACATTAGCTCAGGATAGGGATGTGTGGATAGTTTATATCTGCACAGCCAAGACTCATCGGATTTGATAGTGCCAGTGAGTAATTATACATTTCATAGCTTCATCTTTAAAAAATTAACTTTTCTACTAAATTTAAATTTAATCTAAAAATTCTTGGTCATAAATTAACAAACACAATTCTTCTACTAAAAAACTGAATCAGCAGATGGCTCTCAGATGAAGATGTAGACCAATGATAAAAAAGTGTTCTCTGTATAATTCTTACCTCATGTCGTTGTTTCTGTTAGACATATGCAAGGCTTGCTAGCCTTGTCTTCAGTAGTTACAGATTCTGAACATTTGTAAGTACAGAGTCTGTAACTACTGAAGATAGAGCTAATAAGCCTTGAAACATATGTCTAACTGAAACAAAGATATGAGGTAAGAATTATACAGAGAACACTTTTTAATAAGTAAAACCTCATAATGTTACTTCCTATTGTATTTTCAAATAGACCAATGATATTCAACCTGGGGTATGAATAACTCCATGGGTACTAGATGACTGCTTCTATGTCTATATACCCAATACCTCCCTGCATTTCTAACCAAGCTAATTTACTTAGGCCTTTTTTTTAAACTTTTATAGGTATTAATCACTATGAGGTTTAATTTATGTTGAAATTAAATGTTTCTTACCTCTCCTCATATAAATCTTCTAAGTAGATCGTGATTTCAAAACTATAATGGTCTCATCTTCAGTACTTCTTTGGTGACTGATGTTATGTCGATCGGAAGAAACTCTTCTTCTTCCCTCTGTTAGTGGACCGATGAACCTCTGGATCATGAACTTATGAACTTTGAAATTCCCACAAATTTTTACCTGATCCAGAGGTTCATCGGTCCACCAACAGAGGGAAGAAGAAGAGTTTCTTCCGATCGACATAACATCAGTCGCCAAAGAAGTACTGAAGATGAGACCGTTATAGTCTTGAAATCGCGATCTACTTAGAAGATTTATATGAGGAGAGGTAAGAAACATTTAATTTCACCATTACTTAGTCTTGTTTACCTATAGATATCAACAAGTGATGTGGTTAGTACATCACATCAATGAGACATCTAGTATGCAACTAAGGTATTACTTGGATGATGAAGGTGGGTTAAATTTTACAGAAAGGCCACTTTATTCAGACTTGCAGTTCTTTTATGATTCTGAAATTCTTCAGACAGGGACCCATGGCTTAAAGTCCCTCCCAGAAGATTTATTTCTTGTATTTTTTCACCCCAAAAATCTATCAATCCTGGGCAGGTTTGAACCTCCAACCATCGGAACTAGAGACAAGGAACATAATCACTAGACCACTGCGGCTGACTTAGGGAGATACAAAATTTAAAATCACAATTACTCATCTTCCTTTCCTCTAAAATTATTTCTGTGATCAGGGTTTCTCTGTGTTGACAGCAATCAAAACAAAATACACTCATAATTTCTCCCAAATTCATGGGGGTCATTTATGTTGTGGGTATCTTCTGCTTGGTATTAACCCATTACATCTTCTTCTTCTTCCTTCCTTCCAAGTATTAGGCCAAGGCCTGTTACGATCCTATAGAAAAATTTCCCTCCAGCGTTTCATAGGACGGCCCAGTGATCTTCGTCCTCTTGGTATATAATTATAAACAGCTTTGGGGATCCGATTTGAACTCATTCTTTCAAGATGGTGTTTCCAATTTAGTTGGTACTGTTTAATATATTCCAAAATTGGCATAGTCTTCAATTCTTTTAAGATATCGGTGTTCCTTTTCCGATCCCATCTAGTGTAACCCGCTGTTCTGCGCATGAATCTCATTTCACAAGCCGTTATTCTGCTTTCATGTTGTCTTTTTAGTGTCCATGCTTCACTACCATAGGTCAACACTGGTCTAGCCAAAGTGTTATATAAACATAATCTGGGGTCCTCATCTAGGGGATATGTGGATGGCGACCAAAAGGTGCCCAAGCTGAGCAAAACATTTCTTCCACTTACTTGTGTTTTGCACTCTTTTAACTTTACTATCTAACCTCTCTTCGTTAACTCTTGTTTTTTTCGACCCCGACGCTATTAGGGCATCTGAGGGCTAGGGAGTCTTTCCTTTATTTTCTTTTCTTCTCCAGAAAAGCCTGACCAGAGGCTACAAGATGGCAGCCCCATCACTGGTCTTGCCTTCCTTTGGCGAGCAACCAATCGAAGGGACTATTATTATGCTTTCAAGTCTTATACGAGAATTTACTGGAAGGATCAAACTAACCCATTACATACAGGAATATATTGAACAAAAGAGGTTACTGTGGTTTGGACATGTTAAGTGGATGCCATTACACTACTAAGAAAAACACAGGAAATGTGAATAAAATAGGAAGTGACCATTGGAAGACCAAGATTTAGGTGGAAAGACCAGATATGGAAAAACCTGCAGGCAAGAGAAGTAGAATGTCCCACACCATAGCTGAGTGGTTAAAGCAAGATGCCTTGGTGCAGAGCTACGAGACTTGTGCTGGTTCGAGTCTCCATGGGGGAAGAAATTTTCTCATGGAATTTCAGCCAGTATGGGACCGGTGCCTACCCAGCATCATGAGGAATTTAGGTAGCTACAATAAGCACCATCTCCAGGTTGAAAAAAACAGCTATAACATGTCATGCCTATACTGGCAGGATAATTGTCTCCTTTGTGATTAACACATGTAGATGTGAGGCCAGCAGGGCTAGTAGACCATGGGCCTTCCAGGCCTGTTGTGCCATGGAGTTTAAGATGGGTAGAATGGGCAACAATCATGAACAAGATATACTGGGAGGATAGAGATGTCTGGAAGAGGCTAAAATAGAAACATCCTATAGGTATTTCTGCTATTTTTTTGTTACCTCAGATCCCATACTGTCAGATGTCTTACTGTATTGTAGCCTTGTGTCTCCCAGCTTCATTTGATCAGTTTTTCCTTAGGAGCTGCATCTCAAATCTTAATTGTTATCTTATCTTTTAGACTAATGACCACTGTATTACTGTTTATTAATAACCTGTATAAATTAGTTACCTGGCCCACTCTGCCTGGATGTTTAAGTGCTATGCCACCACTGGAGGAAGCTGCTGCCACGTTTCCATACGAGTCAAGACATACTGCTCCTACTGTATCAAGAGGTGTTATGATCTGTAAAATTTAAGACACATTATACCAAAAGTTTTGTATATATAGATCTTATAGTTTTGTCCTACACCATGGCAAAGAGGTCTAGAGTTATAGGACACATACTAATTCAAATGCTCTTGGGAGAAAAGTTTCATCCAATGTATAGGATTGTGCCCACACAACATCATGAATAATTTGGGTAGCTAAGATAAATAGTCGGCTGGGGGACCCGACATGCTAAACACATGTCACCCCTACACTGGCTCGATCATCTATCTTAGTGATTAACACATGTGGATGTGAGGCCAGCAGCCTGCTGGTAGGCCAAGGGTCTTCTAGGCATGTCATGCTTGAAAAAAAAAAAGATAAATAGTAGTTCTAGGTTAAGGAAATAAGCAACAACTTGGGGACATGAAAATTACATGTCACCCATATTGCTGGCTGGATTATTGTCCACCTCTGGATTAACATGTGAAGATGTGAGGCTATCATCTGGCTGGTGATCCAAGAGTCTTCTAGCCTGTCATATCGTGGATCTGCATAACTTACTTTTAAATGAAGTTGTTATACGGTGTCTTTATTATAAATTTAACACTTCTCACTGAAGGACAAATTATATTTGAAAAAAAAAAATGTTTAGACTGGGGTTTGAACCCAGGACCTTTTGGCTTTGTATGCCAATGCTCTACCAACTGAGCTATCCTATACTCCAATCTAAATGCAAATTTTTCTCTTATACATTATTTATTCCCGAGAACACCAAATGTTACAGACCATTACTCGATCATACAAATGACGGCTTCTTATTTAAGAAGACTTTTATTGGGAAAGTCTTCTTAAATAAGAAGCCGTCATTTGCATGATCAAGCAACAATTCATAGCATTTGGCACTCTCATGAATTAATAATGTACAAGAGAAAAATTTGCATTTAGATTGGAGTGCTTAGGATAGCTCAATCGGTAGAGAGCATTGGCATACTAAGCCAAAAGTCCTGGGTTCAAACACCAGTCTAAGTGTATTTTTTCTCTTGAAATATAATTGTTATATGGTTTTTAATCAAAATTACAGTGGGACGTAACATTATGAGGTAATTTTCAATTTATAAATGAGTTGGAGAAAATACTTTTATATCTCACCTCATAAAGTTCTGTGTTTTCATGATATCGGTTTCAAATGTCATTCACCTTCATCTTCAGTCAAACTCCAACTCGTGAAAAATAAAAACTTTTCTCCAAGTCATTTATAAATTGTTATGTGAAGGGTACAGAGAAAGAACCAGGTAAAGCCCTTTTTTGTTAAAATTAAATTTGAGGTATCAGAGTCTCCATGGAAAACACTATAATTTAGAAGTGTGAAACAGTAAAAGATACAGAGTTGTAAAGCATCGAGAATGTTGCACAGTTAGCACGAAACTAGCCTGCATAAAAATCAAGAAATATGAAGTGAGTCAAAATATACAACTCAAATATAAGTAAAAGATACAGTTTGGTCATGGGTTTATTTACCTCCAAAGTTTGGGATTCAGCTAAAGTGTTGTTGTACAACTGAAAGTATGTTTTCTAGGTTTCAAGGAAAAAAAAATGACTTACCTGGTTTTTTCCCTATACCATTCATATGTAAATTTATTTACTCAGATTGATCAATGATTTATTTTTTAAGAGAAAATTGTCTGCCTGAACCGGGATTTGGATCCAAGATCTACATTATGCTATCGAAGCATCCCTGCTGAAACACAAATGTTTTTCTCCCTTATATAATCCTGATTTCCAGAGTAGTGTGAACCTTTGCTCACAACACATTAGAGCAGAGATGCCTGGATAGCACAATGGTTAGTGTGCTTGTGCATAAAAACAGAGGTCTTGGGTTCAGATCCCAGTTCAGACAGAAATGCTCTCTTAAAAAATAATTTATTGATCAATCTGAGTGTATAAATTTACAAATGACATCATAATAACAGCTTTACAGCTGTAATAGTAGTCTTCTTGAATTAGAAGGTACCCAATTGTGTTGTGAACAATGGTTCACATTCTGGGAAAATGGTGTTATATAAGAGAGAAACAAATTTGTGTTTGGGTAGAGATGACTAGATAACACAATGGATAGTGCACTAAAACCAGATGTCTTGGGTTAAAATCTTGGTTCAAGCAGAAATTTTTTCTCTTCAAAAAATAATAATTTGTTATACAGTACCTTATTAATGTAGATTTGATGTCTTTCCACTTTTCTCTTATAATGCTGATAACGTCTCATTGCCTTCTCTGAAAGTAAAAGCACAATTTACAAAGTAGAACTGCTTTTATTATGATTTTTATATGTGTTAATTTTTACTGTTCTAATCAGCCAGTTTTGAAAATTTATTAGCCTTCTTCTTCTTCTTCATCATGGATTGTTACAGCTGTCACCATCTCTTCGTCCCCAGTTGCCATCTTTTTCTATTTAGCATTCTGTCCACCGCTGTGGTCTCGGGGTAGCGTGCTGCCTTGCCATGCAGCAGGCCCGGGTTCGATCCCCGGTCAGGACAGTTTTCTGGGTGAAGTTTTTATCGGGGTTTTTCCTCACCTGTAAGACAAATGTCAGGAAAACTTTAAGGCCCAAACGGTCCCCGAAATCATATGGCCATCACAATCATCATCATTCATATTCATCTTAGGTTAAGCTTAAGATTAGGGACTCTCCTGGCACACCATTATCATCATCATCATCACCCATCATATCATCGGGGCAACATAACCCCGCCTTCCAGGCGCCCCAACCTCAGAAGTGGGTTACAAGTACGCCATACCAGGAGAGAAACCAGGAATGTCAAAAGACAAACCTGGGGCATTTGGGAAAAAAAAATGTAATTATTATCTAACATTTCTTGAGTCTAGTGGAGGGGATACAATGTTGCCGCTCATATATCTAGTATGTAGTAATTGCACTGATGACCACTAGGATGCTACAATTTGTAATGTAGGCTTGGTAATATTTTGTCTTTAATAGTAAAAATAGACATACTTTACAGTAAAAAATGAAAACTAAACACAATAAACAAAATCTGAACAAAAATCCAGTGCATGTATTTTGTAGAGCTTACGACACTGAAAAATATTTTAGAGGAGTTTTTGGAAAGGATTGGAAGAAGCAGTCATGCAATGATTGACTGTTATAAATGGTGAATACATGGTTAAGACAACATAAACCCATAATTCTGAAATGCTGAATTATCAGAAGTCCAAACTATCAGAATGCCATGGAGTCATGGCCATGCAGACATAAGCTCTCCATACATCCCTATCCTGAACTAATATCTTCCCCTGTATAATCAAATTCCCTCATATCATGGTTAATGTTATTCTTGGCCTTCCTACTGGATGCTTTCCATCTGGTTTTCCTACAAGGAGTTTCCAAGACCCTTTTTTTCATTTTTCTTTTCTTTCTCTTCTATGGGACCATATATTAAAAAATCATGATATCATATCGTTGACAAACTAAATATCTCGGTTAGCAGAGATTTCCTTCAGATTAAAAAAACCCATTTTGAATTCAGTTCTTGCTGCACCCCCATAATATAATGCAAAGCTTCCCGAGTTTGTCTACCTTCTCTTGGCCATCTGACTTCCTGTGAAGCGACTATATCCAAAGATGATTTATCTAATTCCCACGTTAATATCCCCTCTACTATATAATGTCCTAACATTCCATGTCCCTGTGTTTGAGTCTTTGTCATGCATTTCCCCAAGAACTGAATGGGGAACTCTCGGAAAAATTTTCCCACATGGAAGACATGTCCACGTTTCTTGGTGGTTGTAATTTTTATGGTGAAAGATCGTGAAGCATATGAAATTGATGTTAAAATTAACTGAATTAATTCTGGCACTTTAACATATGATCTCATGGAATATTATACCAGGTTGTTTGTAGACCGATAAAGGCAAAATAAAATTTAAGAATTAAATTAAACCTCATAGTGAGTTTTTCCTATATAAGTTCAAAATAAAATTTACCTGATATGAGTGTATTCGAAGGGACAATGGAGATATTTGCTTGCTCAGCCCATTTTTGTGCTCCATCTCCAACCAACAAACTGTAAAAAAACATTAAGGTATTATTGAAATTAATATAATTATATAGACAGCCATCCATTACCAATAGTTAACATAACTAGTTGGATTAATTAGTATATATAAAAAACATTCTCATTCAAAACGAAATACTAGTAATGCATCATCATCATTGCAGATATTTAGCCTAGGGGCCTGTTAGTCTCTTGTAACAGTTGAATGTCTGTCCACAATCTCTTCCTTATAGCATGATAATTCAGAATTAAATAAAAAAAACAAAGTGGGAGGTAACACTATGAGGTATTTACATTAATAATCTACTAATAACTAATAAAAAAGTTAATGTCCCAGATAGTAAAAAATCTGGAATTTATGAAATTAGTTGCAATGACTGCAAGAAAGTATATATAGGAAAAACTAAAAGGAATTTATAAACTCGTACAAAAGAACACTTTAGAAATATTAAAAATGGTGAAATTGAAAAATTGGCGATTGCAGCACATAGTTTACTAGAAAATCACAAAATTGGAAGAGTAACTAAACTTTTAAAACATTTAGAGAAACCTTTGGAATTGACAGTTTGGGAAAAGAATACATTCAGAAGAATAGTAAAGCCATGAATTTTGATATTCCCTATGAGAATAATTTGATCTCCAAGTTCATAAAATTGACACCAGATGGCAGTTCAGAAGATGGTGTTAATGGCAAAATTTTGACAGTTTGAGTTTGACTGAAGATAGAAGTAAAATTATACTTTTGAAACCGGTATCATGAAGACACGCAACTTTATGAGGTGAGATGTTAAAGGATTTTCTCCAACTCATTCATTAATTCAGAATTAATTGTGGTATTCTAGATTTGGGGCATTGTGTTGATATGCAATTTCCAATTTGGTCTGTAAGTTTGTAAATAATCTAAAATTGACTTAAGCTTTCGTGACGGCAGTTTGTATTATGATCTGTAAATATTTTCCAGGATTGTTGTCTCAGTGGACTGCACCAGTCTTAATACCATTTATAGTATGTATTGAAACAATTAGAAATATAATTTGACCAGGATCTTTAGCTGTACGATTGACAGATAATATAATTTCAAGACATCTATTATTGACCCTTTTAGGTAATACTGTACCGTGGTTGAGGCTTACAACTCCCCGACATTTTGCCAGAGACTGTATCCAGCATCCTCAGTCTCAAGCCAACCCTTGAGGATGCCTGGCGCAATAATAGATAAACACTTTTAGACAAGTTCTATGATTGAAGGTACAAAGACAAGCCTGTCTTACATATATATATATATCATCATCATCATCCATGCAAGTATTAGGCCATGTGGCCTGTTACGGTCTGAGAGGAATTTTCCATCCAGCGCTTATATACACACACACATATATGTTTAAGAAAGTTTTCTTGGGTTTTCCACATCATGGATTCAAGGTTGGCCTCTGACCACTGTTTTGAACATTTCAACATGATCCCACATGCCATTATCAAGGAATGATAAGTTTGAGTCACTGGTTTAGGTCTTATATATATGTGTGTGTGTGTGTGTGTGTGTGTGTGTGTGTGTGTGTGTGTACATCCCTGAAGCTTTCTTCTTATAAATCATGCATCCACCTTTTAGATAAAAAAAATATGGTAAAAAATTGCATGAAATATGTGAGTGAATATGGTATATAGTATCAGAGGCAAGATAATCATTTTTAATATTTTAATCTTTAGATTCTTAGACAAAATCTAAGATGATAGGAGATCTTGTACTGAAAAGTAACACTAATTTCCTGTTTTTATTTCTTCCAGTATATGTTACTATGGTTAGATTTCCAAAATAAATATATTTTTGAAAATGTCATATGTACATGTGACTGCTAAAGAAATGGAATCAGTTATTTATATCACATATATTTTTCTCTCTCACTTCTTGCATATTTAAGAATATACAAGGCTTCCAATTGTCATCTCAGCAGTCAGTTTTTGACTGAAAATGGAAAAAAATGTCCTTCAAAACATGTCCCAGACGAGAAAGCAAAATATGATGGGAATTAATTATGATGCTTTCAAATTAATAAGATTAAAATAAGTTGTGCATATTCTCAACTTATACACTCTTTGTTCTTCACACCATAGGACCACGGTTTCAGAAACAGTCATTCTTATTTTGAACTATATTTTTTACTCTATGGCTGAAGTTAGGATTGACTTTACCTGAAACGGCAGTCCTGTGATGTGACAAGGAATGTATGTCGTGAGGTGTTGAACAACTCATTTAATTTTATTAATATAAATAACCAATTGAATTTCTTTGATAAAATACCTCATAGTGTTACTTCTTATCAATTTTATGATTAAAATGGCATTGCTAATTGAACTACTAGATAAATTAATGGATATACTGACCATGGTGGGATTCTTCCTAAAGCAAGTGTACCACTTTGTTTCTTGCAAATGTGTTGAGCAAGTTTTATTGGGTTCTTTACGCCTGATACAGCTCCTACTGCTCCAAAATGCAATGTGCTACCATCCATCACACTGGCATCACATTCCACATTTCCATCCCAAGTCAAATTAGAACCAAAACCAGCATTTGTTTGCGGACAATCTTCCAAAATGGCCGTCACTACTGTTACTGCTTCTAATGCTGTTCCACCCTCCGATAGAATTGAGTATGACTGTGAATAAAAATAATTGATAAAATATTGTGAACTTAATTGAAACAAAGGAGATATTAATATTAACAAAAATTCAGGCAATAATCAAGTTGAATGGTCCTTGTCCAAATGTACTTTTTGTATGTATACTGTTGGTGTTGACATAAATCCATTAAATTAATATTCAAAACAAAGAAAGTACGAGGGCGGATCGGAAAGTAACGCACAATAATTTTTTTTAAAAGTTTAATAGTAAAAAAAAGGAAAAAAATCACAAATGAACTTACATCTTTTACCTACTTTTCGACATAGTCACCAACTTTCTCAACACATTTTTCCCATCGTGTTACCAGTTTCAATATGCCCTGTTCGTAGAAGTCCGTTTGGTTGGAGTGTAGCCATCTGCGCACTGCTGATTTCACTTCCACATCTGTCTCAAAGCGTTTGCCGGCCAGGAATTTCTTCATGGGACCAAACAGATGAAAGTCCGATGGTGCAAGATCCGGACTGTATGGTGGATGCTGGAGCACCTCCCAACCAAATTCGGCGATTTTCTGACGAACGACAGCAGCAACATGGGGGCGAGCATTGTCATGAAGAAGTTTAACGTTAATGTTGTGACGTTTGTCACGAATGGCACGACGCAACTTCACCAAAGTTTTAATGTAGGCCGCAGCATTCACAGTGGTCCCGTGTTCAGCAAAGTCCACCAATAAAACACCATGCATATCCCAGAACACTGTCACAAGCACTTTCCTGGCAGATTGAGTCACTTTGAATTTTTTCTTTACTGGGGAACCAGCATGTTTCCACTCCATTGATGCCTGCTTTGTTTCGGGCGTGTAGTGGTACGCCCACGACTCATCACCTGTGACGATTCCTTCCAGAAAGTCATGTCCTTGTGCGGTGTGTACCGCGTTAAGTGGTCCAAGCTTGCCATCATTCGCTGGCCCTTGTGGTCGTCTGTCAGGTTCTTAGGCACCCAGCGAGCACTAACTTTACGGAATTTCAAATTTTCATGAACAATATCGTACACCGCACCATAGGAAATGTTGAACTTCTGCGATAAGGCTCGCAGTTGCACACGCCGGTCGTTCAGAATTGCCGCCTCAATGCCTCTGACATTCTGCGGGATTGCTGCTGTTGTCGGCCGGCCGGAGCGTGGCGAATCACTAAGGTTCACGCGTCCCTCTTGGAAGAATGTGCACCACCTGGAGACATTGCTACGGTCCATACAATCATCCCCATACACGCCACGCATGTCCCTGTGAATTTCACTGGGTTTATGCCCTTTGGCCCACAAAAATCGAACAACACTTCTCTGTTCCTCACAGGTGGACGACTGTAGCATGCGCGCCATCTTTGTTGCATAGTTCAAGCTTCTCTCGCAAGAGGTGCACCTGAGAAAAAAATACCATCTGTAGTGAAAACTTCAAACTATATCTCTGTGAAATTTCAACATTCTAGCTGCAATACCAAGGCAGAAAAAAATTATTGTGCGTTACTTTCCGATCCGCCCTCGTATATATGGACATGTTTCAATACTTCTGTGTATCATCTTCAGTTTGTCCAGACTGTTGAATTTTATGTCTGGGCATGCTGAAGATGATACTCAGGAGTATTGAAACATGTCCAAAGGAACTCAACTTTTTATAAGGTAAGATGTAACAAATTCATCTTATTTATTAAGAACAACCTCATAATTTTACTTCCTATTTTAATTTGTAATTTCTGTTATTGTTTGTTAATGCCCTGGATCTTGGATTTCATCCAGTCTTCTCAGTAGTCATCAACAGCAACAGTACAGCCTGATTCGAGCCTTGGCTTTCCTCAGAACCTTCTTCCAGGCAATTTCTGTCTCTAGCAACAGCCACCATCCCTCGATTCTGTTTCTTCAGATCCTAAATCATTTACCTTCTTCTTGCCAAGTTGCCAATAATTGATACATCTGGTTTTAACTAATTCTTTGTGTTTCGTTGCAAAGGTTCTTTTTACAGTGTAGGGTAGCCAGCTCAACCATCTAGCAATCCTGAAGGACGATGATTTTCTGTTCGGGTTTTCTCCCCTAGCTGATAGGTCTCAAGTATACTATCAAGAACATGCTCTTCACCCTCACATGACTTCAGGGACCATGATATGGACATGCATATGTACGACTTGGTAGAATTAAATGGCATATCTCAATTTTTTAAGTGGTACATCAGCAAGTTCTGTACCCATTTGGCTACATACCACCCCTTTAGCCTTAGTAGTGTCAACATAAAACAGTACAGTAAAATTCCTGAGCATGGCTTTCTTTTAAAGAGACATAAAAAAGAGGGTCTCATATCATAGATTTATAGCACTTAGGCCGATATTGAAGAACCAAGTACTCTAGACCATGCCATCTCCATTTTCCATAAGTTGAGGGTCTTATCTTTCAATTGTTCCCAGAAACTTTTTTTTAATAAATATTTGTGTTAGTTCATGATGTTGAATAGAGTGGGCCAGGTAGAGTAGATTCTGCATGACCCACATAATTAACCACGGAGAGATGGGCTGAGAGTCGCTCTTTGCAGAAAGCTTGGTTCTTGAATACCAGCCTTAATCTCAAGCCTGAAACAAGAGGCCTCTAGTAAAATTTATTGGCCCTTTTGCGCCAAGATTTAAATTGTGAAATGTAGAATAGATTGTACAAAGAGTGGAACTCAGCTTTTTTTTTCTGTTTTAGTAAGTAGGCTGTCCCACATTCTAACCGAGTGGCCTAAGGCATAATGCTTTGGCACAGAGATACCTTTGCAGCATACGCTGGTTTGAGTCTCCATGGGAGAAGAAATTTTTTCATGGAATTTTGGTTAGTATAGGACCGGTGCCCATCCAGCTTTGGAGGAATTTGGGTAGCTATAATAATTAGCAGCTCCAGGTTGAGAAAACCAGCTATAACAGCATGGGGACCCAACATGCTGACCATATGTCACTCCTACACCGGCAAACGGTTGTGAGCTCTGTAAGTGGCACATATGGATATATAGCCAGCAACTGGCTTGTAGGCCAAGGGCCTTCTAGGCCTTGTAAGTAGGTTACGATAGTAATGAAAAATGGGTAACTGCACATTGCCACTATTTAGTTACATCTGTTCACTTTTTCTTCTTCATATCTGTATTTGTATGTGTAACAACACAGGTTAGTACTGATTTCTAAGATTGTTTTTTTTATTCAATGCCACCAGTTTGCCATCTCGACATTTGTGGTATTCTCTCCTGGCAATGGCATATTGTAACCCTGGAAGGCAGGGTCATGCTGCTCCATTGATTTGTTGGGTGATGATGATTGTAATGGTGTGCCAGGAGAGGCCTTAATCCTAAACTTAATCTAATGAAGTGAATATCATTATGATGGCCAGATGGTGTTCATGGACCATGGGCCTTAAAGTTTCCTGATGTTTGTCTTACAGGTGAGAAAAAACCCTGAAACAACCTCACCCAGGGAAACGTGTCATGATCGAGGATCGCTGTGTGACAAGGCAATACACTACCTCGAGACCACAGCGGTGAAAAATAACATTCTGGTCAAATAATATCTATGAATAATTTTTGTTTACTCACCATTTTGCAGGCTTTATGACACAGTCTCTTGTAGGTTTGTGTCATCTCTCCAGAATGTTGTCCAGCACCTTTGAGGATTAATGCACAATTGTCAAATGTATGATTAGGGTAAAACATTTCTTAAGTTATGTAGGTAGGAAAAACCGAAGGAACTCACAATTTGGGAAAAAATTTACATTTGCAAGAATAAAAACACAACTATGAATTTTGAAATACCCGGTGATAAGGAGAGGGGATTGATTTGGAAGTTTGTCAATCAGCCATCAGATGGTGTGGAGGTCAGGCTGCAGGAGAGGAGACCATTGGATGTCAGTTGTGAACGTGAACAGCATTGAGAATGTCACAAAACAGTGACAAAATCTAGATATGCAAGGGAGTTAAGAAGTATGAGGTGGGTCAAGGAACAACTAAACAAAATTAAAACATTTCTACTTGCAAAAAGGAATTGCATGCTGTTTCATAGGTATCCTTACTTAATCTGCTTTTGAACTTTTATAGGAAAAAAATAACTATGAGCTTTAATTTAATATTAAATTAAATGCTTCATGCCTCGCCTCATATCCAGTCTGCTATGTAGACATATAGAAAAAAAAAAAAAAAAGGAACTCACGGTTTGGGAGAAAATCCACATTCAAAAAAAAACAAGAAAGAAAAACTTATGAACTTTGAAATTCCCACGGATTCTGACTGGATCCGGAAGTTTATTGGTCCACCAACAGAGGGAAGAGGTTCTTCTGATCGACATAACATCAGTCAACGAGAAGGTACTGAAGCTGAAGCCGCCAAGCTTCAAAACCCCAGTCTACATAGAAGACTGGATATGAGGTGAGGTATAAAGTATTTAATTTAATCTGCTGTAGAAATATAGACCAGCCTATGACATTCTCTATGCACGTGTGGCATGCGTGTCGGTATCAGCATTTGCTGTTCCCAGTGAACAGGGTCTTCTAAAGTCGGCTATTAAAACTATAGTATTAATATTGTTTATTAATCTTGAAAGGAAAGAGAGATAAGGCAGGGTCAGAGAGAGAAAGAGAAAAACTTTAGTAGACCCCCTTCTCTAGGAACAACATGCTCTGATGCCAGACCTGCTTGTTGCCGAGTGCCATAGACTGTTCTATAGTATAGATGGGTGGAGGGTAGAATAGGTTTAATCAATAAATTAAAGGGAGGGCTCAACTGCACTTCTACTAGCGCTTGATTTTCCAGTTATATTGTATAAACTATAGCTCTTCTTCTGTATTTATTAACATTATTAGACAATTTTGACGTATTTATTTAAATATGCAAATCACAATATTATGACACTGTTAGACAATGTTGTGATGCTAATTGCTATTTTCTCCACAGGGTATATTACTTAGTCTATGATTTTTCTATCGTTGGTTGGATCAGCGTTAGGGAGTGATAAGTAAGTGTGCACCCATTTTTAATAAACGTATGGTAATTTTAATATTATTAATATATTTTTTTAAACATAGATTTGGGGACTTATTGCAAATATTGGTAATTTAAATTTCATAGTGACGGATAGTAATCGAGGATGATAATCGATATATGGTTCGATTGTGGGTTATTGCTGGCTCTATAAACTCTGGCGCATGCGCACTGTTGTTCTAGAAAATATTTTGTGCTAGTTTAAGTGCAATTTTTCCTAAAGGGAGTACACTATCAGGTAAAATAATGGAAGAGTTTGAACTGGAAATATAGCCTATGCATAACCTCATATTTTCTTACCTGGACATGTTTTTGGAGACCAGAATCCCTATTTTCTCAAACTAGATTCTGTCTTTGGGAAGAACATCTCTGAAACATGTCCAGGTGACAAAACATAATATGAGCTGAGTGAATATTAACAGGTTTAATCTTTTTTGAAATACATTTGCTATATTTTGGTCAAATTTCATATTTAATATCAAAAGGGGAAAAACTGCACTTAAACTAGTGTGAAATATTTTCAAAGTCCTATAGAACAACAGTGTGCATGCGCCAGAGTTTGTAGAGTCACCGATAACCCACAATTGAACCACATATTGATTATCATCCTCGATTACTAACTGTCGCTATGAAATTTAAATGACCAATATTTGCAATAAATCCCCAAATCTATGTTAAAAAGATATATTAATAATATTAAAATTACCAAACATTATTTAAAAATGGGTGTACACTTACTTATCGCTCCCTAACGCTAATCCAACCAGCGATAACTCAAAACAGTGATATAAAAATCATAGACGAAGTAATATACTCTGTGGAGAAAATAGCAGTTAGTATCACAATATTTCTAACAGTGTCATAATATTGTGATTTGCATATTTAAATAAATACTTCAAAACTGTCTAATAATGTTATAAAAATTGTTTCAAAAAGTTTAAAATATTAAATAATGTTAGTAAATACAAAAGAAGAGCTATAGTTTACAATAATACAACTGAAAAATCAAGCGCTAGTAGAAGTGCAGTTGAGCCTCAAAAGGAAATTAATGAAAATCTGTATATTTGTAGCATGATTTTCATTAAATGTTATTTTCCAGTAATCAATAATAGAGTGGAATTTCTAAAATGCTCAAAGTCCCAATGAATAAACTGTTATAGTCATCAATATGCCATGATGATTCAGTAAATAGTACAGTTATGTTCTCATAAATTACTTTTGCTTTAATGCAAATCCAAGTTTATTTTTAAAGATAGGTTATGTGCATCAAAATCAGATTATGAAAGTTAGAGATACAATAACTGTAATAAAAATAAATATACCTTTTAAAATGTAATATTAAGAATTCAGGTCTAATAAATAATATCCAAATTAATAATCAGCTAAATTAAAGTCGAAACTAAATATAACCTAACCTAGTCAATATTAACGTAATCGATTAGTTAAATTTTATTTTTCGGTCCAATTCATAAAATTAACATAAAATATAAAAGTACACAATTTATAAATACAGTTGATATAAATTTTATTTAAATATGAGATACAATTGAAGACATACCCAAATGAATTCCAACGAAACCGGTCATTCTATAAGAGTTATAATACTGAATTTATAAGTATTTACATAAAAAATATATATATTTTTAATATCCACAGATTCCCACGTTTCGTATTTTCTTGAGCGTGTTATTTTGAAATTTTATTTTATTTTAATGGTATGGCAGCCATGGATAAAAAGATGTGCCCACTTTGGATGCATAATTAAGTCATCGCTATTTTAGAAATATTGCTTTATAAATATTATTTTATCATAGTCATCATTATCAGGATAATTATATTAATAAATCGAGGAAGTGATTGTTTTCTTACAAAATTACATCTTTCAATATCAAATCAATTTTTGTTATTTGTGTAATTGTATATAATGTATTAGATAGTATTGGCATGTTGGCGAGCCTGTAAGATGACGTTTTGGAAGTGGAAGTGGGGTATTTGGTTTTCAGTTACGTTGAATTTCATGAAAAATTCTACTGGTTTTTTATATTGTAATGTGATCGAACTGGTAAATATTTTGTTAAAAAGAGAAATGGAAGTATCAGATAGATATTGTAATTTATTGTTAAAGTGGCTAGATGAATTTGCTATTCTTTTAATGAATCCATTGCTAGCTTCAACAAGCCGATTCTTATCGTGTTACATATCAACAATTTACGAGAAACAGAATCCACAGACCAAACTCATAGATTATTTTATTTTTGGGCCAGTGTATGGAACACTGTTACTTTTATTTTTTCCTTTTGGGTTAATAGGGATTATGTTATGGATATTAATATGTGAAATTAGTGACCAGAAAAAGTTTACAATTGTAACCCTCAAGGAGTATGGATATGCATCTGTCAAAAGACACATACCATCCGAAAAAGACGATATTTATACAGTAGCATCAGCAAACTTGCTCTTAGCACCAGAAATCATAGCAAGATTGAATAATATTACAAATTCATATGCTCGTACTTTACAAATAACAGAACGAATTCTAAGACATACAGGAAGGCCCCTGAACAACTTGATAAATAAAAATGAAGATGAAATAAAATCTAAATGCAATAGTGTATTATCAGAATTTCCAGAACTTGATTTCTTATGCCTCCAAGAAGTTTGGGAGAGAAATTATGCATTGATGTTGATAGAAGAATTAAAGAAGGAATTCTTTTATTATGTTTATGATATTGGAGAATATTCTTTACAAAAAAATTATTGTATGTTAGGTAAGTGAGTAGTTTAGAATTATGTGGTTGAACTTTTTACTTTTACAATGCTGGAGTTTCTTAGAATGATTACTCCCTGATGTCTAACTGAAATGTGACGTATGGTTCAAGTTAGAATACCTCAACCTATGATTTTCCATACTTACTTATTCACTGGCACTATCGAACCCATAGGTTCATGGCCGCGCGGACATAAGCTCTCCATACATCCCTATCCTGAGCTAATGCTTTCCAATCATTCCCTGTATAATCTACTTCCCTCAAATCATAGTTAATGTTGTTCTCCCACCTCATTCTTGGTCTACCAACTGGGCGTTTTCCTTCTGGCTTTCCTACAAGAAATTTCCATGCACATCTTTCATTCCCCATATGTGCAACATGTCCTGCCCATCGCAGTCTACGAGACTTAACTGTTCTTATTATATATAAAGACCATGTAGTTCATTCTTATGTAGTCTTCTCCATTCACCTGTCTGTTCATCTCTCTTTGGTCCAAAAATTTTCCTAAGAACTTTATTCTCAAATACTCGTAATCTCATTTCCTCCCTTAAAGTAAGAGTCCATGTTTCGCACCCATGTAATATAACTGGTAGAATAATAGTTTTATATATTTTCAGCTTAACGTTTTTTGAAAGGAGTTGGGACATCAAAAGTCTCTGCAATGCATAATAGCATGCATTTCCAGAATTGAGCCTATGTTTAATTTCTTTATGCATCTCATTCCTGTTTGTGATTATTGTTCCTAGGTATTTGAATTCAGCCACTTCCTCAAAATTTCCCTCATTTGTCATTAGCTGTCCATTTCCATTATATACTGAATTTCTACGTGTGACCATATATTTAGTTTTATTGATATTTACTTCCAGTCCTAATTTCTTAGTGTTACTGAATAGTGTGTGCGTGTTGGCCTTTAGTATCTCCTTGCTATCGGCCAGTAGTACTACATCATCAGCATAAACTAACAGCTTATTAATACCATACTGGTACTAAATTCTTATAATACTGTTGCTTTACATATTTTTTTTCCATCTTTACTAACATTTTATTTTAAATGTTTGGGGATTCTCCACTTTAATTTACCTGATATATTTTCAAAGTTCTATAGAACAACAGTGTGCATGCACCAGAGTTTATGGAGCCAGCGATAACCCACCATCGAACCACATATTGATTATTATCGTTTTTTATATATTTAGACACATTTTAAATGTAATGAACCTACAAGCTAACTAACTAACTTACACTTAACCTAATTCAATTATTCTAACCTAGGGTGGATCCCATGAAAAGCCATTTTTCCACTCCTTAATAATCGCAACCATCAATAACCCACTGGTTCCAACTATATAATATACTATATTTGAAGAGAAAAATTTTTGCCTAGACCAGGACTCGAACCCGGGACCCTTGGCTTTCCGGGCCTCGGTAGCTCAGTTGGTAGAGCACTTGGCCCGGAAAGCCAAGGGTCCAGGGTTCGAGTCCCGGTCTAGGCAAAAATTTTTCTCTTCAAATATAATTTATCCTTCAATGAGAAGTGTTAAATTAATAATAAAATCGTCAATAGAAGCCCTACTGGCTATAAAATAGTGTTAAATTCCCAATAAATGTCTTCTTAACTAAGAAGCCGCCATTTGCAAAGATAGAAGCTATAGGTTTCAAGCATTTGGCGCGAGGGAATTACAACGTACATAAGAGAAAAATTTGCATCTAGATCATAACTCGTCTCGGTAGCTCAGTTGGTAGAGCACTTGGCCCGGAAAGCCAAGGGTCCCGGGTTCGAGTCCCGGTCTAGGCGAAAATTTTTCTCTTCAAATATAATTTATCCTTCAATGAGAAGTGTTAAATTAATAATAAAATTGTCTACATAATATACTCTCTGGAGAAAATAACAAATCACTATCACAATATGTGTATTTGAATAAATACTTAAAAATTCTAAAATAAAGTTATAAACATTGTTTTAAATATTTAAAAATGTTACTAAATACAGAAGAAGAGTTATAATTCACAATAATAAATTGAAAAATCAACGGTAAATCATTCTAAACTTGAGCCAAATGTTTTGCAATGATACAACTTCAACTTTTTTTTTACAGTTATTAAATATTTATCTACATATGCAAAATTGTTGCATTTATCTGAAATTATATTTTTGAAGTTCTACAGAATCATTGTGTACATGTGCAAACACTTAAAGAAACTTCCTCTAGATGGTGGATATATCTGTGAAATCAGAATGACCAACATTCAAAAATATGTTTAAAGAGATGCCTGTTCACTCCATTTTATTAGGTTCCGATGGGACAAGTTAGTATACATCAGATTAGTTTACACCTCATTGAATAATATGCATGTAATACATTTTATTAGGTTAGATGGGAGGAAGTTGGTGTACATTCATTTCTTATAAACATATTTGAGAATTTATTGCAAAGCTTGGTCATACCAATTTTGCACATTTCTGCCATCTAGTGGAAGTTTCTTTAAGCATTCACACATGATTCTGTAGAACTTATAAAAATCCATTGGTTGAGGTAATCTAACTTTTCCCAAACATTCTAAGAAACTATCACAATGATTGTATGAAACTGTATTGGTTGCTTTTTTTTTTGTAGGAAGTGGCTTATTTTTTGCAAGCAAGAAGCCAATACTTGATGTAGATTTCTTTACTTTCACTTTTAGAACAAAACATGCAAAGTTAACAACACAAGGAGTGCTGTGTGTAAAGGTGAGTATTAAAAATCAAGAAAAGCAATACGTAGAAACCATAGTATATAAACAAAAACACAACTAAATTAAAATACCGCTTAACCCTTTAGATGCTGTGATCTGATTAGATCGGCTCTGATGCTACTGTCCATTACCTGCCAGACAATATATTTAAACTACTTGCAAAGCCGATCACATCGGCAGATGCGTTTTAAATTTCTGATGCAAGAGATTTTACCAGTGACATGCAGAGGGTTAAAATCTAAATTAATAGGAAACAAAATTAATTTGGACAGATAAAGTTTCCATTAAATGTAGTGAGAAATTTTTCTAAATCCCAGGCAGACACCACGTGCATGCGCCAACAAATGCAAAGCGGTTTACACTATGGAATCATGCAATGCAGCCAACATATACACAATATTTCTTCTTCATCCAACCAAGTCTTAGGCCTGATGAATTTTGTATCCAGCATTTCCTTGGAACACGATATTTAATGAACCTAAAAGCTAACCTAACACAATTTCAGTACTCTAATCTGTGAAAGACCAACCTAAATGCTAACCTAATGCAATTTAAGCATTTTAACCTGTGAAAGAATGCAACATCCAAAAATAAATAGTAAGTTCTGAAATTCTGAAGTACAGTGTGCTGCCCTGTCATGCAGTGGGCCCGGGTTTGATTCCCGGTCGGGACAGGCTCCTGGGTGAGGTTTTTTCGGGATGTTTCCTCATCTGTGACAAATGTCAGGAAGCTTAGGGCCCAACGGTCCCCGAAAATCATCCGGCTATCATCATCATCATCTTTATCATCATCATCATTCTTCACCGGTGTGGAAAGCAACGGGAAGCTACCACACTTATAATTTTCTAGTAAAGCTGCAAAGCATAGCATGAATATACTATGATTGCAGTAAAAGACATGCCCTCGGGCAGGATTACAATGGATGGATGCTCTATTATATTTGAGTTGGATATTTTGACTCACCTCATATTTATGTGAGATATATGAGGTGAGTCAAAATATCATTCATTCATTAATAAATTAATGAGTCATTTTAACATCTTACCTCATATTTCATGTTTTATCAAACACGGTAGTCATAATGGCGGTTGAAAATGAATGACAAGATCATTTGAAAACTATAGTTCCCGTGTTTGATAAAACATGAAATATGAGGTAAGATGTTAAAATGATTCATTAATTTATTAATTAAGAACCTCATAATGTGTTTCCCAATTTTAACTTTGAATCATTCGTTCATATTGAGAATTTTCCTCATCATTGAGGGTTTTCTCCAACCAATCTTAGTTATTAACATGAATTAAAAATAAATAAATGCAAATGACTACGGACTTATAGATTATCAGTTTGCAACAAACATTCACAAATTTCCCTTAATTGAAGTTCTCCATCATTCTATGTCCTCTGTGTCTTCATCCATTACACCAAATTTCCTCATTGAATTTTGAATGTTCTTCCAGGTTGTTGTTGGTCTTCCTTTTCTGTTCCTTCTTTCAATTTTCCATGCATAGACAGCCTTTGGTTGTCTTCCATCCTGCATTCTTCTTACGTGTCCATACCATTTTAACGTTCTGTGTTCAATCTCATCCATTAAATTTTTTTCTGCATTCATCCATTTTCTAATTTCTGTATTTCTAATATCAAAATATCCAAGTCAAATATAATTAAAAGAAACCTCCTAGTGTTATTTCCTACATATATTAAATACATACTCTATGTTGGCTGCACTGGACCATGTGTTGATGTTATGCAGAATATTCGTTAAAATCAATACGGCTGCCACGTCTTCGTGTTACGTATGTAGTTAAATATTATAGAAAAATATATGAAATAATCATAGAAAAATGTAAAATTTATTGTAAATGGTGAGAAATAATTTGAAAATAAAACTCTGTTGGTGCATGCGCATGGTGTCTCCTGGGACTTAGAAAAATTTCTCGCTGCACTTAATGGAAACTTCAGCCAATTTGGGCTATTGTAGCATATGTGTCTAAATACTATAAGTTAGAATGGGCTGTTACAAACTGTTTTGATTATCTTTGATTATAACTCAGGCTGGCAACCCAATGGAGTTGAGTAATTCCACTATGTGGAAAATTTTAAGGTAAGATTGAATTTATCTTTTTAAGTTTAATTGCTATGTGTGGATTCCAATTCAGCTAGCATAAGAATGTGGCAGCATGTTACAACACTTTTGACTCTTCTAGAATTGATGATCACCTGTGAATCTTGAAATGGACCATATCAATAGTTATCACTCGTTACCATCATGTCTATTTATGTTTCTGCTGTAGTAAAATGTTTACATACAACATTTTTATTATACTGTTGCACTATGTACTTTTCTGTTTCTAATAAAATTTCCTATGGAGAAACTGCGCTTTATGCCTCACCATGAATTTTTTCTAAGTCATGCAGAATAGTAGTGCACATATGTAAGAGATGAACTTGCTCCATTGATGGCAGGATTATCTGTTGTTATCAACCTTCGCAATAAATTCCCAGACATGCTTTTAATAATGGATGTACACTAACTCTTAATTCGTAACTTAAATTAAATCATTTGCATATTATTTCATTAAACTATAAACTGATTCGGTGTACACTAACTTACTCCATTCTTAACATAGTAAAATAAGAAAGTAGTGCAATTTCTTATTATGAAGGTTGGTCATACTGGTGGTATAGATAGTTCCTATTATAATTTTTAAAAAAAACTCCATGGCGCGACAGGCCTAGAAGGTCCTTGACCTATCTGCCGGCTGCTGCTCCTCACATCTACATGTGTTAATCACAGGGGTAGATGATCATCCGGCCAATATAGGGGTGACATGTGGTCAGCATGTTGGGTCCCCAGCCATTATAGCTGGTTTTCTCAACCTGGAACCGCTACTTATTGTAGCTACACAAATTACTCATGATGCTGGGTGGGCACCAGGCCCATACTGGCCGAAATTTCATGAAAAATTTCTTTCCCCATGGAGACTCGAACCAGCACAAGTACCATAGCTCTGTGCCAAGGCATCTTGCCTTAACCACTCGGCTACTGTTGTTAACACCAAAACAAATCCCAACAGCGGAACTATAGGGGCATTGACTTATTACACAGCTGAACATGTGATGGTGTATCCCGTTGAGAAGATGATGGACATTGTTGAGGGGAAGAAAGAGAGAGAGACTCAAGGTCTGGGGGAAACATGTGATGTATGATGTAATATAGGTGTTTATCAAAATTATGGTGGTAACACTACGAGGTAATTATCAATTTATAAATGAAGGATAAAATGTTTTCACATCTCACCTCATAAAGTTCCATATTTTCACTGAGTTGGAGTTAGACTGAAGATGAAGGCAAAGTGGCCTTTGAAACTTGTGAAAACATGGAGCTTATGAAGTGAGATGTAAAAACAATGTTCATAATTAATGTAGGTGTATCTGAACATTATTTTGTTTCTGCACTACAAATTATATTGCTTTACCTCTACTGGTGCATTAAATAGTCTGTTTGTTGATTAATTCTAAATATTGGATGAATTATAGTCAGCATTAGTTTTGTTTTTGTATTTATTTATTCAAATTGGGTAGGAAAGGAAAAATATAAATTTCAACAATGGAGAAGAACTAAAACCTAGTATTGAATGCACTTATTTAGGAACAAAATTAGACCATTCAGGCGATAACACAGTGGGAATTAAAAATAGAATTGCACAAACAAAACAAACAATAAATGCTTTAAATTGTGTTTGGTGGAGCAAAAATATTACAAAAAATAGAAGAATTAAAAATATAGTTCAGAGCATTTTAACATATGGTGCTGAAGTGTGGCAAATTCCTACCAGGGAAATTAAACTAATTTTAAGTACAGAAATGGATGTTTAAGAAGATCAGCTAGAAAATCTAGAATGGATAAAATACGAAATAAAGAAATAAGGGAAATTATGGGTATACAAGAGGAGCTGGACATCATAGACATTTTTTTTTTTCAATGCCCTAGGTTGTCATTTCGACATTTCTGGTGTTCTCTCCTGGCATTGGCATAATTGTATCTCACTTCTGAAGTTGGGGCACCTTGAAGGTGGAGTTATGTTACCCCGAAGATATGATGGGTGATAAATGATAATGAAGCACCTGGGGAATTCTTAACCTAAATTCCAGACCATGGGCAACCACAGAAATAATTCCTTTTAAGGAAAAATTCCTATGGTTTGACTGGGAATCGAACCCAGGACCTTATGGACAGTAGTCAAAAATGCTAACCACTAGCCCATGAGGCTGGTCGGACATCATAGACATTATGGAAAAGAAAAGATAACAGTCATATGGCCATGTCAAAAGAATGCCAGAGCAAAGATTGCCTAAACTTATTATGGAATGGATTCCAATGGAAAGGAAGACCAAAGAAAACTTGGATTAAAAGTGTGCAAGCGACTATGATTATCACAGGATTGGAGGAAGATCAATGGATGGACAGAGAGGAATGGCATTTGGTTTGTGGAAGACGGCAACAGCTGTCATAATACCGGATGATGATGAATTAGGTATTTATGTATGTTCTTTTTTAAAACAAGTTTTGCTTACATTAACGTTTTGTTACAGGTGCTACTGCATTATGAGGAGAATGGAGATAATCATGTTGGTTATATTGCCAATGTTCATACCCAGGCGTTCCAGGGAACTGATGCTGTGTTGCTCTCACAGCTTACAGATATTCGTATATTCACGTCCCTGTTCAAAGACCAGAAAACTCTACCAGGAGATATTGTCGACTTTGATATAGTTTGTGGAGATTTCAATTCTGATAATATGTCTCCAGGTAATTTTAATTCACTAATTTTACAGATTAGCTGCTGTAGGTGAACTATTCTTACTGATTTAGTTCATTTTACTGAACTGTATATTGTGATAAATAAGGTGAGTCTTTTGCATCTTACCTTATTACAACCTGGATAGATCAGATTATAAGGTAGCGAAAAAGGGCATGAAGTCAATATTTTCTATGTGTATATTTAACTAAGGCTTCTTTGCTCAAGCTGTAGAAGGCCGTTTAGCCGTCATCAAGAGTGAGGGAAAGTCAAGGTTATTTGCTAAATATAGATCGGAATGTCAGTTCCGTTATAAATTCCACACACAAGACCAGCGTAACCAACCTTTATTTACTATATATATATATATAAAACACTGAATTAAATAAATCCTTTAGAAAAATACACGTAATTATAAACCTAAACACAAATAACAAAACTTTATTTTATGACGTTAATTTACATGCGCTGATATGCTAAAATGAGAGAACTCAGAATATTTTAATGTATATTGTCTTATGTAGAACAAGTTAGAAAAGGTGGATATCAAATTACTTCTTTCTTTAAACTCTATGTTATAGATAAAATCCTAATTTATTCAACTCTATTAAAGTGAATTATTCAACCTAAGATTAATTTATTCAAACTTAATGTATTCAAACTTAGTCAAAGTGAATTATTCAACCTAAGATTAATTTATATTTAAAGAGAAAAATTATACGCTCAGACCGGGACTTGAACCCGGGACCCTTGGTTTTCTAGTCCAAGTGCTCTACCATTTGAGCTACCTGAGCAAGTACCGATCTAAACGCAAATCTTTCTCTATATACGTTGTAATTCCCGCCCACCAAATGCTTTTGAAGCCTTTGCTTCTATCTTTGCAAATGGCGGCTCCTATATTAAGAAGACATATTTGGGAATTATACATTACATTATAAATGCCAGTACGGCTATTTTCGATGTTTTTATTATTAATATCATTGAGATGTATGAAATTAATAATAAAAACATCTAAGATTAATTTATTCAAACTTAATGTATTCAAACTTAGTCAAAGTGAATTATTCAACCTAAGATTAATTTATTCAAACTTAGTCAAAGTGAATTATTCAACCTGGAACTTTACTAGAAATTGCATTTATACTTACACACTCCGAGATTCGAAATCATGTCCGTCCTAGATCGTTCCCAAAGCTGCCTTCTGCCTGATTTTTTCCCAAAAAAAGCGAGTATATATTCTATCATTTTGTTCCCCTTCCAGCTAGAATCCGTGGCGGCCATAGTAATATTTCCTAATATTGGGTAATAATTTGATTTTTGTCAGGGGTAGATTATATAAGGTGTTTGTTTCCCTTATATAATGTGTTATTCAAAAGGTACAATATTTTTGTATTTTCGTAAATGTGTCCTAATAGCTTGAAAAATATGTTTTTCCCAAGACCTGAGCTGTTGGGTTATGACATGCATCTTCCCAGATCTTTTAATATTTTATTAATTTTCCCTCGTTTTTTATTTCTTAAAGCCCTTTCCTAAATTTTATTACGGTCTTATCAGAGTTTTCAACGTTGATTATTTTTCCTCTACCGTCCGGTATAAAACATAAGTATATATTGCCTCTGCTTCCATCTTTTTTATCCATTTTTTATTATACCTGCAATTAAGCCCTGTTGTATTTATAATATACCTCGTAAAAGTTGGTTAGAAAAACATAAAATTGATGTGAAAACCAAATTATTAAAACAAATAGAAAATAATAAAAAACTCACCATTCGGGAGAAGATCTACATCTATAAGAACAGGGATATAATCAAGAATTTTGAAATTTCCGGGAAGAGAGATTTGATATACAAATTCTTAGGACCAGAGAAAGATGGAGTAGGAGTCAACATCCAGGGTCGACAACTTAAAAATCAATACCCTGGACAAGCTGACGATGAAACTAAATTGTTTAGAAACATGTCCTAGAAGAACTCAACTTTTATGAGGTAAAATGCAACAGACTACCTTATTTATTAAGAAGAACCTCATAATGTTACTTCCTATTGTAATTTTATAATTGTATTTTTTTTCAATGGATGTAGTCTATTTTTATACTAATTCATTAGCACTATCAAACCATGCAGACATAAGCTCTCTGTATATACCTATCCTCAGCTAATGTTTTCCAATCATTCCCTGTATAATTCACCTTCCTCAAATCATGGTTAATATTATTCTCAAATCTTATTCTTGGCCTATCTACTGGGTGCTCTCTGGTTTTCGTACAATAAGTTTCCATGCCCTCTTTTATTTCCCATTGTGCCATATATATCCTGTCCATCACAGCCAATGAAACTTCCTGTTTTTATTAATTCCAGTTTCCCATAAATATCATTTAGCTCACTGTTGTGTAGTTTTCTCTATTAATCTGTGAAGAAGTAATTCAACATGTTGTGACGACGTTTTGAAGTAGCTAACTCTCTTCATGCCCGATGTTGTAGTAACATTTTGAAGGATTGGTGTCCCAAAAAGAATTACTGGTTCAGGTTGGGTTTAATTTTCGGTAGAGCTGGATTCTATTCTTAGGGTCGGAAGTTGGTATACAGGATAGGAAAACACTTCACAATCATAAAAAAATTGTTTCTTGTAGAAATAATTGTAAATTTATTTACTATTTAATTTCCCAGCAGATCAAGTAAATTTAGGTGGTATTATTCTTCACCGTCAATTAAAATTAAATTATTTTCTTTCTTGAGTCAACTATTCTTCTTGTAATCAATTGAGTTGGTGTTTACTTGATGAAAATCCATATATATATATATATATATATATATATTAATTAAATAAAAATAAAACATAGTTTTATTTGATTTTCATATTTATTATATAATTCAGTGACAGCTGTTTCGATACACTGTACCTTTATATTTTGTGATAATTTGTTAACATGTCTGAAGAAGGTACAGTGTACCGAAACAGCTGTCACTGAATTATATAATAAATATGAAAATCAAATAAAACTACATTTTATTCTTCTTGTATTAAATATCACATTTTATCAGGAGAACTCATTGCTTCTATGTTTGTTGAAAGTTGTATGCAGAATGACTTGTAATTCTTTTATAATTTTAAAGAACATTATTACATCACATGATAGTAATTTTAAATTCTATTGGTTAATATCCCATTAAATACCAGGTTTAAATTTGATTTGTTAAATCAAAAAGTGAATTTTTTTTTTACATCCAATCAGAGTTTAGTATACTTTTATTTAAAAATATGAAGTTAAGCAGGTGTTCTTATTACAGTTATAATAGAAAGCTATATAATTCTGACAACAATGACTTAAAACAATTTTAAAAGCATTATTTAGAAAGACTGTTATGTAATACAATTTCTTTAATTGTTACTTGTCTTGTAAGCCCGTTTTTCCCTTAACAGAGAATTGAGCGCTCTCTCTCTACAGGGAATTTGAACCATACTAATTTAGTTACACTTGTTTTCGTATAGATGTCATTTTGAGTGGTCCGTGGTCAGCGTTCTGCCTCATACTGACATCTGGGAAACCAAGGTAGTACTAGGACGGGAAAATTCGGTAAATTTTGCTTAGAGGCCTTTTCATTCAGGTTTAAGGATTTTTTACGAGCCTGAAAATCTTCAGACTCGGGACCCACGGCTTAAAGTCCCTCCCGGAGGACTTGCTCCTTGAATTTTTCCGTCCTAAAAAATCCATCGACCCCGGCCGGGTTTGAACCCGCGACCCTCGGGACCAGAGGCAAGGAGCATAACCACTAGTCCACCGCGGCCGACTAATTGTTACTAAGATATTTGTATTCAACAATGAACAACAATGAATTATTTAGATGTTTTTTCTTTATTTAAGTTATATTTAAATATTAAAAGAATTTTAAAATATAAAATTTTTAACTTTAACTTTCATATTTATTATGATATTAAAATCCTGCTATATCTGCCTGTTTATTTCTGTTTGATCCAAAAAAATTCCTAATAACTCTATTCACAAATACTCATACTCTTTTTTCCTTATCGTAACTGTTAATGCATCCATATAATGTAACTAGAAGAGTAACTGTTTTGTATATTTTTAGTTTAACATTTTTTGTGAGAAATTTGGGATGATAAAAGTGTGTGTAATGCACAATAACATGAGTATTTTAGAGTTAAGCCTATGTTTAATTTCTTTCTGAATCTCATTCCTGTCTATTCTTCAACATTTTCAAAGTGTTTACTTCATTTATGTTTTAAGATAGCTTAATCTTAAAGTAAAAGTGTTAAAAAAAAGTAACTTGCCCTACAATGGAATTAACAGATCCTAAAACTTTTGACAGTTCAGCATTTGAGAATTGTGAGTCTGTGCAAACAAAATGACAACCAATCATTGTGAGATCATTCCATATCATCATGGATACAAACTATTTTAAAGTGTTGCAAGTTCTCCAAAATACATGCATGTGGTTCTACTACAGATTTTGTTCGTTGTGTTTGGTTTTAATTTGTTTTGTATTATTAGAAATCAATTAATCGGTGAGTGTTAGTGATTGTCTTTTCTTTTATTATTCATCTCAAGTTGTTACCGTGTTGAATTACAAATTCTGACACATTGTTGCTCCCCATACCATCACCACCGTGACTTCGTGTATGAGCGTCATCATTATACTTCTCCTCTAGACTCCATTTGTAGCTGTCGGAAATCCAAAGACCCATCATGCCACTGTAACCTTATTTCAGTTCTGATCTTACATATTACATTTATATATTTACTTTTTTTTTTTTACTTCCCACTTTAATTTTTATTAAATTAAATCACCAAATGACAAATTTTATTTGAAGAGAAAAATTTACGCCTGATTTGGGATTTGAAGCTGATATTTATTCCCACAAAGTCCTATGCATGTACGTCCTTGTTGTGATCCCTGGGTAATGCAAAACATGCAAGGGCGAAAAAGCAAATTCCCGATGCCTAAATTGGGACCCGTCAGCTAGGGGAGAATACCCTGACAGAAAACATCATCCCCTCAGGATTGCTGGGTGGTTGGGCATAGGGTTAACAACCCTATTTTGTAAAAATAAAATTGTTGAGAAACCTCAAAGCAACTGCCGGACTGATAAGTTGGAAAAACGACCTAGCTAGAAGGTGAAAAGATGGAGGCAGAAAGCTAGTAATAGAGAAGAATGGGCAGTTGTTATAAAGGAGGCCAAGGTTCTTAGAGGACCGTAGAGCCAAAAGAAGGATAAGAAGTGTCTGGTTCTATACACCAGCGCTCTATCCACTAAGCTACCAGACATTCTGACTCAATCATATTATTTCTTTCCTTTATTATGAATTCCTGCGCATTGAGGTATGAACTTTTCGTTCCACTATGCATCTAATGCCTCAATGGGAATTGTTGTTTGGGGTTAATATTGAATATAGAAGTGGAGGATTTCCATCATCATCTTCATAGTACATTCACAAATTTAGGGCATTTGTTGACCTGTTTTGGCCTCAAGAGGAACACCATCCAGAAGTCTTTTGAGTGGATGTCCTGGTCTTCTTCTTCCTGCAGGTTGATATCTTAACATTTGTTTGGGTATCCTGTGATCTTCCTGTTGCATCCATCTTGACTTATAATCAGAAATTTTGTTTTCTAAAGGTTCCCTGTGTAATTCTCCTAAGATGTCTTAATTTTTTTGTGATCTAGTAGTGTGATTTCCATTATTATATATATATATATATATATAACTCCTGGCGCGACAGGCCTACAAGGCCCTTAGCCTACCAGCCGGCTGCTGGCCTCACATCTACATGTGTGAATCACAGAGGTAGATGATCAGCAGCCAGTATAGGGGTGACATGTGGTTAGCATGTCGAGTCCCCCAGCCGTTATAGCTGGTTTCCTCAACCTGGAGCCGCTACTTATTGTAGCTACCCAATTGCCTCACGATGCTGGGTGGGCACCGGTCCCATACTGGCCGAAATACCATGAGAAAATTTCTTCCCCCATGGAGACTCGAACCAGCGCAAGTCCCGTAGCTCTGTGCCAAGGCTTCCTACCTTAACCGCTCGGCTACGGCGCGGGACATATATATATATATATATATATTAACTGAATATCCAGTAAAATGTTATGTAGCATAGGAACCGGAGAGGATTCAACTGGCAGGGTGAACTTATATCCATGAAAGTGTTATATGCTACACTGTTACATCAAGGTTTCAATATATATTTCAATGAATATGCAGCATCATAAATAAACCACTAAAAGAAAAACAAAATTAAACTTTTATACTCGTGGCCACACCAACCTTGTTTTATGGGAATGAAAATTGGATTCTAACAAAAAATTATCAAAAAGGTTACAGACACTAGAAAATATCTTAGTACAATGAATAGAAAATAAAGTAAGTATTGACTTTTTAGGAATTAACACTATGATGTATTATTTATTTAAGAAAAACTGTATCAACTCACATCTTAAGCTTCTTCTTATTAGATCAGTTTTTGGACCTAATTAGATTCCATCCTCAGTACTTTCATCTTGAAGAGACATCTTCTGCTCCCTCTGTACAGGCAGACTGAACCTCCAAATCAAATCACTTTCCCCGGGAATTTCAAAATTAATTAATTTCTCCTTTTTTGTTTTTTTAATGTAGATTTTTTTTCCCCCAACTGTGAGCTCTTTAGGTTTTTTACTTGTTTTATTAATTTAGCCTTTCTTTCGATTTGATGTTTTTTTGACCAAGCATGGGCTGCTATTGGTATCATTTTATTGTGGGAAAGTTTACATACGGAAAACAAAAAGAAATTTAAAAACCAGAGTGAAAGAAAGGCTAAATTAATAAAACAAGAAGAAAGAAAAATTTGCGTTTAGATTAGAACTTGCTCAGGTAGCTCTCTCGGTTAGAGCATTCGCCTAGGTTCAAGCTCCAGTCTGAGCATATAATTTTTCTCTTCAAATATGATTTATCCATCATTGAGATGTACGAAATGAATAATAAAAACATCGAAAGATGTAAAATTCCCAAATAAATGTCTTCTTAATAAAGAAGCCGCCACTTTCAAGATAGAAGCAAAGGTTTCATAACATTTGATGCACGGGAATTAACAGCATATATAAGAGAAAAATTTGCAATTAGATTGGAACTTGCTCAGGTAGCTCACTCAGTTAGAGCATTTGCCTAGAGTGTGAAAAGTTCAGGGTTCAAGCCTCAGTCTGAGCGCATAATTTTTCTCTTCAAATATGATTAATAAAACAAATTGAAAATCTTAGGGAGCTCATAGTTTGGGAAAAAAATCTACATTTAAAAAAAATTAAAAAAGGAAAAAAGAAATTAATGAATTTTCATATTCCTGGGGAAAGTAATTTGATTTGGAGGCTCTTCAGTATTTCAAGATGACATAACAAAGGTCGTGAAATTCCTGAGGATGGAAACTGATTAGGTCCCGAAACTGGTTTAATAAGAAGAAGGTTATGAGGTGATACAATTTTTCTCAAACAGAATTATTACCAGATAAACTAGAAAACCTGCATAGAAAGAATATAAGATAATTTATTTAATATATGTAGGAAATAACATTATGAGGTTTCTTTTAATTATTAATGAGTTGGTTATTTTAACTGACATCATATTTCTTGATTTTTATGCAGGCCTGGTTTCATTGCTTTTGCGCGACATTTTTGATTCATTAAATAGTTGGAAAGCCAGGTCTGCATAAAAATCAAGAAATATAAGGTGAGTCAAAATAACTAACTCATTAATATAAAATAAACTGGTTTTAGATAATCATCCAAGAGGAAAGAGGTCTTAGAAGCCCAAGAAATAGTAGAGATATCTGATAATGGAACAGGTACGTGTAAATTTTTGATGATGGTGGTGAACTCTTGTGAAGGTGAAATTGTTGTTTCAGCTGATCTGGAAGTTCAGCAACATTGTTTGTTTGAGGAATACCAAGACATATGTGTGGAGAAAGTTGGAAATGATGTTGACTGGGCAATTGGCACAGAGCTTCGTCAAAGCATGCTCTATCAACCAGAGATGGAGAATCCTGAATACTTCAGAGAATTACTCATTGATGATTCTTTGCGCAGGAAATACGTTCTTGATGCAGATGTTCTGGTAAGCGATTAAAACCTTTATTCTCTATTAATTCCCAAATAAATAAATCCATAATTAAGTTTTTGGTCTGTATATTCTTACCTCTTATGGTTGTTTTTGTTGAACATATGTTTCAAGGCTTCTGACCCCATCATCAGCGATTACAGATTGATTTTTCTCAAATTGTCGGCCCTGATTCTTGATTCCAACTCCCTCTGCCTATGGTCCAATGAACTTACTAATGAGGTTCCTTTTCTCCAGGAATTTTAAAATTCATAATTCTTTGATGTTTTTATTATTAATTTAACATTTCTCAATGAAAGATAAATTAAATTTGAAGAGAAAAATTTTTGCCTAGACCGGGACTCGAACCCGGGACCCTTGGCTTTCCGGGCCAAGTGCTCTACCAACTGAGCTACCGAGGCGAGTTACGATCTAGACGCAAATTTTTCTCTTATATACGTTGTAATTCCCTATCGCCAAATGCTTTTGAAACCATTGTTTCTATCTTTGCAAATGGCGGCTTCTTAGTTAAGAAGACATTTATTGGAAATTTAACATTACTTTAAAAGCCAGTAAGGCCTCTAATGATGTTTTTATTATTAATTTAACATTTCTCAATGAAAGATAAATTAAATTTGAAGAGAAAATTTTTTTTTTTTTTTTTTTTCGCCTAGACCGGGACTCGAACCCGGGACCCTTGGCTTTCCGGGCCAAGTGCTCTACCAACTGAGCTACCGAGGCGAGTTACGATCTAGATGCAAATTTTTCTCTTATATACGTTGTAATTCCCTATATGTTAAATTAATAATAAAAACATCATTAGAGGCCTTACTGGCTTTTAAAGTAATGTTAAATTTCCAATAAATGTCTTCTTAACTAAGAAGCCGCCATTTGCAAAGATAGAAACAATGGTTTCAAAAGCATTTGGCGATAGGGAATTACAACGTATATAAGAGAAAAATTTGCGTCTAGATCGTAACTCGCCTCGGTAGCTCAGTTGGTAGAGCACTTGGCCCGGAAAGCCAAGGGTCCCGGGTTCGAGTCCCGGTCTAGGCGAAAATTTTTCTCTTCAAATTTAATTTCATAATTCTTTCCTTGTTTTTCTGTATGTAGATTTTTTTTGCATATGGTGAGTTTATTTTTGTTTTCTAACTGTTTTAATAATTTTGTGTTTACATCTATTTTGTATTTTTCTGACCAAACGTGAGCAGCCACTGCAGATTTTTCTACTTCCCCTTTGTTTACATTTCTTATGTGTTCTATAGTTCTAATGGTTAAATTTCTTTTCTTTTCCTTATGTATACCTTATCACTAAGGCTACAATTTGTATGTAATTACATATTCTTTCTCTTTGCTTATACACAGCTAAAAATTATAAATGTCCACGAATTAGGAACTTTCTTATCAAATATCAAAAGTTATCATTACATATTTTTACATATTTCATCATAATTACATATTTTTTACATATTTAAATATTGTTTATGTAAAACTACATATTCTGTCTCTTAATTAAACTTTTTTTTTTCATAAGCGGAGTAAAATTTTAAACTCTCTGTATGACAGTATTTTATTCACCCTAGAAATTCAGGTACCTGCACACTGAAACAAATTTTCCAAGCAATCCAAAAGCTACAAAAAAGAGGTCAAGGAAGAATTCCATTCAATCGACACCATAAATTTAGCTATACAAAGACACGGATGACTTGGGTGCAGGATACCATATTGAAGATCTCTTTTAAAACTACCACAGACCCATTTGTTTTATGAATGAAATAGTAGACACATGACAACATTTTCTCACTTACCATGTGTTAACAATTGTGTATCCATCTCTCATCTCTGCTCTTCAGTTCCTTGGAATAGACTACGGGCTGCATGCAAATACATTAGTCTCTGGTGAGCTGAGTTTTCCGTGAGAACGTGCAAAGTTCAAATTAGCGAGTCGCTGACTGATCATGAATGAAAGTAGTTTTTTTGTAATATTGGCAAGAAATTACCCAGAATTCTCAACAATAAAACCACTTTCGTTATTTTCGTCTCCTAGAGGAACGCATTTACGCTTGCGTCCCGCAAATAAAACCGTATACGACGAGTCTGCGTCGCGCGATATTACGCCGATTCTCCTGTTGTTCCAGTTGAATTCTTTGGTAGACTCTATCAAATTCCCCTTCTCCGTGTATACCGAAAACATGATCGAAGTCTTCAAGGTCCGACATCTTGGATAAAGCAGCAAGGTTTCAAAGTACATCAGTTCCCATCGGGTTGCTCACAATTCGTTCTCTGCAAAAGTCACCTCGCCAGGTAGCTTAGGAATTTCGACAATTATTATTGCATGAACAGATTTTGGAGTATGCAAAAATGTCTTTGGATGCAACTTTCTAAGCAGAGTACAAGCTGAGAACGACTTTTATGGTCTAATGCGTTCATAGTTATGACCCTATAACTTGTTTTAAAAATGTTTGTTTCATTGTTATATGAGTATAAAAAATTATGATTTTGTACTGTATTTATAAAATTCTTTGTTGATGCAATAGAGATTGAGTCCATGTAGAAAAAAACTGGAAAAAAAAATAGCACAGGAGTAATTGTCATTGTCTCTCACCCAGTGAATCCAGGTTTGATTCAAGTTAAATTCCTGGATAGGGTTTTATCCGCGTCCCTCCCAATTCTAATATAAATGTCAGGTAATTTAGGCCACTTAAATTTGCTATCCTACTCATCTAAATACATTCTTGTCGTTTACTGATATCGCCATAACAAATTATCATAAAATAAAAACAAAAGACAATCAACATTTCTTAAAATTGAAATTATGCACTATAATTTGTTGTTAAGATACGATGAGATGTTCTAAATATGGTTGGTATCAAATGTCGAGCACTTGATAATGAAATCATTTGCTTATATCAGGCTTAATATATATTTTATTATTCTTCTTCTTCTTCCTTCCAAGTATTAGGCCAAGGCCTGTTACGATCCTATAGAAAATTTTCCCTCCAGCGTTTCATAGGACGGCCCAGTGATCTTCGTCCTCTTGATATATAATTATAAACAGCTTTGGGGATCCGATTTGAACTCATTCTTTCAAGATGGTGTTTCCAATTTAGTTGGTACTGTTTAATATATTCCAAAATTGGCATAGTCTTCAATTCTTTTAAGATATCGGTGTTCCTTTTCCGATCCCATCTTGTGTAACCCGCTGTTCTGCGCATGAATCTCATTTCACAAGCCGTTATTCTGCTTTCATGTTGTCTTTTTAGAGTCCATGCTTCACTACCATGGGTCAACACTGGTCTAGCCAAAGTGTTATATAAACGTAATCTGGTGTTTTTTTGTACAAGGCATGGTTTCATAACTTGATTAATAATTCCTAAACTTTTATTATAACTAGTAACTTTTTCAGGGATATCCTTTTCATCCCAGATAGAGAGATAATATCCAAGATATTTAAATTGATTAGATCTCTCTAAAATTTTATTTTGGAGACAGATTTTACTTTGTATGGGGTCCTTCCCATGAAATACCATAATTTTAGTTTTGTTAATTGATATTTCCATATTAAATTTGGCACCTATTTTTTGTAAATTATAAATTGATCAAGTTATGTAGATAGGAAATAACACTATGAGGTTCTTTAATATTGTTTATTTTTTATTATTTCACTCACCTCATACTTCATATGAAGTATGAGGTGAGTAAAATAATAAAAAATAAACAATATAAATTGATCGTTGCAAATCATTTTCGGAAAGTGCCAGAAGAGCTAACTCGTCTGCAAAAAGAATAGCATCGAGTTTGAGGTTCCTATTGATGGGTATATATCCTCGTTGTGTTTTCCTCCATTCATTTATTAATTTATTCATGTATATAATGAAAAGCACCGGTGAAAGTCCACATCCCTGTCTTACTCCAGTATTGATCTTTTCCCAAGAAGATAATTTGCCATCTTGTTTAACAGAGATTTCATTATCTTTATAGATGTTGAAGATATTAGTAATATATTGTTGTGGAACGTTATCATCAGCTAAAATTTGTAGTAATATATTTCTGTCTACTTTGTCAAAAGCCTTTATGAAGTCAACGAAGGCGATATGAGTTTCTATATTCAATTCCTTGTGCTTTTCTAATAGTAGTTTTAGAGTAAAGAATCCATCTGTACAAGATCTACCCTTTCTGAATCCATTCTGCTCTTCTCCAATTATATTTTCATAAATTTTCCTCAATTTATTCTTAACTATATTAGCATAAATTTTATATCCAGAGTTCAACAAGCTAATTCCACGATAGTTATCTTGGATTTGGCGACTTCCTTTTTTGAAGATTGGTATTACAATGGATTTGTTCCAGCTTTGTGGTGGTTCTTGTCCTTCCCATATCATATTAAGGAGAATAAGAAATCTGTCTAAAAAATTTTTAGTTGAAAATTTAAATAATTCTTGATTAATGTGGTCTTCTCCGGGAGCTTTGTTACTTTTTAATGATTTAACAACATCAGTTATATTTTATTTATTTAATTAATTAGATTTTATACCATAGTTGTTTGATCTCTAACAAGTACTGAAAGTTGTGAAACTTCTTATATATCCTTAAAATTCATCGGAGAACATATTGTTTAAACAACTCACCTCATAGGATTCATGCTTCCATGATATCGCGATTTCAAACACAGTCATGTTCATCTTCAGCCATAACTCCGACTGATGAAATTCTTCGGCCGTCAACTATTCTATTGTCACAATCTTCAATGCTGCCATCTATGGTGAATTTATGAACTTCAAAATCAAAGTAATTTCGTTAGGGATATCAAAATTCATTAATCTATTTTTGTTTTTCTGAATGTATATTTTTTCCCAAACTGTCCATTCCAAAGATTTCTCTACTTGTTTTAAAAGTTTAGCTTCTCTTCCAATTTTATGATGTTCTAATAAACTATGTGCAGCAATTGCAGATTTTTCAATTTCACAATTTTTAATATTTCTGAAATGTTCTTTTGTCCGAATTTCCAAATTCCTCCTATATAAACTTTATTGCAATCTTCACAACTTATTTGATAAATTCCAGATTTCTTACTGTCTGGAACATTGACTTTTTTATTGGTACTTAGAAGATTACCCAAACTAAATTTATTTATTGGTGCCAAAGAAATGTTGTATTTGTCAAAAAAATTTTGAAATTTTCTATGCATTTCAGGATGGTAAGTAATTTTCTTGTATTTTTTGTTTTCTTTGCAATTTTGTAGAGTAGTATATTCATTAAGTCTTTTTTTTTTGTGTTTGAATTTCTTCAACTTATTTATAATTAATTCTTTATCAAAACCATTTAATCTAGCAGTGTTTAAGATATGTTTAAACTCTTGTTAAAATTTTCTTCGTTTAATGGTACATTTGTCAATCTGTAAATTAAGCTATATATATCCATTCAAACATTTCCATCCTTTTCTGTTTCTACCTCTTTTCCCCTCTGATAATAAAATGCAACATTGCGATGCTTTCTATTTTTCTTCCACAAGACTTTTAGTTTCAGTGTCTTCATCAGTATTATTTTGATTGTCACAGTGTTTCATTGAGTTTTGGTGATGGCTCCTGTAGCATCAAAATTATCATCTAAGTTAAAATCATTCACTACTGGTGGAGATGTGGTTCTATGCCAGGCTTGTAATAAGAAGATAGGTTGTTCAATGAAATCTCAGCTTGAACAACATGTTCGTAGTGCTCTGCATGCTAAAAATAAAGGACTACAAACATCTAAAAAGCAAATGCAACAGTCTTCAAATGTAAGGAATGAATTCTTCCATGACATGTGTAATGCTATGGTTGCCGCAAATATTCCTTGGTACAAACTCCAGGTACCTAAATATTGTGCATTTTTAGAGAAGTATTGTATAGCAGTATTTTAATATCATATTAAATATGAAAGTTTAAGTTGATAATTTTATATTTTAAAATTCTTTTTATATTTAAATATAACTTAAATAAAGAAAAACATCTAAATAATTAATTGTTGTTTATTGTTGAATAAAAATGTCTCAATAACAATTAAAGAAATTGTATTATATAAGTCTTTCTAAATAATGCTTTTAAAATTGTGTCTTAAGTCATTGTTGTCTGAAATATAAAGCTTTCTGTTATAACTGTAATAGGAACACCTGCTTAACTTAATATTTTTAAATAAAAGTATACTAAATTCTGATTGGATGGTAAAAACAATTAACTTTTTGTTTTAACCAATCAAATTTAAACATGGTATTTAATGGACCTTTAACCAATAGAATTTAAATTAAAATCATGTGATGTAATAATGTTCTTTAATATTATAACAGATTTACTCAAGCAGTCTGCAAATAACTTTCATCAAGTACAGAAAGCAATAACAACTCTCAGGATGATAAAAATGTAAAATTTAATACCAGAAGAACAGTTGATTTAAGAAAAGAAAATAATTTAATTTTAATTGACAGTGAAGAATAATCCCACTTAAATTTACTTAATCTGCTGGGAACCTACAAAATGAATAAATTTGGAATTATTTCTACAAGAAACAGTTATCAATGATCTTATGATTGTGAAGTGTTTTCCTATCCTGTGTACCAATTTCGACCCTGAGAAAAGAATCTAGCTCTACCGGAAAATCAAACCCAACTAGAACCAGTAATTCTGATTTATTATTTTGGACAAACACTTCTTCAAATTGTCGCCACAACGAAGGGAAATTAAATATTTCTTCAATTGTGGGAGGCAGATTCATAATGATTCTATGCTCCAAAAAAAACTACATACATTTATGTTACGATGAAGCAATGACATATATGTGACGTGATATAGGCAACAACTATATATGGATTGCTGTCGATGAAACAATGGATGTAAAAGGTCACTGTATTGCTAATCTTGTGATTGGTAAGCGCTGGATGGAAAAGAATCCCCCACACCTTTCCTGATTTTTTCGAAAATGTTGGAGCATGCAAATCATGCAATAGTGGCGTTTTGTAAACGATGGACTTAGAGTCGAATGTTTGAATGCATTAGACAGTAAAAGGCGTTCTCTGCTGATAAAGTTTTATTCAAACACATTTTTCTTACTCAGAAATCTATTCACGCGGTAATAATTGTAAAGCTACCTGACAAGGTACCTTAAGATCGTAGCTCAAGATATAAACTTATGTGAAAATCCCGAAGGGAACCGATGGTAACTGATGTAGTTTGAAACTTATCCAAGATGTCGGACCTTGAAGACTTCGATCATGTTTTCGGTATATGCGGAGAAGAGGAATTTGATAGAGTCTACCAAAGAATTCAACTGGAAGAACAGGAGAATCGGCGTAATATTGCACGTCGCAGACGTGTTTATATACGGTATTATTTGCGGGATGCAAGCATAAATGCATTCCTCTATAGCAGACGAAAATAACGGAATTGGTTTTATCGCTGAGAATTCTGGGTAATTTGTTGCCAATATTACGAAAACGTCAACATTCATGCATGACCGGTTAAGGTGGCCGTTAATTCGATCTCAGCTCACCAGTGATTGGAAGTAATTTGAGTAGAGAGTAATGCATTTGCATACGACCCTTAAAGTGTTGTGGACTGAAGGCGTTCAAGAAGATAAAGTCCTTGTTCTTTATTCTGATGCTGCGACGTACATGCTAAAGGCAGGAACTGCTCTACATGTGTTTTATCAAAATATGATCCATTTCACCTGTCTCACATGTGGACTTGCAACATGTTGCCAAAGAAATGTGAAATAACTATCCACAAATCAGTAGCATTATTTCAAACACCAAGAAAGTGTTTGTTAAAGCCCCCCAACATGTGTTGCACTGTAGAGAACAATTACCAAATGTGAAATTGCCACCTGAACCTATCCACACTAGATGCGGTACGTGGATTGAGGCTGCCTGCTTTTATAGTGACTATTTTAAAGAAGTGAAGTCTGTAATAGACTCATTTCCAAGAAAATCAGCAGTTTCTATCAGAGAGGCTCAAAGTGTCTGCAGTGAGTCCAAGGTACATTGCCAATTGGCATATATTAAAAGCAATTTTGGATTCATTTCTGACAGTATTGTAAAATTAGAAACTCGTGGCATGACTTTGAAGGAATCACTGGACATGGAGGATGTTAAGTGTTGTTCAAGGGAATGTTGGAATAAACATACTGAAGAAATTTGAATCTGTTATGGAAAGAAACCCTGGCTTCTCGACATTGACTATAGTGTGTAAGATCCTCAACGGGGAAGAAGATAATCCTCCAGATGACATATCTCCTGAAAAATTCCATCTGCTTAAATTTGCACGAGCAACTTCCTGTGATGTGGAAAGAACATTTTCTGCTTATAAAAATATTCTCTCTGACCGACGACACTCCATGACAATGGAAAACTTGGAGATGTATCTCATAGTTCATCGCAATTTAAAGTGAAGTGAGTAGATAGTTTCTGTATTCGCTGTAGGGGCTAAAGATTGGTTAAACGATGACTATGAAAACATCGTATGTAATTAAAATATTGAAAATACATTTTGTAACATGATTTTTTTTCAATAGTTAAATATGGGATATTACATTATGAGGTTCTTAATTCGTAAATTAATGAGTCATTTTTAACATCTTACCTCATATTTTATGTTTCTTCAAACACGGGAACTAGTTTTCGAGAAAAGGATCTCTCTCATTTTCAACCGACATTATGATTACCGGATTTTTGTTGGAATCTCCATCAATAACATTGCCATCTGGTATTGATTTGATGAACTTTGATATGAGGTCACGTTCGAGATTCTTGATGAACGTGACCTCATCTCAAAGTTCATCAAATCAACAACAGATGGCAACGTTATTGGTGGAGATTCCAATGATTCCAACGAAAATCCGGTAGTCATAATGTTGGTTGAAAATGAGAGAGATCCTTCTCTTGAAAACTAGTTCCTGTGTTTGAAGAAACATAAAATATGGGGTAAGATGTTAAAAATGACTCAATAATTTATGATTTTTTTATTTAGCCATTTTATTAATTGTTGCATTTTCAAAAAGCAAATAAATTTAATACATTTTCAGTTACTAATAAAAATCTCTTATACAAGTTTTTATCAATTGTTTAGTTATACAATGTATAAGCCTTATGTAGATCATGTATAATTTCCTTACTAATAAACGTTGTGCCAGAGCTATATAACAATACAACCGTTATACACAATACGTCACATATTCATCATCATTATGACATCAGAACAATATTACACGCAGTTTGTAACAGAAATAAAACAACATAAACTAGAGATTGTGTAAGAAATGAATATGGATAAGAATTTATAGAGATTCCCTAATTGGGGAGGTACGGAAAAAATAAGTGTGTTTTAATTTATTTACATTTTCCTTTACACTATGTCAAATATATCGTAGAATTAGTTTCACAGATAATGTGCTGCCATCTAACAATTTCTAAGATTTTCGAACAATTCTTGGAAACTAATGAAAGTTTTTCCCATTACTTATGAATTATATGCAGTGTTTTAAGATGTGTTAGAAAATGTTCAAAATAGTAGGAAATGTTACCGACAACAGAGTAACGCTTTTAAGTGAAAAAAAAATTGCAGTTTGATCGGGAATCGTACCTAGGACCTCATGGACCGTAGTCAGAAGCTCTAACCACAAGACTATCAAGCTAACATGTAGCTTGCTGCAGTAGTAGTACCTCTATAATTAAATACATTTTTATATCGGTATGTGTATTATGTATTAATGATGCAAGAAAGTTTTGTTAAAATAATATTATGCAGCTTTAAACTACATTCAGGTTAAATCTTGTCTACAGCAATTATTGTAGAACATATTCTTTTGTGAATCAATGTTCAATTTAAAAATATCGTTAGGCCTAATCGAGAATTTTATGATGACTTTATTTTCCTACCCAGAGCTTTATTAATATTAATTATGCCCTGTGCATCCATCAAACAGTCGTTAGTGTTGCATTTTGCGTTAAATTTAAGGAAACATTAATCAATATCATAAGAAAACAATCAGTTGATCTTGAAGTCCGACATTTTGTCTAGTTATACAATCCTTAAACAAGGCTGGAAGCATGTATAACGATTCCCATGTAAAGTTGTACACCTCTTATACTCTGAACAGCTAATACAGTGTTTATTAGTAAGAATTTTCAACTGAGAGTGTATAAACCTTTTATAAAAGTTATATATGGATTATTAGTAAGAGGGTATATTTATTATATCAACATGTTTAATTAATAATTGTCCCACACTTTACTTTTTATTAATAAAATCAGGTATCAAGTAACTTAATATTTAGTATAAATTCACATAAAACTTAATTTTAATGTATTTAAAATTATATATTTCAAGAACTTTTTTTTATGTAATATTACATATTTCACCAAATATTATTACGTAAATATGTACAATTTTGCATGTTAATATTACATACAAAAATCCTAGTTTTACTTATCACAGTCTGCACATTTTATTTGATGTATTCCTGATTTTTTACCATCAATTTTTACATTTTTGTTGGTTTTTATTAGTTTATTTAAACTTTAATCATTCTTTGATACTAAACACATATTAAATTTTTCAAAAATCTTTTCAAATTTATTGTGTGTGCAAGGCACAAAAAATTGAGAAGTACAAAAAATAAAAATTGAGGAACAAAAGCACTTTTCAGATAGAAAAACCAAAAGATAAAAAATACAATATCACCCTTGGGCACACAATAAAGTTCAAAAAAGAACAAATCTAAATCCATGATTTTTTAAATTTCTGATGAATGGAACCTGATCTCGAAGATCATCAAATCAACACCAGATGGCAACATTATAGACGGAGGTTTCAACGAAAATCTGATAGTCATAATGTCAGTTGAAAATGGAAGGGTTGTTTCCTTTTGAAAACTGCAATTCCCATGTTTAAGAAAACATAAACTATGAGGTAAGATATAAAAATGACTCATTCTTCTTGAAACATATGTTCAACAAAAACAATCATAAGAGGTAAGAATACACAGATCAAATATCTTAACTTTGTTTGCTTCTTTTATAGAAGTCCTGTATTTTCCTGAGAATAATTCTTTCAAAAATATTAAATTGAACAATGTATATTTTATATTTGAAGAGAAAAATTTTTGCCTAGACCGAGACTTGAACCCGGGTCCCTTGGCTTTCCGGGCCAAGCGCTCTACCAACTGAGCTACCGAGGCAAGTTACGATCTAGACGCAAATTTTTCTCTTATATACGTTGTAATTCCCTATCGCCAAATGCTTTTGAAACCATTGCTTCTATCTTTGCAAATGGCGGCTTCTTAGTTAAGAAGACATTTATTGGGAATTTAACATTACTTTATAAAGCTAGTAAGGCTTCTAATGATGTTTTTATTATTGATTTAACATTTCTCACTGAAAGATAAATTATATTTGAAGAGAAAAATTTTCGCCTAGACCGAGATAAAGCATTTGGCGATAGGGAATTACAACGTATATAAGAGAAAAATTTGCATCTAGATCGTAACTCGCCTCGGTAGCTCAGTTGGTAGAGCGCTTGACCTGGAAAGCCAAGGGTCCCGGGTTCGAGTCTCGGTCTAGGCGAAAATTTTTCTCTTCAAATATAATTTATCTTTCAGTGAGAAATGTTAAATCAATAATAAAAACATCATTAGAAGCCTTACTAGCTTTATAAAGTAATGTTAAATTCCCAATAAATGTCTTCTTAACTAAGAAGCCGCCATTTGCAAAGATAGAAGCAATGGTTTCAAAAGCATTTGGCGATAGGGAATTACAACGTATATAAGAGAAAAATTTGCGTCTAGATCGTAACTCGCCTCGGTAGCTCAGTTGGTAGAGCGCTTGGCCCGGAAAGCCAAGGGTCCCGGGTTCGAGTCTCGGTCTAGGCGAAAATTTTTCAAATATAATTTATCTTTCAGTGAGAAATGTTAAATCAATAATAAAAACATCAATGGTATATTTTGTTAGAAATAAGTCTGATTTTATTAGAATTTTATGTAGTTTAATTTTTGTTATATTGTATAGATTCACTCAACACACTTAATGACATCTGTGGCTAAACCAGGAGCTAATGGATTCATTGACCCTTTACCATACGGAGGCAAGAGAAGAGTGGATAAAATCCTGTACAGAGGCAATACCAGCGACATAGTTGGTTATTGTTTCCTATCAACGCTCACAAATTTAACAGATCATCTGCCTGTCTGTATGTCCTTTAAACCTTGTGACAGATAATGGTAATTGTGGTATCTTGATTCTCACTTATGATTTTTTATTTATTTATATATATAATTTGATTGATATTCATGATTTTTTTCTGCATTGTTTCTTTCTGCATTCATATGTTTCTGCTGACATTTCTGCCAACTTCTGAGAGCTTTTTTGGAACTAAGTACCTTATTTGTTAGTGTATAGGACATTCCGTTATGTTTAAAACACACCTCAGAATTTACCATAATAAAGGAAATTTTCTGAATAATAACTTTATAAAAAAATACTATAATTTTTTTCTTTAAAATGGCCAATATTATGGCACAAGTGCATGTATGATATAATTTTTGTTATAAAAAATCCATTTTCACTATTTTATGGTAATTCAATTTTATATTCAGGCTATTTTGCACTTCCCACATTGTGAAAGCTTTATTAATGCACAGAAAACATTTTTCTGGGGCTGCCATAGCCATATAGTTTTTTTTTTATTATCGTCATAGGTCTAAAATAATGTTCTGATGATCTAATCATCATGTCAAAAGATCATTCGACCTTATGTATACTTTGAGTTTTGATATTTCTGGGTTCAACTAGCTGGTGTTCAATAAAAATCAATGAAATAAGGCACGAGCTTATCTAGCGGGTCTAGTGTGGGTTATTGCTTGACTTAGCAGGCAGATTCATTTAGTGGGTTATTGCTAATTCATATGCAGCAAAATAGCTGGTGTTGGTGGGGATAACATAGAAGAAACATGCTATGTGTTCCTCTATGGAGATAATGTGAATACGCAGAATATGGTGGGAATTTTGATGTTCTCACATAATTGATTTGAATGAAATTTGGCAAATATGTTATTTTATTAAAAGTGTTATTTTATTTTAATCCAAAATTATTAATATATTAATTACCACAACAGTGCTGGGGTAGCTGGGATCTGAATGCACATCACTGCAGTTAAATATACTTAACTATATTTTAACATAATAAGTAAAAGTGATCCCACAACAGACCCGGAGGCCCTTGGGGTAGTAGGAGGTTAAGGCTCCCACTTTTTCTAGACAATCGGCACTTTTATGTCAGCCGGGTTGTCAGCCCTGCGTGACGGCCGCCTTTACCCCCAGAACAAGCGTCTGGTACTCATTTCCGTTAGAGGCTGAGTCGACCCCAGGGCCACAGTGCCGCCAGAGGGTTTGGGTCAGTTTAAAAATCCTGACCCCAACATTTTACCTATTTGAATGAGAATTAAGGCAGTCTAAATGTAAATATTAAATTTGCATCATCCAGTTTTAATGACAATTACATTTCAATATTGCAACCATTTATATTTAAGCAAAAAATACAAATAATTATTTATTTGTCACAATTTATGGAAATTAGGGCTATTGTATAAGATGTGACCCATTTGTAAGTCGTATTTTGAAGAGAAAAAAATGTTTTTATGCACAAACAAATATGGTAATTCCAATGTTGCATTTTTTATTAGTGACATTTTGATGAATTTTCTCAGTAGTTACAACTGAATTCCTGATAATATGGTAATGTTTAGAAAGGGAGTGAACAGAAAATTAACGTACGGGTACTATGTAAAAACAACCAAAAACTGGAATTATTGAAGAAAAAATTACCCATTTCTTAAGGTTGATTTGGCAGATGATGCTGGTCTATAGCCATTGCATCTCATAACTAGAGTTTGGATTTTTATGTAATAAAAGATAATATTGCAATACAGATAGTAATATATTATTCAACTGTTTGTGTGTGAAACCAAGATAAAAGACAGTCAGGAATCTTACATCTCCTCATACTATGTTGCAGTCTTACCTTTTAGTATATAAAAATCCAGACTCACCTCATAATCTAAAGCCACCTTTATTTAATGTTTTGTGTCCAAACATCTAGGTAACTTAGTGAAATATACAGTATAAGGGTTTTCAAACTGTATGATGCTCTTCTAAGTTTTTCAGGGAAGATACAAAACCTTCGAAAAAGGTCCTATAAATATGATAATATAAGACCTATTACTCGCCTAAGTTAAATCTGCACATGGAAAATATTCTAGGAATGTGCTGTCGATTCTCTTCCTTGTCTTACTAAGTTGCCATTTCCTGTCTCCGTGTTGTGTTATTTGACTGGGAGGGGAGCACTGGCAAATACAATGCTTTTTAAATGATCTGACATGTACAGTAATCGTTGACCAAATGAATAATCTGGCAACATTGTTACTACTGGGGAATGAGCTGTCCCTCCTTTGCCTTCTTCATTACAATTCCCACCCCTTGTGTTGTGTTATGGGGCTGGAAATATAGAGATGACAAACACTTAAATAGTTCAACCAATAGATAGGGATTAGACTGTCAAAATCTTTTTTTAGGATCAATATGAAATATATCTTACATTTCTACATTTGGGGTTTCTTTTTCCCTTTAAGATTATGTTATTTTAAATTATCTGAAACCTTCAACAGTTGTCAACTAGATAATTAATTTGACTTTAATCAAAATCAAAGTGGGAAATAACACTATGAGGTATTTAAATTTATGAATGAGTTGGAGAAAATGTTTTTAATATTTCACCTCAGTTGCATGTTTCACAATATCGGTTTCAAAAGTATAATTTTACTTTTAATTTTCCAACATTTGGAGTTTGACTGAAGATGGAAGTGGAATTACACTTTTGAAACACACAACTTTATGAGGTGAGATATTAAAAACATTTTCTCCAACTCATTCATAAAACTAATTTGACAACCATGTAACAATATTTCGTATGTGTTTAGGGATTCTCCCTTCCATAGAGAAATAGTTTGGTGACACTAGTGTTAACACACTTCTCTAGCTGCCATGCAGACCTAACTTGGGCAAATAATATACTATATTATAAATGAACCAACTTATCCTGCATAAATATAACAAAATACATGTCTTAATATTATTTAAATTTTCTCTCTATCTGTATTTCTCACTTTTAATATGAATATCTTATTGCACAGAGTTGACATTGGCTAATAAATGTTAAAAAAATAGATTATCTGTATCAATAACACATATTTTCCATTAAGGATGAATACATTCAATACATTTTACTAGGCATATAATGATGTTCTTTCTTTTAGGGACTCATATATTATTTTTTTGTTGAAGTATTTCACTTTTGACAGAGGAGATGTGTTCAGATCATGGAAATTGAGGAAAGTCCCTACAGAAAAAAGTTTGAAAACCCTGGTAATGAAGTAGAAAAGTTATAGGAAGTAATATTTTTAATGCATTATTTTTTAGGTGTACTTTATTAAAATGTGTCTGTTTTATTTGATACAATTAATTAAACTGTTTTAAAAACAGCAAACCATTAATTGGTTATAAAATGTGTTATATAATAACATTCTTATTAACAGCTGATATATTAATTAAGATTTATAAATGTAATGAAATGTGGTAACATTATTCAACAATACTGATTTTAATCAGATAAATACAGAGCAATTTGACATTCTCTAAAAGGGCCCAGAATCAGTGCTTGTTGTTCCCTATGAACAGAGTCCATTAGGGTCAACTATTAACATTATATTGAACTATTATAGGAAATATATTGGTTAAGACTTTCGCGGCTATCATTATCCGATTGAGGGTCTTTCCACTTTTCAGCGGTTGCCCTTTTACCAGCCGGCTGCTGGCCCTTCACATCCACATGTGTCAATCACAGAGGTAGATGATCAACAGCCAGTGTAGGGGTGACATGTGGTTAGCATGTCGAGTCCCCCAGCCATTATAGCTGGTTCCTCAACCTGGAGCCGCTACTTATTGTAGCTACCCAATTGCCTCACGATGCTGGGTGGGCACCGGTCCCATACTGGCCGAAATACCATGAGAAAATTTCTTCCCCCATGGAGACTCGAACCAGCGCAAGTCCCGTAGCTCTGCGCCAAGGCTTCCTACCTTAACCGCTCGGCTACGGCGCGGGACGGCTATCATTATGTATTCTAAAATACTTTTTCGAGATTCTTGGCCGTGTCTTGTAGTTTTGTCTTCTCGGTTTTTCATCACCTTCTGCGGGTGATATCTTCAGGAGATTTTCGTGTGTAGATTTTTGTAGTAACTGCTAATTAGTTGTTAATTTGTGTTTTTCTATGTTAAGGAATAATTAATGAAATGATTGATAAAACATAGATTTCTATAACATCGCGTAAATTGGTTCAATATTTACTATGAGGCTACCTATGAGCTTGACGTTATTTTAAATTATAATTATAATTTTGTCAAATAATTATGTTGAAGAAAACTTTAATAATATTTTAAAAGTTTCATAATTCATATTGTATTAGTATATTTAACATACTCAGCCTTTTAGATCTTGTGGTTAATTCGCACAATTTAAATTGACTTGAGTTCACAATTTTTAGAATAATCTAAATTTACCATTAAATGCACTATTCAGTAGAAAAACTTTAACAAGAATATAAGTTATATTAGAAGAGAAACATTTTTGCCCAGACTGAGACTCGAATCCAGGACCTTTGGCTTTCTAGGCCAATGTTCTACCATCTGAGCTATCGGGGCGAGTTCCGATCTGGATGCAAATTTTTCTCTTATATACTTTGTAATTCCCAGCGCCATATGCTATGAAGCCTTTGCTTCCATCTTTGCAAATGGCGGCTTCTTAGTTAAGAAGACATTTATCATGAATTTAAACACTACTTTATAAAGCCAGTATGGCTTCAATTGATGTTTTTATTATTAATTTGACACTTCTCATTGAAAGATAAATTATATTTGAAGAGAAAAATTTTTGCCCAGACCAGAATATAAGTATTGATTTTCTGTAATTACATAGAAATAATAGATGATATAAATTTCCTTGATAACATTCATTGAAGCATGATTGTAGTTAAGTGAAAATTAGAAAGATTATTCTTTTTGAATCTTGGACTAGAAGATCACACAAGTTAACAACTAATTAGCAGTTACTACGAAAATCTCTACAAGTAAAATCTCCTGAAGAAGTTGCCCACAGAAGGTGATGAAACGTCAAGAAGACAATACCACAAAAACACAGCCAAGAATCCCGAGAAGGTAATTTAGAATATTATAAGAAATATTACTATTAAAATAAAATTCTTTACATTTCACCTCATATCCAGTCTTTTAAGTAGACTGGCTTTCATAACCTTTATGGTTACATCTTCAATAGTTACATGACCGATATTCTGTTGCCCTGGGGAACTGCTTCTTACTCCATCTGTTGATGGACCAATGAACCTTCTAATCAAATCAACTTCCTGGGAATTTCAAAATTCATTAATTTTTCTTTCTTAGCTTTTTGAATGTGGATTTTTTCCAAGCAGTGAACTCCTTATGTTTTTCCTGGGGAAATTGATTTGATTATTCATTGGTTCATCAACAGATGAGTAAGAAGTAGTGTTCCAGGATGACAGAACATCAGTCATGTAACCACTAAGGTTATGAAACCAGTGTAATTAAAAGACAGGATCTAGGTGAGGTGAAATGAATTTTATTTTAAATATTAAAATTATAGTATTGATATAATTTACTAATCTTGACTACAAAAGTTGTTGAAAATTATATGCATCTGCTGTAACACATTCCTCACATCTCAGAAGGAAATTGGTATTTACATGTGCGAGTTCATCTACTGTAAGTCTTCTGATTTCTCATACAGTGCAGTCTTTAACTCACAGATTATCTTTGTATACTTTACTTTTTATATTCCTCATAATTGTCCACCGCTGTGGTCTCGAGGTAGCGTGCTGCCTTATCACGCAGCGGGCCCGGGTTCGATCCCCGGTCGGGACAGTTTTTCTGGGTGTGGTTTTTATTGGTGTTTTTCCTCACCTGTAAGACAAATGTCAGGAAAACTTTAAGGCCCAAACAGTCCCCGAAATCATATGGCCATCACAATCATCATCATTCATATTTATCTTAGATTAAGCTAGGATTAGGGACTCTCCTGGCGCACCACTATCATCATCACCCATCATATCATCGGGGCAACGTAACCCTGCCTTCCAGGCGCCCCAACCTCAGAAGTGGGTTATAAGAACGTCATGCCAGGATAGAACACCAGGAATGTCGGAAGACAACCTGGGGCATTTGCAAAAAAAATCCTCATAATTAAAAATTGCAAGCTGACAAATTCATGCTCCTACTCGCTAGTAATTCTGTTCTCAAATTTTTGCATATCAAATTCAGTGTTTTAATGCAATGTGACCATATGCTGCATCCTTGAAGACTGGAACAAAAAGAGACTGCAGTATATCCATTCACCAGGAAAGACAAGCACTGATGCTGGGCTCACTTGCTACCAAGTCTCATAAAATATGCTCTAGATGGCTCTCTAGTAACAACATTACCACATTTTAGGTATTTTTGGAAATTAATTAAACTGTTTGAAAAACAGCAAATCATTAAAAGGTAATAAGTACAAAATTTGTCATATGATGACTTCCTTATTAACAGTTCATGCTTAAGTTTTCAAATTGTGAGAAAATGTGGCAACATATTTCAACAGGATTGTTTTTAATTAGATAATAGTATCAACATTGCCATATTTTAGGTATTTTTGCACCTAAAAATTTGTACAAAATATACTTTAAATTATTTGCATCATAGATGTATAAAATGCCATAATTGTGTCCATGACTCTTATCTCAGCCCTGGAAATAATGCCATTATCTAAATTCTTATGAAGTTTTTTTATCTATTATTGCTCAACTACTGACCAGGGACATCACTAGAATTTTTCACTAAGAGGAGTTATAGGAACTGCCAATATCTTAATTCTGTTGATTGTTGTTATTATACTTGTCTATAGGTCCTTAGACCAAATCCAGGAGTTGGTTTTGCTTTCAAGAACTGATGACTTTATTCCTTTTGAGTGAAGTCTATGCATGGTAGATAGCATGTGAGCTGGTCTGCATTGCACTACGTGCATATTGGAAATATCTGCTATATTTATGTTTTATGTTTCCAGATTTTAATCTTGCTACTGCTGTTTGTTATTTTCTACAATCCGAACAGATTATTCAGTAGCGGACATTCTAATTTACCCAGTCACAGCACTCGGCTCTCATCTCTTGTCATTTGCTTAGCTTAAGTTATTCATGTTCTATGTATGTGTTAATGGTTGCTCCAAATCAGTTGTAACTAATGCTCTTGATCCTTGGTTTATTTTTAATGTTGAGTGTTTTCCCCTAAGCAGAATGCAGAAATAAATTAAAAATACACATTAAAATTTTTATCTGCAATATTTGCAAATTTTATGGATGGGCCCAAACTGCTGGCTATGTCACTGAATTTAACCCTAAATTCCAGGGTCAGGGAAACCAGTCACAGACACTAGTTATAGTATTGTAAGTGTACTAACTTAATGTCAACTGACAACTTCAAGTGAAACCCTGGTTTGAACCCATCAGCGCTGTGTGTCAGAAGCGCTAGAGAGAGAAAGAGACAAAAATACTAATGTGGTATTGCCATATCTGCTTAAGCTGCTCAAGATGGTAAACCGTTATATGAATTGTATAAATGTTTTACAGAAAATTCTTATCTGGGTGGACAATAAACAGGCTTTAACACAACTCTTGTATCCCCAAAATGTCATTGGAAGCTGAATTAAAACTGTTATGCATTCATATTATTGTATTACTAAATGACTACTAGTGAGTGAGGTCGATGATATCAGGAACATCAATTTTTTTTATGTATTTATAAGGAGTTCCACTATCAGATTGTCAAACCTAATGAACACAAAATTGACGGTTAATAAGTCCACTCCAATACTATTGTTATGGACCCTCGAATACATTCAAAGAAGAAGTATGAAAAGTGTTCTTATGACAATATTGTGTAGAGGTTTGTTCTATTGGCTGTGAAGGTTACAGCGCTCTCAAAGGGATTGGTGCCTCAAGGAGTGAAAGAGAGAGAAGATCAGTAGTTCACATATTTTCTGGGGTTTTTACTCATCCCATGCTATAGACGAATGGTTTAAGGCAAGATGCTTTGGTGCAGAGATACTTGCGCTTCAGACAATATGGGACCGTTGCCCACCCAGCATCATGTGGAATTTGGGTAGCTACAATAAGTAGCAGCTCCAGGTTGAGAAAACCAGCTATAATGGTTGGGAGACCCAACATACTGATCACATGCCACCCCTACACTGGCTAGAAAATTGCCTACCTCTGTGATTAACACATGTGGATATGAGGCCGGCTGGTAGGTCAACGGCCCTCTAGGCCTGCCATGCCATGTAGTTTGTTTGTTCACTTGAAGTTGTCAGGCTGTACATGTAATTAATTCAAATTTAGTTCACATTATTTTAGATTATATGAGCGGATAACTGAGCTTTTCATGATTTTTTTCTAGTCTAATTTATGCTTATTATTATTATTATTATTATTATTATTATTATTAATAATAATAATAATAGTTCTCTTGAATATTTGTCAGAATCTCACCTGCTACAATCCTTGTATTGTATAAAATGTTATTTTGGTACCACATATTATTTCTGACATTATTACTGTAATGATTATCATTATCCTGCCTCCAAAATACATTTCAGATTTATTGGGAATAGAAGTAAACATAGAAAAAAAGTGCAATTCATAAGATAACAAACTAACCTGACAAATTATCAAGGAATTTTAATAGAAGGTTAAATTTCCTACTAAGTTTAATAGAGATTTCAATGCCCAATGCAAATAATTGGCACTTATATATATTTTGTTGTTAAATAACAATAATAGTAATGCTTATTTTACTCAGTCTACTGCAACATCGGTAACAGAACGGTCAGAAAGTTTAAGCAATATACAAACACTGTAAATTATGCTCCATAGTATCTCCATTCTTGACATCCAACTTAAAGTAACGACTTAAAGATCACACAATTTGTTTATTCACTTTTTCAATGAGTGTACACAAAATTTGTAGAAGAATAGCAGTTGTTAAGGGTACATTCCGAAACTGAATATTCGTTTTAGCCTCCACTTATTCTTAGAAATTACACAAAACAAAAGTTGAATGAATCTCTCAAATCTATTATGAAAATACATTAGGAAGTAACATTATGAGGTTCTACTTAATAAACATGGTATAGTCTGTACCAACTGAAGTTGAAGCAGAGATGCTTTCAAACATGTCTTACAAGAAACAACGAAATACCGTATTTTACGGACTATGAGACGCTACCAACTATAAGACTCACCTTTATTTTTAAATAATTTTTAAAAAATATATTTTTATTATTAGATTGCAAAGCCAGATTTAAAAAAAATCTTAGTTTATAAAACCGTTCTGATCTTTAAAATTCCTGAAAATTGTTATCTGAACTTTCTTCTTCCTCTTTATCATCATCGTTGTCCTCATCATATATAAGATGGTCTTCACTGCTATCGCAAGCGTTACTTACGCCGCACTTCTTGAAAGATTTAACAATAATGTCTTCTCTCACTCTAGACCATGACATTTTTATCCACTGACACACTTGTTTGATTGTATGTTGTTTTAAAGCTCCCTTTGGTGTGAATCCACGTTGGGTTTCATCCATCATCCATTTGTTCAAGTTCACTGGCATCATACATTGCAATGACACATCATAGATGAGACAGAGTTCTGGGTTTGTGATGGCGGGGCAGGAATGAGACAGTGTTAGCCAGCTTGTGAATTCCCACAACTCTCTTCATCGCATCGGTGTACTGCTGCTGCCAGTTGAATCCAATGTTGCCAGATAGAGATAGGTTTCCCACAGCATCAAATATATGGCCATTCTTAAGACTGGTGGGAATTTTTAATCAAACACTGGGCATTTTTATGTTACTTTTGAGTATAAGATACACCTGAATTTTGGAGGTAATTTTTCAAAGAAAAAAGTATATCTTATAGTCCGTAAAATACGGTATGAGGTAAGATGAAGGCAGACCAAATTTATTTATTACTCTAAAATCTATTTTTCTACATTACTCATGAATTGCTTTTCTTTCAGTTAAATATTGAACAAATGTTGTTTGATGACAATTTTATTAAAATTTTCATCTTGCTATTGGTGTTCTAAATCAAATTAATTAGTTCTGTTTGACTCCAGATTTCATGTACACAAACTTTGAGGATTGTACAGGAGGTCCAAATATTATAAGATAGGCAACTGTACTGCCTAACTGTAAAGTTACAAAATATTTTTTTAAAATTTAATATTAATATTGATAACTAAAAATTAAAGAAATGTGTGTGTATGGTTTGTCTAAATATCACTCTGTTTCTGCTCTGTAAGTCATAAAAATGCTAATAAACACTAAAACTAAACTCACTGGCTCTATTGAACCTGTAGGTTTATGGGCTTAAGGACATAAGCTCTCCATACATCCCTATCCTAAGCTAATGTTTTCCAATCATCCCCTGCATAATCAGCTTCCCTCAAACCATGGATAATGTTATTCTCCTACCACATTATTGGTCTACCAACTGGGCATTTTCCTACAAGAAGCTTCCATGCACCTCTTTCATTTTCCATTTGTGCCACATGTCCTGCCCATCGCAGTCTATGAGACTTAACTGTTCTTATTATATCTGGCTTCCTATACATAAATGTAGCTCACTATTATGTAGTTTTGACAATTCACCTGTCTGTTTATCTCTTTTTGGCCCAACAAGTTTTCTGAGAACTTTATTCTCAAATATACTTGGACCAATGGATCTGTGCCCCTATAGCACTGACATCGTTCTTAGAAAAGTACACGTCTATACTCTCACCATTTTACTGCACTCCCCTCCCACTACATCAAACAACAGCCTCGGTAACTCACAAAGTAAGGATGTTGCCAAACTTCTCCCATTATCATGGCTCTTGAATATCAAATAAAGCAAGGTTGGAGTTGAATTGACAACACTGGAGTGCAAGTGCAAGAGAGAGAGAGAGATAGGAATGCAGGAAGGAAAAGCAAGTAGGCTTAGTTTGCATATCTTACGGGGGCACAGATCTGTTGGACAGACAATACTCATAATCATATTTGAAGAGAAAAATTATACACTCAGACCAGGACTTGAACCTAGGACCCTTGGTTCTCTAGACCAAGTGCTCTACCACCTGAGCAAGTACTGATCTAAACGCAAATTTTTCTCTATATACATTGTATATACAACTTATATAGGGAATTACAACATATATAGAGAAAAATTTGCATTTAGATCGGTACTTGCTCAGGTAGCTGAGGTGGTAGAGCACTTGGTCTAGAGAACCAAGGGTCCCGGTCTGAGCGTATAATTTTTCTCTTCAAATATGATTTATCCATCATTGAGATGTATGAAATTAATAATAAAAACATTGAATATCATAATCTTCTTTCCTCTCTTAAAGTATGAGTGACAATAAACAATATTTTAAAAATTATGGACTCTACTGTTATAAATTATTGTTTCAGCAAGAGTGTGAACCCCACTTATGTGCCAGTGGCAGCGAGATTATTTACGAAAGTGACATTTTTTTATCACTAACATCATAATTTTTAATGTCAATCCAGAATCATCTTACCTCATAACTTCTGTGTTCTTATTACTTCCTATTGTAATTTTATATTTGTTGTGTTCTATTTGAACATATTTTGATGTGCCATGCACACCATTACAGTTTTTCCATACTGTTGAATTTTATATTGTCGGCCGTGTCTGGAAAAGCTGATGATGGCATGCATGGGATATTGAAACATGTTCAAAAAGAACATTACAATTTATGAGGCAAGATCACTCTGGATTCACCTTATTTATTAAGAAGAACTTCATATTGTAATTTTTGTAATTTATTAATTTCACTAACATCATATTTGAAGAGAAAAATTATATGCTCAGACTGGGGCTTAAACCCAGGACCTTTGGCTTTCTAGGCCAATACTCTACTGACTGAGCTACCTGAGCAAGTTCCAATCTAAATGCAAATTTTTCTTTTATATCATCATCGTCATCACTCCAGGAATTAGGCAATTGCCCGTTCTGACTTCATAATGCATCAGCCCAACGTCTTCTAGGTCTTCCAACATTACGTCTTCCTCTTGCTTGATAATTTCTTGCTAACAATGGATATCTCTCCTTACTCATTCCATCCATATGATCAATCCATTTCTGTCTGTAATTCGTGAGCTTATCCAATAAAGGCTTAACTTTCAATTCTTCTCTTATATCCTCATTTCTTATTCTATCAAGTCTTGTACATCCTTTTACTTGTCTTAGGAACCTCATCTCCGCCATCTGTATTCTATCCTTCTGTTTTTTCATTGGAGCCCAAGTTTCACATCCATACAATATTGTGGGAACCGCCATAACATTATACATTTTTATCTTGGTTTCTTTTCTAATTTTATTTTTGAATGTTCACTGTATTGTTCCACACACCGTCTGAAATTTATTTATTTTGGAGTCAATATCTCTTCCCACATTGTAGCCAACATCACAGCCCAAATATTTGAAACTAGACACCTGTTCTATACTTTGATTTTCTAAAATAATTTTGGATCTCACTGGATCTCTTCCTCTAAAAGCCATGGTCTTCGTTTTCCTTACAGAAATCTTTAGATCATATAATTTACATATTTCATTTAATGCATGCATAGATTTCTGTAAGTCGTCTTCATTTTTCTGTATTATGATTACATCATCAGCAAATAGAAGATTATTTATGCACACTTTATTATCTATTCTTATTCCTGGATTCACTAAAACTTTCCATTTATTTAAAATATCGTCTATATATATATTAAACAAAGTGGGTGATAAACTACATCCTTGTCTAAATCCAGTATTTGTTTTGATTGTATCTGTTCTTTTGAATCCGGTATCTATAATTATATTTGTGTCTTTATATAATTTCTTTATTGTTTCAACAAGGCACAGCGGGTATCCTTTCATTCGTAATATTTCCCATAATTTTTGTCTGTTTACTCGATCAAAGGCCTTATCCAAATCTATAAATCCTATGTGAGTTTCTAAGTTATGTTCTCTTCTCTTTTCTATGAGTTGTTTCAGTGTAAAGACATTGTCTATACATGACCTTCCCTTTCTGAATCCACTTTGATTTTCATTTATTATTATTTCTGTTATGTTTCTCAATCTATTATTTATTATTTTCGTATATATCTTGTAGCCAGTATTCTTTTAAATACGCTGATAATTCAATTAAATAACATGTTCATATATATATTTTTCTTCTTCTTTCATGGCACAACAGGCCTCCTGGCCTACCAGCTGGCTGCTAGTCTCTCATTTTCATGTATTATTCACAAAGATGGTTGATCATACAACCAGTATAGGGGTGACATGTACTCAACATGTCAGGTTCCCCAGCTGATTTTTCAACCTGTCAAGTTTTATGCTATTTGCATTAATATTTTGGGACCTGAAAGCAAATGTAAATTTGCCCATTCTCCATCAATCACCAGAACAACTGGAAAGCCCATCTTCAACGAATGCCATCTCATAGAATTCCAAAAGCCATGCTTCGTTACTGCCCCCAAGGCAAAAGATGCTGGATGGAAAATTCCTCTTTGAGACCGTAACAGGCCACGTGGCCTACTACTTGCATGGATAATGATGATGATGATGATGACATGATCCAAAAGACTAAAAACTACTGGCAAAATTCCTGGAGTTAATATTTTTTATAAATGCATATAAATAATGCTATAATTTAATATTTTAGAGCAGTTATAGCTTATTGAGCAGGTGCTACTCGCTGTGGACTCATGTGCAGGTTGTAGTGACTGTATTACTAGCTTATTAAATAAATATAAGTTTAGTTGTAAAAAAAAATAATTGCATGGCATTTCAAATGTGGGTCCTTAAGATGATGAATTACATCATTTACAGGAGATTTTGCAGATTTTTTGGTAGTTTTTGAAGTGATGCAGGCTCTCAAACGTCACTTACTTTCACTACTGACGTTACTGCAAAAGTTTTTTTTCTCTCCATTTATAGCATTATACAATCTATAAGCTGTTTTTGGAATGTAAATTCATTACTGCTTGCAGCTCCTTTCTTTTTGTAACTCAACAAGAAATTGTTTCGATGTTTTATTATAAATTGATCACTTTTCGCTGAATGACAAATTATATTGGAAGAGAAAAATTTGTTATATTTGAAGAGAAAAATACACACTCAAACTGAGATTTGAATCCAGGATCTTTCGCTTTCTATGCGAATGATCTACCGACTGAGCTACCTGAGCACTCCAATCTAAATGCAAATTTTTCTCATAGATACACTGTTAATTCCACAGTCTAATTGTATATTTTTCTTAATTAAATAAAAATAAAACATAGTTTTATTTGATTTTCATATTTATTATATAATTCAGTGACAGCTGTTTCGGTACACTGTACCTTCTTCAGACTTCTTTTCAAATATAATTTATCCATCATTGAGATGTATGAAACAAATAATAGAAACATTTATGTCTAAACTGGGTTTTGAACTCAAGATCTCTGGTTTTGTACACATGTTTTGACAGTTTAGGCATAATTTTTTCTCTTCAATCATCATAATCCTATTTGGCATAACAACCTGGGTCGAGTCATAGCCTCCCTTAGCATTCTCCTCCAAACTATCTACTCCTGGTGACTGTCCAATTTTGAATTTCAAGTCTTTGGACGTCTTCCAAAACTCCATCCATCCACCTAGCTTCAGGTCTTCCAATGTTTCTTTTTCCATCTGGATGGTCCATCATTTTTTTTTAACAGTTTCAGTATTATCCATTCTCTGGATATGTCCTGCCCATCTCAACCTAGCTATTTTTATGTATGTAACAATGTCTGGTGACTTATACAAATTATATAATTCTTCATTATATCATATTCGCCATTCTCCTCTTTCCTGAATGGGGCCATATATTCTTCTTAGAATTTTTCTTTAAAAAACTCGGAGCTGAGCTATGGTATTTTCAGTCAAGACCCAAATCTCACTTCCATGTGTTAGCACATGCTTTATTAATGTCTTATATAATCTTATTTTTGTGTTAAAGTGAGATATTTTGATTAAAAATATTTTACCGTTCCATAGTAACATTTAGTGGCATTTTAAATTCTCTTACTTATTTCTTCTTTAATATCATTAATGTTGTTAATTTGGGTTCCCAGATATACAAAACTTTCAAATTTAAAATTCTCTGTATTTGTTGTTCCTTTCTTTTATATTTCTTATTTTGATTACAGATTCTGTATATTTTGTTTTTTCTTCATTTATCTGCAGACCCATTTTATTTGCTGCTTTAAATGTTTTCCTTATATTCTCTTCAATTATATAAAGGCTGTATTTACATTTTTATTATTTTGATGTGTTCTAAACACACCATTCTTGGTTTAAAAGCGCATTATGAATTAAATATAAAAAAAGATCAGTGTTTTAAGTGTAAAAATTAAGATTTTTAAAACATTAAAATTAAATCAATATATACTGATATGTTTATTAAATCATAAACCTTCCAATAGTGAATTTAAGTGGTCCTATGTATTGTAAATCAAATGCAATAAAAAAAATTGCCAGTAAAAATGTTGAAAAATTTAATTTTGGCGAGGTTTTCTGAGTTTTGAATCACTGTGCTCAATGAAGAATTTGGGTAGCTGCAATAAGCAGTGATGTGATACATGGACTCTTACTTTAAAGAAGGAGAAAACATGAGTATTTGAGAATAAAGTTCTTAGGAACAATTTTGGACCAAAATATAGTGGTGAAATGTGGTCAGCATGTCGAGTCCCCCAGCCGTTATAGTTGGTTTTCTCAACACACTCCATAAACTATATTTCTATTCTATAGTGTTCTGTCCAAAGGCAGGTCTTTCACTGCAATCATAGAATTTTCATGCTATGCTTTGCAGCTTTACTAGAGAATTATAGGTGTGGTAGCTTCCCGTTGCTTTCCACATCGGCGAAATATGATGTTCGGGGACGGTTTGGGCCTTAAAGCTACCTGACATTTGTCTTATAGGCGAGGAAAAAATCCAAAAAACCTCACCCCGGAAACTTATTCGACACTAATCATGGTGACTTTTTTCAAATTTTATTTCTTAAACTTCTCATCCCTTCAAACCGTTTTAGGGGTGCTAAAGGTCAAATTTCGGCTTAAATGTCATCTTGACTGTGACCAGTAAACTTAGCGACCCAAAAAACTGTGAAATATACACTAATCACGGCAACTTTTAACATATTATATTTAATCTTTCTCACCCCCAGGTGTTTTAGAGGCATACTTGAGGTTATATGGCTTCTGCACTGTCACCATGACCCCGAAAAAATGGATTTGACAGTAATATCGCCCATTTTGGACATATTATTTTTCCTTCTGACACACTTTGTGGCCAGAGTTTGAATTAACGTATGGACTGCAGGGACCCCGAAACTATGAATCCGGCACTAATCTCAATTCCTTTGCCTTTTATTTTCACCTCACCTTCTCTCTTAGTTTGGTTTTAAATATCATCAGAACTGCCGCCAATGGACTTAGCGGCTCCGAAACCTATAAATTCGACATTAATATCGGTCATTTCGGATTGTTTGGATATCGCCTCCTCATTCAGGGGTGCTAGGATTTAGGAGCCTCTAACCCCTAGCCCACGGAACATTTCCCAGAATGTAAGTTATATGGTTACCAAGTTTGGTTAAAATTACTCCAGATATTCTAGAGCGGGGCCGTTAATAAGGGTCAGTTTCACCAACAGAGGTAACTATTACGCCAGTTTTCCCCATGTATAATACATAGCTTAAACTGGCGTAATACAATTACCTCTGTTGGTGAAACCAACCCTAAGTGATCAATAGGTGTGAAAAGGTAATGTTCTCTCCTCCCTTAAAGTAAGAGTCCATTTCTCGCATCCATTTAATATAACTGGGAGAATAATAATATAGATTATCAACATGCATAATTAAATTATCTGTGTGCATGTTACTTTAAGAAAGATTTATTGAAATCACGAATAAATATGGGCGCGCATTTTTCTTCAAACTTAGGCATGACAGACTTCACTACAATCAACTCGTCAGGCAAGTTTGAAGCCGAAGAGAAAGGGGTTCTTTAACTTAGCTATAGGAGCGCTGTTGTGAGTTGATTACGTAATGGTGCTAGTTAGGGGGCGGGGGAATTGCATCGAATGGAAAATAAAAAATGCTGTCATATCTCCTGAAGTCTTCGCAGCGACTACTGGACATCGTACAAGGTATTTGTCGTGTGAAACACTCCCAGAATACTAACACATTAGTTCAAATCCTAGAGATGGCCACTAAAGGTAAGCTGATGCCGAAATAATATATTTAATCACTGCTTTTCGTAGGAAGGGACGGCTCCCAGAACTTTTTTTAATTAATTAAAAGCATTCTACTGCTTATTAACATAATTCATCATTCTGAAATGTTTTCTTTGTACTGCTAACATAACTAATTCTGGCAGTATCGAATCCATAGGTTCATGGCTGTGCGGACACACATCCCTATCCTGAGCTAATGTTTTCCAATACCCGTACGATCTACTTCTCTCAAATCATAGTTAATGTTATTCTCCCACCTCATTGTTGGCCTTCCTACTGGGAGCATACCTTCTGGTTTTCCTACAAAATTTCCATGTCCCTCTTTCATTCCCCATTCGCGTCATATGTCTTGCTCAACCCAGTCTACGAGACTTAACTCTTATTATATCTGGCTTCCTATAAAGATCAAGTACCTCACTGTTGTTTAGTCTTCTCCATTCGACTGTCTGTTCATCTCTCTTCGGTTCAAAAAGTAGTTTCAATATATTATAGCTTATATATATATATATATATATATATATATTATATATATATGTTTATTTCAATTTATGTTCTTTATATCTAATTAAATGTAGCCTATCCATTATGCATCCATCCATCCATAGTAATTCTGCCCGAGGGCAGGCCTTTCACTGCAATCATAGCATTTTCATACTATGTTTTGCAGTTTTACTAGGGAATTATAGGTGTAGTAGCTTCCCGTTGTTTTCCACATATCCATTATAAAGACTTAAATATAGATAATGATTAGATGAGGATAGCGATGTATGGAGGGTTTACGTCTATTCAGCCACGAACCTCCAGATTTGATAGTGTTACTGAATTAGTTAATTTATTATTATTATAATTTTTTATTATTATACAAGAATTGAGGTCATAAGGTCATCCCTTCCACTCTACTAATGTTTTTATTTATTTTTTTGTGCAATGCCACCAAGTTGTCTTTTATTGCCTTTCTGGCTTTCTTCCATAGCATTAGCGGAATTGTAATCCATTTCTTAAGTTGGGGCTCATGGAAGACGGAGTTACGTTACCCCGATAATGTGATGTATGATAATGAAGCGCCAGGAGAATTCTTAACCTAAACTCCAGACCATGGCCAACCACAGGAATAATTCCTTTTAAGGAAAAATTCTTATGGTCCGATCGGGAATTGAACCCGGGACCTCATGAAATGTAGTGAGAAACTCTGACCATTAGCCCATGAGGCTGGTCCTAATTATATATATATAAAATTCAGATTACAATAGTAGAAAGTTATAAATAAAGGGCGTAGAAATATATGTTTAGGCAACACGCGTTGCACGGCAGGTTGTTGCGTCACGTCACAGGTTCATCCGACATGAAACAAATGCAATTAAGTGCCAACTTATATGACAAACTTCAGATTTTCAAATTAATGTTGATTGATTTTGAGCAGGTGATAGTGTTGTGTTAAATTGATTTAAAATTTCTAAGGCGAAGGTTTTAGTTTTAAACAGACTACGAAATAAATATTTTGAATGCGTGCATTACAGGGACTCATGTTATCCCATCTCTCTCTCAAAAAAAAAAAAAATTGGAAATATATAAAACTGTTACTCTCTCTGTTACATTATATGAATGCGAAACGTAAACTCTTAATTTAAAGGAGGGAAAAAATATTACGAGTATTTGAGAATAAAGTTCTTAGGAACATTTTTGAACCAAAAAGAGATGAACAGACAGGCTACTGGAGAACATTACATAAACAGTGAGTTACATGATCTTTATGCGGAACCAGATATATTAAGAACAACAAGTCTCGTAGACTGTGATTGACAGGACATGTGGGACGAATGGGAAATGAAAGAGGGGTATGGAGACACTTGTAGGAAAACCAGAACGAATGTGCCCAGTTGGTAGGCCAAGAATGAGATGGGAGCATATCATTAACTGTTATTTGAGGGAAGTAAATTATACTGGGACAATTGGAAAACAAATCAGAATAGGGATTTGTGGAGAGCTTATGTCCGCGCGGCCATGAACCTAGGGTTTTGATAGTACTAGTGAGTTAGATAATTACTGTTAAACCATGACCTGGTGGTAGCTATATATATATATATATATATATATATATATATATATATATATATATATATATGCATAAAAGTGGATCATCGTTTGATTAATGTCTTTGACATCGTCCGATTCCTAATAGCCCGTTTTGTCGGTCCATCCAATCTCCTGGTTGTAGATGTTTCTCCTTCATGTATAAATATATTCCCTGATTACAGGAGGTTGTAGGTCTTCCTCTGCCTCGTCTTCCCTCAGGTTTCCATTCCAAAATACATTTTGGTAGCCGATCCTCTTCCATTCGCTGTACATGTCCGTACCCTTTTAATTGCTGAGTTTTAATATAATCTAAAATAGTGTCTTCAATCTTCATTTTCTCCCTTATAACTGAGTTTCTAATTTTTTCTCTTCTTGAAATTCTTGCTGCCCTTCGTATAAAATCCATTTCCGTTGCCAAAAGATACTTATTTGTTTTTTTTTGTTGTTAATGGCCAAAGTTTTGCTGCATAAGTAATGATGTTTTTAACAATTGTATGATATATATTAATTTTATTTTTTATTATTTATATTTTTATCCCACAATACTCCATTGGGGCAAGCAATTGCAAATTTTCCTTTATTATTTCTATTTCTTATTTCCTCTTCATAGCTTCCATTTTTATTTATTTTAATTCCTAAATATGTGATCTCACTACAAGATTTTATTGTTTCTCCAGTCTCCAAAATTAAATTTTGTTCTGGTTCACCAATTGATAAATATTTTGTTTTCTTCATGTTCAAAATTGATCCCCATTCATCATATTCTATTTATTCCATTAATTTTCTATTCATATATTCTAAATCTCCATAATCTTGTGCAATTAACAATTGTTCATCTGCAAAATATAAGTTGTATAAAGTTTTATTGTTTGAAATAAGAATTCCCACGCTTGAACATTTTTTCCTCCAATTCTTTAAAATTTCATGTACATACATATTTAAACAGAATTGGTGATAGACAACAACCTTGATTAGACCTTTATTTATCGTAAAACCATGTGACAATTTACTGCCAATTTTAATTATAGATATGCAATTATCATATAAATTTTGTATAGCTTTAATTATTATAGTCTTAGTTCCCATACGTCTTAAAGTAATCCATAGGTTCTCTAAAGGGACATTGTCGTATACTTTCTCAAGATCTACAAATAGGTGCAAAGGTTGTCCACATCGCATTTTCTTTTCTGTTACCTGAATAATGCAAAATAAATTGTCGGTTGTGGAACGACCTGCTCTAAATCCTGACTGTTCCTCTAATTCCATATCACTATAGTTTTTTCCTTTTTTTCCAAATAATAATTTTAGTATACGTCCATAGAGTCTACTCATAGTACTTTTTACTGTTGATACCACTATAATTTTCAAATTGGTCTTCCCCCCCCCCTTTATGTGGATTCTTGAAATATATCTTAGTTTCCATTCTTCAGGAACTTTTTCACCATTCATAAATTTTGTAAATAATTTTCTCAATCTTTCAAATAAATGGTCTGATCCATGTTTTAATAGTTCCGATACATTAAAAAATGTGTTAAATTAACTTATATAAAAGTTAAGTATAGTCAAAACAATGAAAGGCAAGCATATTTTTAACAAAATAATATGGAAATTAGAAAACGCTAAAAATTGCTATATTTACATAGGCTAAAATTAACAATACAAATCCTAATATTAACAAAATACGCCGGCTGAAATTTAATAGAAATAAAATATGGGATTCAGAGGACTTTTTTAATATTTAGTTTAAACTGCTTCAAGGAGAGAGGAAAGCCCTTGAAGGTTGTGGCAGGGAAATTATCCGACCTTCTTTAGTCCTATATACAAACTAAAATGTTCCTATATCCGTTCTTTGTTTCAAGGTTCTAATTATTGTGAAACAATAATATCGTTCTTGCCGCAGAACGTGGTTTTTCCAACCTTGTGTGTTATCCAATCATGCACTATTTCCCATGTAGCATCTAATACACTAATTGCGCCTGATGTGAAGAAGTTCCCATCCCAAATCTTCGATTTTTTCACATTCAAATTTCTTCCCACCTTTTATGAATTTAGCTACCGTCTCTGTACTCTTTCTATTTTTTTCCCCCCTAAATAAATCTCGTGAAATTACGCTGTACTCTTTCTAATGATTGTTTTTTTTTTCTAAATGGATCTCATGAAATTTCGCTGTAATCCATTATAGAACGAACTAATGATACACGCGCAATTTCGTTTTCTTAGGACTTCCCTTTTTAGTATACGTTTCATAAAATGTGCAAAGGAAAAATATGTTTTTTTTGCGCGATAGTGCGTTCTGTCGTACTTCCAGCAATGGCGACCATGATTGAAAGTTCAATTTTCTAACTGTCGGGGTTGCCAACCTAAATAACTATACTGTAATATTACATATTACAAAACGCGTGTGGGAAGTAAAACAAATGTCCTTTTTGTATACTACGTACAATGGCTATACAAAAATACATCCAAAAGGTAGTGTTAATATACATTATACGAAACAAATCACTGCATTTTAAATGAACTGAATTTTATTTGAAACAATATATAATGATAAATTCGCACTTGTCGCCATTTTATGACTGATCGGTGTCACGGCCTGCTGTAGTCTCAACTAATAAACATTGGCCACACTGTTAACGTCAGTCAGTTGTTTATAATGAACGCAAATATTTCCTACAAAGATATTATTTTACTATTATTTATTACATTGAAAACACCATCGCGCAAAAAACAATGTACAACGCACGTTTGTGAAATGTTTTACAGAATCTCCTCGCTTCTGTAAAAACCGCTTCCCAACCCCGCATCGTAATATAGACCACTATTGTTCCATGTGTAAATGTGCATTTAAAATGTATATGAAATATTACATCAAGCGGCAATGTAACAGCAAGATGAGTAAAAAAAAAAAAAAAAGGAGCTGTTCGACATCAACTAATGAAACTCATTCACATTCTGAATTTAATAAACATTTGTGCAATATATTGATTTCTGCAAATATTCTATTAACTTGAAAATCCATATTTTAGAGGTTTTCTGGAGAAGTATAACTAACTCACTGGCACTACCGTATCCGCAGGTCATGCTATCTCCATATACATCCCTATCCTGAGCTAATGTTTTCCAACTATTCCCTGTATAATTTACATTCCTTATCATGGTTAATGTTATTCTGGCACCTAATTCTTGCCCTATTTACTGGGCGGTTTCCCTCTGGTTTTCTTATGAGTTTTCATGCCCTCTTTCATTCTCCATGCATGCCATATTTCCTTCCCATCGCAGTCTACGAGACTTAACTGTTCTTATTATATATTTTTTGCGATAAAAACTATGTAGCTCACTGTTATGTAGTATTCTCCATTCGCCTGTGTGTACATTTCTCTTTGTTAAAATTTTCCTAAGAACTTTATTCTCAAATACTCGACATCTTTTCTCCTCTCTTTAAGTAAGAGTCCATGTTTTGCATCCATTTAATATAACTGGGAGAATAACAGTTTATTACATTTTCAGTTTAATGTATTTTTGATAGATGTTATTGGCATGACAAGAGTCCTTGTACCATGCATTTCCAGAATTGTGAAATATTTAAGACAAGACACTATTTACTCATACATTCAAACTAAACAAAAATAATATGATTTTGTGGTTACAATGGCCAGATGGTGTTCGGGATTATTTGAGTCTTAAAGTTTCCTGAAGTTTCTTTACAGATGAAAAATCCCGAAAAAAAAACTCATTCAGTAAACTTGTCCCTGTCCGGAGATTGTACCCGGACCCACTGTGTCAGAGACAACGACATTACCTTGGCGCGACAGGTTTAGAAGGACCTTGTCCTACAAACCGGCTGCTGACCTCTCATCCACATGTGTTAATCATAGAGGTAGACGATCATCGACGCAGTAAAAGGATGACGTCAACGTGTCGCACTCTATAGCCTTTAACTTATAGCTGGATTTCTCAACCTGGAGCCGCTACTTATTGTAGCTACAGAAATTGTTCATGATTTTTGGATGGCACTGGTCCCATGTTGAGCAGAATTTCATGACAACATTTCTTCCTGCCATGGGAACTTGAATCAGCGGAAGTTCCACTGCGTGGGATATCAGATCACATTGAGTGGACGTAAAACAGTCTCGGGGCGGGAAAATGTATTTTTCTTGGAATTACGCAAGGTTATCTTGTTGTTATGCAGTTATGTTTAACAATGTTTACGTCTGATTTATATTTATAAAACAGCAATGTTCCCACTCTTAGATTAACTAACTACTAACTCACTGACTTATCGAACCCGTAGGTTCATGTCGCGCTCCTCACACATCCCTATCCAATAATTCCCTTATAATCTACTTCCCTCAAATCATACTTAATGTTATTCTCCCACCTCATTCTTGGTCTACCAACTGGGCGTTTTCCCTCTGGTTTACCTACAAGAAGCTTCCATGCACATCTTTCATTCCCATTCGTGCCACATGCCCTGTCCATTGCAGTATAACTGTTCTTATTGTATGTCTTCCTATAAAAACCATGTAGTTCACTGTTATGTAATTTTCTGCATTCACTGTCTGTTCATCTCTCTTTGGTCCAGAAATTATCCTTTGCACTTTATTCTCAAATACTCGTAATCTCTTTCCTCCCTTAAAGTAAGAGTCCATGTTTCGTATCCATATAATATAACTGGTAAAGATGTTGAGTAGCTTATTTTCAAAACGTCATTTGTCCATTTTCATATTCTTATAAAAGTAGGCCTAATCATAAGTTAATTATTTTGCTGATTGCAATATCCAGTTTTTATACAAGTTTGAAGTGATTTCAAGAATATTCTGAAGCCAAGTGGTGACATTTATACATACATTAATCTAAAAATAATGCAGACTTACAACAAGTCAGTTTTGATATAATATGAACAGACGTATTGTTATGATTGTGACTCATGGATGATAACGTTCCGTACATTCCATCTGTGATCGTGTTACAAGTCTCTGACCAGAAACGCTTCCTGTTTCCACAATTTATTGTGAGAAAATTCTTGCCTGTTAGAAAATTCATTTTAGTTGGACGAATTATAAGACATACATAACATAGTCAGTTATAACTCCTGTCTGCTCATCTGGAGGTCGTTCTCTATGGTCGTGACTTCGTCATTTATAAATACACAAGCACGTAAATAGTGAACTAAAATATTTATTTATATACACATTTTTAAAGTTTACACATCTTTCTGTGCCTAAATTTTATTTTCCTTCTCCATTCGTCTCTATCCATCCACTCCATGCCCTCCAGTCCTCTTGTTATCATTCCAGTTCTTATTTCTTTTATCCACGAGTTTCGAGGTCTTCCTTTCCTTCTTCTTCCAGATGGACACTATTCCACTACTGTTTTTCTGGGTAACCTTTCTTCTTGCATTCGTCGTACATGCCCAAACCAATTTAATTGCTTGTATCTTATATAATCTACTAATGACTCTCTCATATTCATTTTTTTCTCGTATGACAATTTTTTTTATTTTTTTATAATTTTGAATATCTTCCTGCTCTCCTCAAGAAAACCATTTCCATCGACTTAAGTTTTTGTTGAATTTTCAAACTTCAGCACCATATGTGACCTAAAATAAATAAATAAAAATAAAAACTTGCATACGTCAATAATAGCGGCAGTTAGCTCTTAAGAATTGTGATTATTTATTGTTTTTTTCTTAATACAATAAATCGATATAATTCGACTCAGCCATTCTTCAGAAAAAAAAATACCGTCACACAGGAACTGCGATACTAAGCAAATTCCTCAGCAAGTCGAAGTTTCGGTCTGATTTTTCCGGTTTAAGCAAATTATATTTAATTAAATTACATTAGCACCGATAAACAAATTTAACCTGGATAATCTACTAGTAATCAATAAGAAAGTTAATGTTCCAGATAGTAAAAAATCTGGAATTTACGAAATCAGTTGCAATGACTGCAATAAAGTATATATAGGAACAACTAAAAGGAATTTAGAAATTCGTACAAAAGAACACCTTAGAAATATTAAAATTGGTGAAATTGAAAAATCGGCAATTGCAGTTCATAGTTTGCTAGAAAATCATAAAATCGGAAAAGACACTAAACTTTTGAAACATTTGGAGAAACCTTTAGAATTAACAATTTGGGAAAAGATATACATTCAGAAGAATAAATATAGAGCAATGAATTTCGATATCCCCGACGAGAATAATTTAATTTCCAAATTCATAAAATCTACACCAGATGGCAGTTCAGAAGATGATGTTAACGACGAAATTTCAACAGTTGGAATTTGACTGAAGATGGAAGTAATAGTATACTTTTGAAACCGGTATCGTGAAGACACGCAACTTTGTGAGGTGAGATGTTAAAATATTTTCTCCAACTCATTTATTAATGTTATATTTATTTTTTAAATCGGAGAAACTCAATTTCTGATGCCAGCTTATTTAAAAGTGTCGGATTGCAGTCAAAACTAACCATGGATAACAGGGACCGCTGTGGTCTCGAGGTACCGTGCTGCCTTGTCACGCAGCGGGCCCGGGTTTGATCCCCGGTCGGGACAAGTTTCCTGGGTGAGGTTTTTTCGGGGGTTTTTTCTCACCTGTAAGATAAATGTCAGGAAACTTTAAGGCCCAAACGTTCCCCGTACATCATCTGGTTATCATTATCATCAATATCATATTCGCCTAGTTAGCTTAAGTTTAATTTAAGGCCTCTCCTGGCGCATCATTGCCACCATCATCAACTCACATATCATCGGGGCCTCAGAAGTGGGTTACAACTACGTCATGCCAAGAGAGAACACCAGAAATGTCGAAATGACAACCTGGGGCATTTGCAAAAAAAGAAAAAGAAAGTAAGTTATTACTAGAGCTAGGATTGTTATGTGCTAAAAGGTAAGATTGCAATGTAGTATAATTAGAAGTTATACTTATGACTGTGTTTTGTTTTGATTTCACGTACAAACAGTTGAGCAGTATTATGAGAAATAAAGACTTCTGACTGTCTCTTTGTCTTGGTTTCACTACAAACAAATGAATAATATATCTGTATTACAATCTTATATTTTATTACATATAAATCCTAACCCCAGTTATTACCTATTGTATTACATATTGTTGTATAATACGATAGAAATGATGTCTGCGGATGAATCCATCATCCTTTTCCTCTCTTTTTGAGACAGACTTATAAGTTGAGCACATAGCTGAACTACATAAGCAATTTGTACAACATCAATTTTGAAACCGAACACATCGTCCCTAATGCAACATGCAGTTTAGTATTTGACTACTGTTCATGAGGTCCCGGGTTCGATTCCTGGTCAAACTATATGAATTTTTCATTAAAGGGAATTATTCCTGTGGTTGCCCATGGTCTGGAATTTAGGTTAAGTTTAGGTTAAGTACTCTCCTGGCACTTCATTATCATTTATCACCCGTCATACCATCGTGGTAACTTAACTCCGCCTTCCAAGTGCCCCAACCTAATAAATTGATTACAATTCTGCCAACGCTAGGGGAGAAAGCCAGAAATGTCATAAAAGACAAACTGGTGGCATTCGACAAAAAAAAAAAAAACATTATTCATACGTTGGTAATACCTGTCAAGGCAACGTTCGTGTAGTACAGCCCTAAAGCAGAATTCAATTAACAAACTTAATATATATTACATTTAAAAACCGGAAATCATTACCATGTGTTTGTGTGTGTGTGTGTGTGTTCTAATGCCAATGTACTGCACTTTACGTGCTGTGCGAAAAGATTATGTTAATGTTATCTATTTTCAATTTACGCACCATTTCGGCAGACCACTTTATATAGATGATGTGTTCTTGTATTGTGTACAGAGAGGAGTGTATGATGAATGTATTTTTATGTTTGTGTAGTGTAAAGTGTGTTATATGAGGCATGATGATGAAGAGAAGGGAGAAGGTGAAACCCGGTGCCGGAATATAGCCTACTCCTGTCGAAAAGCACCAACGGGGCCCACAACCGTTAACATCCCCATTGACGGACGAATCGCAATATACAGTACCACATGCCTTCTCAACAATTACCATATTGAAGTTCTCATTATCAACAATACATATTTCTTCATTGAACTCCAATTTTGCACTCTTTGAATTTACTTACTGTGCACAAAAAATTCAACGTTTTCTCTTTGCGCTCAGTCAATCCTAAAATATTCCCGACATGCCACTTTCCCACGATCCGTCCTGAGAAATCTCTCCGCTAACAATTGTATAAATGGACCAAAGAGAGACAGATACGGGAGAAGACTTCATAACAGTGAGCTACATCATATTAATGGAAAAAACAAATGCAATAAGAACAATTTAACCGCATTCTGCATAAAGGAACCAAGTCACAAGATGACTGAACTGAGAAAAATGGAATTAAAATTAAATGTCAATAAAAATGCACGAATATAAAAGAACATTTACTTATCACTTCACTAAGAGTTTCTATTTTATGAGAAAAATGATAAGTCAAACATTTTTTAATTCCGATATTTTACACATTTTTGTTGTTTGGTTCTTTTTGCAGAAAGAGAAATATGGTATATTCTGTCAGTGCTTTCTTACTTGAGCACGCCGTAGCGCAGCGGTTAAAGCAGTGTGCTACAAACCAGAAGGTCGAGGGTTCGAGTCCCGGTGGGGCCAGGAATTTTAAACTGACCCAAACCTTCTGGTGGCGTCTTGGCCTTGGGGTTGACTCAGCCTCTAACGGAAGTGAGTACCATACGCTTGTTCTGGGAGTAAAGGCGGCCGTCACACAGGGCTGACAACCCGGCTTACGTCGAAGTGTTGATTGTCTAGAAAAAGTTGTAGTCTTAACTTCCTACTACCCCAAGGGTCTCCTATGGCCTGTAGTGGGTTCACTCACCTTTCTTACTTGGATAATAGATGCGATAAAAATGCGGGTGATCAGTTGTTTTTTTTTATGGGCATGGAGCGATACTTGAGGAACATTAACATTAAATATACATTAAAATTTGAGGGTCGGTATTTTTTTTTTCAGAATGTATTCCAATTATGCCTCGTAGACTAAGAGGGCAGGACATGTGTTACGTATGAGAAATAAAATAGAGGCATGGGAAACCAGAGGGAAATCGCCAAGTAGATAGGCGAAGAATGAGATGGGAAAAATTACATTAACCACGATTTGAGGAAGGGTGATTAAAAAACAATAGCTTAAGATAGGGTTTTATGGAAGGTGCGTCCATATACCCACGTGTGCCAGCGAATAATTTAACGAGTGTATAAAATGCTTTCTATTTATAGTTTCAGAAAGAATGCAGTATTTGCACCACGCAGTGTTGAGAAGGCGCCCTGCTTTTTGGGATCCGATGCCTGTTGGATCACCTGACATCAGATTGGAGGAGTTGGACAAATACTCCTGTGAATGCCAGATAATTGTAAACAGCATCAAAAGTACTTTCAGAGTTACTGTGAACCAAGTTTTAAGGGTTCAGAATCCTTTTCTCTTGGGTAAGTCTAATACAATATAAGTTAATGATGCAAATATTGCTTTGTATGCAGCGAGCTCGTGTTTGATTCCCGGTCGGAACAAGTTTCCTGGGTTTCCTCTCTTCAGATTTTTTCCTCGCCTTTAAAATAAGTGGTCAACGGCCACACCATACTGAAAATATCGGTTCTCGTCCGATCACCACAGTCATGCAATTTTGGGCGTGGTTAGTACTTGGATGGGACCGCTTGTGAATACCACGTGCTGTTGGCAACTTTTAAAGTCGGTCGTGGTGGACTATGCTCGTTGCCTCTAGTTCTGAGGGTCGCAGATTCAAATCCAGCCGGGGTCTATGGATTTTTTAGGACGGAAAAATCCAAGGAGCAAGTCCTCCGGGAGCGACTTTAAGCGCCGTGGTCCCGAGTCTGAAGATTTTCAGGCTTGTAAAAGAGCCTGAATAAAGAGGCCTCTAAGGAAAATTTACCGACATCAAAGTCCTAGTAATACTTTAGTTACCTGTTAGATGTCTCATTGGGTCGGTGTGTTGACCGCATGCCATCCATGACATCTACGAGCAAATAAGGTAACTAAAAAATTAACTTGATCTAATAGCTCCTTACAAAGGAGAGGCAAATTATATTTGAAAAGAAAAATATACGCCTAGACTGGGGTTTGAACCCAGGACCTTTGACTCTCTATGTCAATGCTCTTCCATCTGAGCTACCTAGGCCTCCAATCTAAACGCGTATTTTTCTCTTACACATAATTAATTCCCTAACCCCAAATGCTACGAGCCGTTGCTACGATTTTTGCAAATGGCGGCTTCTTTATTAAGAAGACTTTTTATTGGGAATTTAAACATTACTTATAAAGCCAGTAGTGCTACTTTCAATGTTAATTTGACATTGCATTTGGGGTTAGGGAATTAACTATGTGTAAGAGAAAAATAAGAAAGCTAGCAAAAATGAAATGGTTATACGAGCCAAATCAGGTAAATTTAGAGCAATTGGGTAGTGTTAGACGGGAAACCACCAAGTTACTAAAGAGTAAAAAGAGGGAATATTTGAGAGAGAAGATTAATGATCTTGAAATGAATGCAAAAAATAGGAACATTAGAGAATTATATCAGGGAATTAGTATAGGCCTAGAGAAGAAAGGGTTTCAGGCTAGAACAAACATAATTCGGAATGAAAATGGGGATATGATTGCAGATTCTAAGAGTATAGTAAATAGATGGAAACGTTACTTTAGTCAGCTATTAAATGTACATACAGAACAGGACATTGAGGAGGATAAGTTACAGACAGCAGAAATGCTAGTCGCAGAGCCAAGTGCATTAGAGGTTGAAATGGCAATTGAAAAATTGAAGATGTATAAAGCATCAGGTTCAGATGAGATCCCAGCAGAACTGATAAAATCAGGGGGAGAAAAATTGATGGACAAGATACGCTGGTTGCTTAGTATGATTTGGGAAAAAGAAGCTCTTCCAGATGAATGGAAGGAATCAATTATCATACCAATTTATAAGAAAGGAGATAAAACTGATTGCAACAACTACAGGGGCATCTCATTACTTTCAACTTCCTACAAAATTCTAACAAATATATTAGTAAGCAGACTTACTCCCTATATTGATGACATTCTAGGAGATCATCAATGTGCATTTAGAAGAAACAGGTCTACAACAGATCAGATTTTTAGTATAAGACAGATTTTAGAAAATAAATGGGAATATAATGGTCCGGTACATCAACTATATGTAGACTTCAAAAAAGCATATGATTCAATTAAGAGGGAGAAGTTATATAGTATCCTGCTGGAGTTCGGAATTCCTAAAAAGTTAGTTAGACTTATACGAATGTGTCTAAATGGCTCAAAGAGTAGGAAGCGTGTAGGCAAACAGTTTTCAGACATTTTTGAAATCAAGAATGGGTTGAAGCAAGGAGATGCACTATCTCCTCTACTATTTAATTTTGTACTAGAGCATGCCATTAAATCTTTAGAGAATGAGGAAGGCTTACATCTGAATGGTATTAATAAGCTGTTAGTTTATGATGATGATATAGTACTACTGGCCGATAGCGAGGAGATACTAAAGGCCAACACGCACACTATTGAGTAACACTAAGAAATTAGGACTGGAAGTAAATATCAGTAAAACTAAATATATGGTCACACATAGAAATTCAGTATATAATGGAAATGGACAGCTAATGACAAATGAGGGAAATTTTGAGGATGTGGCTGAATTCAAATACCTAGGAACAATAATCACAAATAGGAATGAGATGCACAAAGAAATTAAACATAGGCTCAATGCTGGAAATGCATGCTATTATGCATTGCAGAGACTTTTGATGTCCCAACTCCTTTCAAAAAACGTTAAGCTGAAAATATATAAAACTATTATTCGACCAGTTATATTATATGGGTGCGAAACATGGACTCTTACTTTAAGGGAGGAAAGGAGATTACAAGTATTTGAGAATAAAGTTCTCAGGAAAATTTTTGGAGCAAAGAGAGATGAACAGACAGGTGAATGGAGAAGATTACATAACAATGAATACATGGTCTTTATAGGAAGCCAGATATAATAAGAACAGTTAAGTCTCGTAGACTGCGTTGGGCAGGACATGTTGCGCGTATGGGGAATGAAAGACGTGCATGGAAACTTCTTGTAGGAAAGCCAGAAGGAAAACGCCCAGTTCGTAGACCAAGAATGAGGTGGGAGAACAACATTAACTATGATTTGAGGGAAGTAGATTATACAGGGAATGATTGGAAAGCATTAGCTCAGGATAGGGATGTATGGAGAGCTTATGTCCGCGCGGCCATGAACCTACGGGTTCGATTGTGCCAGTGAGTAAGTAAGTAAGAGAAAAATACGCGTTTAGATTGGAGGCCTAGGTAGCACAGATGGAAGAGCATTGACATAGACAGTCAAAGGTCCTGGGTTCAAACCCCAGTCTAGGCGTATATTTTTCTTTTCAAATATAATTTGTCCATCATTAAGATGTTTAAAAACGAATAATATTAACATTGAAAGGAGAGGCTATGACTCAACTATGATTGAAACAAATGTCGGGAAACTTTAATGCTCACATACTGTACACTCAGACAAAGAAAGTCCCAGAAAGGAATGCGACTGAGCCGAACGCACGCAAGTCTAGGTTGTATTGTAGGCCTACTCTTCGAAAACATATCAGGGCATTAGATAAGTAATAACACTGCTATAACATCAAAAAAAAATATTTAGGATAATTTGACATTACGAACTTCACTTATAGTTTCTTGCCAAATCCTTGAAAGACGGTGCACTCAATCTACAGCACCATTTCTGGATATTCTTCTTACCTGATCGATCTAATAACAATGCCAAGATTATGATAATGCTCCTTATAATAATGACCAATGTCCTAATTGTCTTTTTTGTGTACTGAAATTCTTATTTGGTGTAATTTTATTGCAATGGATACCACAAATACAAAAAAAAAACTACAATTTTTCCACGAATGAAAAATCAGTTTTTGTGGACATATCAGTGTGATATTATAGCTTTTCTTAAATTTCTTCCAAAAGGTTTAATACCGCTGATTTCAATATAAGCGGTACCTTTTTAGAAATTTTCTGTCACACAGCTCATCAAAATGACTATTTAACTCATGCTCCAAATGAAAGTCAATGACCAATCACGTTTCAATGAATTTTGTTTTACAACCAATGACAGCTGTGTTTCATCTCGATAATTATCGAATTTTGATTACCAAAATAAAGAAAGCTCCTCCTTTTTTAATATTTTGAACAGATCAGAGTATTATTTTGCAGTAACTGACTCTCTAACAAATACGTTTAATGTAGCAAATAATGAACAGATTCCTTCGACCTACACATTTGATAATTGTGTGTTTAATAATTGTGTTTTTAAATAATTATTTTACTGAGTTGTTTCCGATAAAAATGATTTAATAACCTATAATGTTGGTTATAATATACAGTTTGATGTGTTTCATTTTTTCTCCACTAGGGTGCATTCTTACAATATTGCGATCCTATTTGGCAATAAATAGTATGATCAAGTTGCAGGATGAACAAATGAAACATAACCACACATTTCTCATTTTTTTTCAAACATAGCCGTTTACATTAAATATATACATATTTTAAAATAACTATATTTAAATAGTCCACCGCTGTGGTCTCGAGGTAGCGTACTGCCTTGTCACGCAGCGAGCCCGGGTTCGATCCCCGGTCGGGGCAGTTTTTCTGGGTGAGGTTTTTATCGGGGTTTTTCCTCACCTGTAAGACAAATGTCAGGAAAACTTTAAGGCCCAAACGGTCCCCGAAATCATCTTCATCCTTCAACCGTGTGGGAAAAAACGGGAAGCTACCACAACTACAATTCCCTAGTAAAGCTGCAAAGCATAACATGAACATGCTATGTTGCAGTGAAAGGTCTGCCCTCGGCAGAATTACTATGGATGGATGAATATTTAAATAGTGATTCTTGATTAATTAAATAAAACTTAGTTTTATTTGATTTTCATATTTCTTAAGACTATTTAACTCATGCCCCAAATGGGAGTCAATGACCAATCACGTTTCAATGATTTCTGTTTTACAACCAATCGGAGTTGTGTTTCACGAAATATTTATCAGTGTTAAATTTACCACATTAAAGAAAGCTCCTCCTTTTTAATATTCTGAGCAGGTCTGACCATTATTTTGCAGTGACTGAGCCTGTAAGAAATACGGCTACCAGATTGTATATATAGTGCATAGATGTCATTACATAGCGCTTGCAGGAGTTAATATAAAAACATTTGTAGCAATTTATTATACCACCAAAAAAACAAACCACTGTTTGCACTTTCTTAAATGTATTTTTTCCCAGGTAATAATCCAGAAAAATATAATTGTCATATTTACATCATACGACATCAGAAATGAATTAATATACAGTTTGATGTTTTCTCCACTAGAGAGCATTCTTACAATATTGCGTTCCTTTGGCAATAAATCGTACGATCTGGTTGCAGTGATAAACAAAAGAAGCAGATGAAGCGTACCTATCGTTTCTCATTTATTTTCAAACATCGCCGTTTGCATTAAATATATAAATATTTTAAAATAACTATAGTTAAATAATGATTTGTGAGTAAACAGCGTAATTTCATTCGTTAAATAGTCCTAACAAATGCCACTCTTGATTTCCAAATTCTCTAGATAAATTCACTCCTCACTTCGTGAGTCGTGAATTTATCGATAATTTGGAAATCACTCGTGGCATTACTTATGATAATTAAGTGATTTTTGAGTAAACAGCTTAATTTTATTCGTTAAATAGTCCTAACAGATGCCACTCTTGATTTCCAAATCCTCCAGATAAATTGTAAATCACTCATGGCATTACTTATCATAATTCCGCATACGGGAGTTATCGTTCTTCAATCGTTCTTCATTTTTAAAATAATGCAAGTACAGTATTCTGCGTCAAAACCTTCCGCAATTTGTGTAATTAGATAGGCCTAAACGATAAACAAATCCTTTTAGTTATTTGTATACCATAAATATTTATTTATAAATAATATTTATTGTTGCATACATGATTTTATGTCTTAGTACCCTATAATGAAAAGGAAAGAAATAGTAATTAAAACATGAAATACACATAAGCTAATTATTTGATCGTGGCTTTTTTATATCGAACAAATAACTTTGATGCTAAAGGGAGTTTGTTTATTCAATGCTACATTGAATATGTAAATGTTTCAGAAGAAATTTGTGAATTGGTAAGAGAAGCTGAATAAAAGTTACTGCCCGAGAAGTCGAAAAAAATGTATTGCAGGAAACATGATATTTTTGTGACGTAGATGAAAGACATGTGGATTTTGTTGATGAAACTGTTGTTTTGCCAGACTTATTGCGGACAAAATTCTCAAAACTAAAAAGGACTTTAATGGTAAACTGGAACGTGAATATTTTTGTAATTCCTATTTCAGTCCCCATACAGCCTAAATTGTGTTTAAAAGTTAATTTTGTTAATTGGAAATGTCTTATTACTGAAATTACTGTTTATGCATGTATGGTAAACTTAATTCATGCGCGGAAATTTTGAAAATGTTAATACCCGTGCAGGTATTATGAAATCAATTACATATACTGTATCCGTCCACCGCTGTGGTCTCCAGATAGCGTGCTGCCTTGTCACGCAGCGAGCCTGGGTCGATCCCCGGTCGGGAAAAGTTTCCTGGGTTAGGTTTTTATCGGGGTTTTCCCTCACCTGTAAGACAGATATCAGGTAACTTCAAGGTCCAAACGGTCCCCGAACATCATATAGCAATCATCATTATTCATTTTCATCTTAGATTAAGCTTAGGATTAAGGACTCTCCTGGCGCACCACTATCATCATCATCACCCATTATATCATCGGGGCAACGTAACCCCGCATTGCAGGCGCCCCAACCTCAGAAGTGGGTTACAATTACGCCAATGCCAGGAGAGAAACACCAGAAATGTCCAAAAGGATAACCTGGGGCATTAAAAAGTCAAGAAACGTAAATGCCCAAACTGACCCCAAACACCATATGGCAATCATCATCATTCATATTTATCTTAGATTAAGCTTAGGATTAAGGACTCTCCTGCCGCACCACTATCTTCATTACCACCCCGCCTTCCAGGCGCTCCAATCTCAGAAGTGGGTTACAAATTACACCAATGCCAGGAGAGAACACCAGAAATGTCGAAGTGACAACCTAGTGCATTGAATAAAAAATATATACCATATCGAAGTAATAAACCAACATGAAAAAACAACATGAAAAAAATGGACCAAAACTAACAAAAAATTAATATAACATCTCATAAAATGTCTAAGGAAGCTTGGTAAATCGCGAAAGTTCAGCAACGATCTTTAAAATAATCAAAAGAAGCTTTAAAATGATAGTGAAGGTTGGTGAATCCGGCTGTAAAAGTAACAATAAAGGACATATTTTGTATTTTATCGGGAATGAGAAATACAGGTTTTTTATTATTATTTTCAGGTCTCTACGAATTGAAGAAAGAAGAATATTTTAGTCGTTATGGCAGAGTAAATGAGGAGAAATTATTCCATGCTACAGGATATCTGAACGTTGCATCCATACTACAAGAGAACTTTGATTGGCGCCGTTGCAATAGAACAAAATTTGGGCAAGGAATTAGCTTTTCTTCGGATGCTTATTATGCCAATAAGCATTGTAACAAAAACAACCCGGATGATAGAGCGATGATCTGTGCTAAAGTTCTCGTGAGCGAGGAGTGTGAAGGCTTCGAAAATCTCCTGTTGCCTCTGTCGTGTGATACAAGTACAGGCAACAACGACCGAGTCAAAGTTAAATTCTACGACAACGAATTCTATCCGGCTTATGTGGCACGGTACACCAACCCAAATACCGTCAATAAATGCAGACGCTTCCATCGTAAATAAATCGTTCGTCTAAATTTGTCTTCTTTTATAAGATTCATGATATGTTCCGTATTATTCAAAATTAAAGTATAAAATTATGAAATATTTACCTACAAGATCCGTCTCCTCAACTTTATTAGTTATTTATCTGTAGCGCTTTCGGGACTAGTCCCATCATCAGTCCATCATAGTCCCATAAAGGATGGCCTTCAATTTACCGGTGGAAAGAGTATTAAATACTTTTTTTTTAATTATTGCAAGACAAATGTAAAATTAAAGTATAAAATTATGAAATATTTACCTACAACGTCTGTTTCTTCAACTTTATTAGTTATTTATCTGAAGCACTTTCGGGACTAGACCCATCATCAGCAGGATTCGAAACTGGTGTTTCACTGAAGATCTGATAGAGGGGGTTACACGTACTGGGTTCGTTTTCATTTATCAGATGGTCGTTGTTGTTGACTGCCTTCAAAATTTCTATCTCCTTGAGTACGTTTAACAATCCAGCGAAGGTAAACGTACTTGACGAGATGGAAATTTTGAAGGCAGTCAACAGCAACGATCATCTGATAAATGAAAACGAACCCAGTGCCCAGTACGTGTAACCCCCTCTACTAGATCTTCAGTGAAACACCAGTTTTGAATCCTGCTGATGATAGGTCTAGTCCCGAAAGCGTTACAGATACGAGTAAATACGAATTCTATCCAGCTTATGTGGCACGGTACACGAACCCAAATACTGTCAATAAATGCAGGCGCTTCCATCGTAAATGAATCATTCGTCTAAATTTGTCTTCTTTTATAAGATTCATGATATGTTCCGTTGAGGTATTATTCAAAATTAAAGTATAAAATTATGAAATATTTACCTACAAGATCCGTCTCCTCAACTTTATTAGTTATTTATCTGTAGCGCTTTCGGGACTAGTCCCATCATCAGCAGGATTCAAAATTGGTGTTTCACTGAAGATCTGATAGAGGGGGTTACACGTATTGGGTTCGTTTTCATTTATCAGAGGGTCGTTGTTGTTGACTGCCTTCAAATTTTCCATCTCCTTGAGTACGTTTAACAATCCAGCGAAGATAAACGTACTCGAGGAGGTGTAAATTTTGAAGGCAGTCAACAACAACGACCATCTGATAAATGAAAACGAACACAGTGCCCAGTACGTGTAACCCCCTCTACCAGATCTTCAGTGAAACACCAGTTTTGAATCCTGCTGATGATGGGTCTAGTCCGGAAAGCGCTACAGATAAATAACTAATAAGGTTGAGGAGACGGACGTTGTAGGTAAATATTTCATAACTGTATACTTTAATTTTACATTTGTCTTGCAATAATTAAAAAAAAAGTATTTAATACCCTTTCCTCCGGTAAATTGAAGGCCATCCTTTGAATTGTTTTGCTTATATCTGAGTATTCTGAGAGGTGACGGTGACAGGCACTGTCCAGTGTGCTGCATCCTGTTACCGACTGGGTAAGTCATGGCAGCCAAATTCCTTTGCTGCTATAAAGTTTGGGTTGTGATTTATATAACCCTAGCCATATGGTGACAATATGATTTGCCTGATGAGTCTTTGGTTGGTAATAAAAAGTGGAAGTCACTACACTAGAATAAGGCATCACACACTACACCGCCGGCAAGCAGAGGATTTTTTCATAGTACTTGTAAATCTCAATCAACATATTTTTATATTGTATCAACAGCACTATTCTTTAAGTAGCTTTTCCTTTCCAATTGCTCAACTTCTGGTCGCTTACTAAAACATTTGTCCCCCCCATGACCATCTTGCGAATGCTTTATTTGTACATTATCTGTACATTTCCATTAACAAATTAGTTTTTGCGCGATAGTGCGTTTCGTCGTACTTATAAAAATGGCGACCATGATTGAAAGTTCAACTTCCAAGATTTCGGGGTTGCCAACCTAAATAACTATACTGTAGTAAAAAATAACTATAGGCCTACTGTAATATTACATATTACAAACACGCGTGTGGGAAGTAAAACCACTGCCCTCCATGTATACTACATAAAATGTATATTGTATTGTAAGCCTATGTTTTCCCTTTACAGAGATTTAGGTACTCTCCCCCTACAGGGAAGAATTTTAACCATACTAATTTAGTTACACTTGGATAAAATGTATATACAAAAAAATATACAAAAGGTAGTGTTAATGAACATCACACGAAACAAATCACTGAATTTTAAATGAACTGAACTTTATTTGAAACAATATAAAACAATACATACGTACTCGCCGTAATTTTATCACTAAATTGGTCTCACGGCGTCCTGTTGTTTCAACTAATAAACATTGCCTACACTGTTAACGTTAGTCAAATGAACGCAAATATTTTCAACAAAGATGTTATTTTATTATTATTAATTATTTTGAAAACACCATCGCGCAAAAAATAATGTACAATGCACATTTGTGAAATGTTTTACAGAATCTCGGAAATTAGAAACCGAGCTATCGCTCGTTTTTTAAACATTTTCCTCAATTCTGTAAAAACCACTTCCCAACCTCGCATCGTAATGTAGTATTATTGTATATGTTAAAGGCAAAGTATGAAATTCAGGAATTATATAAAATTGTATAAAACGTCAATCACATTTTTTGCCGAATTATAAAATTAAATCTTTGTTTTACACTTTTCCTACGCATTGTATATTTGCTACACATTAGGCCTATATGCAAAAACAAACTAAGGCGGTAACGTACCTCATCTAAATCCAGCAAACAAAATCTTGTTTTAAAGAAGATTATAATTTATCATACACACTTTTTAACAATGCATAACGTTGGAAGTAGTATTCCTGTCACTCCTCTTGGAAGCATATGGCTTTTGTGAAAGTATGCCACCGGACTGTTTTTTTTTTGCCAAATATAACGTTGGAAGATGACCATGAATTATTGATACAATAATATAGCCAAGTTACGGAAATACGCTAAAACTAAAAAGTTAACCAAAATCGGTCTTAAACTTAAAATGCTAACAAACACGACTCACATTAACCTTATATTTTTTCCATTTTGTGTAACAAATTTTATTTTTAAGTCTTATTATGGAAGAGAAAAATCACGTGATATATAAATAATAATAATAATAATAATAATAATAATAATAATAATATAATAATAATAATAATAATAATAATAATAATAATAAATAATTTATTTATTTTAGGATTGTTTTTATTATATACACAGGTATCCTCAACCAAAATATACATTTTTTTTTTCTTCCACAATTCCCGGTCTTGTGTGTCTGCTTCTGTCATATAGGCCTATATCTTCTTCATATTGTCAATTCCCTTTATTCACGTTGGCTTTGGTCTACCACATTTCTCTTTTCCAGGAGGTACCCATTTCAATACTTCTTTTTTTGTTTCTGTGTCCCTCTTTCTCATTATATACCCATACCATCTTAGTTGGATTTCTTCAATCTCTTGTACAATATAATTTTCTACATTCATAATTTCTCTTATTGTATTATTTTTTATTTTGTCTAATTTCGATATTCTTGAAAATAATTGATATTCCATTGAAATAATAATAATAATAATAATATAATAATAATAATAATAATAATAATAATAATAATAATAATAATAAATTTATTAAGGATTTTCTCTACATTACAGTAGTTATCCCTCAGACCAAATGTATTTTGTTCCGCCACAGAATAATAATAATAATAATAATAATAATAATAATAATAATAATAATAATAATAATAACAATAATAATAACAATAACAATAATAATAATAATAATAATAATAATAATAATAATATGACAATATGACAATCTCTGAAAGTAAATCGAAAGTAATGGCATTCAACGGGAAAGACCACATGAGGTGTAAAATCAGCATTAATAACAGTACAATACAACAGGTGAACAATTTCAATTATTTAGGATGCAGTGTATCATTCTGCCAGAAGGAAGATACTTACTTACTCACTAGCACTATCGAACCCGTAGGTTCATGGCCGTGCGGATATAAGCTCTCCATCCATACATCCCTATCCTGAGATAATGTTTTCTAGTCATTCCCTGTATAATCTACTTCCCTCAAATCATAGTTAATGTTATTCTCCCACCTGGTTCTTGGTCTACTAACGGGGCGTTTTCCCTCTGGCTTTCCTGTAAGAAGCTTCCATGCACATCTTTCATTCCCCATACGCGCAACATGCCCTGCCCATCGCAGTCTACGAGACTTAACTGTTCTTATTATATCTGGCTTCATATAGACACCATGTAGTTCATTGTTATGTAGTCTTCTCCATTCACCTGTCTGTTCATCTCTCTTTGGTCCAACATTTTCCTAAGTACTTTATTCTCAAATACTCGTACTATCCTTTCCTCCCTTAAAGTAAGAGTCCATGTTTCGCACAGAAGGAAGATATTAATATTAAATAAAATAAATGTGTGGCACTATAAAACGGACACCGAAAATAAAACTCTGAGGAGTACACAATTAAAATTTTATATAATTATGGCAGTGCCTGTCTTAATAATATGTAAGTGAAAATTGGACTCTTAACAGTTCAGACAGAATAAAAATAGAAACTGCAGAAATGAAGTTCTTACGTTCAGTAGTGTGACAATTTTGGACAGAAAAATAAATGAATATATTAGAAAACACTTAAAAAGTCTTAATTTAACAAATAGAATTTACAATATGGGAAACAACTGGTTGAACATGTTAAAAGAATGCCTACAAATAGAATACCCCAGCTATTACTAAAGTACAAACCAATAGGACATAGAAGTGTTGGACGCCCATTTACTTGTTGGGAAGATTCATTAAATCCCACTTAATGTGAAAACAGGTCAAAATGCCTAATTCCATGAAGTAGAAGAAGAAGAAGAATATAATAATAATAATAATAATAATAATAAACATACATTAATATTTATTACATGTGAAAATAATATTCAAAATAAAGTTAAAGGGGATATAAATTTAGATTTCTTTTAAATAATTCTAACGTTCGGCAGCCTTTAAGTACTCGTATCTGACAGAATAATACTTTGCCTGATTTGATTTTGTCATTCTATAAAATGCCTAGGAAATGTGTAAAATAATGTATAGGCCTCTTTGAGATTCAGTTTTTGCATTCTATACAATGTTAGTCTTTTATAGAATGTCTGATTTTACATATTACCACTACCATGTACAGATATTGTAAAATTAATTAAATATTGTAAAAATTGTGATTTAAAGCAGTGGTTCCCAAACTGGGTGCCATGAGATTCAGTATGCCTCAACTAGTTAATTTGGGCGCTTACATTTTAGGCTAAATACGAGAGTCATTCAATAAAGAATTAGTTATTTTTATTTATTTTTTATTTTTGCAACATACATCGAAGGAGACCACTTTGCGAAGAACCATCAAAATTGTAAGATGAGCAAAGGTCTTCTTCTTATTCATAATTTCATAATTTGTAGGATATCCATGCTTTTATTTCCAAAATCACTTCTCAGAGGAAGACGTATTGGATGTGCATCCTTGGGACTGCGAGCAATGCCCCAAGTATCAAGCCTCGGATCTAAGATCCGAGATCAGCGTTTGTGCCAGTCTGTAAGACATGCTGGAAACTATTTTTTTTGACACATCTTTCAAATCTGCCTCTGCAGCATTCACCTCTGTTTCTGAAGATGGAAAACGTATGCCGCAAAGGTGTTTCTTCATATTAGGAAATATAAATATGTCAATCCATGTCCGCATTTGTTGACGGTTGTATTTTTACGGTGAAATATCATCACTCTTTCGACCAAGGTACTTTTTTTCGTCTGGCTTATCACCTTTGACCAGTCCGGCATGGATAACCCTATTAACAGCAATGCTACCGCCGCGCCGGCTTAGCTCTCGGGATCATTTAAGCACGCAAGCCACTTCACCACGACAAGGTAAAGATACCATGGAGGGATATAAATGTCACACATGTCTATATCTGGACTATAGGTAGGATGAAGGACACACATCACTTTGACCTTTTCAAGATTATTCAGCGCAACATTTGCTATATTACTCCGTACTATCGTGATGCAGTATCCAGCTTGTTTCACAGAAATAAGACCACTTGACCTGATATGACCTTGCAGAGTTATCAGTACATCTGTAGAGTATTGTCCAGTTACCGTTGTGGGGTGCAGGTAGAATATGCTGTTACACCAATCCATCATCATTATCATCTTGAAGGTATGTGCCTGTTGGCCCGTTCCGCACCCCGATGCAAAATATACTACAGGTCGTCCTTCCAACGTCGTTTTGGTCTTCCTACATTTCTTCGGCCTTGAGGTCTATAATGAAGCATGTGTTTTGATAAACGATTATTTGGCATTCTTTGTACATGTTCAAACCAATTACATTTATTTCTGTATATTCTATCGTTTATATTATATATTTGTAATTCATCTCTGATATCTTGACTTCTCTTTTGATCTCTTAAAGAAACACCTTACTTACTCACTGGCACTAGAAATACCAGCAACGTATTTTAGAAATCTCATTTCTATTGTCTCTATTTTAACAGAGATCGTTCAAAGCCAAGTCTCAGACCTGCATGTATAAACCATTCAATGGATATAAAAATGAGATGATCATAACTTTCTCAGCAGAAGAAACCACTTTTACTTTTTATGAAGTTGATGATGAAGATTTCCGTAAAGAGCTTTGCAGTTTGGTCTAATGATCGAAATTATGTAACCAATTTTCATCAGCAGTGACTACCCTTGAAACAAACTCTAGATCACCTCTATTGTAGCCGTAGACGGTACTGAACAAGTCCTGATTTGCACACCCCTCACAGACAGAAACCGGGAGGGATTACCTTGAAACTAGTACCACGTGTACTTGACGCATTAAGGTAACAAATATCGTAAAGCCAAATTTGTTGCTTGTTAAATGAAGTTTGTAAAAAATGACCATTCTTTATTGGACAGCCCTCGTAAATTATCTATGAATAATAAATTGATTTGATGTTTACTTGATGAAAATCGATGATGTTTATTTACTAAATAAAACTATACATTTTAGGTCCGTCTCCCCAACTGTTGAAACATGTAGGCCTTTCGGGACTAGTCCCATCATCAGCAGAAAGTACGTCTACATTCACTGGCTTCGAATGTAAGATAAAGTGGTTTCGTCTGATGAAGATACAGTGTATTGAAACAGCTGTTCCGAATATTAAATAAAATTAATATTTATACAAATCGTATAAAATGTTGATGTTCTATTTAGTAAATATCTATTAATATTTATTTTTACTTAATCAATCTAAAGAAACTGTACATTAGATTAATGTCCATTATCATTAGTATTAAGAACAAATCAATGTGTGTCGTGAATGTACAATAACATCATCATCATCATCCGGTATCATGGCAGCTGCCGCCGTCTTCCGGAAAACAAACGCCATTCCTCTCTATCCATCCATTGATATTCCTCCATTCCTCTGATGTTCATAGCTGCTTGTACCCCTTCTATCCAAGTTTTCTTCGGTCTTCCTCTCTTCCTCCAACAGAAAAAAGTAATAAAAATTAAAAAGAAGTGATATGATTTAGCATAAATTGAGTGTAATGTCAGTTATTGTGTGCTAGAGATTGCAATGATTCTCTCTGGTTCCGAAGTTCCTGGTTCAAATGCCGTTGGTGTCGATGGATTTTTTAGGGGATAAAAATCGTGAATGTGAATAAGTAAAGCCTTGGGTCTCTTGTCACACATTTATGGCAAGTAGAAGAACCTGAAACCTGAAAGAAGCAACATCCGAGCAAAATATATCAGCTCTCTAAAGCCAATTATGAACTCCTAAGAGTTAGATTTACTCGAATATGTCTAAATGACACAAAGAGTAGGTTGCGGGTAGGCAAGCAGTTTTCAGATAATTTGAAATTCACAATGGGTTAACGCAAGATGATGCGCTATTTTTTCTGTTATTCAATTATGAACTAGAGCATGCCGTTAGTTCCTGATAGGATAATAAAGGCATATAATTCAATGACATTAATAAGCTGTTGGTGTATGCAGATGATGCAGTATTAATAGGCAATAGTCAGGAAATTCTAAATACCAACACACATATTATTTTAAACAACACTAAGAAACAAAATATATAAACACTCGTAAAATATATAATGGGAATGGGCAGTTAATAACAAAGTAGGAACATGTTGTAGAATTGACAATTAAAATACTTACAAACAGGAATGGGATGCAGAAAAAAATTAACATAGACTCAACTCTGAAAACGAATGATATTGTTCATTAAAAAAACTCTTGTCATCCCAAGTTGTCCTTCCAAATATATGTATATATTAGGTAAAAATGTTTTATTAATAATCCGAAGCTATTTCTGTAGTGTCTTGGTGATCTACTTCACTGCATTAATTCTCCCGAGTTTTATGTCAGCCATGTCAATTTTTATTTCACGAGCCGCCACTGCTTTAAGTGATAGTTATGTGCTATGTGATGCAATGTTTGAAATTGAAGTATGAAAACAACAACGCTGAATCCTATCTAGCTTTACATTCATAGACTTAATTCCAACAATTACAAGGCCATAAAAGTTACATAATAGAGCACTGATGCTAACATTTTATATAAATATTTTACAAATATTAATTTTTTTATGATTCCTCTTGCGAACTACTGTGGTTTCTGGGCGAGGTTTTTTTTTCGAGCTTTTGCTCATCTATTTCTTCTAGTCCGTGGATCGCGGGTTCAAACCCGGCCAGGGTCGGTCGAATTTTAGAATGTAAAAATCCAAGGTACAATTCCTCCGAGAGCGACTTTAAGACGTGGGTCCCGAGTCCAAAAATTTTCACACTTGTAAAATAACCGCAAGCCTGAATAAAAAAAGGCCTCTGTGCAAAATTTAACCGACCTTCATCCATCCAAATAGCATCATAGTTACCTACTAGTTGTCTTATTGGCGTGATGTGCTAACTACACGACACTCGTTGACATCTCCAGGTAAATAAGGGCAATTAAATTAGCTTGGTTAAGAAACTACCGCTGGGGAGCACCAGTGTAAAGAACTTGCATAAGGTATTACTCCGCCCACTCCACCTATTGAGGGAACCGTGGTGCTATTTTTAACCGTCATATGACTGAATTGTATACGATAGAAACTGTTCTTAGGCATCATCGCATTTTACGGGAAATAATTCTCAGTACAACCTAAGACAGTAACAATAATTAGGAACTTACTCCATTTCTCATTTCATTATGACAAAAAATTATATATGGACCTACCTAACAGGCGTTTACACTTTTTCCGTGATGTCGATAGATATCCTTTATTTACAATTTCATTACGAGTAGATTTTATGTTCCATGCTGACTCACCCGTAAATTCGGTTGATATTTTCACCAAATTTTCCATTGTTAATGTGGGATATTTTTCATTCAACTGTTAAAATATTCAAAATAGTTTGTTTCTCTCCGCTTTTCAAATGTTTATTTTTCCGGTGTTTAAGAAATTCTACAGAAATTTTACCATTTTCTAACAATTCAAATTCCAACGTATTCGCATGGCGCATGCGTAAGAATAAAACAATGGTTAATTCATCTATTAAAATTGTAATTCTATATTTTAAGATTCTCCCATTTAACTTATATAAACACGTGCCAGATAATACGTGTTTAGATATTAACATTCAGACTGCATATGTTTGTGCCCGCAAAATTCGAAAAATAGTCGGTGGATTGTTATGAAAATTTGTAAATACAGGTTTTCAGGTACCGAGAGTGTTTAGTCGCTATCTATTATTTTTTAAAACCATTAGGCGTAGGAGTTCACCTGAAACTAAAATTTAAAAATCCCTCTAGGGGATGCAAATTCTTATGTTTCACTATGAAACTCAGTATGTGCTATTAAACTAAACTGAGGTAGATATTCTAAAAAAATCAGCGAAATCCAGTAATTAGAATTGGGGGTTCACCTGAAATCCGAAATTATAAATTGACTCTAGCAACCGCCATGTTTGGATCGTCGTATCGTATATCACACAATTTAATTTTCTTTCAACTTATTAACGTAAAATAAAAACACATATTTCATTTATTTAGGCGCAGCCGGGCACGCCAGGTATTCTCTAGTAACTAACTAACTCACTGGCACTATCGAACCCGTAGATTCATGGCCGCGCGGACGTAAGCTCTCCATACATCCTTATCCTGAGCTAATGTTTTCCAATCATTCCCTGTATAATCTACTTCCCTTAAACCATTGTTAATGTTATTCTCCCACATCATTCTTGGTCTACCAACTGGGCATTTTGCCTCTGGTTTTCCTACAAGAAGCTTCCATGCACGTGTTTCATTTCCCATTCGTGCCACATGTCCAGCCCATAGTAGTCTACGAGATTTAACTGTTCTTATTATATCTGGCTTCCTATAAAGACCATGTAGTTCATTGTTATGTAGTCTTCTCCATTCACCTGTCTCTTCATCTCTCTTTGGTCCAAAAATTTTCCTAAGAACTTTATTCTCAAATACTCGTAATCTCCATTCCTCCCTTAAAGTAAAAGTCCATGTTTCGCATCCATATAATATAATTGGTAGAATAATAGTTTTATACATTTTCAGTTTAACATTTCTTGAAAGGAGTTGGGACATCAAGAGTCTCTGCAATGCATAATAGCACGCATTTCCAGAATTGAGCCTGTGTTTAATTTCTTTGTGCATATCAGTCCTATTTGTGATTATTGTTTCTAGGTATTTGAATTTAGCCACTTCCTGAAAATTTCCCTAATTTGTCATTATCTGTCCATTTCCATTATATAATGTATTTCTACGCTCAGATTCAACCCAGGAAGTTACTGTGTGTTTGAAATAGTGCACTGGGTTGCCATTTAAACAGTATTTTCTTGAGAGCAATCCTTAAATAAAACTGAAATATGCAACACAGCAGGTACACAGTTGTAAGTTGTAACCGTCCAAGCCACTCCCTCTTAAAAAAAACAGTTACCACTTGTCACTGAGCTCGTGCGGACCTGCACTATCCTGTGTGAAAGTGTCGACTCTCATATTTGCTATAAAACTAGTTTTCATGCCGTAAAAGGGAAAAAAATGTTTTTAAATGTATGGTACATAGTTTTGGAAAAAGTACTGCTACCCTTCCCCCTCCACCCCTCCCTACATCTACCCTGTACGTAGGGGGACACTGGCGTAGTCCGTAAGGTCTGTAATAACTTCCTGGGTTGAATTAGAGTGTACGTGTGATATATTTAGTTTTATTGATATTTACTTCCAGTCACAATTTTTTAGTGTTACTCAATAGTGTGTGCGTGTTGGCCCTTAATATCTTCTCGCTATCGCCCAATAGGCCTATATTTTATTATTTCGTTTATTTTGAATGTTAGATAGCGAACTACACATTCTTACACGCTTACAGGTAAAATCATTATTCCAATAATGAAAATGCAGTCATATATCTGGCATATTATTACATCTACCATCTATATTACAACCGAAATTAGCTCGAAAGAGGCATAACATCAATATTATGAAGAAGTCAGTAATTATTGTTATGCTGAATTTATGTCACAATTTTATTTCTCCAAATTAATGCGTACCGGTACCTTATCAGTTTGTTGTCTAGATAATTTATAGTTGTGTTGTAATTACACGAATCCAACACGGCGCGGCGGCAGGAGAAACAATTGTCTCACTCTTGAGTACATCCTGTAATCACAAGAGATTTTAAAAAGTATCAACGAGAAACGAACCTTGAAATCGTTTGATGTGGGGGGAGACAAATTATCCTATGAACGAATAAATAGAGGTTGCCCATCTTAGCAATTCTAGTCTCGAGCTTCTGTTTCAACATTGTGTATCATCGCGTGTCATTCGTGTGCGATATTTTTTTAGTGTTTGTTAAATAGATTGTTCATTTGATGATAATGGGGTTTAATCGTTATTAATAACATTTTATCTTATAAATATTTTAACGCTTTTTACACTAAGGGTATTTTAAATAGTTTTTATTTTATTTTAAGAAATTGAAAACACAGTAAGTCAAATTTTATGGATTTACTACAATCCGAGACAGCATTTACACCAGATTTTCCTTTCAGTCATATTTCACATTTTCACAAGGCTGGAATTTGCAAAACTAGATGATCTGATGTTTGAGTAGATTACAAAAGTTAGGTTAGATTATATTGATTAGTTTAGTGTATGTAAGTTAGGAGTAGGAGTAGATACATTTGAAACGAAAATTTAAAGATCGCTCTTACTTACTTACTCACTGGCACCATCGAACCCGTAGGTTCATGGCCGCGCGGACACAAGCTCTCCATACATCCCTATCCTGAGCTAATGCTTTCCAATCATTACCTGTATAATCTACTTCCCTCAAATCATAGTTAATGTTGTTCTCCCACCTCACTCTTGGTCTACCAACTGGGCGTTTTCCTTCTGGCTTTCCTACAAGAAGTTTCCATGCACGTCTTTCATTCCCCATACGCGCGACATGTCCTGCCCATCGCAGTCTATGAGACTTAACTGTTCTTATTATATCTGGCTTCCTATAAAGACCATGTAGTTCATTGTTATGTAGTCTTCTCCATTCACCTGTCTGTTCATCTCTCTTTGGTCCAAAAATGTTCCTAAGAATTTTATTCTCAAATACTCGTAACCTCTTTTCCTCCCTTAAAGTTAGAGTCCATATTTCGCACCCATATAATATAACTGGTAGAATAATAGTTTTATATATTTTCAGCTTAACGTTTTTTGAAAGGAGTTGGGACATCAAAAGTTTAAAGATCGCTCTAGCGGTCGCAATTTTTTTCGCAACTAAACTTGGTGCTATTTAAATAAAACGAGGAATGTAATCTCAAAAACTCAGCGATATTCGACTGTTGTAAATGTAAATTTACCGGTAAACAGAAATTTAAAAAAATGTTCTAGCAGCCACCATTTTTGTTTTGTCGCAATGTAACTGTTTACCATCCTAAATAAAATTAACCCTAAATTTGACAATATTGATTTTATTTATTTAATATTTCAAATGAAGCATTGTAAAAATGAACCAGAAGAAATTATTTAAATTTGTGTCAAATTCTCCTCTGGGTTTGGAGGAGCTACGTTACTCCGATGATATGATGAGTTATAAAAGATAATGTAGTACCAGGAGAGTCAATCAGTTAATCTAAATTCCAAACTATGGGCAATTACAGGAATAATTCCCTTTAAGGAAAAAAAAACTCCTATTGTTTGACCACGAAACAACCCAGGACCTCATGAATTGTAATCAGAAGGTGTGACCATAAAACCATGAGGCATGTTATGCATGGTTTGTTTGCACTGCAGTCCGACACATTTAAACAAGCTGGCATAAGAAAGTGAATTTTGCATATGTAAGGGTAAAAAAAAATGTGTGTGTGTGTTTTTTTTATCCCCATCCACTGCACTTTACGTGTTTCCGGTTCCATGCTGGGCAGATAGATATCGATATTGTGATCTGTTTTCGATTTACAAATAACTTCGGCAGACCACCACATAGTATATTAGTCTGTGAGACCACTTCACATAGATGAACCACTAGTGAACCACCCATGTCCCCGCAGTGCGACAAACGGGATCAATCATCATTATCATCATCTCGAGGTAGCATGCTGTTTTGTCACGCAGCGGGCCCGGGTTCGATTCCCGGTCGGGACAGGCTCATAGGTGAGATTTCTTCGGGGTTTTTCCTCACCTGTAAGATAAATGTCAGGAAGCCTAGGGCCCAATGGTCCCCAAAAATCATCCGGCTATCATCATCATCCTTATCATTATCATCATCGTCGTTTCATCAGTGTGGAAAGCAACAGGAAGCTACCACACCTGTAATTCCATAATAAAGCTGCAAAGCATAGCATAAAAATGCTATCTATGATTGCGGTGAAGGACCTGCCCTGGGGCAGAACACTATAGAATACATTTGTGTCCACCGCTGTGGTCTTGAGGTAGCGTGCTGCCTTGTCACGCAGCGGGCCCGGGTTCGATCCCCGGTCGGGACAGTTTTTCTGGGCGAGGTTTTTATCGGGGTTTTTCCTCGCCTGTAAGACAAATGTCAGGAAAACTTTAAGACCCAAACGGTCCCCGAAATCATATGGCCATCATCATCATCAACATCATCCTTCAACGGTGTGGAAAGCAACGCGAAGCTACCACGCCTACAATTCCCTAGTAAAGCTGCAAAGCATAGCATGAAAATTCTATGATTGCAGTGAAAGACCTGCCCTCGGGCAGAATTACTATGGATGGATATATATATATACATATACACACATTGTGTAATAATGACTTGATCATCTGCAAATAATAGCTAGGTTATGTATGTAATAATTTATTTCTATGTGTATTCCCATGGCCTGACATTTCCTGGACCAAAATCTTAAACTTCAATCAAAATAAATAAAAAAAAATACTGGTGGTAATTAATATCCTTGGAGGAGAACTTTAGAGATGAGGATGTTCAGGACACCTATAAATGGAGAACGAGAATTTATTGAGGATAACAGGAAACCATTGTATTGTGGATAAATTCACACACACACACACACACACACACACACACACACACACACATATATATATATATATATATATATATATATATAGCACATTCGGCTAATTTCGTGATACTAAGCTTTTTAACTATTATACCTTAATATTATGAAAATTTCTGGTTAGAATCATAGGAATATTAAAGTTAAGGATATAGGAATGAAATATATATGCTGAGTTGTCGAATATACATTTTATTTTATTATCAATATGACATAAATTATGTATCTATTTTTTCTGGAGGTTTGAAGTACTCGGGCAATTTCGTAATAGTATTAATGTAAATTCGTGACAAACTTTTTAATCACTCTCCATGTTATATCCAATGCATTTGAAATCCCACTTATAAAGAGTCAACCCTTGACACTTTTCATAAAACCACAAATCACATTTTCGACAATATATCCGTTCACCTTTATGTCAAAGAATATCTACTCAAATATGTTCTACTAACACAGACAAATATTAAATCTAGCAACTGCTAGCATGAATGAAAACACTTCATCTACAAGTTAGCATAAAATATACCTAATGAACGCTGTTATCACAAATATGAGAACACAGCAAGAAAGTAGACTTCCTGCCATCTACGAGACAGAAAAATAATTTGTTTTACTTGCCAGTACAACTTCATTACAAATGTAAAAAAAATATATATATAACGAAATTATCCGTGTCACGAAATTAGCCGAGTTTGCCTTATGTTTTGTCGTTGTCATTTTTGGCGTATAGTAAGCCTATTTAGGATAGATAAATATTTCTGAAAAAATTCAAGAGAACAACCTCAATAGCTTCGCTCCTTCGGAATTAGCTAACAATAAGTTAATGACAATGAATTAGGCAAAACGATTTGTGTTGTAGAAAATGTAACATTATTCTTCGTTTGTATGTTAGAAAATATTGAAAGTCATCCGGAAGTTTCCTTGTGTGAAATTCTTACAACGTGTCTGTCATTGAAGAAGATTTTACACAATCAAAATGATATTTGCGCATCGTATGATATAACACCTGTTTGTGAATTATATTTTAATTTGTTTTTTTTTCTTTTTTTGACAGAGAGCTATTTCCCTTGTTAATATGACATGTTATTTCAAGTTAGGATTTATTGTAACTTACACTTATATGGTCCACCGCTGTGGTCTCGAGGTAGCGTGCTGCCTTCTCACGCAATGTGCTCGGGTTCGATTCCCGCTCGGGACACGCTCCTGGGTGAGGTTTTTATCGGGTTTTCCCTCTCCTGTAAGACAAATGTCAGCAAGTTTAGGGCCCAACGGTCCCCGATAATCATCCGGCCATCATCATCATCATTCTTATCATTTCATCACCATCTTTCACCGGTGTGGAAAGGAATAGGAAGATACCACACATATCATGTCCTATTAAAGCTGCAAGGCATAACATGAAAATGCTATTATTGCAGTGAAAAACCTTGCCTTCGGGCAGAATTACTATAGAATAGAATATTTAGATGACAATCTCCATGGAAAACATTTTTTAAACTAAAATTTACGAAGCTCTATTGTTTTAACATCCCGCGCCATAGCCGAGTGGTTAACGCATGATGCCTTGGCGCAGAGAGCTACGGGATTTGCACTGGTTCGAGTCTCCATAGGGGATGAAATCTTCTCATGGAATTTCCGCCAGTATGGGACCAGTGCCTACCCAGCATCGTGAGGCAATTGGGTAGCTACATTAAATAGCGGCTACAGGTTAAGAAAATCAGCTATAACGGCTGGAGGACCCGACATGCTGACAACGTGTCATCCTTACACTGGATCATGATCCTCTACTGTGATTAACACGTATGGACGTGAGGCCAGCAGCCGTATAATAGGCCAAGGGCTTTCTAGGCAATCGCGCCATGGAGTTTTTTTTTATTTAACACACTGCGTTCGTTAAGTGTATGCAGAATGATTGATCTGTAACATAATATATATTGTCTAATGCCACCAGGTTGTCTTTTATGACATTTTTGGCTTTCTCCCCTAGTATTGGCGGAATTGTAATTCATTTCTTAGGTTGGGGCACCTGGAAGGCGGAATTACGTTACGCCGACGATATGATGGATGATAAATAATAATGAAGCACCAGGAGAGTTCTTAACCGACATTCCAGATTATGGACAACCACAGGAATAATTCCCTTTAAGGAAAAATTCCTATGGTCTGACCGGGAATTGAACGTGGGACCTCGTAAACTGCAGTCAGAAACGCTGACCACTAGCCCATGAGACTGGTCTACAGTTTTTATATTAAAGTGATTCCACTACATGCTTTTGGGGGACCTTGGGGTAGTAGGAGGTTAAGTCTCCCACTTTTTTAGGTAACTGGCACTTGATGTCAGCTCTGCGTGACGGCTGCGTTTATCTCCAGAACAAGCTTCTGATACTCATTCTTTTAGAGGCTAAGTCTCCTTCAGGACCATGGTGCCGCCAGAAGATTTGACTCAGTTCAAATATCCTGACCCCACTGGGACTCGAACGGCATTTCCTATTATTAAAAAGAAAAGTCCGCCACGCAGGAAATGCGTAAACTAACTGAATTCCTCAGCAAGTCGAATTTATGTTTCGGTTTACGAAAAATATATTTTTTATATTTTATTATTTATTCTGGAAATTCGTGCTATTATGCATTACAGATACTTTTGATGTCCCAACTCCTTTCAAAAACGTTAAACTGAAAATATATAAAACTATTATTCTACCTCTTACATTATCTGGATGCGAAACATGGACTCTTACTTTAAGGGAGGAAAGGAGATTACGAGTATTTGAGAATAAAGTTCTTAGGAAAAAATTTGGACCAAAAAGAGATGAACAGACAGGTGAATGGAGAAAACTACATAACAGTGAACTACATGGTCTTTATAGGAAGCCAGATATAATAAGAACAGTTCAATATCGTAGACTGTGATGGGCAGGACATGTGACACGAATGGGGGGAATGAAAGAAGTGCAATGAAGCTTCTTGTAGGAAGACCAGAGGGAAACGCCCAGTTGGTAGACCAAGAATGAGGTGGGAGAATAACATTAACTATGATTTGAGGGAAGTAGATTATACAGGGAATGATGGGAAAGCATTGGCTCAGGATAGGGATGTATGGATAATTTATGTCCGCGCGGCCATGAACCTACGGGTTCGATAGTGCCAGTGAGTAAGTAAGTAAGAGTATTTTATTATTTACCAGGTTTCACAATGTTTCACAACATCTTCCTGCTCCCAATTAATCTACTGTTATTCTCCTCTACATCTCTCTGTTATTCCAATCTCCATCGTTCAATCCTTTTTTCGCTCAGTGATCAACACAATCAATCCACGTTATTTTTGGTCATCTTCTTCTTCTTCTACCAAGTGGCGCCCATTCTAGTATTCTTCTTGTGAATGTGTCTTCTGCCATTCTTTGTACATGACCATACAATTTTAATTGCTTGTTTTTTATGAAATCCACAATTGAAGTTGGAACATTCGTATTTTGTTTAAATACGTTGTTTCTTATTTTATCTCTTCTAGAAATTCCAGCTGAACGCCTCCAAAAATCAATTTATGCAAAATTTAATTCACTTACTGTTCTACATTTTAATTCCCATATAGGCCTACTTATTTTGTTGATTAAAACGCACAGTGCGTCCAGCTGATGAGAAGGATCGCGAGAAGAACATTGCATATTTTATTTTGATGCTGGTATTTTTTTTTTGCCACCAGGTTGTCTTTTATGACATTTCTGCCTTTCTCCCCTGACTTTGGCGGAATTGTAATCCACTTCTTAGGTTGGGACACCTGAAAGGCGGAATTACGTTACCCCGATGATATAATGGGTGATAAATGACCAATGAAACACCAGGAGAGTTCTTAACCAAACTTAACCTAAATTCCAGACATGGGCAACCACAGGAATAATTCTCTTTAAGGAAAAATTCCCATGGTTTGACCGGGAATCGAACCCGTGACCTCATGAGCTGTAGTCAGAAACGCTGACCACTATAGCCCATGAGGCTGGTCTTGATGCTGGTATTGTATATAATGTATAATAATAATAATAATAATAATAATAATAATAATAATAATAATAATAATAATAATAATAATAATAATAATAATAATAAGAAGAAGAAGAAGAAGAAGAATAAACAATAATAATAATAATAATAATAATAATAATAATAATAATAATAATAGCTTTATTTTATTTGGCAGAGTTAGGCCTTGTCTGCCACTCAACCAGGTTTTATAAAAATAAAAAATAGCCTTACATCTAAATGACAAACAAACGATTGCATGTCTTCTTCTTCTTTTTCTTCCGTATGCAGTATTGGGTAATGATGCCCGTTCTGCGACTACAAAAACTGGTCTTTCCATCGGTTGAAGGGTCTTCCGAGGTCTCTTTTGCTTTTAGGGTTGAGGTGGTAAATCATCTTTGGTAAACGGGAATTTGACATTCTCTGGACGTGTTGGAACCATTTAATCTGATAATTTTGTATATGTTCGACCATTTCCCTACTATTCCACTGCATCCTTATCTCATCACTCTTCATTCTATCCCTTAAAGTTACTCCAGTTAGTGATCGGAGGAATTTCATTTGTGAACTATTAATGCGGGATTTATCTTTTGCTCGAAGTGTCCAGCATTCACTTCCGTATAGTAGAACAGGTTTGGCTATGGCATTATGAAATCTCAATTGGATTTCTTTCCTCATTTGTTTCCCAAAATTTCTCTTAATTACACCATTTAGTCTGTTATATTTTTCTAAATTTGTTTCCACATCTTTTTTATTATGAAACTGTGATATATTATTACCTAAATAATTAAAGTGTGTTACTTATTCTATTGGTTTATTATTTATTATTATTTTTACTCTCGAAAGTCTCTTTCCAGTGATTGCCATGGATTTGGTTTTATTTTCAGATATTTCCATGTTGTATTTTTCCAGGGTATTCTGCAATTTAAACACTTATCTCTGCAAATCATCTTCATTCTCTGCTAGAAGTACTTGATCATCTGCGAAGATTATTGTTTGTATTTGGTTTCCTCTACATATGTTTACTCCTGGGGGGTTTAGTTTCTTCCACTCCTGGACAATTTCATTCAGATATAGAATAAATCGTAATGGAGATAGTCCACATCCCTGTCTTAAACCTTGGTTAATTCCAAATTTATCTGTTATTTTCCCATGATCTAACTTTACTTTTATAAATGTGGTTTCATATATACTTTTTATAGCATTTATTAGATTATTGGGGACTTGGTAGCTTTCTAATATTTTCCACATTATGTCCCGTTTGACTCTATCATAGGCCTTTTCAAAATCTAAAAATAATATATATATATATATATATATATATAGGGGGATATTAAATTCTTTCCACTTCTCAATTAGTTGTTTTACAACAAATATGGCGTCGATACACGATCGATCTTTTCGGAATCCACATTGTTCCTCTCCAATTTTATCTTCTGTGATTTTCTGAAGTTTTTGTTTTAAAATGGATGTATATATTTTAGATGCTGTTGTCAACAATGATATTCCTCTATAATTTGAACAGTTACTTTTTTCTCCTTTCTTATGGATGGGAATTACTAATGATGTTTTCCAGTATTATTCCATGTGCCCATATATCATTAAAAATTTGTACCAATCTAATATAGAGTGGTTTCCCACCATATTTCCAAAGCTCCATTGGTATACCATCTACTCCACTAGCTTTTCTATTTTTCATTTTCTTGATAGTTTCTATCACTTCATCTAATGTTATAGCATTATATTCTTCTGTGGGACAGGAAGGTGTATTTGTTTCTTCTTCCTCTGCATATAATAACTGTCTGAAATGCTGTGTCCATTGTTCTGTTGTCATTCCATTTATAGCCAATTTATCCGTACACTCTTCTTTTAATCGCTGGAATACTTTGAAACCATATTTTTTTGCTCCTGTGACATCTCTTTCTATATTTTTTATAAAATTTTCCCATCCTTCATTTTTTAATTTTCTGGATAATTTTCTGACTAATGCTCTTTTGTGTTTGTAATCTATTCTATCATTAATAGTCCCAGAATTAAGCCATTTTAAATAAGCTATCTTCTTATTACTGATTGCTTCTTTTATTTTTTCATTCCAAACTTTCAATCGATTTTTTGGTCTATTTTTGGAGGTTCCCAAACATTAATTTGCTGCTTTTTTATTGATTCTTTTAATTTTATCCAATCTATTTCTACATCTCCAACTCTTGGTTTCAAGTTTTGTTTTATTCGATTTTCATATAGCTGTCTTTACTATCTTGTTCTAATAGCTGTACTTTGTATTTTTCGTTTTCTGATTTCTTTTCTACTTTCCTTCTAAAATAAGGTTTATTCGTTCTAATTTTTCCAACCACTAAAAAGTGATCAGAAACTATTTCTGTCCCCCTATAAACTCTCGTATCCATTATTTGTGTCCAAAATTTTCTGTTTGCTATTATGTAATCTATTATAGATCTGGATCCCCGACTCATACAAGTAAACTTATGTATGTCTTTATGTTTGAAAAATGTATTTGTAATTCGTAGCTGATTATACATACAAAAATCTCTTGAAATTTTCCCTTTGTCATTTGCTTCATTTTCTCCACGTGGGCCAATGTTATGCATACAATACAATTATTATTTATAATGTATTTTGATTTACTCTAGATTTAACGAATTAAACGTAATATTCACAAGATATATATAAAAAATGAGAAAAAAATTATTAATGACATAGTATACATTTAAATAAATAGAGAAAAGTAATTGTGTATTAATAATGTATCGTGTGTAGGTCACAAGAACTGTTAGTTCACCAACTCGCCACTCTGGTTGTTTGGACGCACAGTACTTATTCTGAGTGGCTGCTACAGCGATTTTTAAATGATCGGATATCGCTGATTATTGGAGAATACCTTTCTAGTTTTATTTCAATAGTATATACTGTACAGAGTTTTGGTAAATTGAAAATCGCGGCAGCTAGTGCGATTTTTTAATTTACGCTTCTGGTTAACCTCCACTCCTATTGGTCCAATTTTGCTGTTTAACAAATTCAACCTTATCTTTTTAATTGATTACTGTATGCCGCGTTTGGTTCCGAAAAAAATTGCTATCGTTAGAGCGTTAACAGGTACATATAGTTTTTGCCATGGCAATTTTCGGTACGTACTAGCAGGCCAATGAAGATGTTTAAACATTTTTTTAATCATTACATATTACAAACCTTGTGCGGGAAGTAAAACCACTGCCCTTTATGTATACTATGTACAAAAATATGTCCAAAAGGTAGTGTTAATGTACATTATTCGAAACAAATCACTGCATTTTAAATGAACTGAACTTTATTTGAAACAATATAAAACAATAAATACGTACATGCCGTCATTTTATGACTGATTGGTGTCACGGCCTGATGTAGTCTCAACTAATAAACATTGCCCACATTGTTAACGGTATTCAATAATTTATAATGAACGCAAATATTTCCAACAAATATGTTATTATTTTACTATTATTTATTATTTTAAAAACAGCATCGCGCAAAAAATAATGTACAACGCACGTTTATGAAGTGTTTTACAGAATCTCGGAAATTAAAAACCTCACTATCTCTCGATTCTTAAGCATTTCCTTGCTTCTGTAAAAACCACTTCCCAACCTCGCATCGTAATATACTATTTGCTTGAAACCTAGAAAATGTACTTTTAGTTGTACAACATACTTACTTCTTTATCTGTTTGTCAAACTTTGGAAGTAAATAAACTCATGACTAGATTGTATATTCTATCGGATCTGTTTCACATTTCTAAATGATGGTGATTTCCATGTAGAATCTAATGAAAGACAACTTAAACTCCATTTCGACAAAAAAAAGTTACTTATCTGGTACTTTCCCTGTACCCTTCATATATAGCCTACTTGCATAGCTCACTCACTTTCAAGCGAACTAGGCCACAGACACGAACGAGTACACGCTTTCTGCTGCAAACTTATTTCAGAACATTGCTCGCAGTTTGCAAATTAGTTTGTTATTTTTAATAAGAAACACGCCATCAGATTCTGAAATGCTGCTCTTAATTGTGTGTCTAATGAATGTGTGATTTAATTTTCGCCATATTTCCATAAGAAAAATATGAGAACTGACGACACAGATGTAGGTATACTATTTACATATGGGTGCACAACATTCACTATTCTCTGCACGTGGGGTTTATGTTAACATTTAATAATAATAATAATAATAATAATAATAATAATAATAATAATAATAATAATAATAATAATAATAATAATAATAATAATAATAATAATAATACCTCTATTGTACCTTATAGTGCTCTAAATCTCTTTTCCAAGGTATAAAAGTGATATTAATGACCAATTTCAGAATTGAATATCTGAACATCAATGTCGCGAAATGAAGAGGATGGTAAAAACAATGGAGGTCGTGAAAAAGAATACTTCATGCGTCAAAACTCGACAGAATATGAAAATGTTGTTCAAGAGATCAAGGCACTTGCTAAGGTGTCTAAAAAACCTAACGAAGAATTAGTGTGCAAAGTGTATAAACGTAGGTGGATTATGTTAGGATTGTACGTCGGGTTCGCATTTGTAAACAATATGCAATGGATACAATATGCAATAATAAATAACTTGGTTATGAAATATTATAATGTTGGCAGTGTCGCAGTAGATTGGACGTCGATAATCTTCATGGCTGGGTTTATACCCCTCATATTTCCTGCCATGTATCTCCTGGAAAAGAAGGTAAGTATTTTTTATATATTGATTTATAAACATATTCTTCTAACTAACTAACTAACTGGAACTAAAGAGCTCGTAGGTTCATGGCCGCGCAGACATAAGCTCTCGATACATCCCTATCCTCAGCTGTTTTCCAATCATTCCCCGTATAATCTACTTGCCTTAAAATCATGGTTAATATTATTCTCCCACCTCATTCTTGGTCTACTGACTGGGCGTTTTCCCTCTTGTTTTCCTACAAGAACCTTTCATGCACGTCTTTCATTCCCCATTCATGCTACATGTCCTGCCCATCTCAGTCTATGAGACTTGTTCTAGCGAAAAAAAAATAAAATAAAAATCTGCATCTCAGCAGGGATATGAACCCACGAACTCCATATTTACGGGATTGTGCTCTACATTAAGCTATTCGAACACACTTTCAGGAGCAGACACAAAATCTTCCAGCTCTGATGCATTTTTTTCCTCCTCTTATTAACTAATTGTTTGGTCTCGGGGTAATGTCTCTAAATTTAAACCGACTATTTTGAGATTTTCTTATTATACGTTAATTAATTTGCCAACCGCTGTGGTCTTGGGATGGCGTTGCTGCCTCTAAGCAGCGGATCCGGGTTCGATCCCCGGTCGGGACAGTTTCCTCGGAGAAGGTTTTTTTTTTTTTTTGGATTTGTTTCCTCACCTTTTATACAAATGCCATGAAGTTTTAAGACCGAAATGGTTCCCGAATACCACTAATCATCATAATCATCATTATCATATTCGCCATGCTCAGTGTGAATGTGTATGTGTATGGCGTGTTTCGTTTAATGTTGTGTTGCGTCGGAGGAGACCCTGACATTGGACTGATCACACATTCTGATAGGCCCTCCATGTCTTTCTGTGATCAAAGAAGTATGTGTGTGATCCGTAGTTAAATCCCTCCCCGACAGTCGTGTCACTATGAGACCCGGCAAGTAAAATTACCTACAAGGTACTTTCAATATATTTGTAGGAGAGGCAGTCACTGTAAAGTATTGCACTGACCTGTTCAGAATATTAAAAAGGAAGAGCATTCTTTATCACAAAGTTGGAGCTGGTAAAGAGAATTATATAAAGAGCGAGGTGAAACATGACTGTCATTAGTTGTAAAACAAAATTCATTGAAACGTGATTGGTCATTGACTACCATTTGGGGTATGAGTTAAAGGTGGGGTTGTACAAGACCAGCTTTTTACTTACGCGACTTATGCCATTTTTTATGTAATTTAAAGTGTTACAAAGTGTTAATGATATCATTTATGTGCAGAAAATTACTATCGTGAAAATATGTAAACGTATCATGAAATTAAGTAGTGGATAAATGATTTTGCGTTGTAACCGTCAGACATGTTGAATTTTCATAGAATAACTGTGTTGAAGAGGTAATTATTTTACGTATTAAATCACATTTAAAATGCAAGCAACATAAAAGCTAACCTAACCTAATTCAATTACTGTAACCTAAATATATTACTCTAATCTAGGCGAATCCCATGGAACGTCCTTTTTATTATTTTACGCGGTTAAATAAGTAGGTCTAAAAGTTAAAATTCGGACGTAATTTGTTGAAACCACAGATATGGTCTAAGTGTGGTAATAGGTGGTTTATCGCTGGTTACGACGACCATTTTGAATAACTGTTGTAACCTTTGTGGTCATGACAAAAAATAGTTCCACTTTATTTTCATATTTACGAGTAAAAAAAATGATAATTACTTTCCCGCAGGTAAATACATTTAATATAATATTTCATTAATATTTCTTGTAATTAGGTACTGTTAAAGTGCGAACATAAAAAGCTGGTCTCCTCCCACCCGGCCTGAATTAAATGGCCATTGTAAAAAATTAATGTTTAATTCTTCATCTGAAATTAAATGTAGGCCTACTACTTTAGCTTTATATCGATTTCTCTCAAAAGAGTGTAACGTGGACTTGGTCCAATTTTGCTGAACCTCTCGATTGTCAAGTCAGTTTACAACCTAACAATTGAAGACTTATCGGGATTAAATGCAATATAATTTCGATTGTGTTAAAAGATATAGCAACGTAAGCAAATATCTACAGAACAAAATAATGCAAAATACGTGTCGTAATAGAAAACAAACCCTATGATCGCCTTGAAATTAGGCTAACCCCAACGAAAAAAGTTCTGCTGATAGTTAAATGCACATAACTAAACATTCTAGAATATGTATATGGGAAATCTGGGTCTTATAAAATATTAAAAAAAAATGGAACAATGGTACTTTAATATTCATAAAATGGATACAAATATATATATACAAGGTACTCAAAATACACTATATAATTATTTATTTATATACAGATTTTTAATGTTTACACATCTTTCTGCACCTAAAGTTTTATTTTCCTTCTCCACTCATCTCTATCCATCCACTCCATGTCCTTCAATACTCTTGTTCTCATTCCAGTTCTTATTTTTTGCATCCACAAGTTTCCAGGTTTTCTTTTCCTTCTTCTTCCAGATGGACATCATTCCAATGTTTTTGTGGGTAACCTTTCTTCTTGCATTCGTCGTACATGCCCATATCAATTTAATTGCTTGTATCTTATATAATCTACTATTGAATATCTAATATTCATATTTCCTCGTATGACAGTATTTCTTATTCTTTTCTAATTTTGAACATCTTGCTGCTCTCCTTATGAAATCCATAAAATCCACTATCCTACTACTACTACTACTACTACTACTACTACTACTACTACTACTACTACTACTGCTACTGCTACTGCTACTACTACTGCTACTACTGCTACTGCTACTAATAATAATAATAATAAAAAAGAAGCTTTATATAACCTGGTGTCGGCCGCGGTGGGCTAGTGGTTACGCTCCTTGCCTCTGGACCCGAGAGTCGCGGGTTCAAACCCGGCCGCGGTCGATAGATTTTTTAGGATGGAAAAATGTAAGGAGCAAGTCCTCCTGGAGGGCTCGTAAAAGATCATTAAGCCTAAACTGAACATTTGTGGACTATCTCTCTTACTACGTGAAACCTGACTTTTATTTAATACAAACCTAGCTTGTCTCATACAAGCAGAGTCTGTTGCTGGGCCCTGGTTTACAGACGATTTCATCTTTCTTTAGGTATACCACTCGTAGGATATCTATAAACATCAATGCTTTTAAACTATAGCTAATCTCTCTTTTAATATTATGAATGACTAATCATGAGAGGATTGGGAACATGCTCTACAGCATGCAAATCTCAGGTTCAAGCTAACTGCAAGACAGCTAAACAAGTCGTAAATAACAGATATCAAGATTTTAACTAAAAACCACTGTAATTACAGATTATATGAAAAATCAAACGATACAATTAGCTGTCGAACTTGAATATAAACATAATAAATAGAAAGCAATGAACAGTCGCTAATTGAACATAACAAAGTACACAACATAATTCCTTACATTTGTCTTCACTACAGTGCTTAGAGTTCTTCATTTACATAAACAAAATACGTTTTCTTGAACAGCTTCTAGACGAAAAGAAAACGGAAGTCCTCAGCCAGGGGATCTTTCCTCGATCCCTGGCGACCTTCCAGGAACCAAACTAAACTTCGACTGTTAACCAGTTAACGATCATGTTAACGATAATTGTCTCCGCGTCTCGGATGTAAGCATCGGCGCACACCCAACCGCGCCGATGACGTAAGGAAAAGGACAAGGAGGGGATGAGAAGGGAAGAAACGAGCACAGAATACAGTCTTTGACAACCACAGAGGATAAACAAGTACGTCACAGTATGTCAACGCAGTAAATTTTCGTCATCACGACACAAAACAAAGTGGCCTCTAAGCAAAATTTCCCCATCCCATACATCCTAGTATTACCTTAGTTGCCTGCTAGATGTCTCATTGAGTCGGTGTGTTGACCGCATGCCACTCATCACATCTTTGGAGAAATAAAGTAACTAAAATTAACTCAGTCTTTTAACTCCTGACAAAGGAGAGGCTACAGCTCAACAATGGTCTACGCCATTAATCATATAACCTGGTAGAATTAAAGCTTCTCTTACACTCAACCAGCGAATAATAAAATAATAAAAAAGTACATGCTTATTACTGTTTTAAAATATTATTAAATATAGGTTAAACAAAGCATTGGTATTTTGGGGAAGTCAACATATAAGATCAAAAATCACAATAGACAACAAAACTTTGGAACAAGTAACAAATTTTAATTATTTGGGTTGTAATTTTGCTATAAACACAAAAACTGAAATAGACGTAAATATGAAACTGTTAAGATGTCTTATAATATGTGGAACTGTAAATAGAACATTAAAGAACAAAACAAGAACAGATACTAGATTGAAGTTTTTTAAAACATTGGCAGTTCATGCATTACTTTATGGGAGTGAAACCTGGGTAATGACCAAAACATTACAAAGTAGAATACAAAGCGTAAAAATGAACTTCCTTAGAAGAACAAAAGGCTGCACAAGAATGAATCGGATAAAGAATGAAGATATAAGAACAGAGTTAAATATATATTCATTGAATTATAAAATCAAAAAATATATAGAGAAAAATGGTTTAGACATGTAGAAAGAATGAATGTAACAAGATTGCCAAAAGCAGCATTTAACTACAAGCCAAGAGGTTCAAGGAATGTAGAAAGGCCAGTGAAAAGATGGACAGAACACCTATGAGGCGGAACAGGCAATTTGCCTAGCCCATGAAGTAAAGAAGAAGAACAACAACAACAAAGCACAATGGGTGTGTGGTATAATATTAGCTAACACTAACAAAACATGGAATAAAATAAAGTAAGAAAAATTCGTAGATGAAGGTTTATAGGTATATATAAAATGTTGAATATAGCTACTGTAGTTGTTATGCAATTAATATTTTCATTGTGTGGAACTTAAGATATCAGTTAATTTGGATTTACATAATGATAGTGAAGACCTGATGACATGACTGGCAAGTCAGTTCCATGCTCTAGTCATGGATATTGTGTAAGATTCAGAGTGTAAACATGTCCTATGCTGTGATATAGACAGTAAAGTAGTATCTTGTGATCTTGTTTCTAAATTGTGATAGTCGATCAATTTTGAAAACGCGTTGATAATTCACTTGGTAAACATGTGTGCATGAATGAAGGTTTCAGATATAGAAAGGATATTATCCACTTTTTAAACATTTGCAGACATTGAGAAAGAGTATTAATTACTAAATTTATACAAATGGCGGTATTTATTTACTGGCATTATATTAAAATTCAATATCAAATATCATGATCACTTTTTCGTTTTTCAATTGATTAAAATTATGTGGTATTTAATTTTTAAAAGTGTGTAGAGTCACTTTTGAAGTGAAACCAATAACTAACTCATTCACTGGCACTATCGAACCCATGTCCATGTCGCGCTGACATAAGCTCCCTATACATCCCTATCCTGAGCTAATGTATTCCAATCATCCCCTGTATAATCTACTCCCTCAAATCATGGTTAATGCTATTCTCCCACCTCATTGTTGGTCTACCTACTGGGTAATTTCCCTCTTGTTTTCTTACAAAGAGTTTCCATGTTCCTCTTTCATTACCTATTCGTGGCATATGTCCTGCCCATCACACTCTATGAGACAATTTTTCCTATTATATCTGGTCTCCCACAAAGCTTCGAACAGTATTTTTTTCCAACTTTACATAGGGATCATCGGCCGCGGTGGACTAGTGGTTATGCTCCTTGCCTCTGGTCCCGAGGTTCGCGGGTTCAAACCCGGCCGGGGTCGATGGTTTTTTTAGGACGGAAAAATCCAAGGAGCAAGTCCTCCGGGAGGGACTTTAAGCCGTGGATCCCGAGTCTGAAAATTTTCAGGCTCGTAAAACATCCTTAAGCCTGAATGAAAAGGCCTCTAAGCAAAATTTACCAAATGTTCCCGTCCTAGTACTTTGTATCTTGGTTTCCTAGATGTCAGTATGAGGCGGAACGCTGATCACGGACCACTTAAAATTACATCTATACGAAAACAAGTGTAACTAAACTAGTATGGTTGAAATGCTTCCCTGTAGGGGGAGAGCGCCTAAATCTCTGTAAAGGGAAAACATGGGCTTACAATAATACATAGGGATCAGTTCATTCTGAAAATATTCCAAGATCGTCTTATTATACAGGTTGATTAATGTTTATGTATTAACATATTAGATATGAAATTAATTCATGTACGTTCGAAAAATTGAAAGTATTTTACGAATTCGTAAAGCCTTATTTCCAACCCATCTGACGTAAATGAACACTGTCTGCAGGGACTGAAATGGACAATATTCTTAGGAACACTGGGTACAGCAGTGGGTTCCTGCATAAAGGCTTTCTCCGTCTCTCCAGACAGGTTCTGGGGAGCTCTTCTCGGGCAGAGTTTTGTGGGCAGTTCACAGGTGTTTCTTCTTGGGATACCACCGAATCTGGCTGCAGTGTGGTTTGGTTCAGATCAAGTTTCGACGGCCTGCTCAATCGGAGTGTTCGGTAACTTGGTAAGCAATACTTATTGTAACTACTTATTTTTTAGAATACATTTATTTATTTAGCTTGATCGAGTTAAGGTCATGTGCCTTCTCTTCCACTCGCCAGGACAAACAAATGTTACATTTAAATACAAAAAATTACAATAGCAGTACGTAGTAAACAATTAATTATCTGGTCAAATTGAACAATAATGGAAATAATGTCTAATAATACAATACAATTAAATTATATGGATATCATAACCGTAGGTTCAATGCAAATTTCTCCACTGATCCCTACCACACTCAATTAAATACAGTTCCATAAAATCCATCTGAATATTATCCTCCAATATACTCCTAGCCTTTCCTAATGGTCTTTCCTCAAGGATTTCCTAGTAAACATTTTGAAAGCATCCCTGCCATTATCACATTCGAGCTGCATTACCTCCTCATCTCGTTCTTCTATTTTTTTTATTAGATAAGACTCTTGGCAGGAATATATAGATTCTGTCTCATAATTAAGGCTATGATTTTTATGTAATTGCATATTATTTCCCTTTACTTATATATGGCTAAAATTATAAATTCCACCAATTACAAACTTACTTATATATTGAAAATTGATCATTACATATTTTTACATATTTGATCATAATTACTTCCTCTTCTTCTTCTTCTTCTTCACTTCATGGGCTAGGCAAATTGCCTGTTCCGCCTCACAGTTGTTCTGTCCATCTTTTCACTGGCCTTCCCACATTCCTTGAACCTCTTTGGCTTGTAGTTAAATGCTGCTTTTGGTAATCTTGTTACATTCATTCTTTCTACATGTCTAAACAATTTTTTCTCTATATTCTTTGATTTTATCATTCAATGGATATATATTTAACTCTGTTCTTATATCTTCATTCTTTATCCGATTCATTCTTGTGCAGCCTTTTGTTCTTCTAAGGAAGTTCATTTCTATGCTTTGTATTCTACTTTGTAATTTTTTGGTCATTACCCAAGTTTCACCCCCATAAAGTAATGCAGGAACTGCCAATGTTTTATAAAACTTCAATCTAGTATCTCTTCTTGTTTTGTTCTTTAATGTTCTATGTATAGTTCCACAAATAATTTGGAATCTTGACAGTTTCATATTTACGTCTTTTTCAGTTTTTGTGTTTATGGTAAAATTACAACAAATAATTAAAATTTGTTACTTGTTCCAGAGGTTTGTTGTCTATATAAATACATATTATTACAAATATCAAGGTTTTTTAATGTAAAACCACGTATTTTGTCTCTTAATTTAAAAAAAAAAGTTTTCATAAGTGAAATATAATTTAAAATACTCCGTAGGAGAAAATTATTCAATTATGAATTGTAAGGAAAAAATGTATGTGTAAAATAGGGTACTTGATTGTACCCTCAAATAGATTTTCAAATCTATAACAAAAAGGTTTTAAGGAAGAATTTCATTCACTCAACACCATAAATATGTTTTATTTTTAATATTTTTTTTATTTAATGCCATCAGGTTGTCTTTTATGACACTTCTGGCTTTCTTCCCTGGCATTGGCGGAATTGTAATCCATTTCTTAGGTTGGGGCACCTGGAAGGCGGAGTTGCGTTACACCATAAATATAGATACAGGAATACATTGAAGACTTGGGTACAGAGGTTCACATTGTAGGATATATTTTAAAACCGTATGAATGAAATAGAAGAAATATGCAGGGGCACGCCATAACGTAGTTAGTTAAGGCAATATGCTGCAGCCGGAAGAGTGAGACTTTGAGTTCTGATGAGGTCAGGATTTTTAAACTAGCCTTAATTTTCTGGTGAAATTTTGTGTCTGGAGTCTGTTCAGTCTCTAACGGAAATGAGTACCAGAGTATGTTTGGGGGAAAAGTCAGCCTTCATGGAGGGCTGATAACCCAGCTGATATCTCGTGCCAATTGTCTAGAAAGGTGGGCGTATTGAGGTCACTTCACCATTTTATAGTATAAACATGGCAGTGTGACATTGTTAATCATTTAGCAATCCCCATCCCCACATTTCTTCAATGCTGATCCTATCTTAAACTTAATACATAATATAAAAATAAAATTTTAACATTTTTAATATTACATATTTTAAGAAATTTTCGTGAACTCTTACATATTGTACCTAATGTTATTACATAAATATGTACATATTTTTGATGTTAATATTACTTGAAAATTCTAACCTTACTCATAAGTAGAGTCCGAATGTTAGGCACTCAATATATTCAAAATAGGCAGGCAAAAAGGCACTGAATATCTTTAATATAGGCACTAAAATTTCAAAATAGGCTCTTACAAAAAATGGACTACAAATAAATGTCTACAGTCTTGCGTAAAGAATATAAACATATGCTAACAATAGCATACGAATATATAAGAGATGATTTTGAAACTTCTGCCTTTTTACAAGAGTGTGTGTACGTGCTATGAAACGTGGCACTTCTTCACGCAATTCACTGAAATTTTACACACTTTACAAAACAATATTGAACCGTGACTTGTGAATATTTCCGAACCAAATTCTTTCACGAAATTGGTCAGTTTATCTTTTACTATTGTCCGTTCTTTAGGCATCATAAAAAACACTGTTATAAAGGCAAAAAAAAAAAAAAGAAATAAAATAAAAAATAAACAAGCCATATACACTTGTCGCACCACTTTGTCTTTGAAGCACCTGTCTGTGAACGAGGACTACAGACTGAATTGAGTGTTACCAACATCAAAAATAATATTGTCAGTCACAGAAGCAAAGCTATACTATAGAACTTTCTCGAAGCCTTAGAGCCGGAGCATAATACAATGGGACATAGCTTAGGGCTTTTTCGCTTAACGGAAGTGCATGAGGTGAAACATACAATAGCCGGTACATGTTATTTCACCTAACGGGAGTGCATTGATGAGGAAGTTTGTCCATTTCAATTAATTTAATTGAAATACTAACTTAATTTCGAGAAAAAGTGGCAAATAGGCATTTATATGCATTGTAAGCTGAAATAGGCATTTATAGGCAAAATTAACTTCATGGAAAACAACTCTAGGGTCGTCGGTATGAACTTATATGAAGTCACTTTCACAATATCTATAATAAATAATTATAGGCATTTTCCCAAACATCCAGTCTCTACTCCTAAGTAATGTATTTTTTAAACAATATTTTATTTGGAATGTTTTCTGACATAAATTAAACTACTCTTCAAAGTAGAGATCATCAGAAGCTATGGTCTTGTGCTATTTTTCAGCGAGTTTGTTATCTCGCGACAGTACCAGTCTCTGATTTTTTATGCCAAGACATAATCGGTACCCATTTCCACAGTTTCAATGTTTTAGCAATTTCAAACAAGAAATGGGGCATGGATCGAAACAGATTGTAATTTGAAAGCACAATATCATAGTTATATATTGTGTGTTGTAGCAGTTAAATTCCTCTCAATTCCTGAATTTTTCATAGTTGTTCGTGCAGTATGGGGTCCGATCGGATTTGATTCCTGAAGTCTCAAAATTTACTGAACTTGTTCCAAGTTGTTGAGACTAAAGATCCGTATCGACTGAACTGCCTTTTGCAACAAACTCCAAGTGAATCACACCTTCAGAATTCCACCCGATACACATCATTACATTAAAAACCGACGTTACTTATGAGTTATGAGCTTATGATGTTATGAGATATGGAAAGAATATAAAGACAATATCTGGCTGCCGTATTCACATATTAAAAACACAGGAATCGCATGAAAGTTGCCGAGGGATAGAATGTTACCTTGTGAACATCGCGGAGAAACTTGGTGTTTTCAACTGTTCTTGAAACGTTATTTTTTGGATGAATGTACATAAAATAGACATAAAGGATTGAGCAGTAAAATGTAATAATTTTCAGATGTGTCACATTTGTTGTGGATGAGCTATATGTTCATTGTTTCAATCTCCAGTCCTAATTACAATAAATGTGCTCTATTTCAGCTGGGGGTAGCTGTTGGTTTCTTGATGCCTCCAGTATTCGTTCGTAACCATGACAATGTGGAAGATATTGGTTCAGATCTGTCTCTTATGTTTAATTGTACAGCTGGTATTTCTATATTTCTGCTTGTTCTCATAGTTGCATGTGAGTATCTAGAAATAAAAGATGTCTTATTATTATTATTACTATTATTATTTTTTTAAACCAGGATTTGTCATATAGTATAGTGGAATCTGAAGGTAACGTACGCAGGGCAGCCAATTTTCGATTTACTATTTAACTCATGCCCCAAATGGGAATCAATGACCAATCACGTTTCAATTAATTTTGATTTACAACCAATCACAGTCTTTTTCACCTCGATTTTATCAATTTAATTTTATCATCATTTAAATATAATTTGCAAATTGACATCAATTATCACTAGTACTACTTTTAAGTCTGCTTAAAATGAGAAATGAGTCATACTGTTATTCTGCAGCACTTCAATAATATGGTAGATTCACAAAAAGTCTTGAGATGCTTGAGAACAATTTTTTTTTTTTTTCAAATGCTGCAGATCTTCATATTTAGCTTTATTTATAGGTATAAGACTGTCATACGCCATAGCAGGAAGTTATCCTGATGTAATGCATTTTACACTTTGGTGATCTGACTACACTTTCATGAAATGGTCCAAAGTACTTGTTCCTGTGTAGCATCATTCGGGGATGGAGAGTTCTCTTACAGGTCTAGTAGCTAAGGGACATTTATTGATGTACAGCGGAGTCAAAAAATGTGCCCAAGCTTTGAAAATAAGTTGACTCTCACACGATGTGACTTCAAAGGGATTTGACTTCACCCTGGCATTTTGTTCAACCGCGTTCCATTTGTTAGGCAGTTCCACTGTTAGGCAGTTCCACTATTGTTTTTTGGTTTATTAGACCCATATTTCTGTCACACTCCAAATATGAGTGTCCACGGATAGAGTGAGAGTTAGACAAGGTATGAATGTTAAAAAGGAAGGACAGTTGTCTGCGATAGGAAACATCGTTGATCATGATATTGGGAACATGAAGATGGTAGAATGTACCTGCATCTTGTAAATGAGATTCCTTCCTTTGCGTTAAATTTGTCAGTTCTGAATTCAGCTTATTTTTCTCCTTGTCAGAGTTTGTTTCCTTACTTATCTGTACAATCTCCCTCTCCACTTTTTCAATATTAACTTTAAGTTCGTCACAAAAGCTGCATGTGTCTGACCTCGGATAACCAAAGCTAATATTGAAATCTTTGTTCAAAATATCTCTGTACTTTTTATAAGAAACAATGTTGTTTAGATATGTTTCACAATACATGGAGTGCATGGTCTTTATACGGTAAATAGCACTTTTGAAACACGCCATGCAATATCATTTAAATTATGCATTGGGAACATTGCAAACAGATTACAGAACTGGCAATATAAAACAGTGTAACCAATGAACGAGCTCATCCTTTTTGTATACTCGCATTGGCACCCTCATCTTTCTTCCTCTGTTTCAAAACACCAGCTCTAGTATTGTATCATCATCGTTTTTGCCTTGTTTAAGCCTAACATTAAATTCTACTTATATTAACACACCGAATGATATGTCTACTTAAATTCTGATGACAAATGGACCCTCATTTTTTCCCCATTTGGTCTTCATATTAATATTAAGCTCCTCCTTTTTAACATTCTGAATAGGTCAGAGCATTATTTTACAGTGACTGACTCCCTAAGAAATACGTTGAATATAACAATTTATATATTAAGATGAAAGAATCATATATATATATATATATATATATATATATATATATATATATATATAGTGCACGATTGCAAACATACTGCTTGCAGGATATAATAGATAAACATTTGTAGCAATTGATTATACCACAAAGACACTGTTTGCACTTTATTAAACGTATTATTTCCCAGGTATTTACGTCTTAGAAAATATAATTGACATACTTACAACATAGGGCATCAGAAATTAATTAATAACCTATAATGTTGATTATAAACAGTTTGATGTGTTTCATTTTTTCTCCACTTGGGTGCATTCTTACAATATTGCGATCCTTTGGCAATAAATAATATGATCTGGTTGCAGTGATGAACAAATGAAACATAACAAACGTTTCTCATTTGTTTTCAAACATCGCCGTTTACATTAGATATATACATATTTGAAAATAGCTATATTTAAGTAATGATTTGTGAGTAAACAATTTAATTTTATTCATTAAATAGTCATAACAAATGCCACTCTTCATTTCCAAATTATTTAGATAAGTTCACTCGCCACTTCGTGACATCGTGAATTTATCGATAATTTGGAAATCACTAGTGGCATTACTTACGATAACTCCATCCTTATCACACGTCCCACTATAAGCGTAATAGTACGGGACGTATATTAACAGTGCTAGTCTACTGTTCTCAGAATTGATAGGAAGTAACACTATGGTGTAATTTAACCCTTACCCTTGATGCAGAGCTACGGGACGTGCGCTGTTTCGAATATCTATGGAGAAAAACATTTTATCATGAATTTCGGTCATTTGGGACCTGTGCCCTTCCCAACATCAAGAGGAATTTCATAGCTACAATAAGTAGGTGATCCAGAATGATATAACCAGTTACTACAGCAGAACAAGGTTGTAACTATCATCCCCCTCCCAAGATAATTTTACATGATGAAAAGTGCAAGATCAGGGTTATATTCTGTGTGTGGTAGCAGTTCAATTCCTTACCATTCGTGAATTTTTTCATGGTTATTGGTGCAGTACGGGGTCCGATCGAATTTAAACCGGCGACCCTCAAAATTTTATGAATTCGTTCCAGTTTTTAAGAATAAAGATATCGTCAACCGCCGTGATCTCGAGATAGCGTGCTGCCTTATCACGCAGTGGGCCTGGGTTCGATCCTCGGTCGGGACAGTTTCCTGGGTGAGGTTTCTGTCGGGGTTTTTCCTTACCTGTAAGACAAATGTCCGGAAATGGTAATCATATGACCATCGAAATCATCAGATTAAGCTTAGGATTAGGGACTCTCCTGATGCACCACTATCATCTTCATAACCCATTATATCATCGAGGCAACGTAACCCCGCCTTCCAGGCGCCCCAACCTCGGAAGTGGATTACAATTACGCCAATGCCAGGAGAGAACACCAGAAATGTCCAAAAGGACAAACTGGGACATTAAAAAAAAAAGATATCCACATTGACTTCATGGCGGTTTAGAACAAAATCCCAGGCTGCAGGGCACGGCCCGGATCAGCATAGTCAGGGAGAGGCTGCGCTGATTACGGGCTCGTGGAATAACTGTAGGATCACCAGGAGATTATCACCTGGTTAACTTAAAGTCAAGATTAGCCGGTTTCACAACGGCTGCAGGATGCGTCCCTGGTTGGCAGAACAGGGGAAAGCTCGGTGGTCCTTCCGACTAAGCTCGTGGACCAGGGAGTGAGCGACATGACGTACTATGTATCCGAATGATCATTGCATTACTTATCTCCTCTTGTGTTGTTCTTAGGCCCAGAGTCTTGACATGTTTCAGCAGATTTAGATAAGGGAGACAAAGCAGTTGACTTGGGAGTATGGGTTGTCATGCCCGAGGTACCCCAAAGGGTGGTGGAGGGTCCAACTGAATAGTCGCCCCGAAAAGAGATCTAACACACAAAAATTCGAAAGTTGAGTTTTCGGTGAATTAGCGATCTATCCGGAGAGTATTACGACATGGTGGATGTAAAATTATCCATACTCTCTTCCAGACCTGTTTTATCCATTTTTAAAAGTTGGCTTTCAAGTGAATGGTGATCTATATGTAATAAAATGGCGGAAGCAGTTAGTCAAGTCATTAATAGCAATGCAGAAAAACAATTTTGCACATGTGCATATTCATTCCACCACAGTTTCGTGAATTCTAATCAGAATCTTAGAGAAATTGAGTGAAAATAAGGAAGACTCAAAGAATGTGACAAAATAACATTAAATGGAAAATAAATAGGCCCTACTTAAAACTGATTAAGTTAGATATTTTTCTAACTGAACCAGTGTTCAATATGTATTTTGTATTTCTTATTATAGCATTTTTAGTTAAATATGTGTTAGGTCATTTTTCCATTCTACAGAGGTAGATCACTTTTGCACTCAATTCTGCATTAAATTGTTAATATTAGTTAGTAATATGATATTTTGTATTCAAATTGGCTATATATGATTCCAATAGGATGAGAGATTAAAATGTATAAGCTATAATAAAGGCAATAGCCTCAAAATGAACATGATACGTTTTTTTTCTTTTCGTTTTCACAACAATTTGTAATTTGTTGGTTAGATCTCTTTTCGGGGCAACTGTTCAACTGTACAGTGCAACACACGTTTAAAATCTCACCAGACACACAACATTACATCAAAAACCGACATTACATGAGACATCATAATATAAAATATATGAATACAATATACCTTTGTGAAATAAATATACAAATATAGCCTAAGCCCAAAATAAAGTAATGTTTTTTTTATAGTTTTCCAGGCAGAACCTTCGCTACCACCGAGCCCAGAGCAAGCTTTGAAAAGAGGAAGTAAAGAAGAGACGAATTTCTTGATTGGAGTGAAGAATCTGCTAATAAACCGAGGGTTTCTACTTCTGGTTTTCACATACGCCACAGCTGTAGCTGCGTTGAACTCTTTCAGCACGCTACTCAATCAACTCATATTGCCGTACTTCCCGGTAACATGTTCAAATTAGTAGATTAATTAGTAGATTGTGTTAATAATAAAAGTACAGATTTTTTATCTATTTTATTAATTATGAATAAATATATCCTCAAATCGTGTCCAACTCAGGGTCGGGTCGAGGGATGAGATGAGATGTATCCCCTATATTTATACAGGTCTGTGAACTACAAGGGTGCTGGCCGACCACTCCTGACGCACCGTCACAGGAACGGATGAACGAAATGGATGAGTATGGAGAAATGGTGGAATGAAATTTGTGGCAGGGGAAAACGGGAGAAACCCCGAGAAAAATCTACCCAAGCTCCGTTTTGTCCACCACGAAAACCCACATGGAGTGACCGAGACTCGATCTCGGGACCCCAGCGATGAGAGGCGAGATTTTATTAATTACTAACTAATACCCGGCGTGCACTGCTACGCCTAAATAAATGAAAATTAATGTGATTTTATGTTTAGTTGAATAAGTAAGAGGAAAAATAATTATAAATTTATATTTTTTTAGATACTCCGTGCTGATTACCCAGCATTGACCGGGAATCTACTTATCCCGATCTGCTTGACATAAAAGAGCTGAAATACGAAAATTAATGTGTTTTATGTTTAGTTAAATATGTAAAAGGAAAAATTTATATCGTAATTATTTTTAGATATCCCGTGCTGTTTACCCAGCGTTGTCCGGGAATCTACCTATCCCGATCTTCTTGGCATAAATGAGCTGAAAGACAAAAATTACGAGTAATATACCTTTTATGATTAGTTGAATAAGTAAAATGAAAAATAGTTATAAATATATATCGTAATTATTTTAAGATTACCCGGTGTTGCACAGGAATCTACTTATCTCGATCCTCTTGGCATAAATGAGCTAAAAGACAAAATTCGTTATTGTGAGTTATCCGTAAAAGAATACCCGTCATATGTTGCTATGCTTGCACAGGAATCTACGTACTTGTCTGGATCTTCTTGGCATCAATGAAAGACAAAAATGGTTATTGTGAGTTATCCGTAAGAATAAACATATGCTGTCGCGGACGTTTTTGTAGAGCATTTTGAGATTTCAATTCTGTATGCATTAATTTTGTGTATTTGTTATGGTTTAGGCAGCGTAAGCTATTTAAGCGTCCAAAGAGCTACTTTTTTCACGTTTTCCACTACAAAGGGCGTTTTTGAGGGTGTAGGAGTTGGGTATCACAGCTCTCTTATAGCCTATGTTCATCCCGGGAATCTCCTGAACATTTTACAAAAAGCCCCATCACAATCGGAACAACAGTATGACCGCGCATAAAGTACGAACAAACAAACTAACTAACAATCGTTTTTATATATTAGATTTTTTATTTTAGTGTTAACTATCTTTTTACTACACCTCTTCTGAGCTAAGTTTCACTTATAATTTAAAAAGATATATGACTGAATTTCCATTGGTCGAATAACGATTTTACCTTTGAGAATGTAAGAGAATGTAGTTCGCTAACACTCGAAATAGAGAAAATAAAAATAGCAAAAATATATATTATACAGCACATGTCTATATAAGTTATATGGGAGAATCTTATATATATATATATATATATATATCAATTTTAATACATTAAATAAGTATTGTTTTATTCTTTGCCATAGGCAATGTAGAATGCGTTGAAATTTCAGTTGTTTGAAAATGACTGCTTATGTATAATATTATAAAACGTCGGAAACTAAAGCATTTGAAAAGCTAATAGAAACAAATTATTTTGAATGTTTTCAAACAGTTTATTGAAAAATATCCTACATTAGGCACTGAGGATGTGGTAAAAATAACAGAATTTATAAGTGATTCGGCATGGAGCATAAATTCTGCTCGTAATGAAATTTTAAATAAAAGATATTCATCGACATCGTGGAAGAACCGTACAGGACGCCAGGTATAATTTGTTGTCATAAATAAATAAGAAATGGAGAAAATTCCTTATTATTGGTACCATCTTACCTTGTATCAAGTTTTATTTCCTTTAAATCAGGACTCAATCGCAAATTCTTAATTCCCATTGTTCTTGTAAATCATGGTTTTCCTCTGTCTGTCTGTCTGTCTGTCTGTCTGTCTGTCTGTCTGTCTGTCTGTCTGTCTGTCTGTCTCTCTCTCTCTCTTTCTGTCTCTCTCTCTGTCTGTCTGTCTGTCTCTCTCTCTCTCTGACCGTCTCTCTCTCTCTGTCTGTCTGTCTCTCTCTCTCTCTCTGTCTCTCTCTCTCTCTGTCTGTGTGTGTCTCTCTCTGTCTCTCTCTGTCTGTCTCTCTCCCCCTCTCTCCCCCTCTTTCTCCCTCTCTCTCTCCCTCTCTAACTCTCCCTCTCCCTTTCTCCCTCTCGTCCTTCTCTCCCCTCTCTCCGTCTCCCTCTCCCCCCTTCCCCCTCTCTCCCTCTCCTCCTCCTCTCTCCCTCTCCCTCTCTCCCCCTCTCTCTCCCCTCTCTCTCTCCCCTCTCCCTCTCTCTCCCTCCCGCCCTCTCTCTCTCTCCTCTCCCCTCTCTCTCTCTCCCCCTCTCTCCGCTCCTCTCCCTCTCTCCTCTCGTCCCTCTCTCTCTCTTTTTTTTTCCTGATGTTTTCGCAACGGTAGGGATATTTTTATGATTTATTGTATGTCCGTACGTTTTAAATATGGTTTATAGTCTATATAATATATTGCCCAATCTCATTTTTATCTCTTACCAGCTAATACCCGGCGTGCGCTGCTACTCCTATTTGTTTTTACCACCAGCCGTTCGCTGTTATACTTGCCCGGGAATCTGCTTATCGCGATCTTCTGGTCATCAATGAAAGACAAACATTGTTATTGTGAGTTATCTGTAGAAGATATATGCTGTCGCGGACTTTTTTGTAGAGTTTTTTGAGATGTTCAATTCTGTGTACATTAATTTGGTGTATTTGTTATGGTTTAGGCAGCGTAAGCCATTTAAGCGTCAAAATAGGGACTTTATTTCACTACAAAGGGTGATTTTTAGGGGCGAAGGGGTTGAGTATTACAACTCTCTTATAGCCTATGTTCATCTCCGGAATCCCTTGAACATTTTAAAAGCCCCATCTCAATCGGATGAATGGTATGGCAGAGCACGCTTGCCCGAGAATCGACTTATCCCGATCTTCTTGGCATCAATCAAAGACAAAAATGATTATTGTGATTTATCCGTAAAAGATAAACATATGCTGTCGCGGCCTTTTTTGTAGAGTTTTTTGAGATATCCAATTCTGTGTACATTAATTTGATATATTTGTTATGGTTTAGGCAGCGTAAGCCATTTAAGCGTCAAAATAGGGACTTTATTTCACGTTTTTCACTACAAAGGGTGATTTTTAGGTTTGAAGGGGTTGAATATCTCAACTCCCTTACACCCTATGTTCATCCCGGGAATCTCCTGAACATTTTGCAAAAAAACCCATCAAAATCGGATCAACGGTATGGCCTCGCATAGAATACGAACAAACAAACAAATATTGATTTTTATATATTAGATAACATCATTATTAATGATAACGATAATAATAATAATAACAATAATAATCCATCCATAGTAATTCTGCCCGAAGGCAGGTCCTTCACTGCAATCATAGCATTTTTTCATGCTATGCTTGCAGCTTTACTAGGGAATTGTAGGTGTGGTAGCTTCCCGTTGCTTTCCACACCGGTGAAAGATGATGTTGATGATGATAATGATACGGGTGATGATGATGGCCATATGATTTCGGGGACCGTTTGGGCCTTAAAGTTTTCCTGACATCTGTCTTACAGGTGAGGAAAAAGCCCGATAAAAACCTCACTCAGAAAAACTGCCCCGACCGGGGATCGAACCCGGGCCCGCTGCGTGACAAGGCAGCACGCTACCTCGAGACCACAGCGGTGGACATAACAATAATAATAATAATAATAATAATAATAATAATAATAATAATAATAATAATAATGTAATTATTACTGTCGGCATGATACAATTATTATCTTTACCATCATTTTACTTATCATTATCAGTAATCATTATCTTTATCTTCCTTCCATGTAACTTATAAATGCCTGGTGGCCCGTTATGGTCTCTTTCCATCTTTTGAGTGGTCTTTCCAACGATCTCCTTCCTCGGGAATAATAATTCAAAATCTGACGACGGATACGAGATCGAGGTGTTGTAGCCAATTATTTCTATATGTAGTTATATGGTCCATGACCGGAGTGATTTGAAGTTCTTGAAGGATATCTACGTTTTTTCTTTTTATTTGACTTTGTGTATCCAGCTGTTCTTCTCATTAACTTCATTTCGCTAGCTGTTATTCTGCTTATATCTCTCCGCTTCCATAGGTAAGCATTGGTCTCGCTAAGGTTTTATAAGCTCTTATTCTTGTATGCATTTGTACTAAAGATGGTTTGAAAATTCTATTAATGGTTCCCATGGATTTATTATAATTTTGAACTTTAATTGATATGTCAATTTCGCTGTTATAACTAAAATGACATCCAAGATATTTGAATGAAGAAACTTGTTCAACTATCTTATTATAAACACAAGTATTATTACTGACCACTACATTAGCAATAATAATAATAATAATAATAATAATAATAATAATAATAATAATAATGATGATGGTGGATGGTGATATGATGATAATGATGATAATGATATGATAATAATAATAATAATAAAATTATGATGATGATGGTGATGGTGCTGCTGCTCCTCCTCCTCCTCCCCTCCTCTCCTCCTCCTCCTCCTCCTCATGCTGCTGGTGCTGGTGCTGATGCTGACTCCGGCTGCATCGCGGCTCGGCTCCCTGTCTGATGCTACTCCTTCTCCTCCTCTCCTCCTGCGCTGCGTGCTGGTGCTGGTGCTGCTGCCTCCTCATCCTCCCTCCTCCCTCTCATCCTCCTACTCCTCCTCCTCCTCTCCTCCTGCTGGTGCTGGTGCCTGCTGCTCTCTATGCTGACTGCTCCTGCTCCTGCTCGTCCTCCTCCTCCTACTCCTCCTCCTCTCCTCCTCCTCCTCCTCGCTCATCTCGCGTTCTGCTCCAACTTGTACCGCCTCAAGTTTGTTTACTTATTACTGTTTCAGCATGCTTTAAACACCCCTCATACTCATATCGCGTCTAGAAACCTTTAGAGCATCCAGTAGATAGTTTTTCTATTGCGGGGGTCATGTATTTTTGTGTACAAAACCACTGATTAAATTTTTTAATCGTAGAGTGCCAAGAAATTGTGAATATGACGAAATGGAGCCCTGGTAGTTAAATTCCAACCCACGACCTATCACTCACATAACACCGTAGAGTACACCTCATTCCTTCCATCCATAATATACTGGGATAACGCAATAGATATTTGAGGTCGCGGTGATCAGGACAGTCTGTCCGACCAGTCTGAATAAAGAACTAAAAATCTCCAGAACTAAATTCCTTTATAGGAGCGTCCATAAAGAATGGTACATACAACTATGTAGATCTATATAGTATTATATTGTTTGTAGAACGAGAAGGTTTAAAGACATTTTGACAAAAAAAAACCATTGCAGATGATTCCGAGAAAATTATTACGGCAAATTACATGGATGTAGATCCAATTAGCATATTTTAAATCATCTATCCTGAAGGTAACGTTGACCAGAGGTTATATTAACTAATTTTTAGTGTTTAGCCCTAGGGCAGGTCTTTCACTTCAATCATAGCATTTCCATGTTATGCTGATTATATAGGGCAAGGCAATTTATGATTTTGCATCTTTTTGTTATGAAGGTTGAAACATTGCTTACATATATGAAAATGTATGGCATTTAAAATCGGATTACATAAAAGCAATTCGTTAGGGATTTTTTTTTTTTGCATTTTCTTAACTTCATTAGGAATAGGTCATTTTTTGGCGATTTTTTGGTCATTTTGAGCATTTTTTACACTTTTTCAGAAGGCTGTGACATTATTTGAATTTGATTTGAGATTTGTATTATAATTCAGTATTTTTCCTTGTCAATACAATTTCTTGGAATTACGTAGTTGTTTTGCTAACTACTACCCCCATTTTTCAAGGTATGTGCATAATGAACTTGCTCACTTCTAGGAATTTTATTCAATTTAGAGCTTGTGCTAGCTTCTACCCTTATTCTGATTGTTAACTGCAATTCAAAATTATTGTAAAAATGCACTGTGCAATTGAAATGGATTTTCTGCAATAAAAGGTACTGTAATATGTATTTTTTAAATACTTTTCTTTTAATATTTTGATGTTAAGTTAAATTGTATGTAATTCAGTAATCAAGTGAGTACTTAATCTAATATTATTTTTATTGGTAATTCTTAACTTTTTATTCGTCATTTTTTTATTTTATCGGTAATTTTTTGCATTTTTTAGGTCATAAATGAGTTTTTTATTTTGCATTTTTTACCAATTTATAGGTCATTAAATGTCTTGCCCTACTGATTAACTGCCCTACCAGTATTGGACAGAAATTAAGAAAATTACTAAAATACTAAAAATAATGAATTTATGAGTAAAGTGATCCCACAACAGGCCTCAGGAGACCCTTGGGGTAGTAGGAGGTTAAGGCTCCCACTTTTTCTAGACAATCGGCACTTGATGTCAGCCGGGTTGTCAGCCCTGCGTGACGGCCGCCTTTACCCCCAGAACAGGCGTCTGGTACTCATTTCCGTTAGAGGCTGAGTCGACCCCAGGGCCATAGTGCCGCCAGAGGGTTTGGGTCAGTTTAAAAATCCTGACCCCAACGGGACTTGAACCCTCGACCCTCTGACTTGTAGCTCAGTGCCTTAACCACTACGCTACGGCGTGCCCCAATGAATTTATGAAACAATGTGAAATTTACTAATCAGAACTGAAATTAATTTATTTGATGGTGTGTTCTCAGGGAGGAGAGCGGTTTGCAGGGCAAGTCGGCTTAATGTTCATCATCGGAGGAATGGTGGGCTCTGTTGTACTTGGTGTAGTGCTGGACAAGACTCATAAATACAAGTAATTTCACTTTCTCGTCCATAATTATTTTAATATCCATCCATCCATCCATAGTAATTATGCCCCAGGGCAGGTCTTTCACTGAAATCATAGCATTTTCGTGCTAAGCTTCGCAGTTTTACTAGGGGATTATAGGTGTGGTAGCTTCCCGTTGTTTTCCACACCGGCGAAGGATGACGTTGACAATGATAAGGGTGATGGTGATGGTTGGCCGGATGATTTTCGGGGACCGTTGGGCCCTAAGCTTACTGATATTTGTCTTACAGGTTAGGAAAAACCGCGATAAAAAAAAACCCACCCAGGAGCCTGTCCCGACCGGGAATCGAACCTGGGCCCGCTGCGTGACAAGGCAGCACGCTACCTCGAGACCACGGTGCTATTTTAATATATTGTCGTAAATAAGGATTATTTCATGTATTTTATTCGTTTTTATAGTAATAATCTATTTGAACCAGCAGAATGAGGCCAATTGACGAAGTTTTCAGAAAATGGCAAGTAACTTTAAATTCTAATAATAAAATTCGTGTTGACGCACTATATTTGCTGATGATGAGGTTATTATGGCTTCTTCAGAGAATTACTTACAAAGAGCAATTTTAAAATTAAAATAATAAATTACAAATATTTCAATAATTATGTAGCACCCTTAAAAAATACTGGGAAAGAAATTAAGAAAATAAACACATTTAAAATTTTATAAAATATTGGCTGTACCTACAATATTGTATGGCTTAGAAATATGGACTCTGAATAAACAATCAATTAAAAGAATAGAAGTAGCAGAGATGAAATATTTATGATTTATGGCTGGATATATTTTAATGGATAAACAACGAAGTGAAAATATCCGTAAATAACTACAAATATTCAATTTGACAGATAAAATAGAAGAATATATAAGAAATTGGTATGAACATGTCTGCAAAATGGATACCAACAGATTGCCTAGGAAAAGTCTAAACTATCAATCGAGAGGAGGAAAAAGAGGTGGACACAGCAGCTATAAAACTTGGAGCCGGAACGAACCAAAAAGGTTCAATCCTTGCAAGAAGAAGAAGAAGAAGAAGAATGAGGCCACAAGGCCTTCCCTTCCATTAAATCAGTGAAAAATATGAAAAAAAAAGTTCACTTAAGATCATAGTATAGAAAAATATATAATTATAGACCTAAGTGAGTGAATATACAGGGTGTCCCGAAAAAAGCATTCCAATATTTACAAAGGATGTAGTAAGCAACAGAGGAAGAAAAAAGTCCCTATAAACATGGCCATAAACTTCATATCTTCGAAGTTATGATCTATTACTTCTACTGTCAATGATCGACATGTCTCTGATCTACTCTTCACAAGTGCTCGATGTGACCGCCATCCAATGTAATGTAGTCTTCCACCCTGGGTATTCTTTGGAACGCCCCTGGTTGTTGCCGGATTGCGTCAGAGGCATTGAACACGCGTTCTCGCAGTGTATCCACATCATTGATGGGGGCTGCATGCAACAAGGTCTTCAAATGTCCCCACAGCCAAAATCTAGAGGGTTTAGGTCAGGAGAACGGCAGGCCAAGGTATTGGGCCTCTCCGACCAATCCATCGCCCTTGAAAGTTTCATGTTGCTTGTCGCCTATCTTTCATGTATGGGCACATTCCCGAGCAACACACGTAAGTTGAGGTACCTAGCACCATTCAATCTGTTGTTTAGCACATAGGGACCTAGCAATCTCTTCCCGTGAATGTCTGTCCACTAAATTTGTGCTGGTATCTTCTCTCTTCAAGTGAATGGCGGGTTTGCATCGGCCCATACGTTGCCTATTATGACAATTTAAGATACCGACCCTCGTGAAACCCGCCTCATCTGTAAACAGAAACTGAGCACATGTTTTATGCTCGTCGTACAAACTATAGCCATAATGCCGATGATAATACGTTTGCTACCAATATTATGGAAACTTTTTATCTTCTTTTGTTGCATAGGCCTACTACATCCTCTGTCAATATTGGAACCTTCTTCGTTTTTCGGGATACCATAAAACAAATAAAACTAATTAATCAAGCCAATATTATCAGTGGAGCGAAAATTAAAAAATCATCAATTAATATTCTGAAATCCAATTACAAAGAAATACATTTACATTTATTTTAAAGGAAGCTAATGTCCGGGAGTCCTTAATCTATTGTGATAAGGAGTCTCAGAGTCTAGTAGTTAATCCGGTATATGAATTACAATAAGAGGAGGTTTTGTGTTGTGGGATATTAAGTAGGAGATTCTGGTACCAAATTGTGATTTTAAGATAGGAGACAGAAGCGAGAGACCACTATAAGGCCCGGGAGTTATGGGGCACGTACCTTTAATGTAAGAGGAATACCATAACAGTCCTCGATATTAATTTAATTTTGATTAAATTTTACAGAGAAACAGCAGTAGCTTCTTACGCCTTCTCGATAGTATGCATGTTGGCGTTTTCATTTACGCTGGGTCTCAAGTCTCATATTGCTGTTTTTATCACTGTCTTTTTTCTTGGGTAAGTAAATATATTAATTCTGAGAATTTATCTTTACTCTTGAATTTAAAGTTATGGAAGTGAAAGTAAAAACGATATTTCAAACTGGTGTAAAATCGTATATCCTTGTTTTATATCGTCAGTTAAAATTAAAGACTTTAAATATTCAAAATTGCAAAACGATCAAATGACAATCACAGGGCGATTGTGCTATAAAATAAATAAAAACATTAAAACAAATAAATTACAACTAAAAAAATAGTTATCGCTAACCATACATATAATTCGAATGCACATTAATATATCGGTCGATGGATGGGACCATTCATTACCAATTTATTCACAAGATAGCTTAAAATAGCTATTCACTAAAACATAGCTGCTCACCATTAAATCGTGGAAAACATATATTCAAACATAAATAATAATAATAATAATAATAATAATAATAATAATAATAATAATAATAATAATAATAATAATAATAATAACAGCAACGGAGTCGTGCCCGGTGCTTGCTGCTATACGTCCCAGCCATCATATATATATATATGGTATGATAAGAAAAATAAATGCCTGGACGGGATTCGAACCCGGATCTCTGAGTCTGTACCTCAGCGTGATATCTATTACACTACCAGGCGAATCCAATTCAAACACTTATTTTTCTTATATATGTATTATACATATATATATATATATATATATATACAGGGTGTTGCAAAACCCGCCGACAACGGAGGAGAGGTAGTATATTGAGATATGTTGATCATTTTTTATAAGGTACCGATGTCCGGAAATGATGCGTTTTCACACTATGAGTAGCTAACTTGTCAAGAGTTCCGTTAGTTGGATTTCAAAACTCAATACTTGACAGTACTGTCACAGTCACATGAAGTTTTCAAAATATCTACCTCCCATCTCTTTGCAGAGTGTACATCGGCGGTGTAGTGATTGGCGCACACGTTCAAATACGCCTGGTTTCGTTTGAGTTATTTCTGTAGCAGCGTAGATTCGGGCTATAAGATCCATACGTGACTCTACTGGAGTCTGATAAACAGACTGTTTCACGTCGCCCCACAAAAAGTAGTCGAGAGAGTTAAGATCTGGTGATCTCAGAGGTCATGAGACTGGCTCCCCTCGACCTGGATACGTGATATCCAAACGTCTCACATTGGCATGGAAGTGAGCTGGAGCTCTGTCATGTTGCAGCCACATTCCGTTGCGAAGCCACGTATCACAAGTTCCGTACCAGTGAGTTGTTGTCAAGTAATGAGTCTTCAAATTCTTCGAACTAATACTGATCTTGAGACATAATTAACTAGCCATAGTGTGAAAATACATAATTTCCTGCCATTGTTACCTAATTAAAAAATAATCAACATATCTCAATATACTACCTCACCTCCGTTGTCGGTGTTTTTTTTTCCAACACCCTATATATATCATTCCATGTCACATAGCTAAATTCAATCAATATATCCAAACTTTGCTGGGGCAAATGGACTTCATGTCTTGGAACCCGGGGTCCACTCTTACAGTAGTGGACCAAAGAGCTGCTCACCACCTATTCACGCAGGTCGCAGGACAGTTCACCTTTGACTTTGACTTGTCAGCAGACAAGAATAATTCGAAATTATGCGGCTTCCGAGTTCACACTAAAATCGATTATATCGCCAGAACCTATTGTTCCTAGCATAAAAGGTTTCACCACAAACATGAGCTATATTTTTCTGAACATATTTCACAACTATAACCTAAAAATGACTAATTTCAGAGATACAATGTCTTTCTATTTAAGTGACGATACACAGAAAGTTATTTACTGTATTGTAACTGCAAAATAACTTCTGATGGACGCAATTGTATCAAGGATATATATTTTATTATGACTTTTTCCTTCACTACAGTAGTTTTTCCTTCAAGCTGAAGTAACTTTATTCTTCCAAAAATTCCTGTTTTGGACATTTTATTTTGCCAATTCCATTCTATTCATACTTCTTCTGATTCCATTCATCGGATATTCCTGTGGTTTTTCTCTTGTCCTTCTGCCTTCAGCTTTGCATTCCAAAATAATTTCCGGAATTCTGTCTTTTCTCATTCTTTTAACGTGTCCAAACCATCTCAAACTTATAATTCTTCAATTACTTCAATAAAATACGGATTTATTTAATATTTTATATTTCAGATGTTTTTTGGCTGGTTACATGCCTGTTGGTTTCGAGCTGGGATCTGAAATCACATACCCCGAGCCAGAAGGCACTACAGCAGGACTAGTGATTCTTACAACCCAGATAGTGAGTGTATTCCACGCCATGGCATACAGCGAGTTGGTGAGAACTCTCGGAGACCTCTGGGCTAACATAATAATGAGCGGTACACTGTTTGTTGGAACAGTGCTGACTGCTCTTATTCCACCGGATCTTCGGCGACAAGAAGCTCACAAGACCAGTCATCAATAGCGCCATAAAACGTCACAATTCCAAATTTAGGATATTACAGAAATATATATACCTAGCTGTAGGCGCTCCTCCCTGGGGACGCGCCCATGTTTTTCAAGGGAGGCGCGAGATCTTTAGAAAAAGATCATAAAATGTGATAGTGAATACCTCTACTATGTTATAAACATGTTTTTAATGTAACACATATAGGCTACTTAATTTTTAGTAATTTTCTATAATATGTACTATGGTTATCTTACAACATGGATAAGGTTCTCCATTAATCTCCTGCTTAGAACCAGGGTATTTTAACTCCATTTTGTAATTTTTTCAGGACAGCTCAATTAAGTTTTGCATACTACCCAATTCACTCTTGACCACTTGACGTCTCAACTCCTTTCAAAAAAACGTTAAACTGAAAATATATAAAACTATTATTCTACCTGTTATATTATATGGATGCGAAACATGGATTCTTACTTTATGGGAGGAAAGGAGTATTTGAGAATAAAGTTCTTAGGAAAATGTTTGGTCCAAAAAAGAGATGACCAGACAGGTGAATGCAAAAGACTACATAACAGTGAACTACATGGTCTTTCTAGGAGGCCAGATATAATAAGAACAGTTAAGTTTCGTAGACAGGACATGTGGCACGAATGGGGAATGAAATACGTGCATGGAAGCTTCTGCAATTGCTGCACGTAGTTTATTAGAACATCATAAAATTGGAAGAGAAGCAAAACGTTTAAAACCATTGGATAAACCTTTAGAATTTGACAGTTTGGGAGAAGATATACATTCAGAAAAATTAATATAGATCGATGAATTTTGATATTCCCAACGAAAAAAAAATAATTTCAAAGTTTATAAATTCAACCATAGGTGACAGCACAGAAGATGGTGACAATAGAAGAATTGACGGCGGAAGAATTTCATCAGTCGGAGTTTTGACTGAAGATGGGCGAGATTTCGCTTGAAACAATGGTTTCGTGAAAAGCACGAAATTTATGAAGTGAGTTTTCAAACATTTTCTCCGATGAATTTAAACAAAATGTACAGGTTTATGTGTGAAACCGTACAGAAGAGAAGTAGAACATCATGGATTAAAAAATATATATATATATATATATATATATATATATATGTGGAGGTATAATAACCTGGTTCTAAGAATGAGAAATATCTATCATCGGCATCATCTTTACGCATTCCTGTGTTGTTCATGGTAATTCTCGTTCCGTCCATCCATTGTTCTTAGGTCTTCCTCTTCCCTCTGCCATCCATTCCGGCATCATCTTCGGTATTCTGTCACTCCTTTTAGTACATGTCCAAAAAATTTCAATCTTTTCTTCCATCACATCCTTGCTTTCTTTTTTGTTTTTTTTTTCACATATATTATTTCTCTAATTGTATATATTTATTTTACTTTATCCAAAATTTCCTCGCATCCTCCTCCAAAAGTCCATTTGAACAGCTAATAATCTGTGGGTGTGTTGGTTGTTTAACGTCCATGTTTCCGCTCCATAAAGCAAAACACTCTATACACTATAAATATGTTGTTTTGTATAAAATACCGTATTCTTCCTTCCTAAAACAGAATTTAGGATGCAAACCATTCTCATCCGTTCATTCATTATTTGTTTCAATTTCAGATACATTTGTACATATGTTTCTAAAATTGACCCCACATATATAATATAAAAATAATAAATATCCTCAACTCGTGTAGGGTCAAGGGACGAGATGAGATGAACCCCCCTTATTTAGACGTCTGTGAATGACAAGGGTGCCGGCCGACCATGCCTGACGCATCATCACAGGGGCAAATGAATTAAATGAAACGAAATGGATGAGATGATTATGGAAAAATGAAGTTGTGGCAGGGTAAAACGGGAGAAACCCCGAGAAAAACCTGTTCAAACTCCGTTTCATCCACCACTAAACCCACATGGAGTGACCGAGACTCGATCTCGGGACCCTAGCGGTGAGAGGCGAGCGTCTAACCGCTTGCGCCACGGAGCCGCCATATATATATATATATATATATATATATATATATATATATATATATATAATAATAAAAATTTCTTGGGTTTTCCGAATTCGAGAATTCATGGTTGGCCCCTGGCTCCTGATTCCGAAGTTTCGACATGATCCCAATAGCCATTATCATTGATCAGTGGCCAGGGGCCAACCTTGAATTCGTGACGGGAATACCCGACAAACCTTTCTTAATCATACTTATATCCGCGAAAATCTACAATATAATGTGTGTGTGTGTATCGTGCGTGCCTGCGCGCGCGCGTGTGTGTGTGGGTGTGTGTGCGTGTGTGTGTGTTGTGCGTTTTGTGTGTGTGTGTGTATGTGTTTGTGCATGTGTGTGTTTGTGTGTGTGTTTGTGCGTATATTGTTTGTGTGTGTGCACGTGCGTGCGTGCGTGCGCGCGCGCGCGCGCGTGTGTGTGTGTGTAAGGTACAGGATATAAAAACAACAGTTAAAACACTTTTTATTTTAATTGAGTTTGAGGTGTTATTAAAATCTCCATGGAAAGTGCTATCATTTAGAAGTTTAAAACAGTCAAATATATAGTTTAGTTATGGGTTTATAAAGTTTGACATACAGGTAAGGAGGTATGTATGTTTTACAAGTAAAAGTACCTTTTTCTAGGTTTCAAGGAAAAGTAACTTAACTTTTTTTTCTCCCCTATACCCTTCATATATATATATATATATAATATATATATATATATTATACCACTAAGTTAACTCTGCACGGGCGGAGGAGAAGAGTTTTAGCGCTAGTGTCGCCGAACTACTGAATATATGGAAGGGATATAGTGTGAAATATCATAATATGGTTGTCAAATTAGTCATTTAAGCACGGAACGCTCAAGCGGTCGGATCATTTAAAATGACAGTATTTCTCGTCGCTCCGTTACCAGCCTCACAATAAATCACAAGTGGTAACATATAATGAGAAGGGACAGCGCATTCCTTCACGTAACTCCAAGTAACAGGGTTGTCAAATTAGTCATTTTGCCCAGGGATTATTGTAATCCCTGATTTTGCCAATGACCGTGTAGAAGAACGGGCCATTAAAATCCATAACATTTATCAGCTCTCTACCTGCCAGATAAAGAACATATACAGAGGACAGGATGTGGCAACATAGTAAAGAAGAGAAAGAGAAAGACAGCATGTTAGTTAACATATTTTCGGCCTGCATATATTGCTTAGTGGAATAGTACTTAATTCTGCATGCTGTAGATAAACTCACATCGAAAGATAAAAGAGTACGTCTTTTTTTTTATAGTGGCCGCCATGAAAGCAATATATGACATACAGAACATCCAGAGATTATGACTAAATCAGCGATGTGCCTATTTAGAGCCAAAATCTTACCAATAATAACATACGGACTCCACCTTATCTGGGAAAATCTATCAAGACATGATCTTTACATCATAGAAGGAATCAAAGCGAAATTTCTAAAGACCATAATGGGCATCTCAAAATACACACGTTCGCGCCTGACTTACAAACTAGCAAGAGAGACTTTTCTCATAGAAGATCTGAGGACAGCACTAACATTACCATCAACAGATAATACAGAAAAACACACTCTAGAGAGGCGAAAGAAGAGATAAGAAATCCCATCGGACTTCTACGGTACCGACGCCATGATAGACCGGACGTGGACAAATGCCAATCAGAAACTGAGGCATGTGGTGATCAAACTAGCGATACATGGATACCATCACAAAATATGCAGAAACACATCCTACCACGACGCCAACGACCACTGCATATGTTCACTATGCGGAGAACACTGTGAAAAATACCATATCAACAAATGCAGAAACAATAACAAATCGCTTTGTGACTACAGCAAAAACTAATGAATTAAACTCCTATGCACGTTAGTGCGCTTTCCAGTTAGTATTAAAGAGTACGTCTCTTATTATTACTCTTCTGTCAACCTGTATTTTTGACTTTTTATACGAGTGTCTTAGTGTGTCGCACTAAGTTTAATGACATTAAAAATATGTTAATCGCCTTTATTAATAACATTTGTGTTTTATACATACCGTATTTAATTTACAGGAGTACTAGTCATAAACGAGGACAAAACAAAATATATGAAAATATCAAGAGTATAAGTAAATCCAACCTCACATATAGTCCGAGATAATCAGAAATTTGAGAAAGTTGGTAGTATTAAATACTTGAGTTCTCTAATTACCTCAAAAAATGAATTGAGTGAAGAGTTTATAGCAAGGATTACAATGAGCAATGGTGCTCCTATGCATTAAAACAAGTTTTTAAGTCAAGAACAATAAGTAGGATAGCAAAAATTAAAACATATAAAACAATATTAAAACCAAAAGTTATGTTTGGAAGCGAAATATGGACATTGTCAAAAAAAATAAATAGGCCTACATTTTAAATACATGGGTAAGAAAAATATTAAGGAAGATATATGGAGCAGTACAGGAACAAGACATATGGAGAATTAGAACGAACCGGGAAATGAAAGAATTATATAGGGATTTAGATCTGATAGGAGATATTAGAAAAAGAGACTGGAATGGGTAGGACATGTGTTGCGGATGGAGCAAGAAAGATAGTACAAGAAAGATTTTAGAAGGGAAACCGGAAGGAAGAAGAAATATTAGAAAACAGGAACTAAGATGGTTACATAAAGTTGAGGAAGGCTAAAAACAACTGAAGGTTAAAAGATGGAGACAGAAAGCTAGGAATAGGGAAGAATGGGCAGATGTTACGAAGGAGGCGAAGGTTCTTAGAGGACCGTAGTGCCAAGGGAAGAAGAAGAAGAAGACGAAGAAGAAGAAGAAGAAGAAAACAACTTTTAATTTAGTGATGGCCTTTCTTTTAGTGATCCATGTAATTTTGTTCATTTTTTTTACTTTTGACAGGGGAGGCAGGTTCATAATAATTATTTAGAGGAGCCTTGACAGAAAAAAAAAAGAAAATCCTTGATTTATTTACCACCGCTGTGGTCTCGAGGTAGCGTGCTGTCTTGTCACGCAGAGGGCCCGGGTTCGATTCCCGGTCGGGGCAGGCTCCTGGGTGAGGTTTTTTCGGGGGTTTTCTTCGCCTGTAAGACCAAATGTCAGGAAGCTTAGGGCCCAACGGTCCCCGAAAATCATCCGGCCATCATCATCATCTTTATCATTATCATCATCATCATCATCATCCTTCACCGGTGTGGAAAGCAACGGGAAGCTACCACACCTATAACTTCCTGGTAAAGCTGCAAAGCCATAGCATGAAAATGCTATGATTGCAGTGAAAGATCTGCCCTATGGATGGATATATTTAAATTACGAAGATTCAAAATTATAATTTTAACCATTAAATTGACAAAGCAGTAATTTCTCGAGTCAGTTATTTGAATGTGACGGACCGCACTGAAAACTATATAAACTATATGATACTTTTTCGGTCTTCTTCTTCTTATAATTTGTAGGATTTTCATTCTGTTTATTTCCAAAATCACTCCTCGTAGGAAGATGTATTGATGTGCATTCACTGTCTATCCGTCTCTCGACTGGTCTTCCTCTTGTTCTTCTCCCGTCCATTTGTCTATCTTCTTTAGCTCTTTTTGCGAGTCATACATAACTATTATTATTGGGTGTATTGTGTAATTCGACACACAATTAAGTAATTTCTATTCATTCGTTTTCTTCTGTTTTATTACAAATATTAAATAAAATAAACCAATTGATGTATTTACAGGATACATTGGCAATTTTTTAATGCCCCAGGTTTTGTCCTTTTTGAACATTTCTGATGTTCTCTCCTAGCATTGGCGTAATTGTAACCCACTTCTGAGGTTGGAACGCCTGGAAGGCGGGGTTACGTTGCCCCGATGATGATAGTGGTGCGGCAGGAGAGTCCTTCCTTAATCCTAAGCTTAATCTAAGATGAATATGAATGATCATTATTGTAGTGGTCATATGATGTTAGGGGACCGTTTGGGCCTTAAAGTTTCCTGACATTTGTCTTACAGGTGAGGAAAAACCCGATAAAAACCTCACCCAAGAAATTGTTCCGACCAGGGCCTGCTGCGTGACAAGGTAGCACGCTACCTTGAGACTACAGGGTAGACTCATTGCTAATTTAAGGGTTAAGGATGAGATATGCTTCGGACGAAATTTCGAAAAGAAATCGTAAAACATCTAATTGTTGCAACGTAACTAAAATGAGTACCAGACGCTTGTTCTGGGGGTAAAGGTGGCCGTCACGCAGGGCTGACAACCCGGCTGACATCAAGTGTCGATTGTCTAGAAAAAGTGGAAGCCTTAACCTCCCACTACCCCAAGGGCCTCGGGGCCTGTTGTGGGATCACTTTACTTTTTTATGTCGAATTTAAATAATTTTATAAAAAGGTATAATGAATAAATAAATAATCGATTTTATAAAAAAACAAACAATTCAAATGGTATGGTCATGTTAATGACATAATTTCACTGCCACTGCTGGCGCATTCGCGGCGGGGAACGGACAGCATAGGAACGCGGTGTCCAATGCTATACTGATCGCACTGTATAACGGAAGATATATATTTTACTCTTCTCATCGATGGATTCTTCTAGAGTGATCTTAAGACCGAGAGCAGAGTAAAACCAGAAGAGAGCTGAAGATGTGAACGCTAGACATCAACAACGCAAATCGCGGCCAGCTGTTCAAAATGGATTGACTGAAAAAGAAACGAAGACATCTAACTCACTTAAAGAAACTGAAAACCACAAAGCCACGGAAAAGGATGGAATCTTCATTCTTCCTAAGTCAAAACACACGACCAAAAGTGCTACCATAGACAAAACAAATGTGATAGAGATTAATAATAGATTTATATCTCTACAGAAACTTCCAGACTTACCTCCACCAATCGTCGTAGACACTAGCAACATAAATGCCTACAAACTAACTCATATTTCTGCAGGAAAAGATCAAGACATCACAATGAAATACACCAAAGACCAACTGAAAATTTATGCCAAAAATAAATTCTCATTTTATCACGTCAAACAAGTACTTGAAGACAACGGAACACAATTGCATACGCATCTATACAAAAGAGCGATACTCACACAGAGAATCACACTCAAAGGACTTCCAACAAAAATAAGAGCAGACGAAATGTTGCAAGAACTTAGAAACAATGATTATCCAATCATCCATGTTAGACAACTCCAAAAAACTAGCTACCAAAATGGATCCAGAATGAAGACTGCCATTCCAGTTTGGATTCTGACCTTCAGTCAGCGTGGTAATTTCAAGACAAAAATCGCTCAACTTACAGATATCTTCAATGTAAAAATTAAACTAGAAACCTACAGAACACCAGCAGGAGGAATCCAGTGCTATAATTGTCAAGGATTCGGACATCTAGCAACTTGCTGTTTTAGAAATCAGAAATGCGTTAGATGTGCAGGCAATCATAGAGTTGAAGAACGCAAAGAAACAAAACTAAAATGCACTAACTGCAACGAAACTCATGCTGCAAGCTACAGACAATGCCCAATCTACAAGAAATATGCAAACTCTAGACTGCAATATACATCAAAGACTACACAACATACAACAAAAATCTGAAAAACCAAAAGCCAACACTACAGCAACAAAAATGGATATTCCAACAACTCCTACCACTATAAATCCTGAAAACCTAACTCATCAACTCCTATCCCTCTTATCTAAAATCCTCATGAATCCAGAACTTCTAAAAACCACTGTAACGTTACTTACAAGTCTGGTAACTTCAAGTCCTAAATAAATCCAGAAAAGATTACTTCAAGAACATCTTTAAGACCAAGAAGCTTAAGCACAACACAAGAAGAATACAATATCACATCTTCAAGAATACATTAGAAACCAGCTGGGAGAAGACTATTTTTTTCAGCTCAAAAATTTTAATTGCAGAAAAACTTCAAGATAAGCACAATAAAGATTGGGTCAAGGCCTGAAAAGGCCGGTACCATAATACTCACATCAAATGACTGACAGTGCTTTACTCTTTGGTTGTATATGAGAAGCAAAATTAAACACCGGCATCTTTTGTGATTTTACAGAGAAAAAAAAAGTAACTTGCAAACCGTATACAGGATTCTCCTAAGTGAAATACAGTCTTCATGATGTCCACCCCTGGATTAATATACACAAATATCAAATAGATGCACATTTTCATTTGTGTGTACTTCTAGAATTAACATTGAAAATATCAATTTTTGACAGAAAAATATAGATTTGTTAAACTTAAAAAAAAGACTGTGAAAAAAAAAGACTGTGGTCAGCGTTTATAACTACTGTTCACGAGGTCCCGGGTTCGATTCGAGATCAAACCATAGGAATTTTTCCTATGGTTGCCTATGGTCTGGAATAAGTTATAGGATAAGTTTAGATTAAGAACTCTCCTGGTGCTTCATTATCATATATCACCCATTATATCATCGGGGTAACGTAACTCCGCCTTCTAGGCCCCCCAACTTCGGAAGTGGGTTACAATTAAGCCAATGCCAGGAGAGAACACCAGAAATTTCGAAATGACAACCTGGGGCATTGAATAATAATAAAAAAACTTTTAAATATATAGAGGTGTCACTTATAATAATAATAATAATAATAATATAATAATAATAATAATAATAATAATAATGTTTTATTTATTCTGGCAGAGTTAAGGCCATAAGACATTCTCTTCCACTCAACCAGCACAAATACAAATAAATATTTAACAAATATAGATATAGGCCTACCTATACTAATTATAAACAGTTAAAGATACATTAAATGTAGCAATGTAAATTTCATGTACAAACAACATTTTATACGATAATAACTATAATAATACTTACGATAATAAAAATAAAATAATGATAATAATATAATAATGATAATAATAATAATAATAATAATAATAATAATAATTATTATTATTATTATTATTATTATCATAGTATGAATATGATAAATTATACGAGAAACACCAATTAATATATGTACCTTACACTGAGTAATGATGAAGTAAAGGTTAGAGCTAATATGAATTTAGATTTCTTTTAAAAGTTGTCAATGTCCGGCAGCCCCTTATTTCTTGTGGTAGGGAATTCCAGTTGCGAGAAGTGAAGATAGTATATGACATGGAGTGATGTGATGTCCTATGTTGAGGTATATTAAGCAAGAGACTATGTTGTGATCTTGTGTTTAAGTTATGGTTTGAGGATAGATACTGGAAACGAGATGATAAATAATTGGGAATCGAGGTATGTAGGATCTTAAATAAGAGAATTATACAATGCGATTTTCTTCTCTCTTTTAGATGTAGCCAAGGCAATTCGTGGAAAAATGGAGAAATGTGATCGTATTTTCGAACATTAAATATGAATCTAACAAATGTTAAGATATCAACCTGCAGGAAGAAGAAAACCAGGACGTCCACTCAAAAGACTTCTGGATGGTGTTTCTCTTGAGGCCGAAACAGGTCAACAATTGGCCTAAATTCGTGAATGTACTATAATGATGATGATGAAATATGAATCTAATACACATATTATGGACACGCTGCAGTTTGTCCGACAATCCGTCACTTATGTCAGTTAGTAGAACGTCACAATAGTCTAAATGCGGCATCACTAAGATTTGAATTAAAATTCTTTTAAGAGTTGTAGGAGGAAAATTTTTGAGACGCTTTAGGGAATGCATTATGGAGAAGATCTTTTTAGATGTTTGTTTTACTTGGATATGCCAATTTAAATTTGAATCTAAGTAAAGTCCCAAATTTTTAACGACGTCGGTATAAGGAATTTGTTCGTTATCTAATATGACAGCTGGCATATTGCCATTGTTTATGGAGTGTAATAGTCTTGAATGTCCGATAATTATTGCTTGCGTTTTGTTTACATTTAGTTTTAGCCTATATTGTCTGGACCATAAAGATATATGTCTGAGGTCAGTATTGAGTAAACTAAACAACAACAAACACATTAAACGGGAAATTAATAAACATTGTATTCATTTTTGAAGAAAAAAATTGACTAGAGAGACTGTGCACTTGGATTTACGAACGTTTGATAGAACATAATAGAACGTAATGTTATTTTGATTTTGGATTTATCAAGTTCTGATTTGAAGTTAGATTTAGCAACACTTTTTAAGTATTTTTTAAAATAAAACTACCAATTCACAAGTTCATGAAAATTAGTAGGATTTAAAAATTGAACTTTTATAGGAAAATCACTATGAGGTTTAATTTAAGATTTAAATTAAATTTTTTTATACCTCACCTCATATCCAGTCTTCCAATTATAACATGTCCAAAACTTACGTGGTTTCATATTCAGTAATGCTATGTCATTCAGGAGACCTGCTTCATACTTCCCATGTTGGCGGACCGATGAACCTCCGGATTAAATCAAATTTCCCGGGAATTTCAAAATATTACTGAATATGAAGCCACATAGGTTTGGAAACCGGTATAATTAGAAGACTGGATATGAGGTGAGGTATAAAGCATTTAAAATACTCGCTTTTGTACAGTAAAGGCTCCTTATTCGCGGAGGATATGTTCCGCAAATATACCGCGCCGTAGCCGAGCGGTTAAGGTAGGAAGCCTTGGCGCAGAGCTACGGGACTTGCGCTGGTTCGAGTCTCCATGGGAGAAGAAATTTTCTCATGGTATTTCGGCCAGTATGGGACCGGTGCCCACCCATCATCGTGAGGCAATTGGGTAGCTACAATAAGTAGCGGCTCCAGGTTGAGGAACCAGCTATAACGGCTGGGGGACTCGACATGCTAACCACATGTCACCCCTACACTGGCTGTTGATCATCTACCTCTGTGATTGACACATGTGGATGTGAAGGGCCAGCAGCCGGCTGGTAAAAGGGCAACCGCTGAAAAGTGGAAAGACCCTCAATCGGAAATATACCGCGAATATGGAGTTGTAATTTGTATGGGTATATCGGGGATACGTTCCAAGGTTCCAAAAAAATATATCAAAATAAAATCAATTAATGAGAGGTTTTGAATAATTTCTATTAATTATTAGTTTATTACTGTCAGGGTTAGGCAAGGGCTTAAAGAATTTCGTTTTTTTTTTTTGCCGCTTTTAAAAGATATTTCAATTCAGATTAATATTCAGCTGTGAATTCAGCGATTCCTTATTTTTTCTTCGAATTTCTTGATGAATCGTACACTAACAATGAAACAGCGTGACATAGACGCAAACAACTCGCCAACGCGTAAACTGTTAAGCTTTTTTTTTTTTACTTGGCATAACTTTTTTTCGTTTCAGAACTAATTTTCTTTCCTTTTGCTCGACATTATAAATTGGCAACAAAGCAGAAGAGACAAGTGTTATTCGATCAAAATTATTGCAACGAATGACAAGTTGAAACAATAAAACACCGATCGTGGCGAGAGCGGCATATATAACGGACATAGCGTCACGTGAAATACGACAGCGGAGGCTTTTTAACAACGAACTTTAGGCTTAGTGACAATAAGGTTTGTTTTACTTTGAAATTAATTTGTTCATTTGGTTTGAATCGCTCTTTGTAAAAGCCGCCTTGGCACGTACCTGCAGTAAAAAAGGTTTCCGATGCGTTAATAAAGGATACTAATCCTTCTAATATACGGACTGGATCGGCGAATAAAGAATTTTTTAGCCGAGAATAGCCTATGGAATCTGTGTCGCAATATTTTAAACTGCTAATAATGAGAACGCGAATAAAGGAACATGGAATAAGGAGGTTTTACTGTACATGTATATGTTTGATATTGAGTTTTGAAACAAAGCTCGTCATAAAATGTAGAATATGTTGAATAGCAATAGAAGCACTACGATATGGATTAATAAGATAACTGATAAGGTCATTTTTCTTTATATAAACCAGATATAACGCCCACATTCCAATTGCAATGATAATTGCCCAAACTGTTAAAGAGTGTCATTAAATAAAATAACTAAATAACTGACTGGCACTATCGAACCGTAGGTTCACGGCCGCATGGACATAAGCATTCCATACATCGCTATCCCGAGCTAATATTTTCAGTCATCCTCTGTATAATCTATCTACTTCCCTCATTTCATGGTTAATGCTATTCTCCTATGCCCTTCTTGTTCTACCAACTGAGCGTTTTCCCTTCGGTTTAACTACAAGAAAATTCCATGACCCTCTTTCATTACCCATTCGTGCTACATGTTCTGCCCACCGAAGTCCACCAGACTTAACTATTCTTATTATTAGACCTCGTATTTTAAGGTTGTAAATATCTTATTTTAGCTGGCTAAAATAAGTTCTGCTCACATGAAGAATAGGTTCTAAAAATATATTTTAGGCAGATTTACTAGAATTTTAGTCGCATTTATGAATTAAAAATAAATGATTAATTATTATTGTTTTAAGTAACTAATACATTTATGAAATTATATTGTATTAAATATAGTATAATGTGCTAATATGCATTGCAGAGACTTGACATCCCAACTCCTTTCAAAAAACCTTAAACTGAAAATATATAAAACTATTATTCTACCAGTAATATTATATGGATGCGAAACATGGACTTTTACTTTAAGGGAGGAAAGGAGATTACAAGTATTTGAGAATAAAGTTCATAGGAAAAATTTTGACCAAAGAGAGATGAACAGACAGAAGAACGGAGAAGACTACATAACAGTGAACTACATTGTCTTTATAGGAAGCCGGATATAATAATAACAGTTAAGTCTCGTATATTCTGATGGGCAGGACATGTGACACGAATGGGGAATGAAAGAGGTGCATGGAAGCTTCTTATAGGAAACCCAGAGGGAAAACTCCCAGTTGGAAGATCAAGAATGAGGTGGGGGAATAACATTATCTATTATTTGAATGAAGTAGATTATACAGGAAATGATTGAAAAACATTAGGTCAGCTTATGTCGGGTGAGTAAGTATTATTTTACTTAACTAATAAATTTTCAAATTTATGAAATTATATTATATTAAATATTGTATATTACAAAATAATTATTTAATATTGGTTTTTATTCTTGGTTTACTGTATTTAAAATTGTAAACACGGAAAAATAGCAGGCCTAGGTCTAAAATATAAAATCCGCAGAGCTAAGTACGTACTTTAGAAGGAAATATGAAATAAAATTAACTGAACTGTTTGTTGCAAACGCCACAGAATATAATTTTTCTATCCGAGTTGAAATGGGGAACTCATATAGGCTATCCACTGTTTAATTAAGGACGACTTAGAAGCTGCAACTTTCGACATGATTCAATGTTCTTAGAGAATAAAATGATTTTTGTTTCAGCCAGTCAATGGACAGCACCTCGCTTAGTGACAACACACAGTATGGGGGTGTTTTTTCTGTAAGTTCTTCCGGGGCGTGTTAATTCTTTTACATCTTCTCGCCTAAAAGACAGAATTTGTTTGAAAATTATTTTAAGAACATACTGTTCAAGAAAGCGAAAACAATTATGTAAATATTTTAGTATCTCGGAATAAAATAAAGAAATTTGTTATTAAAATTTAGTGATTATACAAAATAGAAAATTTTAGGAAGATAGGCAAAAATAGGTTCTAACGTTAATTTAGGTATTTTAGGCATTATAGGACCACCATTATTGATCATATATATATATATATATATATATATATGTGTGTGTGTGTGTGTGTGTGCGTGCGTGTGTGTTTGTGTGTTTTGTTGTGGTGTGTGTGTGTGTGTGTGTGTGTGTGTGTGTGTGTGTGTGTGTGTAAATACAACTTCGTTATAAGTTATCTCTTCAGGAACAAATATGTTTTTCCCTAAAATCCGAGGTCTACTTATTGTATCTGATTTCCTATAAAGAACACGTAACCCTTATAAAAAATATTATACTGCTAAAAGTTGAGGACGACTGAGAATAATGTACCAATTTTATAATTTAAAAGTTTCTTTCTTATACATGCAACATGAGAACTGCACTGAAATACTCGTATTGGGTAAAATTTATGCTGGGCTTAACCCTGAAAATCCATTCATACATTGTTTGAATGAAATTTATGACGTATTTAGATACAATCAACGTAATTTATTAACAAGTGATCCATATTTATCAATGCAGCGATTGATTGGCTTCCTAACAGTGAAGGTCAGTGTACAAACAAATGAACACGCTCTCGTGCCGACGTCACTGTCAGCTGTTGTATCGCTCGCTTTGTGATTCATTACGGGTGGAGAATCAGCAGAAGGAAGTAGTGTCACGTGTTCAGTTCTCTTCACAATGTCTGGAAGAAGTAACGCCGTTAATTTAAATTATATAGACACACTACGACCAGTTGTAGCAAGAAAACGGTGGTTTCTTTTATCTATTTTCGTGTGTTTTTCTACAGTGAATAATTTTCAATGTAACCAGTATACTATAATAGAAAATGTTATCCAACATTATTTCAAGGTACCAGAATGGGCTGTCAACCTTACTGCAACTATATTTATGATCGTTTACACTCCGTTAATATTTCCTGCTATGCGTTATCTCGAAAAAAAGGTAAGTGTTGTTTCATTATAGTACTCGAATATTTGTGAATGTATTTTAATTCTTATAGATATTTGTATGTAGGCATGGGTATTTAATTTTTGATCGTATCCAACAGACCGTGAATTAGTATTGTTGTATTCGTCATTGTTTCTTGTAAATGTTCATTCATCGTTCATTGATTTGTTATGATTATGCAAGAAGTCTTTAATTTGCGATAGCATTTGGGATTCTTATTCTGAGGTCTCAGGTTGAAAATCCGGTCCAGACAATCTAACTGGTATTTTTGTCAAGGTCAATTCTAGATTGTAACTTCATTATCAGGAGCCATTTCATCATATTCACCATTTTAAAATATATTTAACTAAAAAATACAAATATATGGAACATACACTGTATGGCCTACATGTTAAAGGCGTCTACAAATAAGAAAAAAGTCAATTATTTTCACTCGCCTAGTTCTTCAGTAGGCCTATTCAGTGTTTTGTTATGCATTTTCGAAGTACACATTTTGTTGTTATTCTACATATTTAAGTTTTAAGAAACTTCATCCTTCAACTTTAAAAAGGCCAAGAAAATAACTCTCCCAACCTTGAACTATTCCGTGACTTCTTCTTACGTTAGCAATAACTCTTTATTTAGTTAAATTTTAGAGCATTATGATGAAATGGGTTCTGGTAAAGAAATTCGTATCTAGTGAAAACAAGTATTTGTCCATTCTGAGAGTTTCGTTTTGTAATGTCTTTATTTTATTCTTATAAACGGATTAACAATTATAATATTGGATTTTCATATGTACTACACCAGGATTCATAACTACATTTTGGAATTTCTTCGATTTGAATCGAGTATATGTCTAAAATTGTCATCGCTGCCATTAGAGAGTCAATTTCAATTTAAAAGAAAACATCTTTACAACAATTCTACTTTATTGAATATACTTGCAACTACAATTCGAACTTTTTTAATGTATTTACAAAATGTATTTTATCAATTTAGAAAAATAATTGTATTTATCATTTTGTCCTTGTGGCAATCCTCTAATGAGGAAAGTTTTCTATAATATATTGTTAGTTTTTCCTCTGTAACTTATACGTTAGAAAGTTGGCATAGAAATCACCTAAAAATGTACCAACAATACGTAACATAGGAAGATAGCGATGAATTACGTATAGGCTACAACTTAACAGAACTATGTTAAAAACTAAAAGAATAATCCGAATAACCCACATTAGTCTTAAACTTAATAAACTAACCAAAATAATTCAATCTAACCTTATGTTTATCCATTTTGTGTAGCATATGTTAAGTGTTATTAGAAGCTCCAGAGACTGATTTTCTTTGAAATAGTCTCGGGAAAAATTCGTCAGGTTGTCCAAGCTGCGGGATTCGACCTGGGACTTATCAATACGAGACTTAAACAGTACCGTTTCAACCAACTCGCCCGGTAACTTTGTAAATTGAATTGCTGAAAGTGAAAGTATAGATTATATCCTAATTTTATCACATAAGCAATTATGAAAATTACATCAGAATCCATGTAGGATCTGTTCCACTTCTGCACTTAGGTTTTGCTCAGAAACGATTTTGATTAAGAAAATGGAAGACACATCTCTATAAAATATTTGTCCCAGTATAGGCCTTTGAAGGTCTTGGAAAAGTTGATTAGGGCTCCAATTTTTCTAAACAAAATATCTACTGTGTTCTCAGCCCTGCGTGAAGGCCGCCTTTACTCCACTACGTATGTCTTGTAGTTTACTTATTTCATTTAGAGGCTGAGTCGACTCCAGGGTCACGATGCCGCTAGAAGGTTTAACCCAGTTTTTAAAAATCCTGGTGCCACCAGTAATGGAATCTCTACCTTCCTGTTTGTAGCGTTATTGACTTGTCCAACTGCTGTAGCGTGTCCAATATTGATAATAGGCCTATAGGCCTAATAAGATAATTATGCATTACTTAAAAATACAAATGTCGATCGAATGTGTGCTGGTGATACATATTGTGTAGGCCTATGTTCATACTTTGTATAAATATTGTACTGACAGTCGTTAGTCATTGAGGATAATACTGGATGGTGATTTATATATGTTGTGTTGTCTCTGAGGAGGTCCTGATATTGACCTGATTCCTCATTCGGGGAGGTCCTCCTTGCCCTGTGTGATCAAAAAAGGTATGTACCGGTATGTGATTCATAGTTAAATTCCCTCACCCGACACGTCGTGTCACTGTAAGGCCCGGGTGGCATGTGGCACGTAAAAGTGCCTATAAGGCGAGAGGTAAAAGTAAGATAGATGGAAAGCTCTGCGGCCATCACTGTGTTGGTGGCGAGCGATTCGTCTTTGTTTTCCTTTATAGGTAGAACATCAGGTTCCTGTGAAATACATTAGCCCCAGTTTAAATTTTAAATTTAAATTTGCAAGTTTATTGCAGATGGTAGCAGAGTGAAGTCGGAAGCGGACCTTTCGTGGTTCTATTCCAGCATTTGCTCTTGGATTGAGGGAAACCGCTTTAAACCTCAATTGGAATAGTCGATCACGCGGGATCTTGCCAAGTTTCGCTTTCGGATGATTCTATGTTGGGAGGACCAAAACCGGACATAAGGCTTTTCTTTATTTAAATATAATCTATACACATCTCAGGTTATTAAAACTATTCATACAATTATGGTAATACGTGCATTTTTTTAAATTTTAATCTTCAGTTGTTGTTGCTGTTCTCTCTGTAGTTGTCTGGTGTTACAAAAGTAATTGACATGGCATACCCACCCTTTGGAATGAGACGATGGTAACTAACATTTCATCCGTTATCTGTATTATTCGCCCAAGTAAAGTCTGCACGGCTAGAGGGATGTATGTTGGAATAGAAAATCCCTAAACACATGCGAAAGATCATTACATGGTTGTCAAATTGGACATTTAGTCGACGGCTGTTGTAGGTTTCGAATAATTTAAAATCAGTGTATGTCATCTTTCTATTATTGTAATCTGTAGTATTTTGTTGGTACCGGCTAATTTTAAGCGCCGTGAGCTATAATTCGTGTGTTCATCTTTGTTGTGTTTTTCTGTGTGTGTGTGTTTGAAAAGGATAATCTCCTCTGCTTCTCGATCCTTTTAGGTGTGGAATTGTTTTGGTTTTCTGGGCGAGGAATTGATTTAAGCTTCTCAGCCATAATTTGTTGTGTCCTTGTATTTAGTGCCCGTCTTATGTAATTATGTCTGCTGATGTTCTGTAGTGTAGGGTTGTTTGTGCTTGAGTTGTTCCTATTGTTGGAATAAGTTATTTATACGAGTATGTCGTCTGTTACCAGCCTCACAGCATAGGGGGCGGAAATTGGCAACATTTATTGGGGAAAGCAAAGGAGGGACAAGTCATTCTCCAGTAGTAATATGGTTGTATTATTCATTTGGCCAACTACTACTGTAGAAGTCGGATCATTTAAAAAGCACGGTATTTGCCAACGCTCCTCTCCCAGCCAAATAACATAACACAAGGGACAGGAATTTGGAACCTACTAAGAAAAGAAATATAATGGACAGCACATTCCTATAGTCTATGAGGGTTAACTTGTCTAGAATATTTTAGAAAGAGAAAGAGAGTACTCGCCATCTTCTTTCTCACTCATACACATATCTGTTCACAGTGACAGCGGTAGGGCAGACACTCCCTGTAGTAAACATAGATCAGTGGTGGCATTCCCTCCTTCTAAATATTCTTCCTGGCAAGTTTCTATGTCTTCATTTTCGTCGTCGTCGGTATCGTCTAAATTTGTTTCAAACCGATCACTAATTTCGTCCATTAAACCGTCTGCCTGCCAATATGACTCTTCAATCTTTTCAATGTGTTCACACGCTCTTCTCCAATTTTCTGCAGTCACTTTTAACAGAGCACTCTGAACCACTGACAAAAATTACCTGCCCCAAAAGTGACTGGACGGAAGTGGGGGGATGGAGTTTTTCTATCATTCCTAAGTAATTTTACAAGGGTAGCCCATTGTGTTTTGCGAAGGGTGGAAGAACAGTTCTCTAGACAAGGATAGCAGAAATCATGCCAACTTAGTCCTCCTTCACTATAGCATAGTTTCATGTGGAGATTTAACTTGGACGAGTAATACTTGTAGCAGATGTCAGAATGGTGTTACACTAACAGTCCATTTTCTGCGATTTTGTCTGTTTGAACCTTGTCAGTTCAAAGGATCGATATATTATGTGTTGTAGATTTATCCTCGATGTGGTAATAACTTAGGAAACCTAACATATCTATAGAACAAATCTAAAGTTCGACGACTCAATTAAAAAAATATATATAACACTAACATCCTACCTCGTGTATTATCAAGAAGTAAATTAATAGTTCAAGATTTACTTCTGTCAGCTTTGTAAGTTGAATGAACTGTCATTTTCCCTAAGTAATACCCTACATCTCTCTTAAAATCCCATTTATTTCTCCATTATCTAATAAAAACAGTATCATCATCAACAACAAGAAGGATTAAGCCCAATGGCCTGTTCCGATCTCTTTATAGGTCGAATTGGTCCTTCCATCTCTTCAATGGTCTTCCCAACGTTCTTCTCCCTTCTGGTTTATAATTATACATTCTTCTTGGTATGCGCTGTTCATTCATTCGTAATATGTGCTGAAGGTAAGCATTTTGAGAGTTTTATATTATTTTACAGAGATTAAATATATTAAGTTCTGTTCTTATATCCTTCGTTTTCCTTTTTATCGGTCCTTTGGTATCCTGCTATTGCTTTCAACATCTTCATTTCTGCAACCTCTGTTTGTTTACTATCTGCCATTTTTAATGTCCAGGCTTCACATCCATAGATAAGAGATGGAACTGCCAATACTTTGTAAAATTTTAAATAGTTTATTTTCTAGTTTTATTCAATAAAGTACGTTTAATTGTGCCACATAGATAATTGAATCGTATTTTAGTGAGTTTGTCTACATTTCTGTCTTTACCTAAATGACATCCCAATTAATTAAAATTCTGAACTTTGTCTATAATTACATTGTTTATCGCTATTTTTGTTCGTATTGCACATTTTCCTTCCAGAGCTAATATTTTTGTTTTAGATGTAGATATTCTTAAATTGTATTTTAGAGAGATATTATTTAAAGTATAAAGGAATTGTTGTAATGCATTTTCTGATGCTGTCATTATTACTTGATCGTCTGCAAAAAGCAGAGTTGTCAATACTCTATTTATATTCATTTGTTTTTGTCATTCATTTATGACATAGTTAAAGTATAAATTAAATAATACTGGTGACAACGGACACCCTTGTCTTATTCCCTGGTTTATATCTATTTTTTGTTCACTAATTTTATCTCCGCAGTCTACTTTGAAATTTGTTTCTATATATAAACTCTGAATGGCTCTTATAATGTGTTGAGGAATTCCTTTCATTTCTAATATATTCCTTAATTTATTTCTACTTACACTATCAAATGCTTTAGTATAATCAACAAAAGCTATATACGCTGGTATATTAAATTCTTTTCTTTTTTTCTATCAATTGGGCCATTGTAAAAACGCAATCTGTAGTTGACCTACCCTCTCTAAATCCATTTTGTTCCTCGCGTAATATTGTTTCAGCCATTTTATTTATTCTATATGATAACATTTTTGCATATATCTTATAAGCTGAATTTAATAAACTTATTCCTCTATAATTTGTACATTCTCTTCTGTTTCCTTTTTTTAAATATCGGAACAGTTATTGCGTCCTTCCATTCATCCGGAACAGTACCCGTTTTCCAGCAAAGGTTTATAAATTCAAGAAACAGTATTAAGATTAACAGTTCTACTTTGACTTAATAGGTCAGGATATAAACAACAGAGTAACTCATTGCAGGATATTACTTTCTTTGTATTTTTTTTTTCACTCTCTTGTATATAATAGATTCGATATGTTTTTCCATTGTGTGTGGAGATATATAGCTATAGTTTGTGAACAAAGTATTGACAAACTTAAAAATAACACAGACAGAAATAAATAATTTCATTATTTCTTCACTACATACAAAACAAAAATATACACATTTAAATTGAACTCTATGAAGTTAAATATACGTGTTTTAACATGACAACGAGTAAGAAAATAATTTGTACATGAACAACAAAATTGCACAAACAAAAAAGTATTGATACAGTACAGATAAGTTTTGGTGAACAGAATGTGCACATGAAGTTGAGTGGGGGTGGGTCTGGTAGTTTTGTTAATTCAGTCTAAACCTTGAGTACTTTGCCGTGCAGTTGTGCATATTCTTGCTGCAGATTAAGCTGGAATGGGGAGCAAAGGTAGAAAGACTACAGTAGAATAAATAGAATTAATTATTCGCTTGCATAATCAGTGTAAATGGCTAAATGAAATTAGTGAAATAGTTGGAAGGCCAAGACCAACTATTCAGCATAATTGATGTAGTTAGCGAACAAAAATATTTCAAAAATAGCCACAGATCAGGACGTCCTAGAAATCTGTATGTTAATGTTGAAAAAGTATTAATGAGAAAATAAATGAAAAACCCGGGTTCAAGTCCCGGTCTGAGCGTATAATTTTTCTCTTCAAATATGATTTATCCATCATTGAGATGTATGAAATTAATAATAAGAACATCGAAAAAAAACCGTACTGGCATTTATAATGTAATGTATAATTCCCAAATATGTCTTCTTAATATAGGAGCCGCCATTTGCAAAGATAGAAGCAAAGGCTTCAAAGCATTTGGTGGGTGGGAATTACAACATATATAGAGAAAGATTTGCGTTTAGATCGGTACTTGCTCAGGTAGCTCAAATGGTAGAGCACTTGGACTAGAAAACCAAGGGTCCCGGGTTCAAGTCCCGGTCTGAGCGTATAATTTTTCTCTTCAAATATGATTTATCCATCATTGAGATGTATGAAATTAATAATAAGAACATCGAATTAAAAAAAAAAAAGTATTGTTCAAATTTCGTTCGCCTTAGTTAGCAAGTACCGACATGTTCGAAGCAAGTCGGCTCGGGTTGCCATGGGCCTACGTACACCAAATTGTACTTACAATTGTTTTAACATTATACAAATAAATTAAAGAGGGTATACGTTAAAAATAAAATATTTAGATTTTTTTAGATACCATATTAGGGTGTTCCAAGACTCCCAAAGTCATAAAGGAGGTTTTTTTCGCAAAATCAAATACACATACCCTCTATTTTTGTTTTCTCTTTGACCTTAATAACTCAAATGACATAATTCATATCAAGAAGTTTTAGTATATGACCTTGAACTATATATATATATATATATATACACATACATATGGGTTATAACTTTTTGGAATTTTGTGAAATAAAATATTTCCTGTACTATGAATGGGTGAAATTTTACTTAAAACCGTTGAAAAAGGCTTTCATTTCACTGAGCTTCAAGAAAGGTCACCCCCCAAATATATTTATATATCAATATTTAATATTGATTTGTGAGTGGCCGTTTCTTGAAGCTCAGTGAAAGTAATGCCTTTTTCAATGGTTTTAAACAAAAGTTCACCCATGTATTGCACAGGAAAACCCTAGAGGGTTATAACTTTTTGGACTTATGTGAAATAAAATGTTTCCTCTGAAATTTTACTTAAAACCATTGAAAAAGACCTTCATTTCACTTTGCTTCAAGAAAAGGTCACCCCCAAATATATTTATATATCAATATTTAATGCTGATTTGAGGGAGGCCTTTTCTTGAAGCTTGGTGAAATGGTCTTTTACAGTGGTTTTAACAAAAGTTCACCCCCATTCATTGCACAGGAAATATTTTATTTCACAAAAGTCCATATATATATATATATATATATATATATATATATATATATTAATGTAACCTCTAACTTTGTATTATTTTCTTCCAATACAATGGAGGAAATTGGTATAAAGGCACTTGTTAAAACGGTTAACACAAGTTTATTTACTCTTTCTTTGGCATTTTTCTATATTAACTTAGGAGGTGATTGAGTATAAAACACACACAAATAATGTCAAAATTAATTATCCATTTCCGTCCAAAAAAGTACATGAAAACTGAAACCACTCTCGCATATGGGTGGAAATTAGTATAAAGGCACTTTGTGTATTTCACAGATTAAACCAAAAAGACTGAGCGCAAAGATTACAACAATGTTCTAAAATTTAGTTGAACCTCCATTGTTGTTAATTTCTTGGAAGATTATCTTTTGCATTGACTTGATGAGGGTGTTTATTTCTTCCACTGAGATTGAAGCCCACTCTTCCTGAATAATATATTTCTGCTCAGTCACTGTCCCAAACTGCCGTCCATTGCGATACACACGCCTTGCCAGGATCCCCCATAAGTTCTCAATCGGGTTTAAATCAGGACTTCTGATTGACCACGTCAAAAGTGGTATTTCTTTCTTCCTGAACCACTCCTTTGATTTGGCAGACACGTGAATGGAAGCATTATCTGGCTGAAAAATTAGATCTTCGCCAAATTCCTCATACATTCGTATCAATTAGGACTCGAGAAGCTCCTCAGTGTAGGACTCAGAATTCATCTTGGTGCGTATCCATGCTATTTTTGATCTTCCTTTAAAGCAGAATGCTGCCCAAATCATAACGCCTCCACCATCGAAGTTTCTACTCATTCTAACTTGCTCTTCAGTACGGAGGTCGTTCCAGTAATACTGAAGGCCATCAGGCCCGTCCAGATTAAACTTCTTCTCATCACTGAACATTACTTTATTCCATTCTGAGGTCCAGGACATGTGTTCTTCAGCAAAAGTCATTCTAACTTTCTTATGTGCATCGTTCAGAGGTGTTTTTTTTTCTCTAATTTTAGGTTCTTATCTTCTGGCAGAATTTGTCTTACTCGTCTGGCTGTTACTGCCAACTTCAAATCAGCCTGGATTTGAGAAGAAAACATACTCTTACTTTTTGCTTTACGTAAAATGAAACGTTTAGTGCGCTCCGACAATTTTCTTGTCCGTCCATATTTCCTGTTTTTTCATATTGTGAGCCCAGTTTGATAAAATTATCAATGACACATCTTGAAGCCCCTATTTCGTAGGTATTTGTCTATTGGAAAGGCCCATCTCCTTGAAGGCACTAACTCTTGATTTCTCTTCATTTGATAGAGGCTTTCCACGTGGCATTGTACGTTCTGCTGACTTGTAACTGATGGACGTCGTCTCCATGTAATTGCAGTATTTTAACATTTATGTCTCTGTAAGAGCCAGAAGTTGACCTGCCTTTATACCGATTTCCACCCCCAGGACAGCGTTTTCTTAGATTTTACGTATTATTTACATATATAATAAATACAAAATGAGGAGACCTGTATGAAATTATGTCCAAGATAATTATATGTAATCTATGACACACATACGATATTTGCATAAATATTTCAGGTTGTTTTACTACTAAAAGTAAGTGGCTTTATACCAATTTCCTCCACTGTATATTAAGTGTAGGATCACTTTTGACAGTCATTTCATGCATCACAACTGATATATATATATATATATATATATATATATATATATAAAATTGTATTTTTATGAGTTCTGAATAGGAACAGACTTAGATTTACACATTCTCGAGGACTTTAATTATGTGTTTATACCTTATCTATGCGAATCGTCATGGTTTTGAATTTCATATACCCGTATATTTTGTCCACTTTTATAGAGGCAACACATTTTTAATAATATAGAGCCTATGTGACATATTATTAAGGTTTTCGATGTATTTCCCCCTCTTTTTTGTTAATTCTTCTTCCTTACACCATTTATGCAAAGAAAATAAATCCAAAAAGTTATTACATGGAAGCAACTACTGAAGACGACTAATGAAAATGTAAAACATTTACCGTGGAAAATATTTACTATGGAAAAATAGTTATTGCGAAAAAAAAAACATTTATGGTAGAAAAATATTTACTGTGTAAACTTAGTACATTTAATTATTGTAAACAGATCAGAATCATGGACTAGTGGTCAGAATCTGTGACCACAGTTCATGGGGTCCAAGGTTCGATTTAAGGTCAGATCATAAGAATTTTTGCATAAAGATAATTATTTCTGTGGTTGCCCATGACCTGAAATTTAGGTTTAGTTTAGGTAAGAACTCTCCTGACGCTTCATTATCATTTATCATATGATCATAAATAATGCCACGAGTGATTTCCAATTTATCTAGAGGATATGGAAATCAAGAGTGGCATTTGTTAGGACTACTTAACGAATAAAATTAAGCTGTTTACTCAAAATAATTATAAAATAGTTATTTTAAAATATTTGTATATTTAATGTAAACGGGGATGTTTGAAAACAAATCAGAAATGTGTGGTTATGTTTCATTTGTTTGTCCACTGCAACTTGATCATATTATTTATTGTCAAGTAGGATCGCAATATTGTAAGAATGAAAGCTAGCGGAGAAAAAATGAAACGCATCAAACTGTATAGTATAACCAACATTATAGCTTAATAATTATTTTTTAGTAAACAACTCGGTAAAATCCATTATTTAAAAACACAATTATTGAATCTGTTCATTATTTGCTATTTTAAACGTATTTGTCGGAGAGTCGGTCACTGCAAAATAATGATCTGACCTGTTCAGAATATTAAAAATGAGCTTTCTTTATTTTTATAAACGAAATTCAACAAATAAGAAGGTGAAACACGACTGTTATTGGTTGTAAAACAAAATCCATTGAAACGTGATTGGTCATTGACTCCCATTTGGGGCATGAGTTAAATAATAAAAATAGTGTTTTATAATGTGTTTGAGTCCACCGCTGTGGTCTCGAGGTAGCATACAGCCTTGTTACGCAGCGGGCCCAGGTTCGATCGCCGGTCGGGACAAGTTTCCTGGGTGATTTTCTTTCCCGAGATTTTTCCTGACCCGCAAGACAAAATGTCAAAAACTTTAAGGCTCAAACGGCCCCGAACACCATCTGGCCATCATCATATTCGCCTCGTTAGATTAAATTTAGATTAAAGTCTCTCCTGGCGTATCATTACCATCACAATCACCTTTCATATCATCGGGGCAGCGTAACCCCACCTTCTAGGCGCGCCAATCTCAGAGATGGGTTACAAGTACGCCATGCAGGAGAGAATACCAGAAATATGACAATCTGGTGGCATTAACTAAAAAAATTCTCGAGAGAATTTCAATGTATAGTCTACTCCTTATCAGCTTAAGGCACTACAACTTCAAAATTGAATGTTTTGGCTTTCTCAATAATCTTCCTCCAAACTCTTCTATTCCATCTTCTGCCAATTTCAGGTTTGTCACCCTCATCTTCTTCAGATCTTCTCAAACATCGTCCTGCCATCTAATCATAGGTCTACCAACAGCTCTAGTTCCGGTAGGCTTCCATTTAATCTTTGTTGATCCATTCTTATCAGATGACTAAACCATCCAATTCTAAGATATCTGATATGATTTATTATATTTTGATTTTTAATTATATTATTAAATTCACTATTTGTTTTCATTTTCCATGTTTGGTCGGTCCTTTATTTTTACCATAACTTTTTCTAAATATCTTTATTTCGAACATTTTTGTTTGTTTCTTTGAGAGTCCAAGTTTGGAGAAATCTTTAGTAGTCATATACAGTAAAACTTGGTTTAATCCGGAACATGAATAATGCGGAAATCTGTCCAATTTGAACAAATGTATTGGTCCCGGCGAAATAATAGTAATTTTACGTGTATTTATTTTGCATAAAACGAGATCTGTTCAATGCGGAAACGGAAATGTATCTCTATACAATTGATGAAAAAATATATATAAAGTTGAAAGCCAGAGAAATAAATTAGTTTGCACTTCATTATATTCCCGTTAGGCCAAAAAAATAATAAAGAATGATTCCTGCCGCCGCACATACGGAAAAATGCACGATCTATCTGAACAAAATTATTTTTTGAACTTACAACGAAATGCGAAAAAGGTAGTGAAACATATACTATATGAATCAAAGTTTTAAACTCTATGCTTATTTTGATTATGCTGTCAATGAAATCCTCGCTAGCAGCCAACGAAATTTATCTCTCCGAACGCCATGTGCGCAGAGTCCTTGAAAGATAAAATTTACCCCTGGTTATTTCCTCGCAGTATTCGTATTACTTCGCCGTGGGAGTGACTTTTCCGCATGGATTCTGTATTAGGAAGTATGCTCTATCATAATACAGAAATTATTTTTAATTGTATTAATTTTTTTATTAATTTCTGAAGCATTTTATAAGTGCTATAATTACATAAAATTACAATCAAAGAATAAGTTTGACAAGGGTTATAATGTTGAGTTCCTCAAAAATTGTTGTTCTCATGTTTAGTAAAACGTGTTGTACGGATTGCGCCATAACAAAAGTTCGTTACGCAGGAAATGCGTATACTAAGCAAATTCTCTGTAAGTCGAATGTATGCTCCCATTTTCCTGCTTTACGGAATGTATATAATTTCCAATATATGAAAACCCCTTTTTTTTACCTTACGGTATATAAGGATTATAATTCTGTAACATTATGAAGTAAATTATCATAATAGAGTAAAACAAAATACAATTACATTACAATATTATATTCGTTGTTAAGAATATGATGAAGAGGACTGGAATAATCTTTTTCATTAAAATTCAAATATAATTAAAGTTTATAACGTTCAAACACAACATTGGACGATTAAATAAGACATATTTGGCTGTTTGAATACCTTCTCCACATTTACAAGTTGCATTTGATGATATTTTTAATTTATATAAATGTACCTGAAATTTTCCACGTCTGAGTTTCAACTGAGTTAATGTGAAACTGGGAACTATATTTGGACATTTAAGTCTGACGTAGACTGTTGGGAGAAATAATTCTCTAGTTATATTTCTTTTGTTAAATTTGAGAAACTTAACTTGTGATGCCACATTATTTAAAATGTCGGATTGTAATGAAAACAAATAATGTTATATAATGTAGACCTAATCATTAGTTATTGTTACTTATTTATTCTTGCATAATTTGACACTAATAAATGATATGAAGAGTACAGGGGAAAAACAATCAAAGTCCACTTTTGGTGAAATTTGAGATTCTGGTACCAATGGATTGTATGTACCTAGTACCATATTCCAAGAGGTTCATACGTGAAAAATTCACTCGTAATCCATTAAAAATCAGCATTGAAATAAAGTGTCCAGGGGAAAAACAATCCTAGTCCACTGTGAAATGGAAAAACAATCAGAGTCCATATACAATTTAAATGAGAGTAATTTTGTACTCCTTCTGGAGAGTATGAACTTTTTATATGTTGGTCAGCTTGGGGTTTTTTAATTTGTTACATACCTATGCATTTTTGTGGCATTTATTTTTACTGGTACCAAACTGCATTGTTGTTCAATGAAGCCTATTTTACTGGTGTGTAGACAAGCAGTTTATTTTTCAACATGGAATCAAGTGTTAATGTTACTCGTACAGTTCATCAGAGTAGAGGAAAGAAAAGACCTAAACATGGTAGAATCCATGATGCGAGTAAACGCATAAGAGCGATGAGTCATGTTCCTGGTGAAGATTGCAAATGCAAGAAACAGGGTTATACGAACGTTTCAAAACATGAACGTAATGTATTAATTCGTGAATTCAATTTACTGGGAGATAAGAATATACAGAGTGCACACATGGGTTCACTAATTTCAGTTTTGCCAGTGAAATGAAGAAGACCACGGAAACCAGAAGAAGATAGCAACCTCAGAGACCACTCTTACTCTTACAAGGTACGTGTACAGAGGGATGGAAAAGCTGTTGAAATTCCAGTTTGTTATAAAGCCTTCATGAGTGTGCATGGTATAACAAACCAGAATATGTTAACAGTCAAGAAATCCCTTTCTACTATTGGGCATGCTTCTATTGACCGGAGAGGTGCTCACTCTAATGGAACCATGGAAAAGACAACTGAGGCTGTCGAAAATGTTATGAAACATATCAGTTCCCTTAAAGGCCACCCTTCTCACTACAGTCTTCACAAAACATCTAAAATGTACCTACTTGAAGAATTAAACATCAAAATGTTGCATCAAATGTACACAGAGACATTTCCAGAGATTCCAGTGTTTTATGAATTTTATCGGAACTTATTTCAGCCAAAATTTAATATTGCTTTTGGATATCCTAAGTCAGATACTTGCTCTGCATGTGATGAATTTAAAGCAAGAAAAGCAGTCTCTACTTGCAAGGAAACTTAACGATAGCAGCACTGCTGAAGATGTAAATAAAGAAATGAAGCGGCTAGAAACTCTTAATTTATTACATAAGAAGAAAGCTGAAGTCTTCTATCAATGGAAACGTGAAGCAAAAAATTAAAGCTAGGCAAAGTCTTGAACATGCGGCAATATGTATGGATTTCATGGAAAATCTTCCAGTGCCTAGTATCAGAACAAATGATGTATACTACAAGCGACAGCTGTCTTTTTACATGTTTAATGTGCATGTTCTCGCTTCTGGAGAAGTATACTTTTATACCTACGATGAGACCATAGCAAAAAAAGGAGCCGATGAAGTTGCATCGATGTTGTTTGACTTTTGCTTTCATCATCTGGACTCTTTACTGCGACATTTGCATATTTTTTGTGATTCTTGCCTCGGGCAAAATAAAAATTATGTCGTTACTCGCCTCATCCATGCTATGGTTCATAAATACATGAGATTTGAATCAATCAAAGTAATCTTTCCCATTAGAGGCCACAGTTACATGGAATGTGACAAAAATATGGGTTTAATAAATCAAAAAGCCCACATTGAAACAACCAGCGATTGGAATGAGCACATCAAAAGTTGCCGTGTAAAACCATCTCCCTTCAGTGTCATCGAGTGTTGCCAAGACAAGTTCAAGTCGTGGTCTTCATTTCTGAGCAAAGAATACAGGAAGAAAAGTCCAATGAAAATAAGGAATGTGAGAAATTGTAGTTGACAGAACTTCTTCTATAACTATCAACAGTCACACCACTTACAATAGCTCCTGGGAGTCCTATGTTATTGTTGACAAAAAGAGCCATGCACAGACTGAAAATCAGCCAGAACATTCGTATTCAAGTTTGATTCCAGTCTACAAGGAAAAATATGACGACCTCCAATCCTTGAAGAAATTCTGTTCTGAAAATACTCAAATCTATTTTTCAAGATTACCCGTAATCAACAATGAGTAACTTGGTGTAAAAAATAAATTAATTTCATTATTATTTTTATTATTTACATTTTATAAGGCAAACACTTGTGTATAATGTAACAGTTATGTATAACATTCGTAAATTAAGTGGACTATGATTGTTTTTGTTTACAAACATGTGCACCTTGACTTTTCATTGTTGAAAAACAGGACTGTATAATACATGACACTTATTTTGAAAGAAGAGTCTATTAGAAAAACACCTTGAGAATAGTTCTGGAAAAAAAAGTTTTCTGTATGTCTAAAGCGCTTGATCTGCTGCGTTTCTAAACTTAAAATTCAATTACTGCAAAATATTAAAAAGTGGACTCTGATTGTTTTTCCCTTGTACTCTTCATATGTAATGATTAATTTTCCCATTACTTTATAAAAATATTACATGAAACTAACATAATATTGTATGATATATTAAAAATTTAAAGATTAATTACATTATACGGTATACACTAAGAAAAATAAGCTAATAACGGGGACCCGACATGCTGACCACATGTCATCCCTACACTGATTGTATGTGATCGTCTCTGTGACCAACACACGAGGATGTGAAGCTAGCAACCGGATGGTAAGGCAAGGGCCTTCTAGAACATAATTTCCCAACCTGTGGTTCGCGAACCCCAAGCAAAATATTCAAGAGGTTTGCCAAAACTTTCCCATAATGGCGGGTTTCGAGGCTAGGCCTATTATTGTTTCTTTAATTTCTGCGGCATTGTCATAATAATAATAATGATAATATTTTTATTATTATTTACAAATTAAATTAACCCTATAATGCCCCTTGTTACACATGTGTAATATCGGGAATTTATCACATTGTTTCCACAATAAATTAATATTTACCGCGAATGCCTGATTTACAGTTGTCTAGAAACGTTAGGAATGCATTTCATTTCGCTACAACTAGGCCTCCACGTTGTGTAACTTTTAAGCCGTAATTAGAGTAGGCTAACTCTAGGTTTTAACCGTTAAGGGTTAAGTTAATATAAATTTATTAAACTGTTTGCTTGGAATTAAATTTTATGCATGTTTATTGTATGTATATTTAAGTCAGTGGTTCACCCAACTCAGATCATTGTGGAAGGGGTTCGCGAGTCGAAAAAGGTTGAGAGCCGATGTTCTAGAGGCTGTCACACCATGGAGTACGGTATACATTGCGATGAGCCAAACTAGGCGATTGGTAGTCAATTTTTAATTTTGTTTCAGGTAAGCCTCCACTACAAAAAATAAATAAAAAATAAAACTCCACGGCGCGACAGGTCTAGAGGCCCTTGTTCTCACATCTACATAATGTTAATCACAGAGGTAGACGGTCATCCAGCCAGTGTAGGGGAGACATGTGGTCAGCATATCGGATCCCAAGCTGTTATAGCTGGCTTCCTCTACCTGGATATGCTACTTATTGTAGGTACCCAAATTACCCACGATGCTGGGTGGTCACCGATCCCATACTGGCCGAAATTCCATGAAAAAATGTCTTCTCCCATGGAGACTCGCGGGACAAACCTCCACTTCAAAAGGTCGGATTTCGCTGATTTTTGAGATCAAACTTCCTCGATTTATTTTTATAGCGCATGCTGAGTTTCGTTGTGATTTTTTTCGTTTCAGGTGAACTCCTTCATCGAATGGTCCAATTTTGCTGGTTAACAAATTCGACTATATATATAGGGCTATTCAGAAAGAAGGAACAGACCTCAAACATTTATTTCTTCCAAACTACAAAAAATACAAGCACAATTCCAACGTTTCTGGAAAGAGAAAAGTTTGAAGTTCTGATCACGACCGCATCGGCGCTGTTGCTTGTCATGTTGATTGTTTATATTAAAATGGCGACACAACAGGACATTAGATTGAAAGAGAAGCAGAAGATAAACTTCATTACCGGTGGCCTCCCAGGTCACCCGACCTCGCCCCGTGTGATTATCTGTGGGGTTATGTAAAAGACCGTGTTTTACCCCCCCCCCATGCCTGACACTCTTGAAATCTGCGATATCGAATTGTTGAAGCTGTGAATTCGATAACTAGAGATTAGTTGATTCGTGTGTGGCAAGAAATGAGTCACCGTTTTGATTTTGTCGTGTTCATAGTAAATGCATAAAATACTTAAATTTGAATTTTTCTCTTTCCAGGAACGTTGGAATTGCGTTTATATGTTTTGTAGTTCGGAAGAAATAAATGTTTGAAGTCTGTTCCTTATTTCTGAATATCCCCGTATTTTAACTAATTGTTATGAGGCAAGTTTTTACAGCGCATTGTCAAACTGTTTTCGAAGTGTATAATACAACTAGACTCGGATGGCGTTCGGCTGCCTCGTACTTTCCCGCTTTCCTTCTTGAGACTTTCTTTCTCTGGGAGAGCAGTGCACATCCACTACAGCATAGGTCTACTAATCTTAAATACCGTGTGAACCAACTCGCTCGGTACATTGCCCTTCAAACAGGTGTATATCCACATGTTATAACAAGAAATGTTTTTAATGTTTCAGGGAATAAGAAGAGTTTTAATTCTCGGAACTTTGGGAACAATGATTGGTGCTTGGATAAAAGTAGTGACTGTTAGACCAGATCTATTCTGGGCTAGTTTCTTCGGACAGACTTTAGTAGCCATTTCACAAGTGTTCCTGGTCAACATACCGCCATGCCTTGCAGCAGTTTGGTTTGGACCAAATGAAGTATCCTTTGCTTGTGGTATTGGCATATTTGGAGGAATGGTAAGTGTATTCAAATAATTAATCCTTAAATTGGCAATGTATCCTACAGGATACAACAATTGTTTTAATTAATTTAATGTTTTAAATAAAACAGAAGAAAATAAACTAATATAAATAACTTAAACGTGTGTCGAATTATACAATATACCTAATAATAAAACAGTTATGGTTGATTTCGTTTTCACTGCGGTCCGCCACATTTAAATATTTCAATTATAAAATACTTGCACTGATTTCGAATAATTTTGAGTAATTTACAAAATGTATTTCATCAATTTTGAAAATTAATTGCCTGTATCACTGCGGCAATCTAATGTGGAAAGTTTTATGTAATAAAATATATATGTTGTTTTGCGAAGATGTTCCAGGAAGTGAGGCCTGGAGTATCCTCGCAAAACAACATAAAAGAAGAGTACAAATTATTCAGAATAAGTGTTTGAAAATAATTTTTTCAGCACCACTTTTACGAGGATGACAGACGTACACAACGTATCGCAGGTTCCCCATATTGATGTCATGCTAGAGGAAAATGTAGGCAGGATGTATAGATTTAAATCCTTGCATACAAATCCTATGGTACGCAGTATGGGACCATTACCTCAGCAGCGTGCTGTACATAGAAACATATTCACCCCTCATTAAATCCAGCCAGAGATCTGGCGATGTGCTCTCACCTGGAGTGGCGTGGCTCGTTCCGCACTGCTGGATTTCCGACTCTCGGCTCGGCTTGAAGGCAGTATGGTTTCTGATGCCCTGCTCCAGCTCATCACATCCCGATCTCTGTCTGCCCCTGTCCATTATCCATTACCATCAGCACACAAACACTAGCGTCGCCAAATAAGCTCAGATTAACCCCACAATGATAGCCACTATCTACTTAGCTGCCAAAGAGCCCCAGTATGTTGATACGCAGCTCACTAGGCGAAGCTAGACTTCGCTATATTGTCGGTCACTTTGTACCTCATATAATACAGTCGTCCTCAACTATAATATATTGTTAGTATCTTCGTTATACTTACTTACTCACTGGCACTATCGAACCCGTAGGTTCATGGCCGCGCGGACATAAGCTCTCCATACATCCCTATCCTGAGCTAATGCTTTCCAATCATTCCCTGTATAATCTACTTCCCTCAAATCATAGTTAATGTTGTTCTCCCACCTCATTCTTGGTCTACCAACTGGGCGTTTTCCTTCTGGCTTTCCTACAAGAAGTTTCCATGCACGTCTTTCATTCCCCATACGCGCAACATGTCCTGCCCATCGCAGTCTACGAGACTTAACTGTTCTTATTATATCTGGCTTCCTATAAAGACCATGTAGTTCATCGTTATGAAGTCTTCTCCATTCACCTGTCTGTTCATCTCTCTTTGGTCCAAAAATTTTCCTAAGAACTTTATTCTCAAATACTCGCAATCTCCTTTCCTCCCTTAAAGTAAGAGTCCATGTTTCGCACCCATATAATATAACTCGTAGAATAATAGTTTTATATATTTTCAGCTTAATGTTTTTTGAAAGGAGTTGGGACATCAAAAGTCTCTGTAATGCATAATAGCATGCATTTCCAGAATTGAGCCTATGTTTAATTTCTTTGTGCATCTCACTCCCATTTGTGATTATTGTTCCTAGGTATTTGAATTCAGCCACTTCCTCAAAATTTCCCTCCTTTGTCCTTAGCTGTCCATTTCCATTATGTACTGAATTTCTACATGTGACCATATATTTAGTTTTATTGATATTTACTTCCAGTCCCAATTTCTTAGTGTTACTCAATAGTGTGTGGGGGCACGCCGTAGCGTAGTGGTTAAGGCACTGAGCTACAAGCCGGAGGGTCGAGGGTTCAAGTCCCGTTGGGGTCAGGATTTTTAAACTGACCCAAACCCTCTGGCGGCACTATGGCCCTGGGGTCGACTCAGCCTCTAACGGAAATGAGTACCAGACGCTTGTTCTGGGGGTAAAGGCGGCCGTCACGCAGGGCTGACAACCCGGCTGATATAAAGTGCCGATTGTCTAGAAAAAGTGGGAGCCCTAACCTCCTACTACCCCAAGGGCTTCCGGGTCTGTTGTGGGATCACTTTACTTTACTCAATAGTGTGTGCGTGTTGGCCTTTAGTATCTCCTCGCTATCGGCCAGTAGTACTACATCATCAGCATAAACTAACAGCTTATTAATACAATTGAGTTGTTAGCCTTCCTCATTCTCTAAAGATTTAATGGCATGCTCTAGTACAAAATTAAATAGTAGAGGAGATAGTGCATCTCCTTGCTTCAACCCATTCTGGATTTCAAAAGTGTCTGAAAACTGTTTGCCTACACGCACCCTACTCTTTGAGCCATTTAGACACATTCGTATAAGTCTAACTAACTTTTTAGGAATTCCGAACTCCAGCAGGATACTATATAACTTCTCCCTCTTAATTGAATCATATGCTTTTTTGAAGTCTACATATAGTTGGTGTACAATACCATTATATTCCCATTTCTTTTCTAAAATCTGTCTTATACTAAAAATCTGATCTGTTGTAGACCTGTTTCTTCTAAATGCACATTGATGATCTCCTAGAATGTCATCAATATAGGGAGTAAGTCTGCTTACTAATATATTTGTTAGAATTTTGTACGAAGTTATATTATATTATTAAAATTCAAAGCTTTTCTAAGACATGCTTCATCTTCAAAAACGTTCTTAATATTGAAATTATTTATATATTTTATACAGAGGGGTTTGGTTGTTAGGTGTATTTTCATTTAATAAATTTTTATTTTCTGCTTCCTTGATAATTTAAATTTCTTAAAAAATAATGATTTTTTGTCTATTGTTTTCTTTGTGGATTATTGAAAATGTTTTTGTTTGAATCGACGAAGAAAGCAATAGACAAAAAATCAATATTTTGGAAGAAATTGAAATTATCAAGGAAGCAGAAAATAAAAATATGTTATATGAAAATACACCTAACTACCAAAGCCCTCTGTATAAAATATATAAATAATTTCAGTACCAATAAAGTTCCTGAAGACGAAGCATATCTTCGAAAAGCTTTGAATTTTAATAATGTAACGAAGATAACAAATTATTATAGTTGAGGACGACTGTGTTACATGAGTAAACTGATGTGAGAAATTAGTGTCTTGCCAATTTAAGGACTAATGTTTTATGTAACTATAATAATAATAATAATAATAATAATAATAATAATAATAATAATAATAATAATAATAATAATAATAGGTTGGTTTAGATTGTGTTAGGCTGAGTTTGGATTGGGTTAGGTTAGTTTTATTTTGGGTTAGGTTGGGTGTACTTTGGCTTAAGTTGAGTTTAGCAGACTTTGGAGGTAAAAAAAAAAAAGAAATGATTGAACTGTATATTTTACTGTTTCACACTTCTAAATGACACCTCAAACATTTCGACTAAAAAAGTGACTTGCCTAGTTCTTTCCCTGCACCCTTATATAAACCTCAACTCCCTAATCCCTTCGTATGTTTTTTTATTACAGGTAATAGTCATTTGTGCTGTAACCCTCTACCATGTTACCATGGATAAAGTATTTTTTTTTGTATGACTACTGTCCTTACATGATCGTTTCGTTAATTTGTATTTGTTTAACTTGTAATAAGCTTTGCATATGTAATTGTTAATTCCTATCGTAATATGTTATCAATAATCAATGAGGGCAAACGGAAGTGTACCTCATTATTTCATAAATACGTCTGAAAATCAATATTATCTGAAAAACAATATTATATTGTTTAATCGGAATTTGAAATTAATCTACTGATAAGCCAACAGTTTAACAATATTTAATCTATTCTAAGATACACAATATAGAAAAAATACTACCTACCTTAGTATATTTTTTAAAATAATCTAGTAGCTGAGCGATTCCCATCCTTTTTCCATTCGCGAACCCCTTCCACAATGATCTGAGTTCGGTGAGCCACTGACTTTTAAATATACGTAGAGTGGACATACATAAAATTTAATTCCAAGCAAAAGGTTTAATGACCTTAAATTAACTTAACCCTTAACGGTTAAAACTTAGAGTTGCTCTGGTTTCGGCTTTTACACGTCTAGGCCTAGTTGTAGCGAAATGAAATGCATTCCTAACGTTTTTACGTAACTATAAATCAGGCATTCGCGCTATATATTAATTTAATGTGGAAACAATTTGATAAATTCCCAATCTTACACATATGTAACAAGGGGCATTATAGGATTAATTTAATTTTTAAATAGTTACAATATTAACATTGTCATCAACAATAATCACCATGTGGTTTGTTCCGGTCTCATAGATATTATTATTATTGTCATTATTATTATTATTATTATTATTATTATTATTATTGCCATTATTATTATTATTATTATTATTATTGTCATTATTATTATTATTATTGTTATTATTATTGTCATTATTATTATTATTATTATTATTATTATTGTCATTATTATTATTATTATTATTGTCATTATTATTATTATTATTGTCATTGTTATTATTGTCATTGTATTATTGCCATTATTATTATTGTCACTATTATTATTATTGTCATTATTATTGTCATTATTATTATTATTATTGTCATTATTATTATTATTATTGTCATTATTATTATTATTATTGTCATTATTATTATTATTGTCATTATTATTATTGTCATTATTATTATTATTATTATTATTATTATTATTATTATTATTATTATTATTATTATTATTGTCATTATTATTATTATTGTCATTATTATTATTATTGTCATTATTATTATTATTGTCGTCATTATTATTATTATTGTTGTCATTATTATTGTTGTTGTTGTTGTCATTATTATTATTATTTTCATTATTTTTATTATGCCTATGATAATGCCGCAGAAACAAAGGAAAAAATAATAGGCCTACACTCGAAACCCGCCATTACGGAAAAGTTTTGGCGAACCCTTTGAAATATTTTGCGAACCCTCTGGAGGTTCGCGAACCACAGGTTGGGTAACGATGTACTAGCTAATATCCGACATGCGCTGCTACACCCATGTAAATTTAATACCAGTATGTGTTTTTATTTATAGTTGGATACGTACAAAGAATGTTTGCATAATACCTACCTCGGTCTATTTGATAGCATATACTGTGTTTGGTTGTGTAATATCGAAAATTGCGACCGGTAAAGCTATTTTTAAATGTTCGTTTAAGGTGAACACCTACGCCTAATGAATTTAGAACATAACAGATAGTGGCTAAAAACACGCCATATCTGAAAACCTATTCGTATACCGGTATACGATAATAATAAGTAGGGCTAGGATTTTTATGACCTAAAAACCACCGAAAAAAATGTAGGCCTGTATACACTATATATGTATATGCTGTTATGACCTAAAATTTACAAACATATTCATTGTAACATAAAAAATATGACTTAGTAATATAATTATGTAACAATTTCAGCTGTAAAATCAATTAGTAAATCGGTTCATGACAATTAGCGGATCCGTGGCGCAAGTGGTTAGACGTTCGCCTCTCCCCGCTGGGATCCCGAAATCGAATCTCGGTCATTCCATGTGGGTTTCGTGGTGGACGAAACGGAGCTTGGGCAGGTTTTTCTCGGGGTTTTCTCCCGTTTTCCCCTGCCACAATTTCATTCCACCATTTCTCCATACTCTCACCCATTTCGTTTCATTTTATTCATCTACTCCCGTGATGGTGTGTCAGACTTGGTCGGCCAGCACCCTTGTCGTTCAGTTCTCTATAGAGACTTTATCTCATATCATCCCTCGACCCGCCCCTGAGTTGGGCACGAGTTGAGGATTTTTTATGACAATTAAGTAGATATTTAAAAATAAAATGCAAATGAGAAGCAAACTGAAGTATAGAATTTTATAAAATTGTTAGATGTTTATTTTATTTTATTAAAATTATCAGTAGCTACCCACTTGTCGCGAGAGACTATATAAATATTTTCTCGGGTATATACACAAGGGAAAAGTCCATACTGTGAATTGAACGAAATAGGAGAGGAAGATATATTTTACAAGAAACAAAATTCTGAGAAATTTAACAACTCAAAGACGGAAGAAAGAAGTTGTACGATAATAGTAAATCACGATGCGAGGTTGGGAAGTGGTTTTCACAGAAGCGAGGAAGTGTTTAAAAAATAGTTTTAATTTCCCAGATTCTGTAAAATACTTCATAAACGTGCGTTGCACATTTTCGTGCGCTATAGTGTTTTCAAAATAATAAATAATAGTACAATAATAACATATTTGTTGAAAATATTTGCGTTCATCATAAACAATTGACTAAAGTTAACAATGTGGGCAATGTTTATTACTTGAGACTACAGCAGGCCGTGACACCAGTCAGTCATAAAATGGCGGCAGGTACGTATTTATTATATTGTTTCAAATAAAGTTCAGTTAATTTAAAATGCAGTGATTTGTTTCATATAATGTATATTAACACTATCTTTTGGATATATTTTTGTATGTACCTTGTATGTAGTATATATAAAGGACAGTGGTTTTACTTCCCGCACGAGGTTTGTAATATATAATATTACAGTAATCAAAATGAGTGCCAAACGCTTGTTCTGGGAATAAAGTTAACAATATTAAGACATTTAAGAAAGAAAAAAATGTTTGAACCCCGGACCTCTCGCTCTATGTATGAGTGTGTTGTCCAATTACACCATTCAAACGATGATACAAACATTAATATTTTTTTCAACTTGTATAATTCTCGTTTGTCCGAAGGCTTATAGCTGTCGCTACTATCACGCCACCTACTATTCAGAAGTATTTTTATTCAGAATTTATAAACATTTTTTTTTTCTATTTCGTTCACAGCTGGGAGGAGCCCTTGGGTATGTTGTACCACCTTTTTTATGCAATGATAAGCAGACATTTGGGCAGATACAACAAGGACTATGGCTCATGTTTATAATTACAGCAGGAATTTCAACAGTAGTTTTCATCCTTACAGTATTGTGTAAGTATTCTTTTAAAGTAATTCAACTATAAATCTAATATTTTAGATTAAAAAATATATTAAAAATGAATTGGTTTTATGAGCTGATTAAAGTAATTTAGAAAAAAATTGGGTAATGTCAGATGGGTAACTACTAGATTTTTAAAGAAAAAAAGAGGGAATATTTGAGAGAGAAGATTAATGATCTCGAAATTAATGCAAAAAAATATAAATCAGAAAATTATATCAAGGAATTAGGATAGAAAGGAAATGGTTTCAGGGTAGAACAAATATTAGGAACTAGCTAATACCTGGCGTATGCTGCTAAGCCTAAATAAATTGTAATGTGATTTTTACCTTTAGTTGAATAAGTAAAAAGAAAAAAAAAGGTAAATTTATATCATAATTATTTTTAGATACCCCATGCTGTTTACCTGGAGTTGGCTGGAAATCTACAGTCTGATGTACTTGGCATAAATTAACTGAAAGACTAAATTCGTTACTTTGAGTTATCTGTAAAAGAATACCCGCTACGCGCTGCTACGCTTTCCCAGGAATCTACTTATTCCGATCTTCTTGGCATCAATGAAAGACAAAAATAGCTATTGTGAGTTATCTGTAAAAGATAAACATATGCTATCATGGACTTTTTTTTGTAGAGTTTTTTGAGATATTCAATTCTGTGTGAGCACATTTCAGCATAAGGATATTCATAAATACACCTAGACGTCATACAAATTTATAAGAAAGGAGATAAAACTGATTGCAACAACTATAGGGGTACCTCATTACTTTCAACTTTGTACAAAATTCTAACAAATATAATAGTAAGCAGTCTTACTCCATATATTGATGACATTCTAGGAGATCATCAATATGGATTTAGAAGAAACAGGTCAACAACTTATCAGATCTTTGGCTTAAGACAGATTTTAGAAAAGAAATGGGAATATAATGGCACTGTACATCAACTATATGTAAACTTCCAAAAGGCATACAATTCAATTAAGAGGGAGAAGTTATATACAGTCAGATTCAACCCAGGAAGTTACTGTGTGTTTTGATTAGGGAACTGGGTTGCCATTTTAACAGTATTTTCTTGAGAGAAATCCTTAAATAAAACTTAAGTATGCAACACAGCAGGTACAGAGTTGTAAGTTGTAGCCATTCAAGTCACCCCCTCTTAAAGAAAAAAACAGTTACCACTTGTCACTGAACTCATGCAGACCTGTACTATCCTGTGTATGTGTGTATCTACTTTCATATTTACCGTACTGTAAAACTAGTTTGCATGACATAAAAGAAAAACTCTTTTTTAATTGTATAGTACATGGATTTGGAAAAAGTACTGCTAACCTTCCCCTCCATCCTCTCCCTAAATAAACAAATACTATTATTATGAATTTGGCAACATCTACCCTCTGTATGTAGAGGGACACTGGCATAGCCCATAAGTCTGTAGTAACTTCCTGGGATGAATTAGAGTGTAGTATCCTGCTAGCGTTTGGAATTCCTAAAAATTTAGTTAGGGACTTATACGAATGTGTCTAAATGGTACAAAGAGCAGGGTGCGTGTAGGCAAGCAGTTTTTGGACACTTTTGAAATCCACAATGGGTTGAAGCAAGGATATGCACTATCTTCTCTACTATTTAATTTTGTACTAAAGCATGCCATTAAATCTTTAAAGGATGAAGAAGGCCTACAAATCATGGGTATCAATAAGCTGTTAGTTTATGCTGATGATGTAGTACTATTGGGTGATAGTGAGATGCTAAAGGCCAACAAGCACACACTACTGAGTAATACTACGAAATTGGGACTGGAAGTAAATATCAATAAAACTAAATATATTTTCACACATGGAAATATATTATATAATGGAAATGGACAGCTAATGACAAATGAGGGAAATTTTGAGGAAGTGGCTGAATTCAAAAACCTAGGAACAATAATCACAAACTGGAATGAGATGCACAAGGAAATTAAACATAGGCTCAATTCTGGAAATGCTTGCTATTATGCATTACAGAAACTCTTGATTTCCCAACTCCTTTCAAAAAACGTTAAACTGAAAATATATAAAACTATTATTCGACCAGTTATATTATATGGATGCGAAACATGGACTCTTACTTTAAGGAAGGAAAGGAGATTACGAGTATTTGAGAATAAAGTAGTTAGGAAAATTTTTGGACCAAAGAGAGATGAACAGACAGGTGAATGGAGAAGACTACATAAGTGAACTACTTTATAAGAAGCCAGATATAATGAGAACAATTAAGTCTCATAGACTGCGATGGCCAGGTCATGTGACACAAATGGGGAATGAAAGACATGCATAGAAGCTTCTTGTAGGAAAACCAGAGGGAAAACACCCAGTTGGTAGACCAAGAATGAGGTGGGAGAATAACATTAACTATGATTTCAGGGAAGTAGATTAGATTATACAGGGGGTGACTGGAAAACATTTGCTCTGGATAGGGATGTATGGAGAGCTTATGTCCGCGCGGCCATGAACCTATGGGTTTGATAGTGCCAGTGAGTTACTTAGTTATTCATTTCTGTGTATATTGATTTGGTTTATTTATTATGGTTTAGGCAGAATAAGCTATTTAAGCGTACAAAAGACATTTTCTTTTATATTTTTCACTAGAAAGGGTGATTTTAAGGGTAAAGGGCTTGAGCATTAAAACTCTCTTATAGCCTATAACGTTCTTGGGAAAATCTTGAACATTTTGCAAAAATCCCCATCACAGTCAGATAAACTGTATGACAGCGCACGTTTGTCTGGGAATCTACTTATCCCTATCTTGGCATCAATGAAAGACAAAAATGGCTATTGTGAGTTATCTGTAAAAGATAAACATATGCTGTCGTGGACATTTTTGTAGAATTTTTTGAGATATTTAATTCTGTGTACATTAATTTTGTGTATTCGTTATGGTTTAGGCAGTTTATGCCATGTAAGTGTCAAAAAAGGACTTTTTTCACATTTTTAAGGGTGTAGGAGTTGAGTATCACAACTATCTTATTGCCTATGTTCATCCCGGGAATTTGCAGAACATTTTGCTGAAAACCCCATCACAATCAGATGAATGGTATGGCAGCACATAAAATACGAACAAACATGCATTTTTATATATTAGATGAAAATGGGGATATGAATGAAGATTCCAGAAATGTATTAAATAGAATGAAAAATTATTTACTTTTTATATAGCTAGTAACTAGTGGTTTATTACAAGATTCCATAGGTTTTATATTTTGCCTAGAATAGCCGTAAGCACAATGAAACTAATTCAATGGTATCAAACCCACATGTTCATGGACATGTAGGTATAAGGTCTCCATATGTTCCTATCATAACCAAATGTTTTATAATCATTATATGCACAATTCACCTCCATAAAATCACAGTTAATGTAATTTTTCCACCTCCCATTCTTGGGATACCTAGAAGACACTTTCCCACTTGTTTTCCTACAAGAAGTTTCTCTTACTTTTGTCGAGCATTCTGCCAGTCATAATATAAGAGACATAACCCTTCTTATTAAATATCTAGTTTTCTATAAAGATCAAGTGGTTTACTGTTATATAGTCTTCTCCATTCATCTCTTTTGGTTCAAACATTTTTTCTAAGAGCTTTATTCACAAATATTTGTAATCTTTTCTCCTCCTTTAAAGTAATAGACTGTTTCTCATTCATATAACTGGAAATATCACCTTTTTATATATTTTAAACATTTTTTAATAAAGTTGGGATGATAAGAGACCCTGTAATGCATAACATGCTTTTCAAGAGTTGAATCTATGTTTAATTGTTTTATACATAATTTGAGTTTAATTATTGTTCCTAATGTTTCCCCCCCCCCCATGCCACCAGGTTGTCTTTATGACATTTCTGGCTTTCTCCTGGCATTTGCTGAATTGTAAACCATTTCTTTAGCTTGGAGACCTGTAAGGCAAAGTTATATTACTCCGATGATATAATCTTCATCATCCTCTTATTGTGTCCTCCTTTCAGAAGGACTCTGATGATATGATGGGTGATAAATGATAATGAAGTGCCAGGAAACTCCTTAACCCATTCACTTCAGCTTTAAATGCTGAATGCATTTTCCCAGAAACCGGATTTAAGTTAACGTAAATTATATAGTCTATTATCAGATATTCAAAACAAACAAAAGGTAACGGTACTTGAGATCACAATAAGGGTGAAGGCAAAAGCACATTCCTCAACTAATTCTGTTATACCAACACTAGGGCCTAACTGCCATAATAATAACATAATATAAAAAAGCATGTGTATTATATCAGAAAATAAGGAAAAATGATCCACACTGAAAAACATATTAATTCATACGCATATAATAATAAAAACGCTAGTAAAAAGGCATATCTCTATATCCTGGATCAAAACCATGTCAAAAGATTCCAGAATTATTTGGTCAAGAAAGATGACCACATTAGATAAAGATAAAGTAAGTTGCGCGAAGTGAAAGTAGAACAAGCTTTCCATTTTGACATAGATGAAGGTTTCAACTAGTTCATGAACTTTCCACACCCAAATTTCCCCAATTAGAAACTTAAAATTTATCATATAAATATTCGCGATTTTTTTACCGAAGGCAGGAGGGCGGCGGACCGAACGCAGCCCCCCGGCTGGGGGACGGTGGCAGCTACATTGGTAATATGTATCATTTATCATTCTTTGGTCATTTTCAGACTTAGAATTAAATAAGGGACCAAATGGTCCAAGGAACTTAGAATAACGAACAAAGTTGAATATTTTAAAATGATTCTTTTCTCTCTCTCTGAATTTTAGCACTTTAATATTTTGAATATTTTGACGTTTGACAATGTGGCGATTTCAGCTGACTTTAATAAATTGTTTTATATGTTGTTGATCTAATGTTTCTTTATGTTTGGTTTTATTTTAATAAATAATGTTATTTTTTGTTTACTGTGTTTTTAACATGTTTAAATATGGAACTCATCCTCCAAAACCAAGGCCAACCGCTCGGGCCAAAGACCACTTAAACAATAGTGGTCTTCACGCTATCAATACGGTGGGGCTTAACTGACCGCCCCGCGTAATAAATTCATAAATGTTAACAAAAGATTACCCTGCCAAGGGATGTATAAAATATTGCAAAATATATAACAGCAGAGTTAAGCGAGTGTACCTCGTCTTCTGAATTGAATGTCATTTAACTTCCAGCGAGTGTATCTTGTCTTTGGAGGTGAATGGGTTAATCTAAATTCCCTTTAAGGAAAAATTCCTATGGTCTGACCGGGAATCGAACCCAGGACCTCATGAACTGTAGTCAGAAATGCTGACCACTAGCCCATGAGGCAAGTCTGTTCCCATGTATAAAACAGCATACAACTGTTAAAAAAGTGACACTAAGATTAAATTAAAATGCTTCATACCTCACCTCATATCCAGTCTTCTAATTATACTGCAGTTTCAAAACCTTGGCAGCTTCATCTTCAGTAATATCTCATCTACTGATGTTATGTCGATCAGAACTATTACTTCTTCTTTCCTCTGTTGATAGACCAATAAACATGTTGATCGGAAGAACTACCACTTCTTATCGGCTTAACATCAGTTGACAAGATATTACTGAAGATGAAGCTGCCAAAGCTTTGAAACTGCAGTATAATTAGAAGACTGGATATGAGGTGAAATATGAAGCATTTTAATTTAATGTTTAAATTAAACCTCATAGTGACTTTTTCTTATAAAAGTTCAATAAAAGTGACATTAGTTTTTTGTATGTTACAGTTTTTGTAGACAGACCACTTACAACAGAACAAATGGAGAGGAATGCAGAACATGGAAACATGTCTGAAGTATTGAAGAGATTATGTAAAAACAAAAACTACATGGTGCATTTAGTAGTATTCACAATTAACCAGGGAGTGTACAATGCAGTTGGCACTTTGTTTACGCAGCTCATACTGCCATCCTTCAAGGTACGTATATTTTCTGTCATTTAAACAGGATTTTTAAAATGATACTCAGTATGTTACCTTCTCTTCTCCTCCACTTCACAGGCTAGGCAATTGCCTGTTCTGCCTCACAGTGGTTCTGTTCATCTTTTCACTGGCCTTCCTACATTCATTGCTCCTCTTGGCTTGTATTTAAATGCTGCTTTTGGTAATCTTGTTATATTCATTCATGCTATGTGTCTAAACCATTTATCTCTGTATTCCTTGATTTTATCATTCTATGGATATATATTTAACTCTTCTTTATCCGATCCAATCTTGTGCAGCCTTTTGTTCTTCTAAAGAAGTTCATTTCTGTGCTTTGTGTTCTACTTTGTACTTTTTTGGTCATTACCTAAGTTTCACTCCCATAAAGTAATGCAGGAACTGCCAATGTTTTATAAAACTTCAATCTAGTATCTCTTCTTGTTTTGTTCTTTAATGTTATATGTATAGTTCTGCATATCATTTGAAATTTCGACAGTTTCAAATTTGTCTCTTTCAGTTTTTGTGTTGATAGTAAAATTACAACCCAAATAATTACAATTTATTACTTGTTCCAGAGGTTTGTTGTCTATTATGATTTTTGATCTTGTATGTTCATTATGTCAACTCATTCTTTCCATTTATATATATATATATATATAGACCTACCTATAGGTCTCTTGCCTTCTTCTCTTCCTCATTTGTCATAATGGCCCTTAGGATTTGACCATAGCCTCCTTAATGATTGATGCCCAAACAACTCTTTCTATAGCTTTTTGCCTCCATCTTTTCACTCCTACTTTTCTGAGGTTATTAATAAATAAGGTTACCTGGAATCATCTTACCCCATAAATTGTTATATTTGAACATCTTTTCAAAATAATAATGTCCTCAAAAAAAAAAAAACTCCAAGCACAACAGGCCTAGTAGGCCCTTGGCCTACCAGATGGCTGCTGGCATCACGTCCACATGTGTTAATCACATAGGTAGAAGATCATAAGCAAGTGTAGGGGTAACATATGGTCAGCATGTCAGGTGTTATAGCTGGTCTTCTCAACCTGGAGCCGCTACTTATTGTATGCCTCATGATGTTGGGTGGGCACTGGTCCCATACTGGCTGAAATTCCATGAGAAAATGTCTTCCTCCATGTGGACTCGAACCAGCGCAAGTCCAGTAATAGAAAATGTTAAATTTAAAATCTCACATCAAAATATTAAGCTTTACTGCTTAAAAAGGTAGTGTTAATTTCTCATTAGGCCATTGGTAGCGACATCTATCTGCCTTCGGACGATTTGAGAATTGTATATGAATAAAGAAATGTTAAGTTTGTATTATATCTTGAATAGTGTAATGGATAGCATACTCGTATAGAGAATGAGAGGTCCAGGGTTGAAGTCCTGGTTCAAGCGTTAATTTTTCTTTTCAAAATATTTGAACATGTTTACATTATCAGCTTGTCAAGGCTAGCATATCAAAACATGTTCTAATGGAACACAATGATTTATGAGATAAGATGATTCCAGATTCACCTTATTTTAGAAGAATCTCGTAATGTTACTTTCTATTGTAATTTATTTCTGAGCTCATTCTCAATGTCATCCATCCATCTTAATCTGGGGCTTCCTCATTGTCTCCTTCCTTCTAGTTTTGTTTATAAATTCATTAGAACTTTTCTATTATGTGATATCTTCATTATATGCCCCAGCCATTCCAATCTGTGAGCTTCAATAACCATTAGAATATTTGGTGAATTACATTTGACGAGTCTAGTGAGAGAGGGAGCTATGCCACTTTGAGAAAAAATGGAAATAAATTGGGTTTTATAAAGCATTATATTACGAAATTATTTTTACAATAAAGGGGTAACTTTTTTCTCCTTTAACTTAGTTATGTAAACTATGAAAAAGGAAAAATATAAATTTTAATATAAATAGCACTGATTATTTCCATTTCTTCTCTAAGTGGTATAGCTCCCTCTCTCACTAGATCCCTCGTTTATTCTTTAACTCATTATTTATTCTAACCTACATCTTCCATTCTTGCATACAAGTCCATATATTTTATGTAAAACCTTTCTTTTCCTTGTCCATAACAAATTTTCCATTTTAGCTGTCAGGGTCCAAGATTCAGAATCATTTAAAGCTATTTGTCTTCTTCTTTTTTTTTTCTAATGATATTTCCATATTATAATATGGAAATATAATCAGAAAAATAAAAAACAATGGCTTTTAAGGGTGCTCAACCAGTTTCGACAAAGATAATATTAGAAAATAAACCAATAGAACAAGTGACAAAATATAACTTCCTAGGTTTGCAAAATATCATACACAATGGAATCAGATACGTATAAATAACAAACTAAATAATTTTAATTATATAACAGGAAAACTAAAAGAACTTTGAAAAATAAAGCCAGAAAAAAACTTCATAATCAAATTATACAAGAAGATGGCAGTTCCTATTATTACTTATGGATCCGAAATATGGACAGTGACAACAGAACAATCTGCCAGAATCCGAGCTGCTAAAATTAAATTCCTCAGACCAATAGGAGGATATCAAAGAACAGACAAAAAACACAACACAGAAATAAGACAGCAACTAAAAGTAGAGGAATTAAACACAACAATAGAGGAATACAGAACAAACTGGAAAGAACACTTAGCAGGAATGACTGAGAACAGATTACCAAAAGCTGCATACTATTCACCACGAGGAAGAAGAAGCTTGGGAAGACAAAAAAAAAAAGATGGAAACAGCAGAAATTTGGAACCAGAACAGGCTAGTTAAAAAACCTAAACCATGATGAAGAAGAATACTGTTTTATTTAGACATACTTTGCTGATAGTGATATTGGTCTCCTCCCTCCTAATATTAATACCAGTGCTTGTCCTGGTATCCTTCTGGTATTCACTCTTTTAACATGACTGTACTATCACCACTAACCTGTTCCAATTTTTTTGCTAAATCCCTAGGCCTTACTTACTAAAAATTGTACAGCAGCACCCCTAACATTGCCATGTTTATGTACTGTTCTCCCAGAGAAAGAAACTTCCAAGAAGGAAAGCAGATCTAGATTATATTTTAATTTCAAAAACGTAGTTTGATAGTGTGCTGTAAGCATAATTAAATCTAATATAACATTTAATATTAATCACTAATTATTATTAGATTAATACAATTATGTCTAATAGGCTTATTTTATACAGTGAGATCAGTATAGTATTGGACAGCAGATGCAGGGTTTGTGCTGTGCGAAGACAAAGGCTTACACGTGCAGACATGGGACTTGAAATGTGCACTGACTAAGCGGTATGACTTGAAATGTGCGCTGACTCAGCAGTATACGAGTACATCCCACGCATTCACGATCACAGATAGTGTGTTTCGAGTAGATAAGGTGCTCGCTCGCTTTTCATTGTGAACTGAATGACGTGTGCATAGTGTAAACTGTATAATGGCTAATAATTTTTCTACTGAACAATGTGTATTTATTTATGATCAATATTTAACTCAGTTTGCCAGCCAAGTATGAAGACTTTTTTAAATAAGATTCCCAGGTGTAAAAATTCCATCACGTTCAACAGTCCATAATCTGTACAACAAATTTTATAAAGAGGTGTCAAAAATGTATGGACAACGAAGGTGGACAGTTTCAGCATCTGCTTCAATAAAGTTGGTAAATACGACAATTTATAAAAGAGTTACGAAAATGTGTGGGGTTGTATCACTGCGATCGTATGCTGTCAGTTCCCCACTGCAAGTGCATCAGCAGTGTTCAGTGAAATCCCCGTGTCTGCTGTCCAATGCTATACTGATCACACTGTAGATCATGATAGCAGAAATCTATCCAAACTGATCTAATTTGTTATTGGTATCACAATGGTACAATATTTGCCACACTAGCCAATGGTATTTAAGGAATCCATCTGCATATTAACTCAATATCCCCTTGCTGCACTAGACCATTGTCCCCCAAATAGAGATTTTCTTTCTCTGGAACATCAGTAGATCATATGTTTATGTATAAAAGAGGTTAAAAAAACTGCCTAATTTGTCTTATTTGTATTATTACTTAATGTACTTTTATGTAATACTTCATTCAGTTCGGTATTAATATATTATATAATATATGGGTTCAAATCCCCAGTCTGAGCGTATAATTTTTCTCTTCAAATATAATTTTTCCTTCAGTGAGAAGTATTAAATCAATAATAAAAATTAAATTAATATTAAGAAGCTAAAGCTGTTACTATGATTGAAATAAGTATATTAAAGTATACTACTAAATTATTGTAATCAAATGGTAAAGAGAAAAATTTATTCCTGAACCGGGAATCGAACCCCAAACCTTCAGCTTTCTGTGCTGATGCTCTTAACCATTGAAGCCTGAATTAGCTCAATGGTTAAGAGCATCAGCACAGAAAGCTGAAGGTTTGAGGTTTGATTCCCGGTTCAGGCATAAATTTTTCTCTTTACCATTTGATTACAATAATAAAAACATTGAAAGAAGCCCTACTTGCTTTATAAAGTAGTGTTTAAATTCCCAATAAATGTCTTCTTAAACAAAAAACTGCAGTTTGCATAATCGAGCAAAGTCACTTAGCATTCAGCGATCAAAAATTAACAATGTATAAGAGAAAAATTTGCATTTAGATTAGTGTTTAGGTAGCACAGAGGAAGAGCATTGACCTAGAAAGCCAAAGGTTCTGGGTTCAAATCCCCATTCTGAGCATATAATTTTTCTCTTCGAATGTAATTTGTCCTTCAGTGAGAAGTATTAAATTCATAATAAAAACATATTGTCGCTTAAGAAACAATACCGCATAACTGACACTTTTGGTGAAATTGACATTTTTATACCGTTAGCATCACGGAAGAAGTGTGCTGAGTTCTAACATAGATTGGGATGCAATTTTGTACCATAACCTTGCTAAACTCATAGATACAATGGTTTCAATGCATAGGTACTAAGGGGAAAAGTAAAGTTTTTTGTTTCTCGTGTAGAATGTTCATTTTGTTAGTTATGCGGTATTGTTTCTTAAGCGACGATATTATGTTATGTTTTTATTATTCATTTCATACATCTCAATGACAGATAAATTATATTTGAAGAGAAAAATTATATGCTCAGACTGGGGCTTGAACCCAGGACTTTTTGCACTCTAGGTAAATGCTCTACCAAGTGAGCTACCTGAGCAAGTATATTATATAATGTTTATATCATTTTCCTTTGCATTAATTCTGTGTGTGTCAGAGTATGTTTTATATTTTGAAACTTTTTCCTAAATTTGTTTTGTTTTGTATTCTTTCCTAATGTCTTTAATTGCCTTCTCTAGTTTGATATTATGTTTTATATTGTTTTGCTAATTTCTTTTCCCCTTGTATTATTTTTTAATTTTCCATGTGCCAGAACTTATTTTATGTCTTGAAACTGGCTCCTAAATTTATATATTTTGTTTTCCATCTCCCTTTAACGAAAACTTCATAATGTATATCAATGATAGGCAACTCCATAACTCCATCAGTCATTGAAAACCACATAACTCCAGTAGCCAACACAGAAATATGTGATGCATAACCTGTTGAGAACATGGACTTCAATTGTATTAATAACTTGACTTGTATTCTGTAGTAAAATATGTGGGAACTGTTGCTTATCAATTTTAATAATTACACTGGATAACACTGAAATTTGCACCTGACAAAAATTATATGTTTCTAATGTATTTTTATGCCCTGATTTCTAAACTTATTTTCATTTGAGTGAAAAAAAAAGTAAAAATTTTAGTCAATAAACAAAATGTGATAGTTAATAATTTTTTGCATGAAGGAAAGAATTTATTTAAAAATGGAGAAAAAATTAGGGATTTGAAATTTGTTGACCAGTGTTATTTAAAACGGTTATTTGTTTTTCCTGTATAATTTACCAAATGGAGTTACAAGGTTTTCATTGCCCACCATCGATATATTCTATATGTATTATTCCTGTAACTAAACTGCACTCAATCACTAACACTTGCTCATTTGGGTGTCAATACTGTGTAAAATATTTATTTTTTCAATAAAATTTATCCTTTATTCTTTAATTATGTTGTTAAAATTTTGTACAATTACAGGGAGAAGAAAAGTTTTATGGAGAAGTTGGTCTTTGTGTTGTCGTATTCAGTATGGTAGGAAGTCTTGTACTAGGTTTCCTGATGGACAGAGTACACAAGTTTCAGTAAGTGTATTATATAGCAGAATTATTTTTGGCACATTTATATAAAAATTAGTATTTCATGTAACTTATTATTTGGAAGTTTAACTTTCCTGTACACACAGTAAAGTGAAGGAGAGACTTGGAGAATAAGGTGACAGTACATAATGGCACTTTTTATTAAATTACATTACATTGTTGCCAAATTCATTTCTGATTAAATTCTCTCAATTTGACATACACCAATATTTATCAACGGACTCTCCCTTTTATATGGAAGTAAGATTTGTATATTAAGAAAAGAGACATGAGCAGAATCAAAACAATGGAAATGAAATTTCTCAGGAGGACAGCAGGATACTCTTTTAGATCAGAAAAAAAAATGAAGAAATTTTAGAACAATTAGAAGTAGAATCAGTAGAAGAAAAACTCAATTAAAAAAGAATGGATAATTCAAGAATCCCAAAAATGATGATGCAATATAAGCCTAAAAGACTGCTGGATGAGGCCAAAACAGGTCTACAAAGGTCTAATTCACGATGGAGGATGATGATGATGATGTACACTAACTTGACCCATCCTAACCTAACAAAATAAATACATATCAAGACAAATTAAAATGTTTAATACATCTCTTCTTCTTTTTTTTTTTCATAATAATATTTTTCATAATTAATATTCTAAGTATATCGCAATTTCAGGGTCTTGGCAACCCCATCTTCAGTACACTTATGCTGACTGATGTTATGTAGATTGGAAGAACCACTTCTCCTTCCTTCTGTTGGTGGACCGATGAACCTCCAGATCAGGTTAGAATCCACAGGAATTTCAAAGTTCATAAGTTTTTCTTTCTTGTTTTTTTTATGTGGATTTTTTCTCAAACTCGGAGTTCCTTTTGTTTATCAATTTGTTTAATTAGACTAGCTTTTGATACAATTATGTTTTTCAGACCAAGCATGAGCAGTTACTGCTGACTTTTCCACTTTTCCATTTTTGACACTTCTAAGATGTTCTTTCACCCTTGTTTTCAAATTTCTTTTGGTTTTTCCTATGTCAATTTTGTCACAATCCCTTCATTTGGTCCGATAAAACTAACGGTTTGGAAAAAATCCACATTCAGAAAAACAAGAAAGAAAAACTTACAAACTTTGAAATTCCTGTGGATTCTGACCTCATCCGGAGGTTCATCATTACACCAACAGAGGGAAGGAGAAATGGTTCTTCCTATTGACATAACATCAGTTGGCATAAGTGTACTGAGGATGGGGTTGCCAAGACCCTGAAATTGCAATATACTTTGAAGAACAGGCAACTCTTGCCTAAATCAGGAAGTGAAGAAGATTAATTATGAGGAGAGGTATGAAACATTTTAATTTATCTTAAATTAAACCTCATAGTGATTTATTCCTATAAAAGTTCAAATAAATACATATTATCCAATAATCTATAAAATAATCTGCCTCCTCAGGTGTCCCCATCTAGGTGATATGTGGATGGCGACCACAAGGTGCCCAAGCTGAGTAAAGCATTGCTTCCACTTACTTGTGTTTTGCTCCTTACTTTTATCTTTAACTGATCTGGTATTTCTTCCTTTTCTAATATCAGATCCCTCTTTTTACTTTCCTATCCAGTCTCCCTTGCCTGACCTCTTGTTTTCTTTGACCCTGATGGTATTAGAGCATTCGAGGCCGAAGGGTTCATTTCCGTCTTTTTGATATCTCTTTCTTTTAACCTCGTGGACACTCACCTTGAATGCCCACATAAGCTGCATGTTCAAATGCAGCCCCATTGCAACTTACAGCATAAGTATACAATGGACTTGTGTCATCAGCTACGGCTGGATACACATAATGAATAAAATAATCTGATGTACACAAACTTCCCCATTTTCTCACCTAACTGCCAATTTTCACAGCTAATAAAATATATTGAATACATAAATTGCAGTCTGACATCAGAATTCTAACAAATCAATTACATAATCATGAATTTAATCAAAATTACAGTGAGAAGTAACACTATAAAATAATTTTCAATTTAAAAACGAGTTGGATATAATATTTTTATATCTCACTTCATAAAGTTCTGTGCTTTCATGATACCAGTTTCAAAGGCCTTTTGCCTTCATCTTCAATCAAACTCTAAGGGTAGAATCTTTTAACGCATTAGACCGTAAAAGGCGTTCTCTGCTGAAAAAGTTTTATCCTAATACAATTTTGCTTACTCAGAAATCTATTCATGCGATAATAATTCGTAAGCTACCTAAAGAGATAACTTAAGATAGAAACTTATTGTGAGAATCCTGAAGGGAACCGATGGTAACCGATGTAGTTTGAAACCTTGCTGCTTTATCCAAGATGTTGGACCTTGAAGACTTCGATCATGTTTTCAGTATATGCGGAGAAGAGGAATTTGATAGTCTATCAAAGAATTCAACTGGAAGAACAGGAGAATCGGCGTAATATTGTGCGATGCAGACGTCGTTGTATACGGTATTATTTGCGGGACGCAAGCGTAAATGCATTCCTCTATAGCAGACGAAAATAACGGAAGTGGTTTTATCGCTGAGAATTCTGGGTAATTTCTTGCCAATATTACGAAAACGACAACTTTCATGCATGACCAGTTTGTGGGTAGCTAATTCGATCTTTGCACTTGCTCATGGTGAGTCAGCTCACCAGTGATTGGAAGTAATTTGAGTAGAGACTAATGTATTTGCATGCGACCCTAAATGTTGAAATTTTGACAGAAGATGAAGGCAAATGGTCTTTAAACCGGTGTTGTGAAAACATGGAACTTTGAGATGAGATGTAAAAACATTTTATCCAACTTGTTTATGCATAGTCATGGTTACTTAAAATAAAAAAATGCACATATCTAACATTTGCCACCTAATTCTGGAGCATACTGGGTATGGTTTAACCGTACTGTAAAGTTATTGTACCAACAAAATCAGATAAGTCATACCAACGCAATTGTTTACTTAAAAAAAATTGATTTCTTTAAAGGTCCACTTATTTAAGTCTCTTTGCTATTTTATATAAAACTTTTATTTTGTAATCATTCTTCATTAATAGAAAGTATCTGTTTTTGTAACTAAAGGGAAATATCCTGGGGAACGTTCACCTTCACCGTCATTGGAATGTTGATATTCACTTTGGCTCTCTTCTATCGAATCAAGATTGCTGTTTATATTGGATCCTCCATCTTGGGGTAAGTTATACTACAGCCAATACAACTAAAGAGAAAAATGTATTATATTTAAAGAGAAAAATATATGCTCAAACTGGGGTTTGAACCCAGGACCTTTGCATTTAGATTGGAGTTTCTCAGATAGCTCAGTTGGTAGAGCATATGCATAGAAAGCAAAAGGTCCTGGGTTCAAACCCCAGTCTGAGCATATAATTTTTCTCTTCAAATATAATTTGTCCTTCAATGAGAAGTACAAAATGAATAATAAAAACACTGAACAAAGTCCTGCTGGCTTTATAAGTAGTGTTTGAATTCCCAATAAATGTCTTATTAAAAAAAAAAGAAGCTGCCATTTGTGTGATAGCATTCGGCAATCGGGAATTAACAATGTATAAGAAAAAAAATTGCATTTAGATTGGAGTGCTCAGATAGCTCAGCAGTAGAGCATTGGCCTAGAAAGTCAAAGGTCCTGGGTTCAAACCCCGGTCTGAACATATAATTTTTTCTCTTCAAATATATTTTATAGTAGAAGTTAGTTCTCCTTTAATGATGAAGAGACAATGTAGTGTAGTTTTTATTTTAAAAAGACATGAAGTTATATATATATATATCATTTTTGGACACAGTGTATATAGTCCATTAACCACCAATCTCAGACCATATATCGCACCTTGGGAAGAAGACTGCCACAAGTGTAAAAAGTTTAATTCAGAGTTATTTGCAATTAAAGTTTTAAAAAAGTTCTAGTAAATTCAATTTTTGACATGGACACAATTTTATCCTATCTCCATTTTCTTGCACATGACTTGTGGCCATAAATAAATTAATTTGCAACCATTTTTTCTAACAGAGTAGTCTTAACTCAATTTGACATTTTATTACTTATTTTAGGAATTCTCACTATGAGGTATATTCTACCTTAATTGACATTTTATACTTGTGGCCCCATTCTTCCCAACATGCGATATTTGACTTGCTGAGAAATTTGCTTAGTTTATGCAGTTCCTGCATGACAGATTTTCTTCTCATTGTCATAACCATCAAACAGTTCTCATGTGAAAGTTTTCTTTTCCATACTTAATGAGTAGGGCTTAGAAGTTGAGGACCTATGTAATTCCTATAAAAGACCTTTAAAAAGACCTACAGATATCCTAAAAAAGTCTTAAAAATTGAAAAAAAAAAAAAAATTAAAAGAATGTAAAAAGGGAATTCATATTGAATAATAATCTTACTTTGAACTGCATTTTTTACTGAATAGGCCTAAGATAAAAAGTTTATAAATAGTACTAAATTGTAGTGACATGCAACATAGGCTTACGTTGTAAAAAAAATTGAGGACTGTAAATACTTTTTCTTTCATACTTTTTTATTCAACATAGTTTGAAAAATGAATTCTGTATTTATTATAAAGAAGGTTTTTAGAGAAATTAGAATTAACTATTTTCCCACCTTCAGCAAACCCACAATGGATATCAGATGGTCAGTAGGCTGGTTAAAAATAATGGGATATTTTTGTATTAATTAAATAAATATAAAACATAGTTTTATTTGATTTTCATATTTATTATATAGTTCAGTGACAGCTGTTTCGGTACACTATATAACAAATTTGTTAACATGTCTGAAGAAGGTACAGTGTACCAAAACAGCTGTCACTGAATTATATAATAAATATGAAAATCAAATAAAACTGTTTTATTTTTATTTAATTAATGAATATGGATTTTCATCAAGTAAACACCAACTCAATTGGATATTTTTGTGTTTGCAATGTGGAAAGTCTTTGGAAAGTAAAAATAAATAGTGTTTTTATAAGAAGTTGGAGTTGAGACTAGACTCTACAGATTCTTGAATTATGCAATTAGTATAAATGTAGTAAAAAGAAGGTAATGTTGCAAAAAGCCATTAAGTCCAAAAAAAAGGCTAAAGAAAGGACCAATAAGCCATAAAAGTCAGAAAAAGGATAAAAAGGACAAGTACAATCCACCATATTCTGACCTACAATGACCCAAAATGTATATACAGAGCATTGCAAAAAAAAAAAAGAGGTAAGGTAGTATATTGAGATATGTTGATCATTTTTTAATAAGGTACCGATGTCTGGAAATGACGTGTTTTCACACTGAATAGTTAATTATGCAGTGTTGGTTCAAAGGATTTGATGACTCATTACTTAACAACTCACAGGTATGGACCCTGTGATACGTGGCTTCACAAGGAATGTGGTTGTAACGTAACAGAGTTCCAGCTCACTTTGATGCCAATGTGAGGAGACATTTGAATACCATGTATCCAGATTGATGGATTGGCAGAGGAGGACCAATCCTATGGTCTCTGAGATCACCTGATCTTAAACCCTCTCGACTACTCTTTGCTGGGCGACATAAACGAGTATATCAGACTCCAGTAGAGTCATGTATGGATCTAATAGCCCGAATCTGCACTGCTGCAGAAATAATTCAAGTGAGACACGGTGTATACGATAAAGATTACCTATATTAATTAATTTTTGTAGCGAGATTTTAAAAATATTTAGCAGTGACTGTATTTGATATTCGCTAGCGAGCAGCTAGCGAGGGAGTTAGCAATGACGTGTGGTCATACTTCCTATTGGCTGAGACCTACAACTGGTTAGTACAGGACTCGCATCTAAGCTCTCATTACAAATTTCATTCCTCAGGAATCATTGCTATTTGAATGTGTTTGCCAATCACTACACCACTGATCTACGCTCTGCATTGAGATGGGAGATGGATATTTTGAAAATTTGATGTGACTGTCACAGTATTGTCAAGTACTGAGTCTTGAAATCCAACTAAAGGAACTCTTGAGAAGTTAGTTACTCATAGTGTGAAAATGCATCATTTCTGGACATAGGTACCTTATTAAAAAATGATCAACATATATCAGTATACCACCTCACCTCCTCTGTCGGTGTTTTTTTGCAACACCCTGTATATTAAGTAGGTCTCGTCTTCAGACATAAAATGAAAAAAGGATTTTTCCTCAACTTCAGAGCCCTATTAATGAGATTTGAATCAATGTAGCAATGTAGTAAAACCAATGTTATGTTACAGACTTTTCTTGGGAGGATACATAACAACTGCAATGCAGCTTGGAATAGAACTGACATACCCAGAGCCTGAAGGTGTGATGGCAGGATTCTTGACAGCACCAGGTCAGTTCATTGGTCTGATATTCACTATGATTTGCGACAAAATAATTACTAATTGGGGACCTCTGCAAGCCAATATTTGCATGTGTGTAATGCTGGGGGTGGGTTCTCTCCTACATGCATTTATCAAATCCGATCTTAGAAGACAAGCTGCAATTAATGGTGATGGATACAGAACCCTCACAAACCATGAAGAGAATGAAACAATTAGTGAAAATGGACACAATGGTGTTAACCAAAATGGACGACAATTAAGTTCAAATAAAGATACTTTAGGAGTTCATGTTCCAAATGAAGAAATTACAAATTTGAATATTTCAAATGGTTCAGATTCAAGAAGGTATAATCAAAATGAACTTCCTGCACTGATTTCTCCAAATGGACAAATTATACCGTATGTTCCAATTGCAGGAGGCTTAGAAAGATATTGTCCAACTGAAGTAATCTTGCAGTCAAATCAACTAAATGAGATAGTTAATACAGAATGTATTTCAAATGTAGTAAATTCTTTACCAAATAGGGAAGTTCCTGTAGCATGTATTTCAAATGGAATAAATTCTGTACTAAATAGGAAAGTTGCTGATGCATGTGTTTCAAATGGATCAAATTTAATACAAGGAGATACTGGAGCACATGGTTGAAACAGAATGAATTTGAGATTTAGAGAAATGGACAACATTATTAATATTAATGACTTATCGATGTCGTGGCTGACAATGAGAGGGAAGCCTCTTGAAAACTGCAGTTTTCATGTTTGAAAAACATCAAGTATGAGATAAGATAAATAAGAATCAACTTTTCTTTTTTAAAATACAATAAGAAGTAACATTACGAGGTTTTACTTAATAATTTTTGTCTGTTTAATTCTTACCTCATATTGTTGTTTCTGTTAGACATATGTTTCAAGGCTTCTTAGCCTCATCTTCAATAGTTACAGACTGGTTTTCCCCAAGTTATCAGCCCTGGATATCGACTTCTGTTCCCTCTTTCTGTGGTCCAAAGAACTTGCTAAGTAAGTTCTCTCTCCGGGAATTTCAAAATTCACCTTGTTCTTCTGTATGTAGATTCTTTCCCATATGGTGTGTTTATTTGTGTTTTCTAACTGTTCTAATAATTTTGTGTTTAAATCTATTTTGTGTTTTTCTGACCAAACGTTAGCAGCTACTGCAGATTTTTCTACTTCCCTTTTTTTTTTTACATTTCTTGTGTGTTCTTTGGTTCTAATGGTTAAATTTCTCTTTGTTTTCTCTATGTATATCTTATCAAATTCTGCACATTTTATTTGATATATTCCTGATTTTTTGCTATCAATCTTTTAATTTCTATTGGTTTTTATTAGTTTGTTTAGGCTATAATCATTCTTTCATGCTAATCTGATATTCAATTGTATGTAAAAAAATGTAAATGTCAGAAATATAAAAAAGGGGAAGTAGAAAAATATGCAGTAGCTGCTCATGTTTGGTCAGAAAAACACAAAATAGATTTAAACACAAAATTATTAAAACAGTTAGAAAACACAAACGAATTCACCATTAGGGAAAAAATCTACATACAGAAGAACAAGGAGAGAATTATGAATTTTGAAATTCCTGGAGAGAGGAACCTAATTAGCAAGTTCTTTAGACCACAGAAAGAGGGAGCAGAAGTTGAGATCCAGGCCTGACAACTTGGGAAAACCCAGTCTGTAACTACTGAAGATGAGGCTAACAAGCCTTGAAACGTATGTCTAACAGAAACAATGATACGAAGTAAGAATTAATCAGACAATATAACGAATTGACTCATTCATAATTGAAGAAACTCATAATGTTATTTCCCATAATAAATTTATGAATCATTAATATTGTCAAAAATGAGGACATCAGGTTTTTAATACTTAAGATAAAAACATAAACTATTTTGAGAATGCAATGAATCCATCCTATTGTATTATTTCTTTGTAGACTTGAAAGCAATATAGTTGCCGGCAAAAATTGAGACAGATGAGTGGTGGGATTCACACCGGAATTCTTTGACAGTCTAGGAAGAAATAGTTGGAAGTTTTTTTTGTAGACCGTAACAGTCCTTTCAGGATTGCAAGATAAAAAGATGATGATTATACAATGAAATGGAGAAACTTCACAATAAGTTATTAACTTGCTCAATGAATTACTTCGAACTTAGAAAAATGCATTGGGTAAGTAAATAACTTATTCTGAAGTTTCTCCATTTCATTGTATAATCATCTTTTCATCTTGCAATCCTGAATGGACTGTTACGGTCTACAAAAAAACTTCCAACTATCTCTTCCTAGACCTTGCATGCACATTACAGTAGGGAAGAGCTTGTTAGGATGATGTACATCAGGTTGATATGCGAGCCTGACAAGATATCTGAAATGAGCGAGCTAAAGGGGCTCCAGTGAAGCCACATCAGGCCTAGCATGTTGGTGATGGGTGATAAAATGCTTTCAAAAAAACAAATAGGCCTCTGACATTAATGCAGTAAACAAAGACAGACCAGCAAAGAAATGGATTAACCAAGTGAAGAAAAGTTTACAAGAATATGACTGGGAAGAACTAAAAAGAAGATAGAGATGGTTAGAGGCATATTTGGAATCAAACTTTCGAAAGGAGGACATAAGAGGATGATTTGAGGGAAGTAGATTATACAAGGGATGATTTGAAAATATTAGCTCAGGATAGGGACGTATGGAGAACTTAGGTTCGCGTTGCCATGAATCTTAGGTTCGATATTGCCAATGAGTTAGTAATAAATGAGATCAATCTGGTTACATCTTACCTCATAAATCATTGTTCTATTTGAACATAATTAGATATATTGGGCATATCATTATTAGCTTGTCCAAACTGTTGAATTTTATATTGTAAGGTGTAACCAGATTCACCTTATTAACACATTCAGTACTGGACACTGAGCAGGGCATTTAAACCCACAGGCCAGCCATTTAAATACCCCAGCTACCCTTTTCGTGGCACTTCAGAAAATGGACCATTATTCACAAACTATTAGTCCTAGAAAATTCAAATTTTGTACATACCTAAAGGAGATATCCTAGTAGGATTTGATGGTGAAATAACTTGGGTGATTGACATCACATGGTATCGGCATATCAATTTCAGGAAGTGGAAGTCCATCTTCACTTTCACTTTGTGAATCTTCTAATTCAGGAATCAGTTCATCACCTGAATCATCATTATACAAAATATTCACTAATTCTTCTTCAGTGAGATATTTTTCTTTTGCCATGGTTTCACTCATGCACAAACAACAGCGCGATAACGAGAAACATATACGACTACATTGGAGCCTGCAGTCAAGTTTGGGTGAACAAATTCCATGTGTTGTTTGTTTTAAAAATAAAAGGGGATTCACCAAGGTCAAACGTGTCAAATGGGAATAGAAAATGTACATTTACATGCCATCTATGATCTCCAAGACATACTAAGCCAACACAATATTTAGGCGCCGAATATAAATGTGGTTTGTTTGCACCCGCTCTAAAACGAGTTAACTGACCAACGGCTGCATACACGATTGTCTCTTTAAATGCTTTAACTGGTTTATGGCACTGAATGTGTTAAGAAGCAGCTCATAATGTTACTTTCTATTGTAATTTATTCATTTGAGTGTTTTCATTTCAAAATATAATCCTGAAGTCTTCATTTTTGACAACATGATCTTCTCAATTTCTCTAGATCACAGATTATAAATTTATGAAATTTTAATGAATGCAATCTGCTGTATAAAATTGGACAATTTTCAGGGTACAGATTGTGCAAACCGCACATGACGAGCATTTAGTTTTGTGACGTATTCTATAGTGCTCAATGTTGATTGTGATAAGGAATCTACATGTTCTTAATTGTATCATTAGTTAATTTATATTAAGTTACATTTTAATTTTTTTTTACTTTATTTGTGAAACTTTATAAATGTTCACTCTGAATCTCAGAGCTTGACAAAGCCTGTTGTCTTCCAAATACAGTGCTATTGTCAATTATGTGATATTTTAGTAATGTATATTTAATTCAGTATTAGATTTTAATAATTTCCTGTTATTGTAATTGCAGAGAGAAAATTAAATACCAGATCTAACACATGTAAATAAGTGTGTATAGACATTTTTAACTCTTCAAATGCCATCCCTGGCAATAGTTGAAAGTACCTCCATATGCCACACCTGGCATTTGCTGTTCTCAAATTTGTATAAATTAAAAAATTGCTGAAAAAAAAAACTTCACTACCAGATAGCTGAGGGAAAGAGGAATAAGTAATAGTCAAGAGATTATTATAGAATATAAGAATATAATGGCTTGCACCATAGACTAGTAATTAAAGGTATGATGCCTTGTGCAGAGCTACAGGACTAGCGCTGGTTCATGTCCCCATGAGGGAAGAAATTTTCAAATGGAATTTAAGCCAGTAAGGGACCAATGCCTCCCCTGAATTTTTAGGAATTTGGGTAGCTACATAAGTAGTGGCTCCAGGTTGAGTAAACCAGTTATAATGACTGGAGGACCTGGTATTGCTGACCACGTCACCCTTATACTGGTTGTATGATCTGTGATTAACACATGTGGATGTGAACCCACAGCCGACAGGAAGGGCAAGGGCCTTCTATGCCTGTCATGCCATGAAAGTTTTTATTTTGTTATATGAAATAATATGTGAATCTATTGCTGAAACAAAGCAGGATTAAAGCTCTTAGGAATATTTACTTTCTTGAAATCTTGAAATGTCAGGAAACTTTAAGACCCAAACGGTCCCCAAACATCATCATCATCATCATCATCATTAACATAGTCATTAAGTTTAGGATTAAGGCCTCTCCTGGTGCATCATTACCATCATCACCTATCATATATCATATATCATTGGGGCATCATAACACCACCTTCCAGGCGCCCCAACCTCAGAAGTGGGTTACAATAACACTATGCCAGGAGAGAATACCAGAATGTTGAAATGACAAGTGGTGGCATATTTATTTCCTTGAAGAAAGGTCCCTGTCCGGAGATCTGAATGGGGGACTATTTTACCTCCGGATTTGTATTTCTTTTTGCAAGGCTTCGTGTTTGTATTGGAGTATAATAAACTAGTTGTAACCATTTAGTAGTAGGCACCACATGTGGTGGTTACATCACCCATAGAGAGAAAGTAGGTATAGGAAGGTATAGGTAGGAAATAGCCAACAAATTCAACAAACACTATGCTAACACCTATACTTTGTCCTCAGAGACCAAAAAGGAACAAAAAACAATAAAAGAGAACCTAAAAAATTACATAAAATCAACAAGCAGTACAAAAGATAATATTTTTAATAAGAATTTCAACATTAAAGAGTTAAACATAGCCATTCCATCCATAGTAATTCTGCCTGAAGGCAGGTCTTTTACTGCAATCAGCATTTTCATGCTATGCTTGCAGCTTTACTAGGGAATTATAGGTGTGGTAGCTTCCCGTTGCTTTCCTCACCGGTGAAGGATGATGATGATAACACGAATATGAATGATGATGATTGCGATGGCCATATGATTTCGGGGACATTTTGGGCCTTAAAGATTTCCTGACATTTGTCTTACAGGTGAGGAAAAACCCCAATAAAAACCTCACCCAGAAAAACTGTCCCGAGTGGGATCGAACCCAGGCCCGCTGCGTGACAAGGCAGCATGCTACCTCAAGAACACAGCGACCATAGCCATTTATAGTTTTAAAATCAAATAAATCTCCAGGAGCAGATAATATACATGCAGAATTTCTCAAACACCTTGGCAATAAAGCCAAAACTCAATTACTCTCCCTTTATAATCTTTCTTGGAACACAAAAGTTTCTGATGATTGGAAAAAAGCTATTATAATACCTATTTTGAAAACAAAAAAATCAAATACTTTTTCAAATTATCGCCCAATAGCACTAACTAGTGTAATTGTTAAAACTGTGGAAAAAATTATTTCAAATTGATTAAATTGGTATTTAGAAACCAATAATTTACTTTCACCCAATCAAGCTGGATTTAGAGAATTACAATCAACAAATTGTACACCTAAGTCAAGATATTAAAGACAGTTTCGACAGAAAAGAAGACACTCTGGCAATGTTTATTGATTTCCAAGGAGCATATGACTCTATTTGGAGATATAAATTATTAGAAAAAATGCAGACTTTAGGCATTCAAGGGAATATGCTACTCTGGATCAGCAATTTTCTCATCACGGTTCATCGCTACAAAGTATAATAATCACCTCTCTAAATACCAACAAACATCGAGGTTTACCACAAAGTTCTGTACTCAGTACCACTCTCTTCAATATCTACATTAATGATCTACCTAAGCATATAGAAAAGCTCCAAACAAAAACCCTACTTTTTGCTGATGATGTTGTAATATGGGTCTCCAAACCGAAAAACCAAAGTCAACAATTAATAACCATAGCTCAACAATCACTAATACAGTTAGAGAATTGGACATCCCAGAACTTAATGAAGATAAATATACAGAAGACAAATTATCAACTATTTACATTAAGAAAGAAACCACTACCCATCACTCTGAAATTGGAGGGTGAATTACTAACTCAAACACATGAAGCAAAATATTTAGGAATAACTCTGGACATAAAATTAACATGGAAGAAACATATAGAGAATATATGTACAAAGATAGAAACAAGGTTACCATTATTAAAAAGATTAGCAGGGAAAAAGTGGGGTTGCAACATACAAACCCTAAACACCTTCTACCAAATGTACATATAACCTGTACTTCATTATTGTGAAGAAATCCTAGTAACTACTAAAGTGGAAAAACTTAATAAATTGCAGAACCAAATCCTCTGCCTGATAACAGGAGCCGTTAAAACAACACCAATCACTGCCATGCAAATCTTAACAAATAACCCAAACATAGCATTTGAAATTGAGAAAACAGCAATCACACTGTATGAAAAATGTTTAAGGCTACCCCATAATAACTGGACCCAAAGAAAACTACAAGTATGTTTAAAATCTCAGTGAAGCTTCTTAAACATAGTACAAGAAATCAAACAGAAATTGCAACTTCCACACTCAAAAGAAAAATATGCAGATGAGAAACAACCCTCTAGAATTTTTGGAAATTGAATATAACCTTTAACAGAAGACATCAAGAAATCTGAAACTCCCCCATATATTTTAAAACAAATGTCAATGGAAATAATAAATCTAAGATACCCTGCCCCTGAATGGATACATATTTTTACAGATGGCTCCAGCCTACCAAATGACGGTGGCACTGGTGCTTGTGCAGTATGTCCACTTTTTTCCTTTTATCGTAAACTAAACACAAATTCAACAAACTTTGATGGCAAAATTCTAGCAATTTTCTTAAGTTTACAAAATCTTTTATATCACATCCAAAAATTTACAAAAGTTGTAATTCTATGTGACTCCAAAGCAGCCATTCTCGCTTTAACACGAGACACAACACCCAAAAGCATCAAAATTATCGAATGTCACAAAATGATAAAACAGTTATCCTGTCTACATAAAGAAGTTGTACTTCAATGGATTCCGGCCCATTGTGGAGTGACAGGCAATGAAATAGCTGATTTTCTGGCCAAGAATGGTAGCAAATTTGTTTTCAAACCCAACTTCTACTCCAGTTTCCTTTCACTCTATCAAAAAGAATTATCTCAAATAAATATATCAATAAACTTAGAGAAGAATACACCACCAAAACATCTGGAAAGGAATGGGAAAATCTACAAGCTTATGACATTACTACATTACAAAGAAAATCTGCAGTAGCAACATTCAGACTGCTAATGGGACATGACTGCTTGAATAAACACCTACACAGAATTGGCATAACAGATTCACCTAAATGCCCTTTTTGCAATTTAAATGAAGATATGGAAAGAAACCATCTCCTCCGTTGTCCAGCTTTTGTAGAAGAGACCAGCCTTTCTGCTAAATATTGGAGTGCAAGAGAGTGAATGATTTCATTATCAAGTGCTCGACATTAGATACCAACCAACCAACCAACCACAAGTGGTGGCATTAAATATAAAAAAATCATGAGAGGAAAAGAGATTTAGAGTATTTGAGTGTTATCTTCTTCAAGGTTCCGATCCCCGATGCACAATATGCTACAGGTCATTCTTCCAACATAGTTTTGGTCTTCCTACATTTCTTCAGCCTTGAGGTTTATAATAAAGCATCTGTTTTGATAATCAATTATTTGGCATTCTTTGTACATGTTCAAACGAATTACATTTATTTCTGTATATTCTCTTTTATATTATATATTTGTAATTCATCTCTGATATCTTGACTTCTCTTTTGATCTCTTAAAGATACACCTGCCATGGTCTGTCTGAATATTGCTTTGTGGAGTTCTTAAGAAAATTTTTGATGAAAGGAAACATTATAGGGAGTTGATAATTTTGAATATTTACAAAGTGAAATCTAATAAATACCTGGCAGGTGCTGTCGTCCTCAACTAGGTTCGAAATTTCAATTTTAAAATTTGTACCTTACAAAACAATTGTCCTCAACTATAATAACTTCTGTTATAAACATCGTCACACTAATAAAATTCAAGGCCTTTCAAAGACATGATTATTGAAAGTATAATTTAGAAATGTTTTGTTAAAAACTTTTAAGAACTGTAAGCCTTTTGGAAACCAACTTCCATCTTCAGCAGAAAGATATGATGGAGAAAATGGGTGGTCCAAGGTGAAACCAATATCTAACAGCATTAAGGGAGTCATATCTCACCTCATACACAAAATATGAGATGAGATATGATCATTTTATTAATTGGAAAACTTCATTGTTATTTCCCATAATTAATTTATTGAAGAACAAATATTGTTGGAACAGTCCACCGCTGTGGTCTCGAGGTAGCATGCTGCCTTGTCACGCAGCGGGCCCAGGTTCCATCCCTGGTCAGGACAGTTTTTCTGGGTGAGGTTTTTATCAGGGTTTTTCCTCACCTGTAAGACAAATGTCAGGAAAACTTGAAGGCCCAAACGGTCCCTGAAATCATATAGCCATCACAATCATCGTCATTCATATTCATCTTAGATTAAGCTTAGGATTAGGGACTCTCCTGATGCACCATTATCATTATCACCCATCATATCATCGGGGCAATGTAACCCTGCCTTCCAGGCGCCCCAACCTCAGAAGTGGGTTACAAGTATGCCATGACAGGAGAGAGACCAGGAATGTTTAAAAGACAACCTGGGGCATTTGCAAAAAAAAATATATATATATTGTTGGAACAAACTGAGATGAACTGATAGATGAATGGAGAAAACTTCATAACAGTGAGCTTTCATGATATTTATGGAATGCAATAACAACAGTTAAGTATTGTAGATTGTGATGGGCAGGACAAGTGGTACAAATGGAGAACAGAAGAGGGGAATGGAAACTTCTTACAGAAAAACCAAGGGAAAACACCCTGTAGGTAGGCTCAAGTATGAGATGAGAGAATAATATTAACCATGATTTGAGGGAGGTGAAATATACAGTGAACATTTGAAAAAAAATTAGCTCTGCACAGTTATGAACCAAGGGTTCGATAACGCCAGTGAGTTAGTCAAAAAAATTTGATGATATAATGAATATCCAATTTGCTGGGATGTGACTAGTGAATTCCGTGTTAAAATTTTTATATATAGATTAATCTACTCTCTAAGTAATGAAGCTAATGTAAATATTGTCTGTCCAATGGATCTGGATCCCTGTTCCGATTGAGGGTCTTTCCACTTTTCAGCGGTTGCCCTTTTACCAGCCGGCTGCTGGCCCTTCACATCCACATGTGTCAATCACAGTGGGTCCCTGTAAGATATGCAAACTAAAGCCTACTTCTTTTTCTGCCTCTGCAAATCATTTCCCTCTCTACACTCCTATCTCTCTCTCTTCTATCTCTCTCTTGCACTTGCACTCCAGTGTGGTCAACTCAACTCCAACCTTACATTATTCAATATTCAAGAGCCATGACACTGGGGGAAATTTGACATCTCTACTCGATAAGTTACTGTGGCTGCCATTTGATGTAGTGGGAGGGGAGTGCAGTGAAATGGGTAGATGTGTACTTTTCTAAGAATGAAGTCAGTGCTATAGGGGTGCAGATCCATTGGTCTGAGTGTACAAGAAAAAGTGATTAAAAATGTTTAATGTAAAATTGTAAAATGTATAGTCAAGAGAAAAATATCTGCCTGAATTGGTGTTCAATTCCTGATTCAAGCAGATATTGTGCTAGCTTAGTTGTGTATAATAATCTATTTGTATAAAATTTATACCTGTAAGGTATTGTCTTCCTCAATTTGTTTATCTATAGGCTACTCAGAATTAATTCCATCATCAGTAAAAGGTTTTTTTACCATCTATCACTTGTAATAATTCTTTATAGTGTGTTGTTTGTTAATGGGTGCACACTTGTTAAAAAAAATGAACAGCCTGATATTAAATGATAATATTGTATTCATTTTATATTGTGATAAAGGTATTTGATTTTCTCATGCTTATTTTGTAGGTTATAATCAGAAAAAAAAAGTCTTCATTCACTTATGTGCATGAATTAAGCAAAAATATATATATATATATATGGTTGTAGAGAAGTTCTAGAAAAGCAATTTGAGATAGGGAACCCAGAATCTCAGCCAGAAAAATGTTAATCATCAGTTCTTAAAGATTTTTACATTCAATATTCATAATCAAGCATTAAAATGAAATAGGAGAGTGGAATTGTATGGAATGCTTCGGATCTTAATTAGTGGAGTCATATATCTTAAATTTAGCAGAAGTAGTGTGTGTCATCCAACTCTTCCCAAATTACTCAACTTCCCTTCTCACCAAGTGTTTCTGAACATTCCTTGGGGATTCAATTTCATTTTTTGTATATTTTGATATTCCCTTCTCAAAACATGTCCAATTCATTTCCATTTTTTTTTTGTTTGGTTTCTTTGCAAGTATTATAATCCCAATTTTGAAAAAGGGAGATAAAAACAAACCAGGAAACTACAGAGGCATCAATCTATTATGCACAACAGTGAAACTCTTCACTAAAATTATAGCAGATCATTTATCGAATACATTACCACTACTGGATGAACAACAAGGATTTCGAAAAGGAATATCATGCACAGATACCATTTTTATATTAAGCATTTGATTGGGTAAGATTAAGGGTCGAATGTTTGAACGCATTAAACAGTAAAAGGTGTTCTCTGCTGATAAAGTATTATCCAAACACATTTTTCTTACTCAGAAATCTATTCACGCGGTAATAATTGTAAGCTACCTGACAAGGTACCTTAAGATCGTAGCTCAAGATATAAACTTATGTGAAAATCCCGAAGGGAACCGATGGTAACCGATGTAGTTTGAAACTTATCCAAGATGTCGGACCTTGAAGACTGCGATCATGTTTTCGGTATACGCGGAGAAGAGGAATTTGATAGAGTCTACCAAAGAATTCAACTGGAAGAACAGGAGAATCGGCGTAATATTGCGTGTCGCAGACGTGTTTGTATACGGTATTATTTGCGGGATGCAAGCATAAATGCATTCTTCTATAGCAGACGAAAATAATGGAAGTGGTTTTATCGCTGAGAATTCTGGGTAATTCGTTGCCAATATTACGAAAACGTCAACATTCATGCATGACCGGTAAGGCGGCCGTTAATTCGATCTCAGCTCACCAGTGATTGGAAGTAATTTGAGTAGAGACTAATGTATTTGCATACGACCCTAAATGACATACTGAACATATTATAAAACAAGAATATATCTAAAAACCTCATTGCAATCATCAAAGAAATTTATTCAGGAAACAGTACAACTATCAAATATGGAAATCGTAAATCTAAAGAAATATTAGCCCAGCAAGGAATACAACAAGGAGACTCATTAAGTCCCATATTGTTCATGCTATTAATGGATGAAATCGTCAAAGAACTAAAAGTTCAAGTTAGAAAAGAGATTAAAATAGGTAACAAAGAGCTGAAGATAATAAACTATGCTGATCACACAGTTCTGATTGCACAAAGTGAAGATGATTTACAAATGCTATTGCACAAATTTAGAATCATTGCACTAAAATATAACGAAAATCTCAAACAAAATCAAATCAATGGCAATATCCAAGAACTCACACCGTGTTAAATTATAAGTAGAAAGGAAAAGTATTGAACAGGTCATGAAATTAAAATATTTAGGTATAGAAATTAATAGCAGCAACAGAATAACAGATGAAATTCTCCATCAAGCAAATAATGCAAACAAAATATTGGGATGTTTAAACAATACTGTTTGGAAAAATAAAAATTTAAGAATAGATACAAAAGTAAGAATTTACATGTGTCATAAGACCAGTTCTAACATATTGTTGTGAATGCCAAACACAAACTCAAAAAACAAAATAAATTAATGAAACAACCAAAATGAAAGTTTTAAGGAAGATCGCAGGAAAATCGCTGAGAGAAAATTTGCAGCTCTGTTATTAGAGAAGAATGTAAAAGTGAACCTATAAACCTCTGGATAAATGATAGAAGACTAAACTGGAATGATCACATAGATAGAATGGAGAACATAAGTAGAGCAGAAGAAATAAAAATTAAATTAAGAAATTGGTAAAAAATTCAAGAAAAAATGCATATAAAAAATGTTCAGTTAATTTAACATTAAATTAGCACCAAAAAATGATTTACAGTTTGAATAAATTAATCAAAACCAACAAAAATGAAAACATTTAGGACTGCAATAAATCAAGGATCTATAAAATTGATTGTAAAGATTGTGAAAAAAAATGTACATAGGAAAAACAAAAAGGAACTTAAATACAAGATTGAAAGAATACCTTAGAAATATTAAACATGGAGAAATAGAAAAATCTACACATGCATGGTCAGAAAAACACAGAATTGAAACTAAGGCCAAATTACTGAAATAGTTCGAAAAATCTAAGGAACTCACAATTTGGGAGAAAATTTACATCTGCAAGAATAAAAAGAAAACCATGAATTTTGAAATTTCTGGTGAAAGAGAAAAAAAAAATTGATTTGGAAGTTCATTGGTCAGCCAGCAGAGGGAACAGAAGTCAACTTACAGGATGGATGGTCACTAAGCAACAGTTGGAGTGCATAAAAAATGTCACAGAAAAGCAACGAAACTGGTCTGCATAAAATCAAGAAATATTAGGCTAGTCAAAATATCCAATTCAATAATTAATGAAGTAAAGAATTGAGACAACTATACAGAGAATCTCAAATCTCGTATTAGGCTGAAAAGATTCCATTGGGCTGGTCATGTGGTGAGAATGGGTGAAAAATGAGGACAAGAAGAGTCTTACAGGCTCACTTTCGAGGAAGATGGACAGTGGGATGACTGGGAGAACACATTAAATGCAGTCACCAATACACTTCTGAGAGTAAGGATTTAGAAGATGGTGGCTAGGAAAAGGGAAGAATAGAGGAGAAGGACTGAGGAGGCCATGGCCCAAGTCAGACTGTAGAGCCATAGGATGGATGCATTATTTCCTATAGGCTTACCATTCCATAACCCTGTGTAATTTTTTTACTGGTTTATAAGTATCAAATTCAGATATTGCCTACTCTATGCCACCTGTGAATATTTGTGACTCCTAGTATCATGTAGGTCCTGTGCCGTAACTGAGTGGTTAAGGCAATGCCTTAGCACAGAGCTATGGGACTTGTGCTGGTTCGAGTCCCCATGGGGGAAGAAATTTTCTCATGGAATTTCGGCCAGTATAGGACTGGTGCCCACCCAGCATCATGAGGCATTTGGGTAGCTACAATAAGTAGCGACTCCAGTTTGAGAAGACCAGCTATAACATCTGGGAGACCCAATATGCTGACCGAAACCAGCAGCCGGCTGGTAGGCCAAGGGCCTTCTAGGCCTGCCATGCTTGGAGTAAATTCAGATATTGCCTACTCTAAGCTACCTGTGAATATCTAGTGTCATGTTGGCCAACATGATAACACATGTTTGTGCTAGAGTCAGTTGCAACATGTTTACTCACATATAAGGGGATTCTTCCCAGGAGTCCACCTACATTAATGGGCAAGTTAGGGTGAGAAATGGGTGAGCTAATGTACACCAGATTAGTTTAACATTAATTTGTTTGAAGCGTGTTTTTGTGAGAAGTTGGCTGCACTGTTTGACCAATGACTAATACATAATTTACATTGTAAATATAGCGATTTTAGGTTAGTTTGACCTTAACTTTACACTTAATTATAAGGATTTCTCACTTTTTTTTTTTTTTGAGAAAATATCAACACACAAATATTTCTCTCAACCCTACTGGCTTTATAAAGTAGTGATTAAATTCCCAATAAATGTCTTCTTAAACAAGAAACCACCATATGCGTGATCAAGCAAATGCTCGTAGCATTCGACGATCGGGAATTAACAATGTATAAGAGAAAAATTTGCATTTAGATTGGAGTTTCTCAGGTAGCTCAGTGGTAGAGCATTGGCCCAGAAAGCCAAAGGTCCTAGGTCCAGACCCCAGTCTGAGTGTATAATTTTTCTCTTCAAATATAATTTCTCTCGGGTGTTTATTCATATATTGCAACGATAAAATGTGTGCTTTTCCGAATTTTTGTTTGCATTTATGTAGATGGTACATTGACATAGAAACCCACAGATATTTTTCATGTGAAACCCTGGGTTCTTTATTTCAAGTTACTTGTTTCCAAATCCTCTACAACCAATTTTTTGTTCTGTTTAATTCACTAATACCCTATATATAAACAATAAAAAAATAACTGATACAATTTGCAATATATTTGTGATAAACCTGCAGTATTGCATAATAATTCTAGTTTACTTCCATCACATTGGTGCTTTATCATAAGTAATGCCACGAGTGATTTCCAATTTATCTAGAGGATTTGGAAATCAAGAGTGGCATTTGTTATGACTCTTTAACGAATAAAATTAAACTGTTTACTCACAAATCATTATTTAAATATAGTTATTTTAAAATATTCATACATTTAATGTTAACGGTGATGTTTGAAAACAAATGAGAAATGTTTGGTTGTTTCATTTGTTCATCCACTGCAACTCGATTATATTATTTATTGCCAAATAGGATTGCAATATTGTAAGAATGCACCCTAGTGGAGAAAAAATGTAACACATCAAACTGCATATTATAACCAACATTATAGGTTATTAATTAATTTCTGATGTCCTATGATGTAAATATGTCAATTATATTTTTCTAGGATGTAAATACCTGGGAAATAACATGTTTAAGAAAGTGCAAATAGTGGTTTCTTTTATTGTGGTATAATCAATTGCTATAATTCTTTTTCTATTATATTCTGCAAGTGTTACCTGGTTAAGTTCATGCACTATATATACAATCTAGGAGCCACATGCATTCTAGGATTCATACATCGGTGCTACGTGAATATAATATACCGGGCTTCCAATATAAAACTGGACTGGCCTTACGGAGTTTCACCCGGCATGCAGCCCTGTCTCTTCCTCCCGCAATTCACCTTGCCTGCCACCCGTCCTTGAACTTTTCTTACCTTATAGAAAATGCTGGAAATGTTGTCCTCCCGCAGTTAAACAGGCATTATACTGAGTAAACACATTTAGATTGACACACTGTAGTTTGGGCACTGTCAAGTTTCTGATTTCATTTCTTATGTTGTTCTTCAGTTCTTCCAACGTGTGCGGATTTGTTTTGTACACTTTGTCTTTCAGGCTACCCCACAAATAAAAATCACACACTGTTAGATCTGGGGAGCGAGGGGGCCATACACCAGCACTAATCACTCTATCTTCAAACACTTCCCTAATTTTTCTTTGGTGAGAACCGTACGCCTTCGCGTGTATTTCTTATTTTGTACTGAACCAGTGGTCTCAAATTTAGTCACAAGATCGTAGATTGTCGATCTGGAAGGAGGTAATTGTCCAGGGAAGTTCCGAATAAATTCCTCGCGAATGCGACGAGCTGATTCATATTTATAATATTTACACACATAAATGCGCTGCTCTAATGTCAGCTGACGTCTCATTTTGTTGAACGATAGTAAACTGACTAGTTCAAGGACAAGCGGCTGGCAGAGTGAAATGCAGATGAGGAGAGAGCGCTGCCTGACGGGTGAAACCCCGTGAGGCCAGTCCGGGTTTATATTGGAAGCCTGGTATAAATTGCTATATTCAACGTATTTATTAGAGAGTCGGTCACTGCAAAATAATGCTCTGACTGTTCAGAATTAAAAAGGAGCTTTCTTTAATATGATAAATAGAAATTGATAAATATCAAGGTGAAACATGACCATGACTGGTTGTAAAACAAAATTCATTGAAACGTGATTGGTCATGGACTCCTATTTGGGATACGAGTTAAATAGTCAAAAAAGGAAACTCTGTACAGCAAGCAAATTCCTCAGCAAGTTGAATTCAGAGTATTACTTGGAAGTGAAAATAGAGGTTATTTCATGAGTCTGAAAATATGCAGATTTGAGATCCGTAGCTTAAAGTCTATCTCAGAGGACTTTCCATTGGATTTTACCATGCTAAAAAATCCATTGACACTAGCTAGTTTGAACCTGTGTCCGTTGGGACTGGAGGCAAGGAACATAACCACTAGACCACCTATGCTGATGCACAATGAATATGTTACCAGTAATTTTAAAATAATTTGTCCTAACTGAAACTGTAATAATTATGAAGAATTGAGTTGATGTAGCATCAAGAATGAGTAACAGTAAATTTGTATCGTCTTCTGTAGAATTGAGTCTCAAATAGACATGAGATTTTATTGCATCACCCATGATATATAGAGTGATTCACAATAAGTATTACAGACTTATAGAGGTTGTACTACACCTATCAAGTTGGAGGAAGATCTTCTTGCATGAATTCTGGCTGCAGCAGAAATTATTGAGTATACACCAGGTCTTGTATGTATGAAAACATGCGTCGCAGGTAAACTTTGTGCAACGAACACTGGGGTTGCCATGTGGAACCACACTTATAATACAACCCCTAAAAGTCTGTAATACTTTTTCTAAAACACAAGACACGCTATATCAGCCCATTATGTTCTGATCTTCAAACCTATTTTACATTGAAATTGTAAATTTCTGGACATGGGTTTCTTATCAAAACTTTATCTACTAAGTCCCCTCTACAACCCCCAGAAGTCTGTAATACTTATTGTGAATCACCCTGTATACTTTCCTTTTCCGTATATTTGCTGGCTACTAAGTAGAATCAATGAATATTTAATGATTTCATGAACTAACTATATTTCTATGGAATTTGCTGAAATGTGATATATTTTTAATCTGTGTTATTGTGTTAATTCAAATAGCTATCATTCATGTATTCATTCATTTAATAATTTTTACTTCACTTATTTATAAAGACTTAACATCCAAAGTTATATCACATCTATTTAGTTTGTTAATGATATTATGAAATGGCGAATAAGATGAAATTCAAACTCAGGATTTGTTTGATAATAAACTGAGGAAAACACCAGGGTTTGAACATGGGACCTCTCGAATACGAGTCTCAAATACTATTATATGTATTAAATTAATATTAAGAAGTTAAAGCTATAGCTATAATTTAAAGAAGTACTTTTATGTTATTATTAATTTCACACATCTCAATCATGGATAAATTATGTTTGAAGAGAAAAATATATGCTCAGACTGGAGTTTGAACCCAGGACCTTTCACTTTCTATGTGAATGCTCTACCAACTGAGCTATCTGAGAAACTCCAATATAAAAACAATGTTTTTTCTTATATGCACTGTTAATTCCCAAGCACCAAATGCTATGAAGCAAGATCGAAGAAACGGTTTCGTAGCATTTGGTGCTTGGGAATTAACAGTGTATATAAGAGAAAAATTTGCATTTAGATTGGAGTTTCTCAGGTAGCTAAGTTGAAAGAGCATTCACATAGGAAGCGAAAGGTCCTGGGTTCAAACCCCAATCTGAGCGTATATTTTTCTGTTTAAATATAAGTAATTTAATGTTTATAACTATTTTATTGTTATCGATGGTAAAGACAAAAATGTATGCCTGAACCAGGAATCAAACCACAAACTTTCAGCTTTACGTGCTGATGATTTAGACAACTGAGGTAATAACTTAATAATAGTTTTAGCTTTTTAATATTTATTAAAAAGTTAATGCTATAGCTGTGTGGAATCTCATCAAGAAGCCATTCAATGTGTATTTGTGAACGATGGTTCATTCCATTGGATGTGGGATCAAGAAAGTAAAGGTAAAATGAGAATTTGTGCTTGGATGGGAGGAAAGCCTGAATTAGCTCAATATAAAGCTGCAAGTTTGGGGTTTGATTCTTAGTTCATGCATACATTTTTCTCTTTACCATTTATTACTATTGTATGTGCCAATGTGATGAGTTTAATTGATGATGATGATGTATTTAATCTTCATCAAAAGAATCATGAAAGATTCTGCAAAGTACAGAATGAACATTAACTTGTATAATTGTGTGTTCATGTAGAGGAATGGTATACAGAGATTCTGATATGGTATACAATTTTTGTGATATAATTTTAATGTATATAGAATTAATATAATGGTTAACTATGTAGATTTGTATCTTGTATGAAGTTAGTAATGTTAGTATGAATTTAGTATGTATATACATATTGTATAAAGAGATGTTTTTCTAAAGAGTTGTTTATATCTTAAAATCATGAATGTGTAAAGTCACTTTTCATGACTATATACGTGACATAACCATAAACATGAGTCGACATAGCCATCTTCCATATTGGAAAAAATCAAACTCTCTTGAAATATGATGTAATGAAACATTCCAAATATTAAAAAAAATATTGGTTAATATATTCATGCTACATTCAGAGACTCTCTTCTTCCCTTCACGGGCTAGGCAAATTGCCTGTTCTGCCTCAGTTGTTCTGTCCATCTTTCCACTGGCCTTCCTACATTCCTTGAACCTTTTGGCTTGTAGTTAAATACTGCTTTTGGTAACCTTGTTACATTAATTCTTTCTACATGTCTAGACCATTTATCTCTATGTTCTTTGATTCTATCATTCAATGGATATATATATTTAACTCTGTTTATATCTTCATTCTTTATCTGATCCAATCTTGTGTAGTCTTTTGTTCTTCTAAGAAAGTTCATTTCTATGCTATGTATTCTACTTTGTAATTTACCCAAGTTTCACTCCCATAAAGTAATGCAGGAACTGCTAATGTTTTATAAAACTTCAATCTAGTATCTTGTTTTGTTATTTAATGTTCTATGTATAGTTCCACAAATCATTTGAAATTTCCACAGTTTCATATTTATGTCTCTTTCAACATTCAGGGCTGCATGCAAATACATTAGTCTTTACTCAAATTACTTCCAATCACTGGTGAGCTGACTCACTGTGAGCAATTGCTGAGATCGAATTAATGGCCGACTTACCGGTCATGCATGAAAGTTGACGTTTTTGTAATATTGGCAACGAATTACCCAGAATTCTCAGCGATAAAACCACTTCCGTTATTTTCGTCTGCTATAGAGGAATGCATTTAAGCTAGCATCCCGCAAATAATACCGTACACGACGACGTCTGCATCGTGCAATATTACGCCGATTCTCCTATTCTTCCAGTTGAATTCTTTGGTAGACTCTATCAAATTCCTCTTCTCCGCGTATACTGAAAACATGATCGAAGTCTTCAAGGTCCGACATCTTGGATGAAGCTGCAAAGGTTTCAAACTACATCAGTTCCCATCGGTTCACTTCAGGATTTTCATGATAAGTTTCTATCTTGAGCTATGATCTTAAGTTACCTCATCAGGTAGCTTACAATTATTATTGCATGAATAGATTTCTGAGTAAGCACAATGTATTAGGATAAAACTTTCTCAGCAGAGAACGCCTTTTACTGTCTAATACGTTTATAAATTCGACCCTCAGAGACATTGCTGATATTCTTCTTCTTTATTAGAAGTTTCTCTACAATACAGTAGTTTTCCTACAACCCATTGTAAATTTGACTCCTCCATACATCCCTATTCTCTACATCACTTTGTTAACCACTCTAGTGGCTATGACGTGAGGGTGCGTCATGACTGATCCCTCCTGTAGTGGCTATGATGAGCGGGCATGTCACACCTTAAGTCTAACACAGTGGTAATGATGTCTGTGCGTGTCATGCTTGTTGTAAGTATGTAAAAATTCAAGACCCTACCTATCCCTGGGAATTTTTTTAACTATTTATTACGCAAGAAATTTGTGATCACATAAGTGATGAAACAAATTGCTATGCTGAGCAGTTCCTCAAAAAAATGCACATTTAATAAAAGAGAAATCAAGAGCCCATAAATGGAATGAAACGAATAGTGACGAAATAATGAAATTGCTGGTATTTTTGTTATTACAAGGGTTATGCCTAAAAACCTGAAAATAAAAGTTATTTTTCACGCAGGAGAACTTTGGAAAGCCCAATATTTTTGGAACTTTTTTCAGAAAGAAGATTCCACCTTCTGTTTAAATTTTTACATTTTGTAAATAATGAGGAGTATGATGAGGCAACATATAAACTCAAACCAATTTTAGACCACCTTAACGATAGATTTAGAAGTGTGTACACTACGAATTATGATATTTCGATAGATGGGTCATTGATGATGTGTAAGGGAAGACTAGCTTGGAAAGTGTTCATTCCTTCTAAACGTTCCCGATTTGGCATAAAATCGTTTGTGAATTATGCGAGGCAAAATCGGGCTACGTGTGGAACTTCCTTATATATTTCCTTAGGGAAGGATACAATATTCGACAGTCACTAAAAAATAAGGCTTATGGATCTAAAGTTGTGTAGGAACTAATGAACCCTCTCCTAAATCAGGGATATATGGTTATCATGGATAACTGGTTTACAAGTCCTGATTTATTTGAAAAATTGTCAACAAAGAACTGATGCAAATGGAACTTTACACCAGAACAGAAAAGGTGTACCTATTGAAATAAGGGAAGCCAAGCTAAAGAAAGAACATGTATCGGCCTACAAGGATATGGTGATGAAGTGGAATGATAAGAAGGATATTTGCCTCATAAGTACAACTCATGATGGCCAGGACGTCACAAAGCCTAAAGTTGTACTCGACTACAATTCGAAAATGGGAGGGGTAGATCTTGGCAGCGCATATCTTGTGAGTTATCGTAGCACAAGAAAGAGGATGAAGAAATATTACCAGAACCAATTTAGACATTTCATTGCATTTGCTGCCTGAATTCATATTTGCTCTGTCAAATCAGGGGCCAATATGAAATGTATGGAATTTCAATTTAAATTGATCGAGAACATGATACTGAAGTACCATAAATCTGAAAACATGCAAAATTAGCACCTCCAACCAGAATATCAACTTCATCCCATATACAACAAAATAAATCTAAGAAATTGTGAGTAGACTGCATGCAAGCAGTATGCAATTACGTTTTCAATTTTCAGGTATAGGGACAAGTCTAGCATTGTTTGTTATGATCTTATCATTTACTTTGTTACAGCCCCTCCCCGTCTGGCAAGTATACTGTTGTATGAGTGAAGGTCAGACACAACATTCTAACTGGTCTTGTGTGAGGGCCATAAAAATGTACAAAAGTGAACTAGTTTACACTGCTGTTTGGTGGGCTAAATTTGACAGTTTCTTGGAATTTATGATACCCAGCTGGATATTAAGACTGGGAAAAAAGTGTATTTTTACAGGTTCAGTGTCGTGCATACAAGTTTGTAAATTTATTTTTGATTATTTTTTGTCTGTTTGTTAATATTTTTATTTTATTTGAATTATATTTTCTTCTATTGTTAATGCATATAGAGAAACTACAATATTCACATAATATAAATCTTTTTTATTTGAAATATTTAAATAGCATATTAACAGAAATATTAGCATTAGAAAATAAAGTTGTAATTCTTTAAAGGAATACAAAATTTAAATGTCCCACTGAAGGTAGCCACTACCTGGTTTAAATATCCCATTGAGGGAGGCGCACTGTAAATGTGTAGCTACCACTTAACTGGTTAATCCTCTTGATGCCATAATCTTATGCACTCCTTTAACCCAGTTTTTTTGGTCTCATTTTTCTTCTGTAGCCTTCAAAATTTAATATCATCTTAGATATCCTGCCATCTAACATCTCTTTACATGGCCAAACAATTTCAGTCTTCTTTCTACAATAACTTGTAGAACATCTTATATATAATATAGAATATCTTTGATATTTTTATTATTCATTTCATACATCTCAATGATGGATAAATCAAATTAAAAGAGAAAAATTATACACTCAGACTGGGGCTTGAATCCAGCCAAAGGTCCTGGGTTCAAGCCCAGTCTGAGCATATAAATTTTCTCTTCAAATATGATACAATATGTTGCTGTTATGATAGGCCAGATATCAGATTATAAGCATTTTATAAATGAAAACAGAATATTAAAGCATCACTGATCATGTTGAAGGTCAAAATTAAAGAAATTGCCACCCGATTGATGGTTAATTGGATTCAATTTAGCAGTTTCTGTTGAGATGAACTTCTAACAATATGAAAAACATTAGCAGAGAAAAAGTAAGCTGCCCATCAATACGATCAGTGATGCTATAATACCACCGGGTATAATCAAGAGTGTTGAAAATGTAATAGTGTGTGTGCATTAATAACATTGTTCATGCAATTTTAAAAAAGTCTGTTTATGCGTTGAAAATATAGAAATAATTTTTGTATACCAGAATTATAAATAAGTTTTTACTCTTGGTAGAATCTGAGTATTTTGCTACATTCAGACATAAGTTGTACAAAATTACCATTGTGACAATTATTATGGTTGAGCTATTGTAGGAAAAATCACTGAGGTTTAATTTAGATTTAAATTCAAATCCTTTACACCTCACCTCATATCCAGTCTTCTAATTAAACTGGTTTAAAAACCTAGATGGTTTCATGATCAGTGATTTAATGACTGATGTTCTATTGTCCAGAAGAACTGCTTATTATAATGGGATGATGTTATGCATCAACTGGCTAAGCACCATTTTAAAAAAATTATTATTTTGATGCTATCTGTTGAACTGGCTCATGAAGTAAGTGTACACACACTTTTAATGCCAAATCTTTAAATATAGCCTTATTATTAAAGAAAAATGTAAGTGCCATCGGTCTTATCAGAGATTCTATGCTTTGCAACAAATGGCTATGAAACGAGATCTTCATAAATGCTGATCTAAATTTTATATCATGCAGCTAAGTGCTAAATGTTCCCCACTCTTAGATTGTTGATGTGTAACTGTCAAACAAGGAAAATTATTAGTTTGACACTACAATAAATAGTGAAGAAATTTGCATAATGGCTGGTTGACACATAATGCCGTCCAATTTAAAAATAAAATTATGGTATTTGTTAAAATTATGATTTTTTAGCAAAATCATGTATTTGAGCCTTGTCAGCGTAGATTAAAATGCCTTTCCCAAAACAAAACATATTTTTGCTTACAATATCAATGGAACAAATTAACAAAATAAGCTCTAAGAATGAATACAGTCTAAATAGGATAATTAAAACCAACAAAAATGAAAAAATTGAAGAAAACAAATCAGGAATTTATCGGATCAAATGCAGGTGTGACAAAATTTACATAGGAAAAATAAAAATAAATTTGAAAACAAGGGTGAAAGAACAGCCTAGAAATGTCAAAAATGGTGAAGTAGAAAAATCAGCAGTAGCTGCTCATGCTTGGTCTGAAAAACATCTAATTGATACAAAGGCTAGTCAAATTACACAAATAGAAAAATAAAAAGAACTCATGGTTTGGAAAAAAAAATCCATACTCAAAGAAAGAAGAAAAACTTATGAACTTTGAAATTTCTGGATTGGTCCACCAACAGAGAGAGGAAGAAACAGTTCTCCTGATCGACATAACATCAGTCGACAAGAAATTACTGAAGATGAAGTTGCCCAAGCTTTGAGACTGGTATAATTAGAAGACTGGATACGAGGTGAGATATAAAACATTTTAATTTAAATCTTAAATTAAACCTCATAGTGACTTTTTCCTATAAAATTTCAATAAATAAGCTCTATTGAGACTATTATATATGTATAATAATAGAACATTCATTTCACAGCATTGACAATATTTATATTGTTATATAATTCTATTATACAAAAATATAATGTAAATCTTATTTACCATATTACATATTTATTAAACTGTAAACTTATTTAATAATATGCTACTTTGTTTAATTTTATTAGTATATAAAGTAAATTTCATAGATTTGAAGAGAACTTTTTTTTTTTTTGCCTAGACCAAGACTCGAACCCGGGACCCTTGGCTTTCCGGGCCAAGTGCTCTACCAACTGAGCTACCGAGGCGAGTTACAATCTAGACGCAAATTTTTCTCTTATATACGTTGTAATTTCATAGAACTTAGATTTTTAAGATTGCAACATGGTATAATAAGTAAGATTCATGTTTTTTGTCTTTGTTTCACATAAAAACAATTCAATAATGTATACTATCTGTGTTCCTATCCTATAGTATATAAAAATCTGTGCTGTGCTTACAGTATTCTATTAATGTATATTAAAGATTGAAAAAATACATTTTTTTTTTTACATAAGCTGTATTTTCACTAAACAGTTGGTGAAATTTTTGACAACTTTTTTTGTCGTCCATTGCCACCAGATTTTCTTATGATATTTTTGGTATTCTTTCCTGACATTGGCAAAAATGTAACCCTGGTAGGTGGAGTTACGTTGCTCCAATGATGAGATAGATGATATATGAGAATGAAGCATCAGGAGATCTCTAACAGTTTGAGCTTGGGTTAAATGTTTCACTTGATGCCTATTTGATCAATTTAATCCTTTTTTTCTAATTTGGATGATGTTATTTATCAACTGGCTAAAAATTTATCAACATTTTAAAAAAATTGAGGTGTTGATGCCATCTGATTTACTGTCTCATGAAGTAAGGGTATGCTCACTTTTAGCGTGAAATCTCTAAATATAGCCTTATTATTAAAGAAAAATGTAAATGCCATCAGTCCTATCAGATATTCATGTTTTGTAACAAATAGCTATGAAACCAGATCTTCATATATAAAAGTAAAGTATTCCCACTACAGGCCTCAGGAGGCCCTTGGGGTAGTAGGAGGTTAAGGCTCCACTTTTCATATATGCTAATATAAATTTTGCATCATGCAGGTAAGCACCAAATGTTCCTGCTCTTAGATTGCAGAGTATATTATCAAGTCAGAAAGAATTAACTAGCTCTTGCTAAGAGTTTAAAATGTAAAAAAGATTTTTAATGTATTTTTCTCAAAATTTACATAATGGCACATAGACAGTTGATGCATAATGCCGTCAAATTATATATTCTTAATTTAGCAGCTAGCATTTAAATTTTTCGTATGTTATAATTGAATGATCATTTTATTGAATATTGTAATGTGTTTTCCTTAATTATTTGTAAGATATATTTTACATCAAATTATAATTGTTAATATTCTTCTTGTAAGCCCATGTTTTCCCTTAACAGAGATTTAGGCGCTCTCCCCCTACAGGGAAGAATTTGAACCATACTAATTTAGTTACACTTGTTTTCATATAGATGTCATTTGAGTGGTTCGTGGTCAATGTTTTGCCTTATACTGACATCTAGGAAACCAAGGTAGTACTAGGACGGGAAAATTCAGTAAATTTTGCTTAGAGGCTTTTTTATTCAGGCTTAAGGATTTTTTACGAGCCTGAAAATCTTCAGACTTGGGATCCACGGCTTAAAGTCCCTCCCAGAGGATTTGCTCCTTGGATTTTTCCATCCTAAAAAAATCCCTCAACCCTGGCTGGGTTTGAACCTGTGACCCTCGGGACCAGAGGCAAGGAGCATAACCACTAGTCCACCGCGGCCGATTATAATTGTTAATATAAAATTAGATTAAAACATTTTTAGAAAAAATAAAAATTGATAATAAATATCCTTTAACATTTGGATAGAAAAATGTATGCCTGAACAGTGATTTGAACTCGAGATCTGTGGTATTATGCACCAGTGTTCTACCTTCAAGCCATCCAGGCATTTCAATTCAAATGCAGATTTGTCTCTTACACAATCCCTGATCACCACAAGACAGAGGCTGCAAGGCAGAAGGCAGTCCCTCCCAGATTTTTTACATCATAAAAAAATCTATTGACCCCTGCCGGATTTGAACCTGCAACCGTCGGGACCAGAGTCAAAGAGTATAACCACTAGTCCACCACGGCTGACACTGTCCGAGAAGTTGAGAAAAAATTTCTGTAAGGAATATATTTTTGTGTAGTTGATGAAAGATAGACATATGGATTAAGTTATGTAGGTAGGAAATAATACTGAGGTTTATTTTAATTTTGTTGAGTTATTTTTTGACTCACTTGAGGTTAATGAAACTGTTGTTTTGGCATACTTCGAGAACCAGGCAAGTTCATTTTCCACCAAACACACTGTGTACAAAATTTTCAATGCTAAAAAGACTTTGATAGTAAACGGAATGTGAATATTGGCAAATTTTGCAAGTTAGTTGAGTACTTAAAGTAATGCTTGAAAGAATATGAAACATGGAAATCAAAAGTGCTAAGAAGAGATGTTTTAAAGTTTATTATTAAAGTTTCTAATGAAATATTTCTCTGTATAAAGTTGCTCTGTTATTCGGTATGTCTGGTGGGTGCCAATGACAAATTAATTTCTATTTCAGTTCCTACTTCTGAATTATGTTTAAAAGTTAATTTTGTTAATTCTAATTTAAATGTTTGATTGCTGTAATTAATATTTTGTAAGTTCTACAGAATAACAGTGGATATGGGTATGAGTTTATAGAGCTGTCGCTAGGTAGAACAACATATCTTTGAAATCCTACAGAAAGTTTATAGAACTGTCGCTAGATGGCAGCATGTGCGGTATGACCAACCTTTCAAACAAATTCCCAAACGTTTATTAGAAATGGCAATGCCTGTTTTGCAGTTGGAAATTATTTTTTACTTGAAGAGAAAAATTATAAGCTCTCTAGACCAAGTGCTCTACCACCTGAGCAAGTACCGATCTAAATGCAAATTTTTCTCTATATACGTTGTAATTCCTGCCCACCAAATGCTATGAAGCCTTTGCTTCTATCTTTGTAAATGGCAGCTCCTTTATTAAGAAGACATATTTGGGAATTATACATTACATTATAAATGCCAGTACAGCTTTTTTCAATGTTTTTATTATTAATTTCATACATCTCAATGATGGATAAGTCATATTTGAAGATAAAAATTATACACTCAGACCGGGATTTGAACCAAGGATCCCATGTTCAAGTCCCAGTCTGAGCGTATAATTTTTATCTTCAAATATGAATTATTCCTCATTGAGATGTATGAAATTAATAATAAAAACATGGAAATTATAAGTTTGAGAAAGTGAAGAAATTTAAATATCTAGGTTCCATGATAACGGATGAAAATATGATTGATAAAGAAATCAATCATAGACTAATGTTAGCCAGCAGGGGATATTTTGGACTTAAAAAACAACTCAGTTCCAGATATCTAAGTCACCAAACAAAAGTAAAAATATATAAAACTTTATTAAGATCTGTTGCCATCTATGGTTGTGAAAGTTGGGCCCTAACAAAAATTTGAGAAAACAAAATTGGAATATTTGAAAGAAAAATACTAAGGAAAATATTTGGTCCAATATGTGAGAGTGGAAACTGGCGAATTAGATATAACGGTGAAGTAGATGAACTATATGGTGATGTCTACATCATTAAAAAAATAAAGTTGGCAAGAATTAGATGGCTGGGACATCTCTACAGGGAAGAGGAATCACACATGTAAAGTCACATTGACAACTGTAATTGGAAACCGAAGAGTTGGACATCCTAATATTAGATGGCTGGACAGCGTTGAACAAGACCTGAAGACACTGGGTATACGAGTATGGAGAAGGAAGGCGAAGAAGAGGGATGAATGGAGGGGCATTGCAGGGGCAGTCAAGGCCTACAACAGGCTGTAGAACCAACAATGATGATTATTAGAAATGGATGTACACCAACTTCTCCCTTTCTAACCTAAGAAAATAAATTACATGCATATTATTTACTGAATGTACACTAACACTAAAGGTAAAGTGATCACACTATACAGACCTAGGAGACCTTTGGGTTAGTAGGAGGTTAAGGCTCCCACTTTTTCTAGACAATCAGCACTTCATGTCAGCTAGGTTGTCAGCCCTGCATGATGGCTGCCTTTACCCCCAGAACAAGCACCTGGTACTCATTTTTGTTAGAGGCTGAGTTAACCCCAGGGTAATGTTGCCACAAAGTTTGGGTCAGATTAAAATATCCTGACCCCACCAGGACTCGAACCTTCGACCTTCTGATTTGTAGCATATTGCCTTAACCATTATGCTACAGAGTGCCTCTATGCTAACATTAACCAAACGAAAATAGTACTAACCTAACAAACATGTGTAATTGAGTTGTTGATGGTGGCAACATTTGAAGAGGGAAAATAGTTAATGAGTTTCATAATATTGTCTAAAAATGTCATCATGTTTCTCATAAACAAACAAATACCTAAAAATTGTGAAAGAATGTTATAAGTATCATTGAAAGATTAAAAATATTATAAAATGTTAATAAAGATGGTATAAATACATATTGTAACAGTATTGCAATATTATACTATGGAAAATGAAGGGAAAGGTAGTGTACTGTTAAGTCAATATTTTGTGTATGCCTGCGCAGGCATTTTGAAAATTTTAATACCTGCAGAGGTATTATGAAATCTATTACATATACTAGCAATAAACCAACAGTTATAAAGTACTAAGACATAAATTATATTTATTACTACAGAATATTTTAAATTATAATAAAATAGTTCTGATAAATGTGTAAAAAGAAACATTTATAAGAAGTAATAGACAAAATATGTCCTGTATTATAGCCTAATAGTTTAAGGCATCAAGCTTTGCTGAAAAACTATGGGAGTGCTCTGATTTGAGTTCTGATTAGATAATATATTTTCTCATGAAATTTTGGCCAATCTCTATTGGATAAGGCATTTGAGTAGTTACAACAAATAGTGGCTCTAAGTTGAGAAAACCAGCTACAACTGCTGGGGTACCCAACATGCTGACTACATGCCTCTGCTATACTGATTGGATGATACATCTCGTGATTAATATATGTGGATGTGAGACCAGCAGCTGGTAGGCCAAGTGCTTTCTAGGATTGTTATGCCATATAATTTAGAAAGATAAAATATACCAAATTAAATTATATATATATATATATATATATTATATATATATATATATATATATACACAAGAAGCAGTTTGTCATTATCATATAACAATATTTTTTCCTGTAAAAAAAACACCTCTAATTACAAAGTATTGAAAATTATGATGTAGCTAGTAGAAAAAAAAAACAATGTTTTTACTTAGAAAAAAAATGCAATCTACTTACATGTTTCTGGACATCAGGTGAACTGTAGTCATCTTTTCTACGTGAAAATTACGACGATCGAATAAATGTCTGGTAAATACTAAAGTTTTAAATGGAACGAATTATTGTTATACCGCTCTTACTAAACATCGGGATTTAAAAAGACGCCAAGTGATTTCATCACTTGTGCTGACATCTTGTGTATTAATTTTGAACAATACGATTTGTGCTGCAATTATACGACGATTTCGAGAACTAAAAATAGTAAATACTAATAAGAAGAGATGAAAATCGTGTTCCAATATGAAGATAAAATACTGTACAGATAAATAATAAATTGACAGTATGTTTTTCTATTAGGTCAGAAAAGCTATGCAAAAATGCCAGAATTGATTTATCATCAAGATGACGAATTCATAATTTTTCAATTTTAAAATATTGTTTATGGATTTGATTTATATAATAATGGTAAAGTTTTATTATAATATAAATTATTTGAAGAATCTTAAATGTTATGTTGTACTTTTAAGTATATTATTTTTTTAAATTAATGTTTTACAGTGTTCGAAATAGGTGTAATGTGAAATTGATAAGGTTATGTGTAATCCCATTTTGAAAAAAAAAGATGGTTATTACCCTGAAAGTAGCTATTCCAGCTATAACGGTTGCAGAACTTGACATGCTAACCACATGTCACCCGAATACTAGTTGAATGGTCTCCACCTGTGTGAATGACACATGTGGATGTCAGGACTGGCAGCTGGCTGATAGACAGAGCCTTCTAGGCCTGTTGTATCATGGAGTTTAGTTCATTTTTATGTATGTATATACATGTACTTATACATACACACATATATATATATTGGAATATGGGTGTTTCTTAACCAAGCTAATCTAGTTGAGCCTATTTGCCTACTGATGTCAATAATGACGTGTAGTTAGCATTGATTCAATGAGACATCTTGTAGGCAACCAAGGTATTATTTGGATGGCTGAAGATCAGTTACATTTTGCACCGAGGCCATTTAATCAGACTTAAGGTTCTTTTACAAGCCTTGAAATCATCAGACTTGGGACCCATGGCTTAAAGTCCCTCCTGGAGAACTAGTCCCTTGGAATTTTTCACCCTAAAAATTCATAGAGCCTGCCAGGGTGTGAATCTGTGACCCTTGGGACTAGAGGCAAAGGACATAACCATTAGACCACCTCAGTGACTTAGTTTATTTACATAAGTTAAATTATTAACTTAATATATATGAAATTCTGATACTGTTGAGGCTCAACTTTAGAATACTTCGTTCTATGATTTTCCATACTACATTTCTATGAGGCTGAACAGCACTTCTGTTACCCTTGATTTTTCAGTTTATTGTTGTAAATTATAGCTCTTCTATATTTGCTAACATTATTTAATATTTTAAACTTTTTTAAACAATTTTTATAACATTATTTGATAATTTTCAAGTATTTATTTAAATTTGCAAATCACAACATTATTACACCGTTAGATAATATTGTGATGCTGACTGCTATTTTCTCCACAGAGTATATTACTTAATCTATGATTTTTCGATTGCTGGTTAGAATGGCATTAGGAAGTGATAAGTAAGTGTACACCCATTTTTAAATTTTAATATTATTAATATATTTCTTTAACATTTTTTTTCTTCAATGCCTCAGGTTGTCATTTCGACATTTCTGGTGTACTCTCCTGGCATTGTTGGCTTTATTGTAATCCACTTCTGAAGGTAGGATGCCTGGAAGGCGGATTTATGTTACCCCGATGATATGATGGGTGATAAATGATAATGAAGTGCCAGGAGAGTTCTTAACCTAAATTCCAGACCATGGGCAACCACAGGAATGATTCCCTTTAAGGAAAAATTCCTATGGTTTGACCGGGAATCGAACCTGTGACCTCATGAACAGTAGTCAGGAATGCTGATCACTAGCCCATGAGGCTGGTCTATTTATTTAACATAGATTTGAGGATTTATTGCAAAGATTGGTCATTTAAATTTCAGAGCGACGTTCTGCCATATAGCATAAGCTGTATAAACTTTAGTACAATATCGATAATCAATATGTGGTTCAATGGTGGGTTATTGCTGGCAATATAAACTCTGGTGCATGCGCACTGTTGTTCTATAGGACTGAAAAAATATCAGGTAACTTAAAGTGCTGTTTTTCCTTTTTTTTTTTTTTTTTTCCCACAATTATTAAATATTTACTATGCACACAAATTGTGACACTTATGCAAAATTGTAGACTTTCTTTCACTGTCTGTGTCTTGATTCCTGTTTGGTTCTTCTTCCGGGCTAAATAGCTTGGTCTGGACCACGGCTATTTAGTCTGGAAGTCGAACCAAACAAGAATGTAACATTTATCTCTTAAGATCTTTTCTAAGTTCTACAGAATCCTAGTACATATACACAAACTCTTACAAAATTACCCCCAGATGGCAGGACATCTTTGATCTTGGAATGACAAACATATTTGCAATTAATTCCGAATCATATTTTAAGAAATAGATGTTTACGCAATTCATTTTACTAGGTTCTGATGGGAAAAATTAGTGTACACCAGATTAGTTTACAGTTTATTAAATAATATGTATGTATCAATGTATTAATTTAAATTTTAACATTTGCTATGATGGACAATTACTATCTTGAAAAAAAAATGAATGCCTGAATCAGGATTCAAACCCAAAACCTGTAGCTCTGTATGCTAATGTGCTAACCATTACATTATTTCAGGCTCTCGATGCAAAGTTTAATTTTTCTTCCTCATATACAATTCTCTTTATCATCAGCAGCATATAGCAGATCAAAATATGAAGCCTAACTGCTATAAAAGTTGTGTGATTTCTCATTAAAAAAATTTGGCTATCTGGGTCATTCCATTGTCACTCACATTACAAATTGATTATTTTCCCACATTGAATTTTACCATAACTCTATTTTCCTAAGTAAATTTAAAACATCAGTAAAACATATTTATTCTTTATTAAATTCTCTACATTTTGATATATATTCTTTGAATTTTGTGTTACAATAAATAGACAAAAAAATTAAAATTTACTTGTCACTCACATTACAGGAAAAAGACACGATAAATTTCACTAATTAGAAAAATGAATTTTCCAGCTCTTGTAAAAGTTCTGGAAAAACAATTTTTTGGCTATACATTAATGAGACACACAGATTATTACTGCAAAAGTTTTAATTTATTGTAGTAAATCTGAAATGAATAAACACAAATTTTATCTATCACTCACATTACAGTATTTTGTCACTCACATTATATAGTCAACATGACAAAATGGTTGATAATTATGATTGATTTATAATTATTTACCATGAAATAAATGTAATACAAATCAGTACATAACATGTGAATATGTATATATAATACAGATAAATACATTTAAGCAACATTTATTTCCATTTTAAATTTATAATAAATTCTGTTACCCCTGCACTCCAACTCAGGATCTGGAAGGATGGTCTTTATTTGTTCTTTATTAATAAATGCTGTATCTCCCTCATTGATAGTAAACCATGATTTACATTCTCCCACCTTTTTAAAAAATGCAACCTTTACTTCACCACCAACATCGATTGAAGACTGACAAATTGCAGCATAATGCGAGATTAAGCATTTTCCTTGCAATTCCACTTTCACACATTTCCCAATTCTGATATCCTGTGTGCAGTCTCCCTTTTGAATTACTTCCAAGTTATTCAACATACTATGCTTTGATACAAAATAAGTTTCCAATTCATTTTTGAGAGACATGGCATGAATTTTAGAGATTCCACTAATGGTAGGCGCTACCTCAAAAACTTTATCCAGCTTCATTTTCTGATTTCTTTCCTCTATATCTACAGAAAACATTCCAATTATATTCACAGATGATAATTTACTGGCTACTTCAAAAAAATGTCGTGCATTGAAAACTTGAGACTTTCTTGATAAGACGTGTTCTAACTTGCCTCTTCGCAGCCCCACCAGTGCCATCTACAAGCCCTTTGCCACGTGAAGTGGCAAAATAGTTCCATTTTATCACCTGCAGTTTATGGTTTTGTTTTGGCACCTTTACACTATCTGCAATATATCAGTTTTTAAATTGTGAACTTGGTCAATCTGACCAAATACTGACTTCATTTATTGCAGTTGGAATTTCTTCAAGTAGCCTGTTGATATAAGCAACCACAGTGTGTTTTGAATGCTCCAGGTTATCAGACACTATGACTATGGGATGATGTTCTCCAGAATACCAGGATGCTGCAGTAAATAAACTGACTTGAGGTTGAACCCAATGAAAATGATGCATTTCATCTTGTGCAGAACATGCAAAATTTTAAAAAAAGTCCACCTGTATGACTGCAATATTTGAAGTTGGAAGATGTAGCCATTAACCTTTCTTCATTATAGAATTTTGCTTATTCTCTTTTCACAAAACAATGTTCCAAGAAAAAGGGCAACAGGGAAAGTATATATTCTGCTAAATCTGCTGCACTACCCTCCTCCTGAACTCTGGCTAAACGTCCTTCTTCTTTCCATACATGCCATGAACAACTCAATATGGAGGCCTCTTGATTATTAAACACTTTCTCCTGCAAGTGATTGTACAACCTATCCTTGCAATCAGAACATTTCATGATCCAACAATCTTCTTTTGCTGACAAACATACAATTTCATCCAGATAAGATGACGAGTAAGCAGAACATGCTGGAACTGCATTGTGCAAAGAATTCACATCCAAAATGAAATTCTCATGAGATCTGTACAAGCAAACATTATGTGGTAATTGGCTACTAAGCAGAACATGTTTTCGTCTAAGGTCTGCAAATTTACTCATGGCAATGATATTGCCATATTCTGAGATGAAGTGGGCATGTTTTTTCCTTTAGCGATGAATATAAATGCCGAATTTGTTTTCTCTCCTTTGAATCATTTGGTTTATATATGGTTCTCACATCTTTCAGTCCTGGTGCTTGTCAGCTTACATAATCTCTATTGTAAAATTTCTTTACTGTACTTTTGAGTTTGTAGAAAAACACTTTTCCTCGTTGGGGTTTGAATTTTCTACACAAGTCTCAAATAATCTTTTCACAACACATATTTTCTTGCATGGTGAATTTGGAAGGACTTTCCAAGTGAACTTACATTTTTGTAGGCAGAGAAATTGTGGTTCTGTTCTGCAAAGCTTTGCCTCGGACCTCTCTTTCTTCAGATGCCTAAATCTGGCAACACATTCCCTGTTTTTTTTCTTCTTCTTCTTCAATTGATTTCTTGACTTCCTTCTTACAATTCTTCAATTTCTCTTTCGGGTGTAGTATACTAACGGTCGCAAAAAAATTTCAATTTAATTTCTTATGCCACTGATGCACTAAACACTTTTAAAACATCTTCCAATGTTGCAACAATCTTTTTTTTTTATATTTAAACATGATCGTCCTACATTGCTTAGTTGCTACTTTCTGCTATAGTTTTTTTCAGTAGGGTCGTTATATGATAATTAATGCGGTTAGAAGCAAAGGGGAATAAGTGATTTTATCTCAAATATATAAGTAGCCTCTGCCCGCTACTGGAATTTCCTTCATCAAGATATCAGGGGTTGCCGCACACTTGGCACCTTTAAGTCACGCTTATACAGTTACCTGTTGTCTAATAATTAATTTCCCTTTATTTATTTAACGTCCTTTTTCTTTCCATACATGCCATGAACAACTCAATATGGAGGCCTCTTGATTATTAAACACTTTCTCCTGCAAGTGATTGTACAACCTGTCCTTACAATCAGAACATTTCATGACCCAACAATCTTCTTTTGCTGACAAACATACAATTTCATTCAGATAAGATGACGAGTAAGCAGAACATGCTGGAACTGCATTGTGCAAAGAATTCACATCCAAAATGAAATTCTCATGAGATCTGTACAAGCAAACATTATGTGGTAATTGGCTACTAAGCAGAACATGTTTTGGTCTAAGGTCTGCAAATTTACTCATGGCAATGATATTGCCATATTCTGAGATGAAGTGGGCATGTTTTTTCCTTTAGCAATGAATATAAATGCCGAATTTGTTTTCTCTCCTTTGAATCATTTGGTTTATATATGGTTCTCACATCTTTCAGTCCTGGTGCTTGTCCGCTTACATAATCTCTATTGTAAAATTTCTTTACTGTACTTTTGAGTTTGTAGAAAAACACTTTTCCTCGTTGGGGTTTGAATTTTCTACACAAGTCTCAAATAATCTTTTCACAACACATATTTTCTTGCATGGTGAATTTGGAAGGACTTTCCAAGTGAACTTACATTTTTGTAGGCAGAGAAATTGTGGTTCTGTTCTGCAAAGCTTTGCCTCGGACCTCTCTTTCTTCAGATGCCTAAATCTGGCAACACATTCCCTGTTTTTTTTTCTTTTTTCTTCTTCTTCAATTGATTTCTTGACTTCCTTCTTACAATTCTTCAATTTCTCTTTCGGGTGTAGTATACTAACGGTCGCAAAAAATTTTCAATTTAATTTCTTATGCCACTGATGCACTAAACACTTTTAAAACATCTTCCAATGTTGCAACAATCTTTTTTTTATATATTTAAACATGATCGTCCTACATTGCTTAGTTGCTACTTTCTGCTATTTTCCCTCCTCTTCCTATGTTGTTCCAACGTTGCCACCATCAACAACACAAAATACTCCAGATGTTGCCAACATCATTTCTTTTAAAACTCCAGACTTAAAGAGGAACTTGGTTGAATGGTTAGATTTTAAAAAGCATTTAAAAACCACACACATAAAATTATATTTATTAAGAACTGAGATAGTACACATACAAGTTATATTTAAAAAAAAACTTTTAACATATAGAACATATTAACTAAAATGAAACTAAACTATAGGGTAAACCACTCTAATATCTTCAATGAGTCCTTGGAAAGGATCCACATTTAGATTTTTACAGTCAAAGTGCCATAAATATTCCGCGATATGTATGTCCATCACATCGCGTTTGATCCCTCCCTTAGATAGTGTGCGTCGTAGATTCCGCCAAAAGGACTCTATGTTATTCGTATGAACATTTGTAATAGGATCCACAAAATTTTGCAAATGGTTTACTGTTAAGTGGGTGGCAAAACCACCACCCAGTAACCCATTATAACTTCTCCAGCAATCTGTGTGAATAGTGCTATCAATATGAACATGCTTTGCTATCAAATTAAATAGGGTAACAGCATCTCTATTATTGTTGGGACAAATTTCCAATCGTACCTCTTTACTTTGGATATCGATCATGCCCAAAATTCAGTTTCCTTCAACTATATGCCCTCGTTCAAATTTCCTCCTACCAATTTTGCACTCGTCAATTTCGACAATATGCCATGGACCTCCAATTTTGCCACGATTTGCATATTTATTCTCCATAGATAATAAACACACTTCTCAACAGTAACTGAACCAATCAGCTACTGTCCTTCGAGTTACGCTTCTGTTCCCGATAGTACACTGCATAATTGTCTGATTGTACATAAATTTATGCACAAATGAATGAACTAAGCAAATAACTTGGAAAGGATGTATTTTGCAATTCTCGAACCAAGTTCCTTTCGTGACCGACTGGGCAAATTCCGGGTGTCCTCTTCTACAATTGAATATTGGGTATAACTTGCTCTGCCCATATTACCGGAGTTAGGTGAGCATTGCATTGAGGGCACTCCATTCTTGTTCTTAAAAGCCCTTCATCGAACAGAAATTGAATATATTCTTTAGGATCAACTAGATCTAGGATTAGGCCTAAATTAATCAGGCTGATGAATGTAGGCATTATTAAATTAATTTCGTTTAAAAAACAAGCAACACACTACAAAGTTTGTTCATAAACTTGAAAAAAAGTTCTGGGAATTTTGTGTCAATGTTGGTCATACTGATTTCACATACATATACCGCCAACTGCTGGAGGTTGCATTTATCTTCCTGGGATTACATGGAGTACTAGCGCATGTACACTGCGATTCTATAGAACTTAGAAAAATGTATTTGCGACAGTAAGTACACCTTATCCTCTCTATCTTCATTTCTCTATATTTCCTTACACAGATTGTATGCTGTTCTTTATATTTATCATAATTACCTTCCTCAAGTTTCTGCCTCATTTTCCTCATTCTCTCAGCAGAGGTTGATGACATTTTGGCAATCACAGAATGAAAACAATGTCCAATAATGTCAAATTTGATTTTATAACCAAAAACAAGTCAGGTAATTTTCTTCTCCTGAAATGTGTAAAAACCACATACTATAAGGTCTACATTGTCACTCACATTACTATAATACAGTTTGACATCACAATAAATAAAATTCATAGGAAGTTGTTAATTTCACCCAATAACATTCTTTACCTTTTTTTTAAATAATACCAGATTATTAATGAAAATGGATAACATTTATTGCCTTTTAATTAATTAAATAGCATATTTTGTCACTCACATTACACATTAATACACAAATTCTAAATTTAATATTACTATGTCCATTCAACATTTATATAAATGCTTTTTGTTTTATTTCATACATCAAAGTGTGAGAAAGGAAATTACAAACCCTCAATATATTATATTGCTGTAAAATTTGGAAAAAAAACTTACCTTGAAGTTATCAAAAATGGGGTAATAACATCTACAGGAAATGTTGCTATCTTCTTTGAGCCAGAACAACAAAGAAATAGGTTTCCCACAAAAAAATGCTTATTGTGGAACAGGAAGTCTAAAAGGTAGACAACCTTACAATAATAATTTAAACACAAATATACCATGTTAAAAAATAAACCTAAATGTCCCTTTTATAATGGAATGACCCATCTACTTCTGACGATAAAGAGAATTGTATATGAGGAAGAAGAATTAACGTTTGCATCAGAAGCTGAAATAGTGTAATGGTTAGCACATTAATGTACAGAGCCAGAGGTTTCGGGTTCAAATCCCAATTCAGGCATTACCAGTAATTTTTTTTTCAAAATAATATGTATGTAATATATTTCATTAAGTCCGTGCCGTAGCCGAGTGGTTACAGTGCAGAGCTATGGGACTTGTGCTGGTTCGAGTCTCCATGGGGGATGAAATTTTCTCATGGTATTTCGACCAGTATGGGACCGGTGCCCACCCAGCATCGTGAGGCATTTGGGTAGCTACAATAAGTAGCAGCTCCAGGTTGAGAAAACCAGCTATAATGGCTGGGGGACTCGACATGCTGACCACATGTCACCCCTACACTGGCTGGATGATCATCTACCTCTGTGATTGACGCATGTGGATGTGAGGCCAGCAGCTAGCTGGTAGACTAAGGGCCTTCTAGGCCTATCATGCCAGGTTAAAAAGTATATATTTCATTAGGTTCTAAAGGGGAAGTTTAGTGTACCTCCATTTCCTGTAAACATGTTTGGGAATTTATTGTGAAATTTGGTCATACTGATTTCACAGATATGTGGTTCCATCTGGCGAAAATTCCATAAATATTTGCACGTGTGTACTGCTATTCTGTGGAACTTAGAAAAATTAATTAAACATGGTCTTCTAAAGTTTTTCCATTGTTGTTTAGAAGGCTCTGAAAGCATTGCAACATTAATTTGTTATCTATTCTGTTTCAGATTATTCGTCGCACTATTTTATCATTGACTGCTCTCTTTGTATTAGTACTAACTGCCAATATATATTTTGTTTATGTGATAGTCGAAGATCGTTCACCCAATATTCAAACACATAATGAAATAAAGGTAATTTAAGATTCTGCTTTTGTATGGATCTTTAATACTTTTGAGACAAGCGGGCACATAATTTCAATTTTTGCATGGGGGAGGCAAGATTTTTTGGTAAGGTTTCAAATTGTATGTCACTTGGTGAAATAATTTAATTTCAAGACAGTTTCAGTGTCTTATATACTGTGTTTATATATATATGATATGAAAAGAAAAAAGAATGCTTGAGTAGGGATTTGAACTCGAGTCTCTAAAGTCTGTACCTTTAGCGCTCTAACCAACTGAGCTACCCAAGAATTCCAAGACAAACATACAATTTTCTTATACATGTAGTATTCTCAATTCACACAGGAGGTAGCGGAAATTTCTTTCAACTGCCATCTAGCGGTTAACATAACAGTTAAGCAAATTATTAAAGAGAATATTTACTTTATAGTGTTACTGCTATAAAGTAAATATTCTCTTTAATAATTTGCTTAACTGTTAAGTTAACCGCTAGATGGCAGTTGAAAGAAATTTCCGCTACCTCTTGTGTGAATTGAGAATACTACATGTATAAGAAAATTGTATGTTTGTCTTGGAATTCTTGGGTAGCTCAGTTGGTTAGAGCGCTAAAGGTACAGACTTTAGAGACTCGAGTTCAAATACCAACTCAAGCATTCTTTTTTCTTTTCATATCATATTTGCCTTCATTGCCAAATGTCAAAAATATATTTATAATATATATATATATTATATATATAGGATTAAGGAAGTTTTCTTGGGTTTCTGCATCATGGATTCAAAGTTATTCCTTGATAATGACATGTAGGATCATGCCAAAATGTCAGAATCAGTGGCCAGAGGCTGACCTTGAATCCATGATGCGGGAAATCCAAGAAAACTTTCGTAATCGTACTTATATCCGCAAAATTCTACAATATAATATATATATATATATATATATACAGTGAGATCAGTTTAGTAGTGGAAGGCAAATGCAGGGATTTCACTATACACTGCTGATGCACTCATGGCGGGGAACGGACAGCATAGGATTGCAGTCATACAACCACACACATTTTCGTAAGTATTTTACAAATTGTAGTACTTACCAAATTTATTGAAGCAGGTGTTGGAACTGTTCACCTTCGTTGTCCACCTCTTTATAAAATTTGTTGTGCATATTGTGAACTGTTGAACGTGATGGAATTTTTACATCCGGGAATCGTGTTTCAAAATGTCTTCTTACTTGGCTGGCAGACTGAGTTAATAAATATTGTTCATAAATAAATACACATTGTCCAGTAGAAAAATTATTAGCCATTATACAGTTTACACTTTACACTCATACAAATGTGATTCACTTTACACTTATGTTTTATAAGATACAAATTTTAAAATTGAAATAACTTATACACTTTTCATTCAGTTTACATTATACGTACGTCATTCAGTTCACAAGGAAAAGCGATCAAGCACCTTATCTACTCGAGGTACACTATCTGACTGTGGCCGTGAACTCGTAAACTGCTGAGTCAGTGCACATTTTAGGTCCTGTGTAAGCCTTTGTTATTGCACAGCACAAACCCTGTGTCTGCCTTCCACTACTAAACTGATCTCACTATGTATACATATATATATATACATTATATAGTGTTCTACTCTAGGGCAGGTCTTTCACTGAAGCTCAGTACTTTTATGCTATGCTTTGCAGTTTTACTAGGGAATTATGGGTGTGGTAGCTTTACATTGCTTTTCACACTGGGGATGATGATGGTGATGGTCAGATGTTTGGGGACCTTTTGGGCCTCAGAGTTACCTGACATTTGTCTTACAGGTGAGGAAAAAACCTCACCCAGGAAGCTTGTCCTGACCAGGAATCGAACACGGGCCTACTGCATGACAAGGCAGCATGCTACCTTGGGACCACAGCGGTGAACATATACTGTATGACAAGGTGAAACCCAGTGCTGGCACGTGGGCTACTCCTATTGAAAAGCAGCAAGGGGGTCCCCTGGCTTAATGTCACCATCCGATGGACTAATCTCTATCGACAGTACCATATATTTTCACGGGTTTTACTTGAAGTTGTCAGGCTATAGCTGTAACAACAAAATCATGCATTGTAGTTGACTTATTTCACACATTTCCAACACTTTGATTGACTTAACATTTTCACTCACAGATACACAACATTAATGTTATTAAATTTATGACATAAAGGTGGGCCACAGTGTGAACACGCCAATAATAAAGAAGAAGCAATTGAAACCAAAGCAGAAGATTGTATATAGAAATGCCACACTTAATGCTGTACAGAAAATCAAGCAGAAGCTGGTAGAACTGTCCGCAGATTATCATAAGATCTCTCTCTCCTATAAAGTATTACTCCATCAACTGTTGGATGACCTGAAACTGTCATTTGAGATGTCTACTGAACTCTGGAATACAGCAAATAAGGTAAAACATTTTATGGCTATTGTATACATACACAACTATAAATAAATGTTCTACAATGGACCACTAGCTATAAACTATAATGATTATATTTAAAGAGAAAAATTATACACTCAGACTGGGGTTTGAACCCAGGACTTTTGGCTTTCTAGACCAATACTCTACCACTAAGCTACCTGAGAAAGTTCAATCTAAATGCAATTTTTTTTTTCTTATACATTGTTAATTCCCGATTGCCGAATGCAAACTTATAAGTGGGAGGAAAGCAAATGGTGAGGTGAAAATAATTTTATTTTAAACTTTAGATCTGTTATCTTCCATTACATATTTTACTTCATTTCATGCTGCCACCATGTTTAGTTTTTCCTTCTATTGCAACACCTACTGACTTTTTTGCTTCTACATCGTATAGTAAAAATAAAGTGATCCCACCACAGGCCTTAGGAGACCCTTGCAGTAGTAGGAAGTTAAGGCTCCCACCTTTTCTAGACATTGTCACTTGATGTCGGCCGAGTTGTCAACCCTGTATGATGCTGGCTTTACTCTCAGAACAAGCATTTCGTACTCATTTCCATTAGAGGCTGAGTTGACTTCAGGGCACTGTGCTACCAGAAAGTTTGGGTTAGTTTAAAAATCCTGACCTCACCAGAACTTGAACCCTTGACCTTCTGGCTTGACCAACTATGTTACGGCGAGCCTCCTACTACATCCTATATCATTAGTTTTTTTCTTTGGTAATTAACCTTAAGTTACATTTTATTACATGTAGATTTTGTTAGGTTAGGGTCATTAAATTAGTTATAGTTATATTTGAAGAGAAAAATTTTCTCTTCAAATATAATTTATCCTTCTATGAGAAGTGTTAAATTAATAATAAAAATAGTTATAGTTAGCTTACATTTTGAAAGACCCAAGTCATTTTTTTCTCTAGTTTTCCAATAAAGAGCTTCCAAGTTTTCAGTTTTGGGAAGCTTGCAATATTGCAAATTAAACACATTGATTTGGCAGTTGCTAAGGTAGTGATAAATAAAAATGGCAAAATTATGTTAAAAATATAAAAATTGGTGTCTTTTTTCCTAAATTGATGTACAGAATTTTCACTAATACATCCACTAAACAAGAAACAGATAACAAAATTTTATATGCTATTTATAAAATATTCTATAAAAAATTTGATATATTTTATATAGTTGCTAAGGTAACCAAATTTTAAAAAATTAAATATTTAGCGTTTTGAAGTTGTAAATTACTAATAGAATGATTATTATGCACAATAATCTATAAACTTTTCACTAGAACTTTTTCTTTGTCTTTCCCCCACTTAGAGGTTTGCCATCTTCAGTTTCCATTTATTTCTATCATTCCAATCTCCTTCTTCCAAATTCCTATCTTCCATTATAGTTTTTATATAGGTTTTCCATTTCCATCTTGGTCTATCACGTTTATTTCTTCCAGGGGGTGACCATTGGTATATATTTTTTGGCCATCTTTCATTTTCCATTCTGTATACATGTGCATACCATTTATGAGTTTGATCACTAGAACTTATATATTAAAATATATTACAATATTTGTATAAATATCTAATAAAACGTATAACACATGGAGCACTTAGGAACTTGTATATTTTCATTTGCCAACAATTTGCTCTGAATGATTTATTTATAATATTGAGTGTCTTCCCTAAAAAAAGAACACAAAAATAAATTTAAAATGTGCATTTAAATTTTTATCAAGAATATTAAAAAATGGTTGTATTTGTAAGTATCTCTGTGTTTTTTTTTTCATAGTGGGTTGGTCCTCGTGAGATTGTACCTGTGCGTGCACCACACCTTGGCAGTGTACTTCGCACATTGTGTTCCACTAAGATAATCCAGGCAGAAAACGCTCAACATCACGGAACACAGCTGAAGTTAATGTTGACATTGTTGGGTAATCAGAAGGCAGTATTTAAACCTCAGTGGTATTCCCGCAGCAAGGTGATCGGAGGGCCTGTTTATGCTGGCAAGGACCGACATAATGCTGAAGTAGCAGCATTTCATTTGTCCACATTGCTTGGACTGAGAAGAAGTCCTTTGACAGTTGGACGCAAAATTAATCTGAGGCGAGAAGTTATGCCAGTTGCCACTACAGACCTCTTGGACACTTTTTATCAAGAAGGTATATATCCTACACTTTTGTTTTCTTCATAATTTAGTGAATTGTATAAGAGCCAGAAAATTGCTGTGAAAACTGTTTTTGACTTTTTAGCAATGTTTCAAAAAAGTTTCACCACAAGTTTAAAAAAAAAAATTAATTTCAACATACAATTGGCACCGAAAATGACTTCAGCATCATTAGATTAAGTGGATCCAACAAAAATGAGAAAGTAGAATAAGAAAACAAATCAAGAATTTATCATAAGTAATGCCATGAGTGATTTCCAATTTATGTAGAGAATTTGGAAATCAAGAGTGGCATTTGTTAGGACTATTTAACGAATAAAATTAAGTTGTTTACTCACAAATCATTATTTAACTATAGTTATTTTAAAATATTTATATATTTAATGTAAATGGCGGTGTTTGAAAACAAATGAGAAACGATTGGTACGCTTCATTTGCTTCTTTTGTTCATCACTGCAACTAGATCATATTATTTATTGCCAAAGGATCCCATTGTTGTAAGAATGCACCCTAGTGGAGAAATTTATAACCAATGTTATAGGTATTAATTAATTTCTGATGTCCTATGATGTAAATATGTCAATTATATTTTTCTGCAACGTCATTTCCTGGAAAATAATTTGTTTATGAAAGTGCAAACAGTGGTTTCTTTTTTTTTGTGTGTGGTATAATCAATTGTTACAAATATTTTTATATTATCTCTCGCATGCGCTTTCTGCTGACATTCATGCACTATATATACAATCTGATAGCCGTATTTTTTAGATAGTCAGTCACTGCAAAATAATGCTATGACCTATTCAGAATGTTAAAAATGAGGTGCTTTCTTTATTATGATAAACTTTAGTTGGTAAATTCTAGGCGAAACACAACTGTGATTGGTTGTATTATTTAACTATAGTTATTATTTAACTATAGTTATTTTAAAATATTTATATATTTAATGTAAATGGCGGTGTTTGAAAACAAATGAGAAACGATTGGTACGCTTCATTTGCTTCTTTTGTTCATCACTGCAACTAGATCATATTATTTATTGCCAAAGGATCCCATTGTTGTAAGAATGCACCCTAGTGGAGAAATTTATAACCAACGTTATAGGTATTAATTAATTTCTGATGTCCTATGATGTAAATATGTCAATTATATTTTTCTGCAACGTCATTTCCTGGAAAATAATTTGTTTATGAAAGTGCAAACAGTGGTTTCTTTTTTTTTGTGTGTGGTATAATCAATTGTTACAAATATTTTTATATTATCTCTCGCATGCGCTTTCTGCTGACATTCATGCACTATATATACAATCTGATAGCCGTATTTCTTAGATAGTCAGTCACTGCAAAATAATGCTATGACCTATTCAGAATGTTAAAAATGAGGTGCTTTCTTTATTATGATAAACTTTAGTTGGTAAATTCTAGGCGAAACATAACTGTGATTGGTTGTAAATAAAAAACCATTGAAATGTGATTGGTCATTGACTCCCATTTGGGGCATGAGTTAAATAGTCATAAGTAATGCCACGAGTGATTTCTAATTTATCTAGAGGATTTGGAAATCAAAAGTGGCATTTGTTAGGACTATTTAACAAATAAAATTAAACTGTTTACTCAGAATTCATTATTTAAATATAGTTATGGCGTATTTTAAAAAATATATACAGTATTTAATGTAAACGGCAACATTTGAAAACCAGAAATGTGACATTATGTACATTCACTGCAACTTGATCATATTATTTATTGCCAAATAATATTGCAATATTATAAGAATGCACCCTAGTGGAGAAATAATGAAACACATCAAACTGTATATTATAATCAACATTATAGGTTATTAATTAATTTTTTTAGTAAACAACTCAGTAAAATCAAGAAATCTGTTCATTATTTGCTAAATTCAATTTATTTGTTGGAGAGAAATAATGCTCTGAGCTGTTCAGATTATTAAAAAAGAGGAGCTTTCTTTATCACAAAAGCAGGAGCTGATAAAGAGAAATTGATAAAGAGAGAGGTGAAACACGACTGTCATTGGTTGGAAAACAAAATTCATTGAAACGTGATTGGTCATTGACTACCATTTGGGGCATGAGTTAAATAGATTACATGTGAGGAATGTGAGAAAGTCTACATAGGAAAAACTAAGAGAAATTTAAAAACCAGAGTGAAAGAATATCTCAGGAATGTCAAAAATGGGGAAGTAGAAAAATCTGCAGTAGTAACCCACACATGGTCAGAAAAATATCTTATCTAAAGAAAGGCTAAATTATTAAAACAAATAGAAAAACCTTAAGATTCACGGTTTGGGAAAAAAATTACATAAAAAAATTAAAAGGAGAAATTAATGAACTTTGAAATTCCCGGGGAAAATGATTTGTTTTGAAGGTTCTTCAGTCTACCAACAGAGTGAGCAGGAAGCGGTTCTTCAAGACGACATAACAATGTTCATGAAAGTAATAAGAATGGAACTGAATAAGGTCCCGAAACTGCTCTTATAAGAAGGATTTGTGGTTAGGTGATACAATTTTTCTTAAATTAAAAAAAACTGTTTTGTTGTTGTCTAATGCTTGACATTTGCCAATGAAGCCATTAACTCTGGAGCACTTCAGTATTTTTCTATGTTGGATCCAGAAGGTAACATTAGCAGGTTTCAAGATATTAAAAAAACTTTTATCACCTCACTTCATACTTTGTCTACTTTTTCAACTGGTTTCAGTATAATAATTATTCCATCTTTAGTATTTTCATGATAGTTGTTGTTTCATGGTGTTTCACTGCTTATTAAATTAATATTAAGAAGCTAAAGCTATTACTATGGTTGAAATAAGTAAATTAATGTACACAACTAAACTATTGTAATCAATGGTAAAGAGAACAATTTATCATATTTGAAGAGAAAAATATTACGCTCAGACTGGTTTTCTAGACCAAATGCTCTACTGACTGAGCTCCGGAGCAAGTACCGATCTAAACGCAAATTTTCCTCTATATACGTTGTAATTTCTGTGCACCAAATGCTATGAAACCTTTGCTTCTATCTTTGCAAATGGCAGCTTCTTTATTAAGAAGATATATATATATATATATATATATATGGGAATTATACATTACATTATAAAGCCTTATGGCATCTTTCGATGTTTTTATTATTCATTTCATACATCTTAATGATGGATAAATTATATTTGAAGATAAAAATATGGTTTATCCATCATTAAGATGTATGAAATTAATAATAAAAACATCTTAGGGCAATTTATGCTTGAACAGGGAATCAACCTTTAGCTTTACGGGCTGATGCTCTAGACCACTGAGCTAATTCAGGCTTCCTTCCCATTCAAGCATTGTTTCTTCCTCCATCTGTTGGTAGACCAATGAACCTCCAAATCAAATTGCATTCCCAGGAATTTCAGAATTCATTCATTTCTCCTTTTTTTTTTTTTACATGGATTTTTTTTCCCCAAACCGTAAGCCCTTTAATTTTTTATATTTTTTTATTAATTTAGCCCCTCCTCCAATTTGATATTTTTCTGTCCTAGTATGAGCGGTTACTGCAGATTTTTTCTACTTCATCATTTTTGACATTTCTAAGAAATTGGTTTGCTTCCTTAGTGAGAAGTTTCTTAATCAGACAAATTTAGTTATACTTATTTCCCTACAGATGTCATAAATTATATGTGGTTAGTATACTAAGCCAAGGGATACATCTATTAGTCAACTAAAGTGTTATTCGGATGATGAATGTCAGTAAATTTTGTTTAGAAACCTCTTTTTCAGGCTTAAGGTTCTTTTACGAGCCCCAATGTATCCAGATTTGGGACCCATGATTTAAAGTTCCTCCCGGAGGACTTTTTCCTTGGATTTTTCCATCCTAAAAAATATCCACGACTCTCAGAACTAGAAGGAAGGAATATAATCACTAGACCCCCATGGCCGACCAGATTTGAATTGCAAACTAATAAGCTTTGATCATTAATACAGGATATAGTTGTATGAAAGTGTACCAACAAACTCAGCATTTCTAGATGAATATTATGATTTTGTAGGTAACAACACATGTTTCTATGGAGTGTGTTACTTTTGTGGACCAAATGAACCAGTGTGCGCACAGAAAGATGTTATGGAGGGAGCTCTCATTATGTGGCTGCCAGCTGAGTACAAATTGAAGAAACACCGTAGTCCTTGGCAGAGAACTTACAAAGCCCAAACTGTTGCCAGGTAAGAAGAATTAGTTACTGAAAGTTTACATTCTTCACAATTACAAAAGAGATGACAAGGAATGTCAGCAAAATAGGAGAATGCCATAACTTAAAACTCCAAAAAATACAAAAAATTACCATTGTGGAATTTAGTTACCAACCTGAGATATATATATATATATACGTATGACATGAAAAGAAAAATAAATGCCTGAACCAGGATTTGAACCCAAGACATCTAACTTTACATGTTACTGAAGCTAACCATTACTCCACTCAGTTTGTGTATGTGTGTGTATATATATATATATATATATATATACTGTCGGACCAACGGATCTGTGCCCGTTTAGCGTTACAGTCGTTCTTAGAGAATTTCATGCCTGTACTCACTCCATTCCACGTCTTCCCCTCCCACCACATCAAACAGCGGTCAGAATAACTTTCCTGAGCAGTGATGTTGCCAAACTTCCCCCAAACAGTGTCATGGATCTCGAATACTGAATAATGTAAGGTTAATTATTACTTCTTCATATTTAAGAAGGTCTAATGATGATGATTGACTTTCTATTACTTGCTTAATAATATTTCTTTCATCACTCCGTGCTACAGTATTCATGTTGAGTTGACAATGCTGGAATGCAAGAGTCCCCCAAGAAGGCTCAAAATTGAGAATAGTGGGAGGGGTGAAAGAAAAGAGAGATAGGAATGCAAAGAGGGAAATTATTTACAGAGTCGGAAAACGAATTAGTACTTAGTTTGCATATCTTACGGGGGCACAGATCCATTGGTCAGACTATATATATATATATATATATATATATACACACAAACATAGTTCTAGGCAAGAAAATAATTACAAGATGTATGGAAGAAATTAATAGAATTTCACATAAATCTAACCTAAGTCATGAAATAACAGTATGGTTGCTCCAGAAGTTAGATTAGAATCATGGGAATACAGAATTGCAAAACCAGTGGATTTGTAATGCTGACTGATCATGATTCCTTATTCAATGAAACAATGTTTAAAAAAAACATACAAATTTGTAACTTTAACTAATTGTAGATAACCTATTTTTTATTATTAATGTTAAATTTATAATAAAAACATCAAATAAAGCTCTACTGGCTTTATAAAGTAATGTTAAAATTCCCATTTAAAGTCTTCTTAAATAAGAAGGCTCTATTTGATGTGTCAAACTGCCATTTATAGCCTTTGGTGCTCTTGGGAATTGTGTGTGTGTATATATATATATATATATATATATATATAAAAGAAAAATTTGCATTTAGGTTGAAGGCCTAGGTAGCTCAGTTGGAAAGAGCACTAGTGTATAGAACTCTTCAACTGTAGAAAACTTAACCCAAATTGCAATCTAACTACTCATATATACTGAAATGAAATTAAATTATTGCTTTTCTCCACGATTTTTAGGTTAGATTTATAAGTAATTCTAATTTATTCTTCCCCTATTTCTCATACTTTCTTCTATCAAAAAATTATGTACAGTAAAAGCTCCTTATTTACTGTTCCGTTAATTGCATTTTCATTATTCACAGATTAAAAAATTGCGACACAGTTCCTGTATTCGCAGATCCAGTCGGTGTATTAGAAGGATTAGGTATCCTTTATTAATATTTAATTTTAGGAAGTTATATTTTGAGGTTATTTTAATTATATTGTTTTTGGTCTGGACATCTTACCTCAATATTAATGTTGAGGTAAGATGTCCAGACCAAAAATAATATAATCCTTTATTAACTCATCGCCAACTTTTTTTTTACTGCAGGCACATACTAAGGCAGTTTTTACAAAGAGTCATTCAAGTTAAATGGAGAAATAAATATATATATATCAAAGTAAAACAAATCTTTTTTATCACTAAGCCTAAAGTTCGTTGTTAAAGGCCGCTACCATATTTCAAGTGCCGCTGTTTCCTTTGATAAATGCCGTTCTCACTACGATTGCTGTTTTATTGTTTCAACTTGTCATTCGTTGCAATAATTTTGATTGAATAACACGTGTCTCTTCTGCTTTGTTCCCAATTTATAATGTTGAGTAAAAGGAAAGAAAAATTAATTCTGAAGAAGAGGCTTCTACGAGCACTGAAAAGGCAACTTTTAACGAAAGATTTGAGTGAAAGATTATAGATGACAAATGAGCTTTGTGATTTCTTCATGAAAATTGATCAGTCTGTGGAAATAAGTCTTTATTTTTAAAAGCCAAATTGTTAATGCCACAGCTGAATATCAATCTGAATTGAAAGACCTTTTAAAAGTGGCAAAACAGGAAAAAAATATTAAGTTCTTTAAGCCCTTGCCTAAACCTGACAACAACAATTAATAGAAATTGTTCAAAATCTCTGATTATTTGATTTTATTTTGGAATCTTGGAACGTATCCCCTATATACAATACAAGTTACCATTCCATATTTGCAGAACATATCACCTGCGAATAAGGAGCTTTTACTGTATATATATTTATATATATATGACACGATAAGAAAAATAAATGCCTGGACAGCATTCGAACCTGGAACTCTGGGTCGGTACCCCAGTGTGTTATCCATTACACCACCAGGCGAATCCAATTCAAACACTTATTTTTCTTATATATATATATTATATTCTTCATTATTACTAGATGTCGCGAGAACTCGGGTCTTCATTGCCACCTAGTAGCTGATTATAACAAGTAAGCAAATTAAAGAGAATATTTTTTACTTTATAGCAGTGACACTTTATCAATGTTATAATTTTTTTTTTACATTGAGCAATGCAAGCTTATTTTTCTTATCATGTCATACTACTATAGCAGAATGAGAAACTTTCTCCTCTGCACCATTCTATAGCTTTTTCTTAATTTCAAGTAAAAGTAACTTATGGTTTTTTTCCCTGTGCCCTTCATATATAAAAAACAAAATGTAATTTTTGCAGGTGGGAAGTAGACAAGGATTATTGTAAGAAAGTTAAGGCCATGAAGCTGTATAACCCCAACAATGGTCCACGACTTCTTGATCTCATTGATGCTGCCATATTTGATTTTCTAATAGACAATGGAGACAGACATCATTACGATGTGTTTGAGAATGTCACAAATTCAATGGTTTTGTTATTGGACAATGGGAAAGGGTAAGATCATTTTTATTATCCTAACTATAGTAATTCTGAGCTAAGTTCCAGTTGTTTTATAATCAAACTTATATAACCAATATTAATAAAATGCATAATAAATTTTGTTGAAGTGAATAGTCATAAATTAAAATGTTACAATAAATAAATATTTTGGCAGGTGTCATTGTCTTCAATTAGATTTATTATTTTTTTTAGAATTGTAGGCCTTTCAAAAACTGGCTTCCATATTCAGCAGGAGGGTGTGAGTTTGATTTGTTTCACAGCTGCATGAAGCTTTCTAATAACCAGCTGCAGTTACTTTTTAAAGCAACGAGTATAATCAGTGTTTTAACATTAATATTTTGTGTGTTGCTGTGTTTTATTACAAAGATTTAATTTTGGTTTTAACCAAAAATCAGGAACGAAGAGTAGAAACTTCAGAAATAAAGTTCTTGAGGGGTGTGGCTGGCTATACAATAGCAGATCAGAAATGCAGTGAAGATATACGAACAGAACTAAATATTATATTTGAGTTGTATATTTTGACTCGCCTCATATTTCTTGATTTTTTTTACATAGACTAGTTTCGTTGCTTCTGTGCGACATTCTTGATGCATTACAACTGTTGCCTTGTGGTTGTCCTTCCTGCATGTTTGACTTCTGCTCCCTCTGATGGCTGACCGATGAACTTCCAAATCAAATTTTTTTCTCTTTCACCGGGAATTAAAAAATCCATGGTTTTTCTTTTTATTCTTGCAGATGTAAATTTTCTCCCAAATTGTGAGTTCCTTAGATTTTTCTAACTGTTTTAGTAATTTTGCCTTAGTTTCAATTCTGTGTTTTTCTGACCATGTATGTGCAGCTATTGCAGATTTTTCTATTTCTCCATTTTTAACATTTCTAAGGCGTTCTATCATTCTTGTATTTAAATTCCTTTTTGTTTTTCCTATGTATATTTTTTCACAATCTTTACAATCAATTTGATAAATCCCTGATTTGTTGCTGTCTTCAATCTCTTTTTTTTTGTTGGTTTTGATTAATTTATTCAAACTGTATAATAATTTTTCGGTGCTAATTTAATGTTAAATTTGCAGAAATTTTTTGGAACTTATTACATACTTAAGGATGGTATGTAGATTTCTTGAATTTTTTACCAATTTCTTGTCTATCTGAAGAGTACTTTAATTTATCACTTTTTGTTTCTTGAATTTATTTTCTTATGAATCATGTTTTCTTGAAAACCATTATCTTTTGCTATTTTATATTAAAGAAACATATAGATGTATGAGGTAAGAAGAATTCACGATTCATTTGATTCTTAATGGTAAACTCATTGATTACATTTGTTTTAGTTTGATCTTAACTGAATCCTTGTAACATAAATAACTGAATCCCTTGTGAAAGTACATGTTAGTCCTCCCAATAATTTCACAAAAATCAAATCTAGAATTATTATTTTTGTTCTCCAGGTTTGGAAATCCATATCGAGATCATTTGGATATTTTAGCTCCACTCTATCAGTGTTGCATGTAAGTACCATGTAATAACTTATGCTTTTACGTGATTTGTTTTCACTGTAGTCTGATATGATTAAATAAGTTGGCAGAAGAATTTAAGTTTGAGGGTTAGCAGAAGACAGATATTGTGACAGTGATGGCCGGGTTCGTGTTTATTTAATTTTGACGTAAATGCACACAAATGTTGTTTAAATTCTCACTTAACACTTTATTTCTTTTCACAAATTATCAGTAAACTTTTTAATCACAATTTTCACTCATAATTAATCTTCTTTCTATGTTTATTTCAGTCACAATTATTTTCACAGTCACTGATGAATCTGTTAACCACAATTTCTCATACACAACACAAGACACTGTTATCACCGTCAAACCAAGACTGGCCTGGTGTCTCGCCTTAACTCCTTTTATAGGCACAAGGAACTTTCTATGCTTAGGCTTAAGATACATTGAACCGTAGAACCTCTGCACATGGATCTTTCCCGAAAGGGGAGGGAGATGTTGGTAGAACTATCTGATCTGTATATATGTTATTTGGGATACAGTTGTAGCTTGCATTGCATTCCATGTGTATTTTTTAGCTTGATTGGAAGATGGGCATGGGTTCCACTGGTGAAAAGCTTATGTCCCCACTGGTGAAAAGCTTATGTCCATATGGCCATGAACCTCCAGGTTCAGTAGTGCCAATGAATTAGTTATATAGGAACTAAGAGAGGATAAATAATGTCCGGGCAGAGATAAATTAATACCTTTCCAAAGGGTGTTCCAAATTCTCCAGGAGAGGGCAGGAGTGATCACCATCCTCTCACATCAATTCACACTGTACTAGTTTACAATGTCTTCTATATTACTGGGTACATTATCTTTCAAAATAATTTAATATAATTGTAGTCGTACTTTGTTTTATGGTATTTTGTGGGAGTTTGTTTTGTTAAAGATTAAAAAAATTTAAGCTAAAACTTGTTTATAAATGAGTTGGATAAAATATTTACATCTCACCTCATAAAGTTCCATGTTTTCACGATACCGGTTTCAAAAGCCATTTGCCTTCATCTTCAAACTCCAACTGTTGAAATTTTGCTGTTACCAGCAGCTTCCAAACTACCATCTAGTACAGATTTTATGAACTTGGAGATTAAATTTTGCTCACTGGGAACTTCAAAATTCATGGTTCTATATTTGTTCTTCTGAATGTATATCTTTTCCCGAACTGTTAATTCCAAATATAGAGCCATACATTTTGAAGTTCCCAGCAATCGAAATATAATCTTCAATGAATTACCTCATAAAGTTCAATTACCTCATACTTTATGTTTTTTTAAACACTGGAACTGCAGTTTTCAAGAGAAGTCCCTCTTATCTTCAGCTGACATTATGACTATCAGATTTTCGTTGGAATCTTCATCTATAACGTTGCCATCTGGTGTTGATCTGATGAACCTCGAGATCAGGTCCCGTTCATCGGGAATTTCTTCATGGATCTAAATTCATTCTTCTGAATATATATCTTTTCCCAAACTGTCAATTCCAAAGTTTTTTCCAAATGTTTTAAAAGTTTTGCCTCTTTGTCAATATTATGACTCTCTAGCAAACTATGTGCTGCAATAGCTGATTTTTCAATTTCACTATTTTTAATATTTCTAAAGTGTTCTTTTGTGCGAGAACCTCATAATGTTATTTCCTATATTTGACTATGAATATAATCTCCAAGTTCATAAAATCAGCACCAGATAGCAGTTTGGAAGATGGTGATAATAGCAGCATTTCAATATTGTTTATTCTTTCTTTCTCTCATACTTCATATGAGGTGAGTGAAAGAAAGAATAAACAATATTAAAAAACCTCATAATGTTATTTCGTATCTACATAACTTAATAAGCATTTCAATAGTTGGAGTTTGACTGAATATGAAGGAAAATGACCTTTGAAATTGGTATCATGAAAACACAGAGCTTATGAGGTGAGATGTAAAAATATTTTATCCAACTCATTTATATATTGCAAATTACCTCATAGTGTTACTTCCCACTGTAATTTAACCAAAATGTGTTTAATATTTGGATGTTAGGCTGCGGAAGTCAACATGGGACAGACTGCAACTTTTCTCAGGAAATTCATTAAGTATTTCACTAGAAGCTCTTCTACAACATAGTCATATTTCACCAGTTCTCACACCGGAACACCTAGAGGCGTTGGATCGACGGCTGCTCTCTGTTTTTGCTACAGTGGAAATGTGTTTCCAAGAACACGGACAGAATAAAGTTCTAGTGTATGATGCTGTCAGGTAACACAAGCTGATATGTTCCTCTCAATGTGTTTCTATCTGAAAACATAAATTATGCTTAAATTGTTTAACTTTGGGGATACCATTCAGGGGTTTAATTAATTCTCTATGCACCAGTATTGCAGCAACCTGTTTTACTGCATCAGTTCTCCTGTGTTCTATGTCAGTCCCAGTCAAATTTTAACAGTGGCAGTTTTTTAGGAGAGCTCGAACTCCTAGTCTGTAATATTTTATTAAAATACCAACAAAATAATTATTACGAGTTAGGGATTTAGACTCACCTCATATTTTTTAATTTTCTTCACATCTCTGTGATATTGTCAATGATTCCCAACTGTTTAATTTGTGGTCGTTGATCCTGTAGGTTGATTTCTGCTCCCTCTGTTGGCTGACCGAAGAACTTCCAAATCAAATTGTTTTTCTTTTTCCCCGGGAATTTCAAAATGCATAGTTTTCTCCTCATTCTTGTGAATGTAAATTTTCTCCCAAATTGTGAGTTCCTTAGATTTATCTGTTTTAGTAATTTGGTTCAAATTGATTTTAATTTAATCTTAAATTAAACCTCAAAGTGATTTTTTCTATAAAAGTTCAATGTACCTTATAGTTAATCATATCCATCCATCCATCCAATGGCTGATTGGCTCAAATTTGAGCTTTGGCCTCCCTTAACTTCTTCCTCCAATCATTTCTATTTTGCGCAGCAAGCCTCCAGTTGCGACACTTAAGTAGGTTTGCAGCATCTTCCGTAATACCATCCTCCCATCGTTTTTTCGGTCTTCCAACCCGTCTATTCCCCATAAAACTTGCTTTAAGCACCTTTTTTGGTGCTCGGTCTGTTGAGAGCCTTTGTACATGGCCAGCCCAATCTAATTTCTTTAACAGTTAAATCATATTTGAAGATAAAAATTATACGCTCAGACTGGGACTCGAACCCAGGACCTTTGGCTTTCTAGGCCAATGCTCTACCGACTGAGCTATCTCGATCCTTTGGCTTTCTAGCTCAGTCGGTAGAGCATTGGCCTAGAAAGCCAAAGGTCCTGGGTTCAAGTCCCAGTCTGAGCGTATAATTTTTCTCTTCAAATATGATTTATCCATCATTGAGATGTATAAAATAAATAATAAAAACATCAATACGTTATAGGGTTAATTCCTAAAGTCAATGATGTATTGTCTTTTATTTTAAATATACATATAACACAACCCCTCATCTCATCCTGCCTTCCCAAAGTTGGAACTCAACATCCGCCATTGAATTTTAAAAGTGTTGACCACTGTGTAGGATTAAAAAATTCTCATTAATAATATTTTAAGTATGCTGTCAATTAACATGTGCCAAAATAAATCTTGTGCCATAATTATTACCAGGGAACGGAAGTTCATGCCCTAAAAACTTGTGCCATAATTATTACCAGGGAACGGAAGTTCATGCCCTAAAAACATGAAGAATATGTATGCATTTATGCCGTAAAAAATAGCTAAATATGCCACAAAATATGCTGTAAAAATTAGTAAATATGATACAAAATATGCATAATCATTCTGAGATTATTTTAACAGAATAATACGTTATAGGTTTATAGGTAACTTACGTTTAGTCTCTGGATTTTGAAGTGCTTGCCTCATTGCTGAATGCTCCATTACTACTGTTGCAGTTCACAACTAACCAGTGACGTATGTTTTCTGTTGTAAATCTTCGCCTATTGTCTCTCAGCATAGCTTTGTACCGCGAAAAACTTTGTTCTACATCGCAAGAAGTAAGAGAGGCTTTGCTTTGGATTATTTTCCGTTTCACGTTTTTTAATTACTAATTTCCTTATGTTTGGATGTGTTTATATGCTGCAACACTTCAAACCGTTTCTCACTGCCTACTTTTTTCTCACATGCTTTACAAAATAAAATTCTATTATCCGTGGAAATAAACTCGTTATGTAATTCATTTACAATGATTGAAGTCTACCTGAATTACTTAATTTAACTTTGGACATGTTTTAATAGCGGTATAGAAAGCCCCCTTAACAGTTTACATCCACTTCACCACACACAAAAACTAGACACTTGTTCAATGAACGAAGACACAACTGCTCGTGAGTGCGATGCATTAGTGTGTTACTGTTGACCTTTGCTGCACGTGAAATACATACGGGGATTCACCAACGGACCGGTGAAAAATTGATGTCACCTCACGAAAACTTGAGGGGCTCCCAATGGGTGTGCCATTCATCGTTAAACAAAATTCATAAACATATATTAATCATGTTTACTATGTTACATTTTTTAATTAACTATTTAATTTAAACTAATGAAATTTTAAAATTTAAAAACCTTTAAATATTTGAAAAATACAAATAAATATACCAAAAATATACCAAATATGCAGCTTCCCTGCATAAATGTTAAAATATTTATAAATAAAGGTAAAATATGCACTTTTATGCACAATAAAAGGAATATTATTGTATTCAGAAATTTGCGATTCGTGTAGATAATCTTTCGGCATACTTGCACAACGAGAGAGAACAAATATGCAAATGCATGAACTTCCGTTTCCTGATTATTACTGTGTAACTGAAACACACACAATTCTTATTATCTTCAGTATTTTAATTTGTTTTATATTAGCTCCGTAAAAGAAATTTTATTTATAAACGGTGCCCAATTGGGACTTGCTGGCGTTGTTAAACATGAAAAAGAGAGTGGTGCGCAGAAGCAGTGGGAAGCTACTACAGTATGTTATACATATCCCTTGTAAAACTGCAAACATGGCATGATGAGAATTTTGAGTGTGCAGTGAAGGACCTGTCCTTGGACATATAACTTTGAATGAATACACTGGTGATTCCTAATGTAAATTATTTATTTATTTGTCTGATTTAAGTGCTTTTTTTAATATGTTTTACCAAAAGAAGAATATTTATCAGCTGTTCTGTGATAAGATCTATAATCAGAAATTGAAATCGTAAGTAGTTAATTTATCTTACATGTGTGTAATAGTTTAAGCCTGGCACATGTTTCACTTAGTGCCGTATCCTGGTCAATTTAAGTATATTTAAAAAATATATATGTATATATATACACACACACACATTCTCAGTTTAACAGCTAATATGTTAAGGATGAATGGTCATTTTATTGAGCATTGTGTGCTTTACTTAATTTATTTGCAAGGTGTTTTTATATAAAATGATCAATTTTATTATAAAAATAGATATTAATTATTTCTAAAAAAAAAGTCTTAAGTAATGAAAATCCAGTATTGGAAAATATTAAATTAAAAAAAAATTACACCAAAGTAAAAATCATTTTACTGAGAAGCATGAAAGAAGCAAAAATCTGAAGTGGATTATTTAAGTAAAATTTGTCACTTCACTTGATATTATTCTTCTTAAACCAGTTTTGGACCTTCATCGGTTCCATCCTCAGTATTTTCATGACTCTTATATTGTCTTGAAGAGCTATCTCCTGCTCCCTCTGTTGGTAGACCGAAGAACCTTGAAATCAAATCATTTTCCCCAGGAATTTCATGGTTCATTAATTTCTCCTTTCCATTTTTTTAATGAAATTAATGAACTTTGAAATTCCTGGGGAAAATAATTTGATTTTGAGGTTCATCAATATACAAACAGAGGGAACAGGAGGTGTTCTTCTAGAAGACATAAAAATGGTCGTGAATGGCCGAACCAAAGAAGGTCCCAAAACCAGTCTATGAAAAAGAAAAATATGAGGTGAGGTGATAAAATTTTACTTAAATAAATAATACCTCATAGTTTAATTAAATTTACAGTGGGAGGAAACACTATGAGGTATTTATATTAATAAATGAGTTGGAGAAAATGTTTTAACATCCCACCTCACAAAGTTCCGTGTCTTCACGATACCGGTTTCAAAAGTATAGTATTACTTCCATCTTCAGTCAAATTCCAACTGTTCAAATTTTGTCGTTAACACCAGATGGCAGTTCAGAAGATGATGTTAACGATGAAATTTCAACAATAATAATTAAATGAATCGTGATTTTTTCTTACCTCATACATCTATGTTTCTTTAAACACAGCACTGCAGTATCGGCGACACTTTGTCGTCATCGTCAGCTGTTTTCACGACTGTCAATTTTTTCTCCTTTTTGCCGGTAATTATCTAGACTGCCATCTGGTGTTCTTTTGAAGGAATTCCTCTTCAAACTGCCATCTGGTGTTATTTTGAATGAATCATTTCCTAAACTGCTATCTGTTGTATTTTGACGACAAAGTGTCGCCGATACTGCAGTGCTGTGTTTAAAGAAACATAGATGTATGAGGTAAGAAAAAATCACGATTCATTTAATTATTATTAATTGAACCTCATAATGTTAAAAATTCCCAAATTTAATATATAGAAATTTCAACAGTTGGAATTTGACTGAAGATGGAAGTAATACTATACTTTTGAAACTGGTATCATGAAGACACGCAACTTTGTGAGGTGAGATGTTAAAACATTTTCTCCAACTCATTTATTAATACCTCCTAGTGTTAATACCTGACAAGCCAATCTGAAGTGGATGTTTATTGTCGGATGTAATAAAAAAAAGAAATTTCCAATATTGTTTGTTATTGTTTATACTATTCAAGCCCCAGTCTGAGCATATAATTTTTCTCTTCAAATATGATATATACCACTGTTTCGTTAAAATGTGAAAAATATTTTTTCCTGGCCACATGTTTCATCTGTTAACTATTTTCTATATTAACAAAATAAAAAAATCACTCAGTCCCGTGCCGTAGCCGAGCAGTTAAGGTAGGAAGCCTTGGCGCAGAGCTACGGGACTTGCGCTGGTTCGAGTCTCCATGGGGGAAGAAATTTTCTCATGGTATTTTGGCCAGTATGGGACCGGTGCCTACCCAGCATCATGAGGCAATTGGATAGCTACAATAAGTAGCGGCTCCAGGTTGAGGAACCAGCTATAACGGCTGGGGGACTCGACATGCTAACCACATGTCACCCCTACACTGGCTGTTTATCATCTACCTCTGTGATTGACACATGTGGATGTGAAGGGCCAGCAGCCGGCTGGTAAAAGGGCAACCGCTGAAAAGTGGAAAGACCCTCAATCGGAATCGGAAAAAATCACTCTAAACATGATTTACTTGCATGTGGATCGATCCGATTTTTGCAAAAGTTTTAAAATTTACGACATCATATGACTTCATGGGCATTTATAACCAGTCTAGGAATATTTCTTATGACAATATCAGGACTCAAAGTGATTTAAATCTCATAAATCAATGTACTAAATTCAACTTCATGGTGCAACAAGCCTAGAAGGCCCTTGGTGTACCTGCATGCTGCTGACTGCCCACCCACATGTGTCATTAAAAAGATGGTTGATAATCCTGCCAATATCCAATATGGGGGTCACATGTGGTCACCGTATTTGGGCCTGCAGCCATTAATTATAGCTGGTTTTTTCTACTTGGAGCTGCTACTTATTTTAGCTACACATGATACTGGGCAAACACTGATTCCATATTATAAATATCCAGGCAGTGCTGGCTAATCAGCTAGTATTCCATAAATTTAAAAGAGTTGCACTCCTAAGAAAACAAAGTTCTCTGAATAAAATGTATGCATTGGTGACAATATCTTCAACATTCATTTTAATTCTTCTTCCTTTGTTAATGTTGTGTGTTAAAAATGACAATTATCTTTATGCTAATGTATATCAAAGAAAACTACAGAATCAATTGCTCGAGGATGATAGTTAAACACTTGTTGATGGATCAAAGACTGAGAATAGGTTTGTTATCATTTTCAGTTTATTATTTTAATGCCCACTCTTTTTTTTTGTAAAAGGGGGAAGGCAGGAATGAATAATAATTTATAAATGAAAAAATAATTAATATAATAATGAAAAATATAAATAGAGTTAATCAGCTTAAGGATATTATTTGAGGAATAGAAGAGTATTAAAAAATAATTACTTTAGGTTGACATTCTAATGTTATAAATTAACTAACTCTTCACAATCAGAAGTAAGTGCTAATTTGACGATTTTATTATTAATTTAACACTTCTCATTGAAGGATAAATTATATTTGAAGAGAAAAATTTTCGCCTAGACCGGGACTCGAACCCGGGACCCTTGGCTTTCCGGGCCAAGTGCTCTACCAACAGAGCTACCGAGGCGAGTTACGATCTAGACGCAAATTTTTCTCTTATGTACGTTGTAATTCCCTCGCGCCAAATGCTTGAAACCATAGCTTCTATCTTTGCAAATGGCGGCTTCTTAGTTAAGAAGACATTTATTGGGAATTTAACACTACTTTATAGCCAGTAGGGCTTCTATTGACGATTTTATTATTAATTTAAACACTTCTCATTGAAGGATAAATTATATTTGAAGAGAAAAATTTTCGCCTAGACCGGGACTCGAACCCGGGACCCTTGGCTTTCCGGGCCAAGTGCTCTACCAACAGAGCTACCGAGCGAGGCGAGTTACGATCTAGACGCAAATTTTTCTCTTATGTACGTTGTAATTCCCTCGCGCCAAATGCTTGAAACCATAGCTTCTATCTTTGCAAATGGCGGCTTCTTAGTTAAGAAGACATTTATTAGGATTTAACACTACTTTATAGCCAGTAGGGCTTCTATTGACGATTTTATTATTAATTTAACACTTCTCATTGAAGGATAAATTATATTTGAAGAGAAAAATTTTCGCCTAGACCGGACTCGAACCCGGGACCCTTGGCTTTCCGGGCCAAGTGCTCTACCAACAGAGCTACCGAGGCGAGTTACGATCTAGATGCAAATTTTTCTCTTATGTACGTTGTAATTCCCTCGCGCCAAATGCTAGAAACCATAGCTTCTATCTTTGCAAATGGCGGCTTCTTAGTTAAGAAGACATTTATTGGGAATTTAACACTACTTTATAGCCAGTAGGGCTTCTATTGACGATTTTATTATTAATTTAACACTTCTCATTGAAGGATAAATTATATTTGAAGAGAAAAATTTCGCCTAGACCGGGACTCGAACCCGGGACCCTTGGCTTTCCGGGCCAAGTGCTCTACCAACAGAGCTACCGAGGCGAGTTACGATCTAGACGCAAATTTTTCTCTTATGTACGTTGTAATTCCCTCGCGCCAAATGCTTGAAACCATAGCTTCTATCTTTGCAAATGGCGGCTTCTTAGTTAAGAAGACATTTATTGGGAATTTAACACTACTTTATAGCCAGTAGGGCTTCTATTGACGATTTTATTATTAATTTAACACTTCTCATTGAAGGATAAATTATATTTGAAGAGAAAAATTTTCGCCTAGACCGGTAGCCCTGTTGGTAGAGCACTTGGCCCGGAAAGCCAAGGGTCCCGGGTTCGAGTCCCGGTCTAGGCGAAAATTTTTCTCTTCAAATATAAGTGCTAATTTACTATAAATTGGTTTAAGAGACCATTACTTGCTTTCAGTCATCTTACTTGGGCTAATATCATATAATGTTTAAATTAATTGGGTTACATTTATTTTAAACTTTAAAAAGTAACACAAATATCTAACATTGATGTCACTAATGGCAGCCATTTTGGGCAACTTATTCTACATGTTTTTCACTGTTGAGTCACCCATTACATGGCAGCCAGCGAAGCAGCCGATGATAACCAAGCTCCTGGCACTGCAGCCGACTTGAATCCCCATTGTAGGAGTGCAGGAGTCAGTCAGTCAGTCTCACAGCAGTTTCGTTTCAGCGTGAAGTGCTTCATATAAAATGTTGTTTCTGTATTAGTACTGTGTTAGAGTTTACACAATGCCTTGACACACTTATACATTGCAACAAAGAATTTTTATGTAGGATTCATATTTGTTAACAAAAAATGAGTTGATTTTCAGTTTTTTTTAATAAACATTAGTAAATAATTGACTCTATTTTGGAAGATGGATTAATGCATGTAAATGTACATTTCCACATCCATTGTGCAGTGGAGGTTTTGCTTTTGATTTGTCGGGAATTTGGCTCTCAGTAATTGCTATTGCCGGCAACGGTGTGACTTTACAGAAAAAGGCACTATATATTTGATCTCATGTAATGCAAGATTTAAAACTTTAGAACCTTATTGGCATTGATTAATTAAACTTAATTTAAGGTTACAGCCAAGTTAAATTTTCAATATCTGAGCATTAAATCTGGATTTTTATTTTAGAAAGAAAAATTAACGCTCAGACCGGGATTCAAACCCCAGATATTTAGAACCATTATTATTTGTTATAATAAATGTTAAGTGAATAATTAAACCTGTTACTGTTTGTGAAAATGATGCCTGGATTCTATCTGAGCAAGTTATTGCAATTAATATTTAATTTTAGGAAGTGATATTTTGAGGTTATTTTAATTATATTATTTTTAGTCTGATCATCTTACCTCAATATTAATGTTTTTTTTTTGTATATTCTTCCTTTCCCTTTCCTTTGATTTATTTAACAAATTATTTATCTTTTTCTTTTGTTTCTCAATTTTCTTTTTCATGGTTAGGTTCAAAAAAGTGAAAAAAATTATTTTCTAGGTTTTCCCACACGATGTTTCCTAATATTTTAGACAGTTTGATATGTAACAAATATATTTCAACATCCAGATTACTGATTATTTCATAGTGTTTATTAATATTGAGGTAAGATGATCAGATTAAAAATAATATAAGTTATTGCAATGCTAAATTCCTGGGAAAAGATAATTTTAGGGGAGATTAAAAGGTGATTTTAGTAAAAAATTCTCAAATTTGGTTTTTTTGTACTTTAAAATAGTTTGAAATATTCTGCACAAATTTATATATGCTCATTTTAAGTATCTTTAATTAATTTTTAAAAGTACGGCTACATCACTAATTTGTAGAGATCCGTGAAAATGGTTTTATTTTTAGGGAAAATTCATTTTAAAATGTATCTGACACACACGACATTACTGCAAATGAGAATGATATAAAAAAACAGAGTTGGAAGTTGAATGCTCAGATATTGAAATTTCAACCTGGTTGTTTTTTTCATAAAGAAATTCTAACTCCTAGTATGTTAAATCAAATTTAAAGAGAAAAATTATACGCTCAGACCGGGACTTGAACCCGGGACCCTTGGTTTTCTAGTCCAAGTGCTCTACCATTTGAGCTACCTGAGCAAGTACCGATCTAAACGCAAATCTTTCTCTATATATCGGTACTTGCTCAGGTAGCTCAAATGGTAGAGCACTTGGACTAGAAAACCAAGGGTCCCGGGTTCAAGTCCCGGTCTGAGCGTATAATTTTTCTCTTTAAATTTGATTTATCCATCATTGAGATGTATGAAATTAATAATAAGAACATCCTAGTATGTTATTGACTCAAAAATATCACTTTTCAAGAACATTGCTATTTCAGTAGTGACAATCAAATTTTCAAAAAACAAGGTGTTTTATATGTTATATTTAAAATAAATGTAATGAAATATCCTATATGTATCATAATGTAATAATCATAAGCCCTATCATTACCTACAAGATATTACAAATCCTCAATTTACTATTAACTGAGAGAAATTTCAATAATGACCTAACATTGGTTATCAAGAAAAGGCAGAAAGTGACAAACTTTCCAAACTTGTATTTTCTAGTCACTTTTCTTTGTGATGCCCTTTTCTCAACATATTAAATGATAATTCACTGCAATGATGTGTAATTTTTTAAGATTTGGTCAATTGAATAGTTGCCCTGAAAAGAGATCTCCAAAAAAAAAAAACTCCAAGCATGACAGACCTAGAAAGCCCTTGGCCTACCAGCCAGCTACTGGCCTCATGTCCAAATGTGTTAATCAAATAAGTAGACGATCATAAGCCAGTATAGGGGTGACATGTGGTCAGCATGTCAGGTCTCCCAGCCATTATAGCTACCCACAAAAATTCAAAGTTGAGTTTTTAGTGGATTAGTGATCTATCTGGAGTATCATGGCATGGTGCATGTAAAATTATCCATATTCTCTTCTAGACCTGTTTTATTAATTTTTAAAAGTTGGCTTTCAAGCGAATAGCGATCTGTGTGTAACAAAATGGCGGAAGCAGTTAGTCAAGTCATGAGTAGCAGTATAGAAAAACAATTATTGCACATGTGCAAATTCATTCCACCACAGTTCTGTGAATTCTAATCAGAATCCTAGAGAAATTAAGTGAAAATAAGATAATCACAAGGAATGAAACGAAATAACATTAAATGGAAACTAAATACTGAAAACTGATTAAGTTAGAAAATTTTCTACCTGAATCAGTGTTCAATATGTATTTTCTATTTCTTATTATATAGCATTTTTAGTTAAATTTTTTTTTTGTTCAATGCCACCTATTTGTCATTCGATATTTCAGGTATTCTCTCCTAGCATTGACGTATTGTAATCCACTTCTGTGGTTGGGGCACCTGGAAGGCAGGGTTATGCTGCCCCAATGATATGATGGGTGATGACGATGGATAATGATGCGCCAGGAGAGGCCTTAAACCTAAACTTAACCTAATGAGGTGAATATGATATTGATGATAATGATGGCCAGATGATGTTCGGGGACCGTTTGGGCCTTAAAGTATCCTGACATTTGTCTTACAGGTGAGGAAAAACCCCGAAAACCAACCTCACCCAGGAAACTTGTCCCGAGTAGGGATCGAACCCGGGCCCGCTGTGTGACAAGGCAGCACGCTACCTCGAGACCACAGCGATGGTCTTTTAGTTAAATATGTGTTAGATAATTTTTCCACTCTATAGAGATAGATCACTTTTGCGCTCAATTCTGTAATATTTTGTTATTTTGCATTCAAATTGGCTGTATATGATTCCAATAGGATGAGAGATTAAAATGTATATGATATAATAAAGGTAATAGCCTCAAAATGTACATTATACTTTTGTTCTTTTTCCCAACAATTTGTAGTTTATGGGTTAGATCTCTTTTTGGGGCAACTATTCAATTTAACAAAGAATTTGATGTTTAATATTAAATTAATCACATCTCACAGAATGAAAAATTTAATTTGAAAGGAAAAATATTCACCTAAATCGGGATTTGAACCCAATGTCTCTGGTTTTGTACACCAGTGCTCTTCCATTGAGGTTTTAGGCTTCTGATTTATTTGTAGATTTTTCTTTATACTAATATGATTCCTGCACACAAGAAAGCAGTGAACATGGCGTTAGTGGAATGAATGTTCACTGCTTTCTTGCATACGGGATTCGTATTAGTAGTCTGCAGCCAACTGTTAAGGAGTTCACAGAAAGCACACAGAATCTCCTGATGAGATCTGCTGCAGCAGTAGACGAAACGTTGAGTGACAAGAAAACCGGACCACAGCCATTCAGCCCAGAAGGTATTGATTTTTATATTTGGATAGTTTTCTATAATGACATCTAATCTCAGAAAAGAAACTACAATACTAGAAAATGAGCAGTATTATGTTTAAGTGACTATTTAACTTATAGACTGATAATTTTGCTTCTTCCTGTTGATAATCTTGCCTCTTCCTGTTAATAATTTTCCCTCTTCCTGTTTGTAATGAGAGATCTTCTTCTTCTTCTTCCTTCCAAGTATTAGGCCAAGGCCTGTTAAGATCCTATAGAAAATTTTCCCTCCAGCATTTGAGGGAAATTCTCGTATAAGACTTGAAAGCATAATAATAGTCCCTTCGATTGGTTGGTGGCCAAAGGAAGGCAAGACCAGTGATGGGGCTGCCATCTTATAGCCTCTGGTCAAGCTTTTCTGGAGAAGAAAAGAAAATAAAGGAAAGAAGAAATGGAAGAAAGGAAAGACTCCCTAGCCCTCGGATGCCCTAATAGCATCGGTGTCAAAAAAATAAGAGTTAACCAAGAGAGGTTAGATAGTAAAGTTAAAAGAGTGCAAAACACAAGTAAGTGGAAGAAATGTTTTGCACAGCTTGGGCACCTTGTGGTCGCCATCCACATATCCCCTAAATGAGGACCCCTGAGGGGTGTAATGAGAGATATCTCTGCAAATTAACTTCTTTGACAAGGATATTAATTGAACAATGTTAAGATCGACATGGTACAGCAAGAAATGCCAAAAGAAAACTTAAAAAATTACAAAAAAAAAGATTAGTTCTGTTGCTCTAAAAATTTATTAAATGTTGTATAATGAATTTGCATTATTGTTATAGTTATTTCTCATTGTTATAGTTATTTCTCATACAATCATCTGTTATTGATTTTTCCCAAACCCAAAGAGATTTAACAGTAAAGATATGCTATTTATAACTATACAGCCGGCTTAGAAATCACCCAGAAGTAAGATCGGAATACATAACCTCAAATTTGGTAAATATTAAACATTATAATTATTTTTAGCTTCTGATGTAGTATTATTCGCTAAATAGTCACTCCAAATCCAATGCAAGGTTAAGTTTTTCATTAGACAAAATCACTCGCGACAAAGTCGCTTGCAATTTTTTCAGAAAACACAATTTCTTGTTAGATTACTGTTGATAAAATTATGAACATTATTTTTATTATGTTTAGATTACATTTATATAACACTTTGGCTAGACCAGTGTTGACCTATGGTAGTGAAGCATGGACACTAAAAAGACAACATGAAAGCAGAATAGCAGCTTGTGAAATAAGATTCATGCGCAGAACAGCGGGTTACACCAGATGTGATCGAAAAAGGAACACCGATATCTTAAATGAATTGAAGACTACGCCAATTTTGGAATATATTAAACAGTACCAAGTAAATTGGAAACACTATCTAGAAAGAATGAGTTCAAATCGGATCCCCAAAGCTGTTTATAATTATATATCAAAAGGACGAAGATCACTGGGCCGTCCTATGAAACGCTGGAGGGAAAATTTTCTATAGGATCGTAACAGGCCTTGGCCTAATACTTGGAAGAAAGAAGAAGAAGAAGATGTTTAATTAAATTTACAATGGGAGGAAAGACTATGAGGTATTTATATTAATAAATGAGTTGGAGAAAATGTTTTAACATCTCACCTCACAAAGTTGCATGTCTTCACGATAAAAAAAAAAGATGGAAGTAATACTATACTTTTGAAACCGGTATCGTGAAGACATGCAACTTTGTGAGATGAGATGTTAAAACATTTCCTCCAACTTATTTATTTTTATTATGTTTATTATATTGTTTCATGTATAAAATTATATATCTCTGCTAATCAAAATTCCAAAAAGGCCTGCCACTGTGTATCTGTATAGTTACTTTTATTTTGTGATGCTTCTGACATCAGCATCGTAATTCATCAGTATAATCCATTTTTATGTTATATTTAGTTTAACATATACCAGTCCTGGACAAATTAATTTTTTGAAAAGAAAAATTAATGCTTGAACCAGAACCCGTTTGTATTGGGTCTTAAATAGTGTAATGGACTGCATGCTGATGAACAGAGTCAGAGGTTTGATTCTCGGTTCGAGCGTTAATTTTTATTTTCAAAAGTAGTATAATCCATGTTCTCCTTATTGATTTGTATTTAAACTCCAAGGTGCGACAGGTCTAGAAGACTCTTGACCTACCAGCAGGGTGCTGGTCTCACATCCAGATATATTAATCACAGATACAGACTTTTAAACACCAGTAGAGGGGTGACATGTGGTCAGCAAGTTGAGTCTGCCAACCATTATAGTTGGTATCCACACTCTGTGATTTTTATGAGTATTTCTCCCTCCAACCATTGGCTTGTAACTTCCACTGGGGGGGGGGGATAAGTGTTACAAAGGATAGAGGATAAAATGGTGAAGAAATATTTGTTGTTGTTGTTGTTGTTGTTATTATTATTATTCAATATAATAATAATAATAATCAACTTTTATAAGATTCATGGTGTGTTCTGTTGAGGTATTATTCAAAATTAAAATATAAAATTATGGAATATTCACCTGAAAGGTCCGTCTCCTCAACTTAATTAATTATTTAACTGTAGCGCTTTCGGGACTTGTCCCATCATTGGCAGGATTCAAAACTGGTGTTTCACTGAAGATCTGGTAGAGGGGGTTGCATGTATTGGGTTCGTTTGTCGTTGTTGTAAGCTGCTTTCATGATTTCATCTCTTTGAGTATGTTTATCTTCGCTGGATTATTTTCTCTGTGCATTACTGTTAGGGTGTTTTCAATATTTAACATGCAATGTCCTTCATGGATAACATGTTTTGCATAGCTTGATTTTCCTTCTGCGTGAATAAAGTCTCAAAAATGTTCTTTAAATCTGATGTTAAAACTCCTGTTTGTTCTTCCTATATAAAATTTGTTGCAGTCCTTACATGCCAATTTATATACTCCTTTGCTGTTGAAAATGTTATTTTCTTCAATGTTATTGTTTATTATGTTGTTTAATTTGTTATTAGTTCTGTATGCTATTTTTATGTTTTTATCGGCTTTCTTTAGTGTATTGGCTAATTTTGTCATTTCTTTTCCTGTGTATGTAAGTGTTATCCATATTTTTGTTATTAATATTAAGTTTATTTATTGCAATTTCACTTTCAGTAATTCAATTTTGTTGTGTTCTTTTTACATTGTGTGTAGGGAAATTGAATTTGTATCCCTTTTCTAGTAAGTCTGTTTCCTGTTTATTGAATTTTATTTTTGTAAGGTTTGTAATTCTTTTATCCTCAAAATTCTGTAATTTGTCGTTATATTTTAGATTTGGATCGAAACAATGATTAAATTTTGAAATTTTACATGTTTGTGATAAGGGTAAGAAGTTAGATCTTTTGGAGGCTGTAGAAATTAATAAATTTAAAAGTAGTAACAAACTGTTAAATTCTCAACTTGATTTGAATGAATCCCCTTTGTTAAATTTAAAAATTTTAATAAATATTGTTGTATTGTTGCTTAGATCAGTTGGAACACAATTCATAATTTGTTAACATGTCTGAAGAAGGTACAGTGTACCGAAACAGCTGTCACTGAATTATATAATAAATATGAAAATCAAATAAAACTACGTTTTATTTTTATTTAATTAATAAAAAAAATAGTTACTGTTTCTATGACCATTTCTCCAATTCATCTTATTTTTTTTATTTCCTTTCACACTCAAACATAGAACAATTCATCAGTGTCATCAGCTTTTACATCATTTTGAGCAAGCTGTAGTTGACAGGTGTTTGAAATGCTGGGAAAATCTTAAAGAAAGCATGGTGGATGGGAGGAATGAAAGACAGCAAATCCAACAAATACTTCTTGTTACTATTAGTGACTTGCATGTCTCTGGGTATAGAGACGATCTTGTTCTGGCAACTGTTGTGCTGGTCTTCCTTTGCCCTTCTTTTCCAAATTAACTTCATAAATCTCTATGTCCAGATCAAGACTGGTCTTGTATTTGAGTGAAAATATATTTATTTTTACATACCTTAGCCATCACATTTCTAGTCAATTAATATCAACAGTTTTCTTTCAGTTCACAATAGCTTCTTAAAATGTCTTGGTTGACAAGAAGTCAGTATGTTTCATTTGAACTATTTTGAAAGGATGCTTTCTATCGGATTCCTTCACAATGTCTTGTAAATAAATAATTGTAACTTTCCTACTCTTTGCTTCTATTAACCCAAAATACGGGGTGAATCATAAATATGGCTATACGTTTGATCGCGTTGTGTGATGAAAATATTACCATTACAGGAAATATGAAATTACCATTGGAAAGGCAATTATTCAAATTACAACAATGGAATAAAACAAAACAGTGTAGAACTTACGTCATTAGTCAAACTGGCATTGAATATGCAACAGCAAATTACAATTTCTGCATGGGCAACAATATATGTTAATGATCGTGAGGCCACAAGACGGGCAATACATGAGTTTAATGTAGCATTGCTGCTGTCGACTGTGGGGAAGTGGAGAAAATGACTGCTGAAAACGGGAAGGAAGCAGAAAATCAAACCTCCTGGAAGGCCTCGCATTAGCATGGATGCAGAAACAACGAAGAGAATTGTGGAGGCGTTCCACGCTAGCCCACAAAAATCAACCTGCCAAACTGCACGTGAGCAGTGATTTGTTTTTTGTTCTATTGTTGTAATTTGAAGGATTCCCTTTCCAACGATAACATCATGTTTCCTTTAATAATACTATTTTCGTCACAAAATGCGATCAAACGTATAGCCATATTTCTGAATCACTTTGTATGTGTCATTAGGCAGATATGAATGTCCCAACACTAAACATTTATGGTGTGTAACTTCAATGTCCATACCAGGGGTTTGTGGTAGGTTCTTGAATGCAGGTGCCATTTTTATATTCCAGTTCTGTCCAGTGCAGCTATCGGAATACGAGATCACAAGCCTACAATGTTTTGCATGTTCTTTTAGATGTTTCACTAGGCAAGATGAAAAATCATGTGGTCCTCTTCCCCCTTCAGTTTCATTCCAGATGTACATAAAACCATTATTTTCATTGAATGAATGTACTCCAAAGTTGTAAACATGTTTTATTGCCTTCATTTTCATGTAGTCCCTTTTCTACCCATAGAAATTATGAGCTCGTGTAGTAGAACATCAAGAACATAGAGTCCACACTCTCTTGCTTCACTTGTTTTCTGAATTAATAAACATCTGATTCAGTGGTCATGTAAAGTGCTGCCAACTGAAGATGTGCAACTCAGCTATGGACTTCATTCACTAGTCTCCTGAAAAAGCACTGTATTTCAGAGTATAACAAGACTCTAATCTAGAAAAAAGTTTTTTTTTTTTTTGGACTTACACCAATTGTATTCTGAGTAAGTAAAGTAAAGTAATCCCACTACACGAGGCCCTTGGGGTAGTAGGAGGTTAAGGCTCCCACTTTTTCTAGACAATCGGCACTTGATGTCAGCCCTGCATGATGGCCGCCTTTACCCCAGAACAAGCGTCCGATACTCATTTCAGTTAGAGGCTGAGTCGACCCCAGGGCCATGGTGCCACCAGAGGGTTTGGGTCAGAGTAAAAATCCGGACTCCACTGAGACTCGAACCCTCAACCTTCCGGTTTGTAGCGAGTGCTATGGCATGCCCCCCTTGTATTCTGAGTGCCTCATATATATATATATATATATATATATATATATATGTATAATTAATTGTTTAACATTGAGCAATGCAGGCTTAATATGGTATGATAAGAAAAATAAATTCCTGGACGGGATTCGAACCCGGATCTCTGAGTCTGTACCTCAGCGTGATATCCATTACACTACCAGGCAAATCCAATTCAAACACTTATTTTTCTTATATATGTATTATATTCTCCATTATTACTAGATGTCGCGACATCTAGTAGTGTAATGGATATCACGCTGAGGTACAGACTCAGAGATCCAGGTTCGAATCCCGTCCAGGCATTTATTTTTGTTATACCATATATATACACACACACTGTACTGTTGAGAAATCTCTAATAATGAACGTATGATATATGATGGATGTGATATAAGTAATCAGATTTTTAAGTATGAATTCATTGTAATAAGTACAATCAAAATGTCTTATACATTTTGTATTTTCTATGTATCTGAACTTTTATTTAAATTCTTGTAAATATTTAACCATTTTCATTTGTGTTAGTCTTTAATAACTGTTTCAGTTTTTGGGTTCTTTTTCTTCGTGTTCGTATTCTTTGTCGTTTCTTAATGACCATTCTTTCTAAAGCTAAAACAAGAGTTGCCATAACAAATCCTAATGCTAGAAATATAATAAGTGGTTTAAGAGATTCAAAATCAGCACCATGGCGTTCAGTCGTAATTAGAGTCCGGTCCAATTTTAGAGTAAGGTAATTTTTCCGTAATTTCTTTAGTACTCCAGAACGTTGCACTCTTTTCACACTGAAAAATAATTAGAAATATTTTGCATTAAAATCATTATTTCAGGTAATCCATGGCAAAGGCTCAAACACAGGATCATGTTCATAGGAATATGGAATGTTAGGACATTCTATAATAGTGGGGCACTAGAAATATTGGGGGCATTCAGTAGCCAAAGCGCTTTAGCGCTTTATCTGCAGCATACCATTCAGAGGGCAATAAAGCGCTCTAGCGGACTTGCAGCTACTGCAGCGAAGTAAAAGTAGGCTGCAGACAGAAAAAACCGCTGCATCCATTGTGATTGGCCGGTTCATTCAGTTTAAACATGGCGTCTTTGTCCATAAACAATTTATATTTTATGTACAAATTTTGTGTTATTTATGTCTGGACATTAATATATGAGTTATTCGAGGTGGCTAACCGTTTTAGACGAACATAAGTGATATATTAAGTAAAACTAAAGACAGTGATAATTTTAAGATTATTATCAAGATCAAGAATTTACGATTATAACCTCTTTTCATGCAAATCATTGTGTTATTGACGAGTGAATGTTTTTATTATGAAAATTGTATCCGCAGATGATTCATTCGCTAATACCTGGTGCCAAGTTTTTATAATTTTTGTTTTCAAGATATATGAAATAAATTAGAATAGTATGATTGTGTTCATGGGGTCATTTCTGGAAGTGCTACAGTGGTTGTCGAACCAATTTTCTCTACAGATAAAACGAACATTTGTACTATTCTTTAAATGTGCAACACAATAAGAAATTTGTGTAATGGACAAAGAGATGAACTGTGTATCTTATGTTTGTAATCTTTTCTGAATAAAGAGCTTTGTGAAGTATCAGCCATAACTTGAATTCAAATATTACAATATTCTAGTTTTCTTATCTAAATTTGACCAGTGAAGATACAAATACTCAGTATGATGTGCATGAATAAAATTAAATTACAGCTAGAGTTGGTTAATGTATTAACAGAAAATTTTGCACTCAGCATGGGATTTTAATCACAGCTGATCCATTATTATTTAATCTCCAACTTTATATACTATGTCCTATCATTGAGATACTGAGAGCCGTTACTTGAACCAGGTATGAATAATTTTCACATTAATTCCCAATTTATCATAAAATGAAATGTGGTGTTACATCTTTTAATTCAAATGCATGTAGTCTCTCGTATGGGATATTGCTATTCACTGTATATTACCATTAATCTTGGTGGTAAATGTTTTTCATGTATTATAAATAATTCTGTGATATACTATTTAGTGTAGCACTTAACTTTACTAAGAAAGTGGCATTGCTAATGTTAGAATTATATTAAATAATGTCTTTAAGTATGGTGAGTGAGAGGTTATCTATAATTAACTGCTGTTATGACAGAATTTCACATACATGGTTGGAAATTACATATAATGTTTTGGTTTTATTTTAGCCATAAATATTATGGTAGTTACTCTTATAAGTAATTAATATTATCAGATGATGCAAAAAAATTAATTATTAAGAAAACTATTTAAATTATTATAAATTAATATTCTTCTTTGTTTTCATTCCTATTCCTTGACAAATTTAAAATAAAGATGAAGTATGTTTGAGGTTGAAAAAATACAATGATGCCTTCCTTTATACAATTGTTTGGTTGCTGTACTTAGGTCATGTCTTGCACCACATACATTAATTTTGCACATATGCCTGTACTTCCTGCATTTTCTAGTGTAACCCCTATTCCTCATAGATTTAAATATAGACCTAAAAGTGTCAAATATTATGTAAGAAATCACATGAATAAAAGGCTGAACAATTGAATAAAATTTACCCTACAGCCCACCTGGCAATACTTTTAGTGTGGTTATTAAATATATGTGTTATGTGATGATGAAGGAGCAATATATGCATCACATAGGGAATTCGCAGGAGTGATGTTTAAATATAATAAAATAATATCAAGTTGTGTCCAAATCAGGGTCAGATCAAGTGATTAGATTAAGCCCCTATATTTATAGAGGTCTGTAATTAACTAGGGTGCAGGCTGACTACATCTGAAATGGATGTTATGAAAATGGGGAAAGGTGGAATAAAATTGTGGTAGGGGAAAATGGGAGAAACCCTGAAAGAACATGCCGTAGATCCGTTTCCTCCACTACAAAATCTACTTATAATGACCGAGACTAACCAAGTTAAAAAAAGCTACTCTTACTAAAACACAAATTAATGTGATTAAACTAATAATACACATTATAAATAAGGTTCTCGAGAAGCCAGCGGTGAGAGGCGAGCGTCTAATCGCTTGCGTCACGGAGCCGCCTGATATATTAATAATTAAAAAATACCAATTTTCTCGTTATAATAATATTTTATTTTAAACGATCTATTCGTCGATTTTATAAATTACATACATTAAAATAAATCGTAAAATCTGTATAACCCTATTAGCATTATGATTAATTTCAATAGCATCGCGTAGTAATATGAGTAATGAGCCAATGAACAAATTTAAATTTGGCGGTATAGCTGCATGCAGCGGTCCATTCAACAAACTCCTTAAATTTCCGCTGCAAATGGCAGCCATTTTTGCTAAAGCGCTAGAGCGCTTTATTGGCAGCTGAATGCGCCTATTGATGCAGGGAAAGAAATTAAACATAGGCTCAATTCTGGAAATGCGTGCTGTTATGCATTGCAGAGGCTCTTGATGTCCCAACTCCTTTCAAAAACGTTAAACTGAAAATATATAAAACTGTTATTCTACCAGTTATATTATATCGGTGCGAAACATGGACTCTTACTTTAAGGGAGGAGATGTGATTGCCGGTATTTGAGAATAAAGTACTTAGGAAAATTTTTGGACCAAAGAGAGATGAACAGACAGGTGAATGGAGAAGACTTCATAACAATGAACTACATGGTCTTTATAGGAAGCCAGATATAATAACAGTTAAGTCTCGTAGACTACGATGGGCAGGACATGTTGCACATATGCGGAATGGAAGCTTCTTGTAGGAAAGCCAGAGAGAAAGCGCCCAGTTGGTAGACCAAGAATGAGGTGGGAGAATAACATTAACTATGATTTGAGGGAAGTAAATTATACAGGGAATGATTGGAAAGCATTAGCTCGGGATAGGGATGTGTGGAGAGCTTATGTCCGCGCCACCATGAACCCACGGGTTCGATAGTGCCAGTGAGTAAGTAAGTAAGGGATTAGATAAATCACCCTTGGAAGTTAGATGGCCTGGAGAAGGTAATCAGGAGCCAGGAAACTTTGCATTGTACTATGGGGTGCAGCAAGACCTGATTTTGGAACGGTTTTTTTTTAATCCAAAGGAAGATTCTCTCTGTTATCCAGAGTGCTTTGTTTGTCAGCGAAGGATATAATACATAACTCTAAAGGGCATTTTCTGCAATCGTAAATGTAAAAGGTCCTACACGATACACATAAGATAAGGATTCTAAAATCAAGGATGAGTTCTGTGAAGAATTAGAATGTGTATTTTATAGTATTTCACACATAAGTGAATGGAGAGAACTAGATAACAGTGAGCTACAGTATCTTTATAGGAAGCCAAATATAATAACTACAGTTAAGTCTCATAGACTACAATGGACAAAACATGTGGCACAAATGGGGAATGAAAGAGGGGCATAGAAACTTCTTGTAGGAAACTAGAAAGAAAACAGTAAACAGGTTAGTAGACCAAAAATTATTTGAGGAAAATAGATTATACAGGGGATGATTGGAAAGCATTGGCTCAGGATAGGGATGTATGGAGAGCTTATATCTGCGCGGCCATGAAACTATAGTTCGATAGTGCTAGTGAGTTAGTTAACACATTATAAACATAAAAAGTAATGACAGGTTTTTGTGGAAATGAATAAAATTGCTTTTTAAGCTGGGAATGAAAGTATCGCAAGTAAACAAGTTTCAAATAAATTAATAGGTTACTTGGAGATCTATTGGCACCGAATAGTAGTCATAATTTCATAGTACCATTAAAATGTTGGATTCACCTGATATGACCTTAGATGTTAAAGCCCCTTTAAATAAGAATGAAAAATATACTTACTAGTAGGAGAATATGCCTTGATACGGACTATTTTTGACTAATCCCATGGTAGCAGTAGCTGGTATAAATGCTTGTGGCACCTCTGTAATCCTGCACTCAAGCTGTTGTATCAAACCTCCCACTATGAACACTGGTGCCATAAAGTTGTAGCGATTAAATGAGCAGATTCTATGTAGTCCTTCCAAAAATGATCGAGGATGATCATTCTTATTGTTAGATATGTATTTCTTAAACAATTTTATCATTATAGGATCCTTACTTTCCTGTGGAAGGAGAACAGATCCGTGCACATTCCTAGGGCTGAGCAAATGGAACAGTTGTACAAGTATTGATACTAAAGTAGCCCATTCACAATAGAAAACACATGATAAGACATCTTTAAGGCTCCTTTCACATCGGACAGTTTTTGGCACACATCTAAAAATCATCCAGTGTGTAAGGAGGTTATAGTCGATTCAGGGTGTCCATAGAGTGGAAGTAAATAGAAGAAAAAGGTAAACACTGTTCGCAAAATTGTGTAGCAGTCCTACAAAGGGTTTATTAATACAATGTTCTCTTGAAGTCCGGTTGGTCCAAATCAATATTATCGACTAATAGTATATTACAATGCAAGGTTGGGAAGTGGATTTTTACAGAATTAAGGAAATTATTAAAAACTTCTGTAAAACACTTCACAAATGTGCATGTACATAATATTTTGCACGATGGTGTTTTCAAAATAATAAATAATAGTAAAATAATAACATCTTTGTTGGAAATATTTGCGTTCATTATGAACAACTGACTAACATTAACAGTGTGGGCAATGTTTATTAGTTGAGACTACAGCAGGCCGTGACACCAATCAGTCATAAAATGGTGGCAAGTACGTATTTATTGTTTTATATTGTTTCAAATGAAGTTCAGTTCATTTAAAATGCAGTGATTTGTTTCGTATAATGTATATTAGCACTACCTTTTGGATATATTTTTGTATATATATATAGTACTTAGCATACATAAAGGGCAGTGGTTTTACTTCCCACACGAGGTTTGTAATATGTAATATTACAGTATATTTATTTAGATTGGCAACCCCGAAATGTAAGAAGTTGAACTTTCAATCATGGTCGCCATTGCTGTAAGTACGACAAAACGCACTATTGCACAAAAAACAATTGATGTATCTTATAGGATACATTGCGAATTTAAGGGTTAACAATAATGTACAATATTTTATATTCAGAGTTCTTCTTGTAAGCCTATGTTTCCCTTAACAGAGATTTAGGCGCTCTCCCCCTACAGGGAAGAATTTGAACCATACTAATTTAGTTACACTTGTTTTCGTATAGATGTCATTAGAGTGGTCCGTGGTTAGCGTTCAGCCTCATACTGACATCTAGGAAACCAAGGTAGTACTAGGACGGGAAAATTTGGTGAATTTTGCTTAGAGGTCTTTTCATTCAGGCTTAAGGATCTTTTACAAGCCTGAAAATCTTCAGACTAAACCACGGCTTAAAGTCCCTCCTGGAGGACTTGCTCCTTGGATTTTTACCATCCTAAAAAATCCATCGACCCTGGCCGGGTTTGAACCCGCGACCCTCGGGACCAGAGGCAAGGAGCATAACCACTAGTCCACCGCGGCCGATATATTCACAGAGTTATTTAATTAATTTTCTATTTTAATTAGTATGAATGGAATGAGTAAGGGGAGAGATCCACTGCTAGCAAGAAATTATCAAGCAAGAGGAACATGTGATGTCAGAAGACCTAGAAAACGTTGGGCTGATGCATTTTTAAGTAGGAATGGGCAATTGCCTAATCCTTGGGATGATGGTGATGATTTTAGTTAGTTCGAATAAAACTATTTAACCATCTGTTTAACTTACATTTGGCGTAGGGATGTGGCGACCCCATCGCCCATTGGGTTTATCAATGCAATCAGCCTATCCGAGAATTGGCGTGATACCCTTAGCTAGTGGCTAGGGGAGGAAATGTCAATACTCTACCTCAAGAACTGAGGCAGAAGGTCCGGATGCCAGGATGGCAGCCCCATCGCCGGAATCGGAAGTTCTAGGGCGATAACCTGTACTTTCTAACTCTCTTATCAAAGAAAGCAAACCGGAATGCTGAATAAATTATTGACAACCTTTGGCGTGAAATAAATTAAGGCATTGGCAAACAACATTTAAGTCAAGAACAATAAGAGGATAGCAAAAATTAAAACAATATTGAAACCAATAGTTATGTTCGGAAGAGAAAGATAGATATTATCAGAAAAAAGATAAGTACATATGAAATACATGGGAAGAAAAATATTAAGGAAGACATATAGAGCAGTACAGGAACAAGATATATGGAGAATTAAAACGATCCAGGAATTGAAAGAATTATATAGGGATTTAGATCTGGTAGGAAATGTTAGAAGAAAGAGACTGGAATGGTAGGACATGTATTACGGATGGAGCAAGAAAGATTTTAGAAGGGAAACCGGAAGGAAGAAGAGAGGTTGGAGACAGAAACTAAGATGGTTAGATAAGGTTGAGGAAGACTTAAGACAACTGAAGGTGAAAATATGGAGACAGAAAGCTAGTAATAGAGAAGAATGGGCAGTTGTTATGAAGGAGGCCAAGGTTCTTAAAGGACTGTAGGACCAAAGGAAGAAGAAGAATTGGCGAACAACAGAGTGCGTTGGCGAGCTTTTATCAAGGCCCTTTGCTTCCAAGTGGAGTGACCAGAACTATCACTACTACTTAACTTACATTAACCTCTCCCTTTATAGGTATTATAATACTTTTACATGTCCCTCGTCACCCGGTGCTTGCAGTGGCACGACCTGTCATGAAAGGATTTTAAACTCTGTATCAAACACTTTCTTTTGATCAGCTCAATGCTAGGACTACCTTCAAGAACAACACGAACATTTAAGACAAGAGACATCATTCAGTCATATTAAATAAGACGAATATGATTTGGATGTGGTAAAAGCCAGATGGTGTTCGGGGACCAGTTAGGCCTTAAAGTTTCCCGACATTTCTCTTACAAGTGAGGAAAAATTCCTAAAAAAAAAACCTCGCCCAGGGAACTTGTTCCGACCCCTGCATACATTATCCTGAGATGACAGCTGTGGACTAAATATATTTATTTATAACTAGCTAATGCCTGGCGTGCGTTGCTACGCCTAAATAAATAAAATGCGTTTTTATGTATAGTTGAATAAGTAAAAGGGAAAATAATTATAAATTTATATCGTAATTATTTTTAGATTACCCGGCGTTCCCGGGAATCTACTTATCCCGATCTTCTTGGCACAAGTGAGCTGAAAGACAAAAATGGTTGAGTTATCCGTAAAATAATACCCGCCGTGCGCTGCTACGCTTGCCCGGCATCAATGAGCTTCTTGGCATCAATGAGCTGAAAGATAAAAATGGTTATTATGAGTTATCCGTCAAAGATAGACATATGCTGTCGCGGATTTTTTGTAGATTTTTTTTTAGATATCCAATTCTGTGAACATTAATTTGGTGCATATATTATGGTTTAGGCAGAGTAAGCCATTTAACCATCCAAGAAAGTTCCAAAAACACGTTTTTCTCTACAAAGGGTAATTTTTAAGGTTGAAGGGGTTGAGTATTACAACTCTCTTATAAAAATTAATATAAAATTATAGAATATTCACCTGAAAGGTCCGTCTCCTCAACTTAATTATCATTTAACTGTAGCGCTTTCGGGACTTGTCCCATCATCGGCAGGATTCAAAACTGGTGTTTCGCTGAAGAATGATAATTAAGTTGAGGAGACGGACCTTTCAGGTGAATATTCTATAATTTTATATTAATTTTGAATAAACCTCAACGGAACACATCATGAATCTTATAAAAGTTAACTCTCTTATAGCCTAAAAACCTCCCGGAGAACTCCTGAACGTTTTACAAAAGGCCCCATGACAATCGGACAAACGGTATGGCAGCACATAAAGGACATACATTCATAATACGTATATACGTAAATTTTTAAGTGTATAGATTTATTCATGTTATGTAATTGTAACCAATCTCAGGTAGCTTTAATATACTCGCTACAAATTTAAATTATACATTTAGATCCCTCTGTGACATGGGTTATAAATATATAATGATATGTGTATGGTGTTACCTCGAAGTAAGCATAGTGTATTGAATTATTGAGCACTCCGAGCTGGTACGTCCCATCATTCAAGAATTGGCTGAACGTGTTAAAGGGCAACACGGTTTTCCTCAATGATAAATATGAAACCAAGAATCCGGAGTATCCCACTATTAACACCAGGGCTGTCAAATAAGATGTAACCACCAATATCCGACTCGATTCCGGTAGATGTAGCCACCAGTTCTGCCCTGAAATATAATAAATAGGGCAAGGATTTTAATGCACAAAAAGTGAAGATTGCAACACAGGTAGTATATATTATGCAATTGTTTCTGTGTGAAACCAAGACAAAATACAGTTAGAAGTCTAACTTCTCATTATATTATTCAACTGTTTGTATGTGAAACCAAGATAAAAGAGTCAGAAGCCTTACTTCTAATTACACTACACTAGTGTCCAAAATTAAAGCAACAAACTGGTATTTCTCCTTCCTATGTCTAATTCACTATATATTCATACAAAACGTAAACATATGTCAGTACAATCCTGTTCTGAACTGCAGATGGCATTCCGGCCATGCAAACAATGACGTCAGTGCACCTATCAAACAGGGTACTGCAGTGTAGTGTTTATTGCTTAGTCCAACATCAATGTTTGCTGTGTAAACATTTACTGCAGATAGAGAATGGCACAGAGAAGCCGCCTAGAAGATTCTCTTCGTTGGAGGGCCATAGGAAGAATGGAAGCAGGATATAGTCAAGCTGATGTGGCCAGATGGCTTAATGTGAATCGTTCTATTGTTTCTCGGATGTGGCAACAGTTTTTAGAGTCCGAAAATGTATCCCGAAGACCAGGGCAAGGACGACAAAGAGTGACATCGGAAAGAGAGGACCGTTATTTGGCTCTAAGGGCAAGACGGTACCGCCGTAGTACTGCACGACAACTGACATCTGACCTCACAGCATCCACTGGAACAGTTGTATCGAGGCAAACAGTGTACAGTCGGCTTCGGCAGAGAGGCCTTTATTGTCGGAGACCTGCTGTATGCGTACCCCTGACGTGTATTCAGAGAAGAGATCGTCTAAAGTGGAGTCATCAACATGCCAACTGGATGATCGAACAGTGGGCCAGTATTCTCTTCACAGATGAGTCCATATTTAGTCTTTAAAATTATTCTCGACGAATTCACATCTGGAGAGAACCTGGAACACGATTTCGAGACTCAAACATTGTGGAAAGAGACCAATTTGGAGGTGGCTCAATAATGGTGTGGGCAAGAATTCTGTTGACTACTCGAACACTTCTTCATGAAATTGTACGGATACATCGACAAGGTTTAACTGCTGTCAGGTATCGTGACGAGATCTTGGCACCTCATGTACGGTTGTTTCGCGGTGCTGTGGGCCCAGACTTATTACTGATGGATGATAATGCTCGTCCCCTTAGAGCACAGGTGGTTGATGAGTTCCTGGAAACTGAAGATATTGCAAGCATGGATTGGCCTGCTCGCTCTCCCGATTTGAATCCTATAGAGCATGTCTGGGATGCACTAGGGAGACGAGTAGCTTCACGTGAACATCCACCAACTACTCACCAGGCCTTGCGAGTTGCTCTGCAGGAAGAATGGGCGTTATTGCCTCAAAATGTGATTGATGACATTATTCGCAGCATGCCACGCCGTTGTGAAGCCTGTATTGCTGCAGAGGTGGTCACACCCAATACCGAACACACTAACCTGTTTTCTGGATGTGTTTGATATTCACTAATTTTGAAAAATGGGACATTTTGTTTTACTGGTATGCACGAATGTTGCAGTTGTTTATTTTCTTTATTCTTATGGTTGTTTATACTTCTGTATCACTTGTTTATACTATTTTCTGGCAAAATAAACCCATAAAGATGAAATTTCAGTTTGTTGCTTTAATTTTGGACATTAGTGTATATTACAAGCTTAACTTTTACTGCATTAAAATCCTTGTTCTAATAATAAATATTACTGTTTAATTTAATATTGTTGACAATTCAAAGTTGGAATTCTGTTTGCATATTGAATTTATGTTAAATCCAGTCACCGAAAAGTGGACAGTAATTAAAAAAAAATTAATTAAAATTCAAGAATGCGAGGTTATGTTTTTAAGAAGCATCATTAAAAATAATTTTAATTTCCAACACGCTTGGGATAAAATTGTAGTGGTCAACAAAAAAAAAACATCTCCAACACATCTAGAATAAAACAAGAGTTATCTACAAAAAAATAATTTTACCATCAAAAGCGTGTGGTGCTCTATATCAATTAATATATTTGATAATAAATAGGTATTGGTAAAAGTAAAGTATCTAAGAAGAAAATGTAAAAACCATAAAAACCGCCCCACGCTTTTGATGGTAATTTTTTTTGTAGATAACTCTAGTTTTATTCTAGCTGTGTTGGAGATGATTTTTTGTTGACCACTTTAATTTTATCCGAAGCATATTGGAAATTAAAATTATTTTTCATTTTTTTACTTCGGTTTTCTAATAAAGCGTGTTTTAGTTTTCTAACTATTTTTTAGTTTGGTTTCTAGTAAAGCGTGTTATTTTAGTTTTTTAACTATTGTTTATTTTTTAATTTTTAGTTTAATTGATTCCCATGAAAATTTAATTGCTTACGATATTTTTAGTGTCTAGGCACGAATATAATTATTTTTTAAAATTATTATTATCTAATATTATTACAATATGTTTTAATATTTTAATATAGATAAATAGTTAATCGTATCCTTCTCATATTTTTTGGATAAATTACAGTGTGGTAAGTTTACAAAATTGTCATTAATATTTTACAGAATAAGATAAAAATGTAAATATCTTTAAATTCGATACCGGTACTATTGTAGTATGAGCTAAAAGTAATACTCTCCTAAAAAAAATCCTCTGGGCCGGATTTTAACCAGCGACCTATGAATTACTGAAATTATATACCACTACAGTCCACCGCTCTACCAACTGAGCTACCAGAGGATATAATATTAATTTCTTACAACGATGGACTAAACAGTCGATAAGTCCTCAACCTATTATACCGGTCTTTATGTTTTTGATATCCTGATGATCCTGCCCAGGATCTTAGAAAAAAAATGAAATTATTATGTTGTCATTAGTCCTTTACAAATATACAAAGTTTCAAGTCGATCCAATGTTTTTAAGTGGGTGAAAATTTTGTTGAAAGATTCCGTTACATAGATAGATACAGGTCAAGCTAATATAAAGCGTGTAAAAGACAGGATACAGAACACTAAAAATAAGAGAAATTTTGAAATTTGAGTGAAATAATGGATATAATATATCGACCGCAATGGATTAGTGGTTATACTCCTTGCCCCTAGTTCCTAGGGTCGCAAGTTCAAAACCGGCCGGGATCGATGGATTTTTTAGGACGGAAAAATCCAAGGGGCAAGTCCTCCCGGAGGGACTTCAAACCGTAGGTCCCGAGTCTGAAGATTTTCAGGCTCGTAAAAGATCCTTGAGACTGAATAAAGAGGCCTCTAAGGAAAATTTACAGACATCAACGCCCTAGTAATACTTTAGTTGCCTGTTAGATGTCTCATTGGGTCAGTGTGTTGACCGCATGTCATCCATGACATCTGTGAGCAAATAATATAACTAAAAATCAACTTGGTCTACGTAGTAACTCCTTATAAAGGAGAGGCTATGACTCAACAATGAGCTACGCGATTATAGATAAATAATGGATACTATAATAAGATGTCATGGTCATGTTAAAATAATAAATACTGGTGAATGGAGAAGACTACATAACAGTGAACTACATTGTCTTTATAGGAAGGCAGATATAATAGTTAAGTCTCCTAGATTGCGATGGACAGGACTTGTGACACGAATGGGTAATAAAAGACGTGCATGGAAACTTATTGTAGGAAAACCAGTGGGCAAACGCCTAGTTGGTAGACCAAGAATAAGATGGGAGAATGATATTAACCATGATTTGAGAGAAGTAGATACTACAGGGAATGATTGGAAAACATTAGCTCAGGGTAGGGATGTATGGAGAGCTTATGTCCGCGCGGTCATGAACCTACAGGTTCGATAGTGTCAGTGAGTTAGTTACTTAGGAAGGATACCGTGACAAGTATTAGGATTTAAATTAGGAGGTAAGAGACTAAGAGGTGGCAGAGATAGGCCTATGTTGTTATTGGCTTCAGGATTATTGACTCCAAGTCAATTTTTCCCTAACTTCGCAATAAAGAGCTTCCAAGTTTCTAGTTTTCTATTTATTTTCTTCCAATTTTCTGCAGCTGAAAAGGTGTTCCTTGTTTAGAATCACATAATGTTCATAGAAGGCACCATCTCTTCACTGTCAGTTTCATTCTTAGGAGGTATTCTTGAAGGCTGTCGTGTCTTAAAATTGCATACTTCTTATTCTCTTAACTGTATTTCTTCATTTTAAGCTAGCATGTGTATACTCTCTACGTCACACACGAAGACACGGGTACTCCATTGCAGGAGTTTCTTAATCAACCGAATTTAGTTACACTTATTTATCTATCGATGTCAACGAAAATACCCACATAAGCTGCATGTACATCAATGTAGCCCAATTGCAACTTGTATAGGCCTACAATATGAATTATTTTAAAGTAAAATAAGCATAAGTATGCAATGGGTTCGTGGCATTACTTACAGCTGGATACATGTAATGAAGATGTCAACGAGTGACATGTGGTTAGCACATCGCCTCAATAAGACATCTAGTCGACAACTAAGATATTACTTGGATGGATAAAGGTCGATTAAATTATGGACAGAGTTTATTATTCAGGCTTCCGATTATTTTACGATCCTAAAAATCTTCCGTTTCGGGACCCATGGTTTAAAGTCCCTCCCCGAGGACTTGTCCCTTGGATTTTTTCACCCTAAAAATCAAAGAACTCCGGTCGGGTTTGAACCCGCTACCCTTGGGACTAGAGGCAAGGAACATAACTAGATCACCGCAATCGATATAATAATAATAATAATAATAGCTTTATTTTACCTGGCAGAGTTAATGTCTTAAGGCCTTGTCTACCACTCAACCAGGTTAAAAAAATACAAAAATGATTACATCTAATTACAATAAAAATAATTATTACATAAAATAATTATTACATAGTATGACATATTATGCCTATATAAATATTATTATTTACATAATATTTTGATTTTACTAGATTTAATGAATTCAATATAAAATGTACAAGATAGAAAAATGAGAAAAAACCTATTAATGGCATAATATTACACGTTTCTAGGAACATGTCCCCGTGTTTGAGCCTGTGGCATGGGTTCCTGAAGTAGTCCCCGCCCGGAGAACCGAATGGGGGACTATTTGACCTCCGGAAAATGTTACCCCAGTGGAACCTATGTCCACATTTCTTGACGGTTTACGGTAAAAGATCGTCACTCTTTCGACCAAGGTACTTTTTTGTCTGGCTTATCACTCCCGACATAATTATTAATGGCATAGAATAAACTTAACCCTCGAAAAGAAATAAGTATTTAACAACAGGCAAGTGTATAAGTACCAAGTGTGCGGCAACCCCTGATATCTTGAAGGAAATTCCAGCAGCGTGCAGAGGCTACTGTGAAAGAAGTGGAATAAGAGGAAGTGTTAGAATAAGTATTTAATATATCTCTAATCTTACCTTGTAGACAGAAACTGCTTAAAATGGAGAAGAAGCCATCGTATGGTTTGAATTGAAGTGACGAGTACTGGTCTGGTGGCATGATGTATCGCTCAGTTGTTAGAGTTGCATGCAGCATGATTGTAAGAACAGTTATTGTCCCGATAATAAACAGCCATATGTTTATACTGAATGGCTCTAAGAAACTCTTCCAGTCAGATTCCACATTCTCTGGATCTCTTGTGAACATGTATGTCCTGGAATGTATAACTCACCTGTTATTAAGGGCTATTATTTTTATGTACTAGAAGCTAAGATTGCAACATAGTATAATGATAAGTTAGACTTAGGACCATCTTTTTTGTTACACACACAAATAGTTGAATATTATAATGAGAAGTTAGACTTCTGAGTCTCTTTTGTCTTGGTTTCACACACAAACAGTTGAATAATATACACTGTCTGCATTGCAATCTTATCTTTTATTACATAAAAATCCTAGCCTTAGTTATTACATCATTTCCTCGTCGTACGGCAGTTTGCATACCGACTATACCCCTTCCGAGCTAAGTTCCAGTTGTAATGTAAACAAAGATGATCTTTGACTGCATTTTCATTGGTCGAATAACGGTTTTACCGTTGAGCGTGTAAAAATGTAGTTCGCTCTCTAACAATCAAAATAAAGGAATAAAAATTATAAAAATGCATTATCTGCCACATGTCTATATAAGTTATAGGCCTAAGGGAGAATCTTAAATATATAATTACAATTTTAATACATTCAATAAACATTATCTTACGCATGCGCAATGCATAATTAGTTGGAATTTCAATTGTTTCAAAATGGGAAAATGTCTGTAAAATTTCTTGAGCATTGCTAAGTATTTTAAACCGGAGAGAAATAACTTATATTGAATATTTTAAATAGTTTAGTGAAAAATATCCCACATTAACTATTGAGGACATGGTGAAAATAAAGCAGAATTTACAGGTGTCATCATGGAACATAAATTCTGCCCGTCATGAAATTACACCAGCAAATAAAGGTTATCTATTGACATAATTAAAAAAGCGTAAACGTCTAATTAAGTAGACACATATATTTTTTGTAATAAATAAATAAGAAATGGAGGAGGTATCTAATTATTGGTATAATTTTATGTTGTATTCAGTCTTATTACCCGTAGAATACGATGTAGCCTAAGAACAAGGTTTCTATCGTACATAATTCAGTCATATGGCGGGTAAAAGTAGCACCACAGTTCCCCCAGTAGACGGAGTCGGCGGAGTAATATCTTTGCAAGGTTATTTACAATACAATGGAACTTAGCTCGGAATTAGTCTAATCACCAGATGGGATTCCCGTTGATTCTGGAACAATTGACTTATCAACTGGGATAGAAATTAACCGATAGGTTAGGGAATGTATGAAGTGTGCAGGAAAAAATTACAGATAATGCACTTCTTCCTCGAAAACCTATTTTAAGTTTAATATATCGATTAAGAGTTGGTTTCACCAACAGAGATAACTGTATTACGCCAGTTTAAGCTATGTATTATATATGGGGAAACCTGCCGTAATACAGTTACCTCTGTTGGTGAAACTGGCCCTAAGACTTTCACGGCTAACGTTATGTATTTTAAAATACCTTTTCGGGATTCTTGGCCGTGTCTTGCAGTGTTGTCTTCTCGACGTTTCATCACCTTCTGTGGGTGACATCTTCAGGAGATTTTGCTTGTGTAAATGTTCGTGTAAACTGCTAACTAGTTGTTAACTTGTGTGATTTTACCGTAATTGTGATTCTTAGTAAATAATTTCTAATCGCTCATTTGCTGTTGTCATGACTTACTATATTTGTCAATAAGGTTTTATTTGATACTTTTCTAGGGCAGGATACCATGTTTTATTAGTTCTCAAATCTTCCTCTTTTCTGTTAAAATTTTGTTTATGTTTATATATCTCAAAAGCGACATGCTTAATTAGCTGTAATTAGATAAAACACAAGAAAAGAAACAAAAATAAAATTTTATAAAGTAATGGCTGTTCCTGTATTGATGTACGGATCAGAATGTTGGACGATCACTAAAAGACAAGAACAAAGATCGGAAGCACCTGAGATGAGATTTTTAAGAAATACAGCAGGATATACTCTGCTGGATAAGAAAAGGAAAGAAGATATAAGAAAGGAACTAAATATTTTCAAACTTACAGACCGAATAATTAAATACAGGAACGACTGGAAGGAACATATTGATAGAATGCCAGAAGAAAGATTTCCAAAATTATTGCTAAATTATAAACCGCACGGAAGGAGAAATGTTGGACGCCCACACAGAAGATGATCTGAACAATTTAAACAATTCTAGCTTTCATGAAACCGCAACGAGCCAACAGGCTTAATCCCTGGATGATGATGATGATGATGATGATAGATGGTATTCGGGAACTATTCCAAATTTAAAATTTCCTGACATTTGTCTTGCAGATAAAAATACTCGAAAAAATCTCATCGAGAATTCTTGTCTTGACTAGTGATCGACCGGGGCCTCTGTGTCCGAGGAAATGGCAGCTGTGGACATTATGTAATGTAACTAACTAATTCTTTGGCATTATCAAACCCTCAGGTTCATGGCCTCGCGGACATAAGCTCTCCATACATCCCTATTCTGAGCTAATGTTTTCAGTCATCCCCTGTATATTCTACTTCCCTCAAATCATGATTAATATTATTCTCCCACCTCATTCTTGGTCTACCAATTGAGCGTTTTCCCTCTGGTTTTCCCGCAAGAAGTTTCCATGCCCCTATCATTCTTGCAGTATTTAATAAAGGAATTTGTAGAGGATTAAAAGGTAAAATTCCCGTTGGGGGTCAAAGGACCATTCGTGCCACAAGTCCTGCCCATCGCAATCTACGAGACTTAACTGTTCTTATTATATTTGGTTTCCTATAAAAATCATGTAGCTCACTGTTGTGTAGTCTTCTCCAATCACCTGTCTGTTCATCTCTCTTTGGTCCAAAAAATTTCCTAAGAAATTTATTCTCAAATACTCTTAATATTTTCTCCTCCCTTAGAGTAAGAATCCGTATTTTTCATTCATATAATATAACTGGGAGAATAACAGTTTAATATATTTTCAGTTTAACTTTTTTTGAGAGAAGTTGGGACAAGAGTCCATGTAATGCATAAAAACATGCATTTCCGGAATTGAGCCTATGTTTAATTTCTTTTTGTATCTCATTCCTATAATTATGGTTCATAGGTATTTTAATTCAGCCACTTCTTCAAAATTTCCCTCATTTGCCATTAACTGTCCATTTCCATTACATAATATATGTCTTTGTTAACCATAGATTTAGTTTTATTGTGTAATATAAGTTTATTAAATTATAAAATTAATAAGTTATGTCATTTAACTGAACCTGACTTCAAATAAAGGGACGATGAAGTCAACGATATCAAGTCTCGATGTATCCATAAGTATGTCGGTGCTAGCGACATCTATCTCCTTCCGTTGTAACATCCCCAACAATCCGGTCCGTGTCCCGTTTATGTCTGTTCCAAATGCATTTTCTTCAGCTCTTACATACTTGGTCCTAAATTTAAACAAGATAATATTATGTTACAAAGCGAGGATGGGAAGTGATTTTTACAGAAGCGAGGAAATATAAAAATCCGAGCGATAGCGAGGTTTTTAACTTCCGAGATTCTGTAAAACACCTCACAAACGTACGTTGTAAGTTATTTTCTGCACGATGGTGTTTTCAAAATAATAAATAATAGTAAAATAATATCTTTGTTGGAAATATTTGCGTTCATTATAAATAACTGACTAACGTTAACAGTCTGGTCAGTATTTATGCGGTAAATACCGAAAATAATTTAGTTGAGAGTACAGCAGGACGTGACATCAATCAGGAATAAAATGGCGGCAAGAAAGAATTTACTGCTTTATATTGTTTCAAATAAAGTTCAGTTCATTTAAAATGCAGTGATTTATTTCATATAATGTATATTAATACTACCTTTTGGATATAGGCTACAGAGTGTTTCTAAATTAGACCGATAAACTTTGGGAGCAGATATTTAACCTTCATTGAAGCATATTTTGTTAAGGAACCTATAAGCTGTGACGCTTCGTTTCAGTGCAAGAGGGGTCTCAGAGGAAGAGATGGAAGGAAGTAGGTACGTGCAAATAAGTCATTTTGTGTCGCATAATTCTGTGTATTAATCCAAATACGAGTACTTTACTGACAAGCAGAAACAAAACGTACTTAATTGTAATAAATAAATATAATAAAATAAAATAAAAAACACTCACTCCAGTGTTGAATAATCAGGATGGATCCAGTTTATTGTCCCATCACAACAAGTGCTGGAACACACACCCATTGACTTCCAGACAAACAATGCACCAATGTGCCATACTTTGACGTATCCTTCCAAATATGCCAGGGGTTTCCCTTATTTCAGCTGCGCTGATAACACGTGCTACAAGATCTTCTTCTGAGTCATTATAGGTTTAATAAACCATTGCTTTCATTGAGCCCCACAAAAAGAAATCTAGGCAGATCAGGTCAGGCGGGCGTGCCGGCCAGGCAGTGGGCCCACCTCTACCTACCCAACAGATCGTACCAATGGAAGTAAAAAAACTTGCTGTAATAGGGTCCGAATGCTACTGAGCTCCGGAAGTAAACAAACCAAGCGATAGTAGTAATGACAAACCGCTCTTGGGCTGAAATGAGTGTTTATCCGTTTCCTTGAATCCCTTCCTGTAAGATTCCTCTAGCCCTGAAACAAAGCGTTTGAGCCCACAGGTTCCTTAACAAAATATGCTTCAATGAAGGTTATCTATCTGATCCCAAAATTTGTCGGTCTAATTTAGAAACACCCTGTATTTTTGTATATACATTGTATATAGTATACAAAAAGGGCAGTGGTTTTACTTCCCGCACTAGGTAAATACTTTTTAATATTACAGAATCGTTATTTAGTTATTTATAGGTTGGCAACTCCGAAATTTAGGAAATTGAACTTTCAATCATGGTCGCCACTGCTGTAAGTACGACAGAACGCACTATCGTGCAAAAAATAATTATGAAAAATCTCTCTTATTTTGTTTAGTAAAATGTAAGAACAAAGTCGGAAAAAGGACCACGTTTAATACGTTATTTTATCTAATACTATGTCGAATTTGATAAAATTACGTTATTAATAGTATATTACGATGCAATGTTGGGAAGTGGTTTTTACAGAATCGAGGAAAATGTTTAAAAACCGAGCGATAGCGAGGTTTTAATTTCCGAGATTCTGTAAAACACTTCACAAATGTGCGTTGTACATTATTTTTTGCGCGATAGTGTTTCCAAAATAATGAATAATAGTAAAATAATATCTTTGTTGGAAATATTTACGTCCATTATAAACAATTGACTAATGTTAACAGTGTGTGCAATTTTTATTAGCTGAAACAACAAGAGGGCTTGAGAACAATTTTGATAAAATGGCCGCAAATACCATATTTATTGTTTTATATTGTTTCAGATAAAGTTCGGTTCATTTAAAATGCAGTGATTTGTTTCGTATAATGTATATTCGCACTACCTTTTAGATATTTTTTGTATATACATTGTACGTAGTATGCATAAAGGGCAGTGATTTTACTTCCCGCACGTGGGTGTAAATGTATTATTACAATATAGTTATTTAGGTTGGCAACCCCGAAATGTAGGAAGTTGAATTTTCAATCATGGTCCGCATTGCTGTAAGTACGACAAAACGCACTATCGCGCAAAAAATATGCATTATAGTATATAATTATAACAGTTCTCAAACTGTCCAACCTTCCCCAACATAAGAACAAAATACAGCTTGTGGTGATTAATTTTAAAATGTTCAAAATTAAGAATACATATACGATCCCGAAGCAGTAATTTCAGACCAGTCACTTTTAAATAGAAGTTACTATAAATAGAGCACATATTTCAAGTTTCAGCAGTCTAAATTATCAGTCTACACCATTTATAAGCAGACTGATAATTTTATGGAACAAGCCCCTGGTTATGAAATTCAACCCAGTATTTGTCTTGACGAATGAGGAAAGCCAGGGTAAGGTTGTGGGCACTGGGATTTGAACTCACGGCCTTCCGAATCTGAGTCCCAAATGAGAAGCTTGAATAAACTTGCTCCGTGACATGAAATTTAATAATAAACTACCTCAAGCGCTTTAGATGTACACATATTAGAATATTCTACGGACCATCCAGTATTGAACATTCAATTGTCAGAATTCTTGTATCATTTGTAATATAATTAACACATTATATCAAGATTATAAAATCCAATAAGCACAGAATAAGACGCAGCGTGTAGGCCTACTCACGTGAAATTTCCCATGTTCATTAATATATTCCACAATTTACCAATGAAACCTCCAATTTGTAAAATCTCTTCGTTATTTTTTTTAACGACGATTGTTGCAGGACCCTGGAACATAAATCGACAAACAATAGTATATTACAATGCGAGGTTGGGAAGTGGTTTTTACAGAAGCCAGGAAATGATTAAAAACCAAGCGATAGCGAGGTTTTTAATTTCCGAGATTCTGTAAAACATTTCACAAACATGTGTTGTACATTATTTTTTGCGCGATGGTGTTTTCAAAATAATAAATAATAGTACAATAATAATATATTTGTTGGAAATATTTGCGTTCATTATAAGCAACTGACTGACGTTAGCAGTCTGGCCATTGTGTACACGATAAATGCCGTAAATAATTTAGTTGAGACTACAGCAGGCCGTGACACCAATCAAGGATAAATAGCGGGAAGAACGAATTTATTGTTTTATATTATTTCAAATAAAGTTCAGTTAATTTAAAATGCAGTGACTTTTTTTTTTCGTATAATGTGTATTAACACTACATTTTGGAGATATTTTTGTATATACATTGTACGTAGTATAGCATTAGTTTTATTCCCGCCCTAGGTAGGTAATTTGTAATATTACAGAATAGTTATTTCCCTCCATGGTGTCTTTGCGTTGTCGTGGTGAAAAGTAGCTTGCGTGCTTAAATGATCCCGAGAGCTATGCCGGTGGTAGCATTGCTGCTGAAAGGGTTACCCATGCCGGACTGGTCGAAGAGTGATAAGCCAGACAAAAAAATTATCTTGGTCGAAAGAGTGACGATCTTTAAACGTAAAATTCAACCGTCAAGAAACGCGGACATGGGTTCCACTGGGGTAAAATTTTCCGGAGGTAAAATTGTCCCCATTCGGTTCTCCGAGCGGAAACTATTTCAGGGAATCCATGTCAGAGGCTCAAACAGTATAGTTATTTAGTTATTTATAGGTCGGCAACCCCGAAATTTAAGAAATTGAACTTTCAATCATTGTCACCATTCCTGTAAGTACGACAGAACGAACTATCGTGCAAAAATAATGGTGTGTAAGCTATTCTGTATAATTAGCGTATTTCATAGCCTATTTAAAATATGAAATGTCACATGATACATCCGAATATTAAATCAGAGACAAAATTAACTGAATAATGCGACAACCTGTATAAGTTCATTTTATAAATAGATATACATTTATTGAGTGTAAAAAATTTCATTTTTAGTAGTAATACTTGATTTAAGACGCTCATCCCTGAACATTAGCATCAGAATATTCAAAGTTCGGAGAGAAAGTTGCATCAAATTTTGATCACAAGCCCCTTATTTCAAACTTGAGGTTCTTTTATTTGTTATATATATATATATATATATATATATATATATGATACGATAATTATGGTTTTATCTTCCTTCCAAAGGAAGCAATGCTCAGGTTTTTTTATTTATGTCTTGCGCCGTAGCCGAATAGTTTAAGGCATCATGCCATGGTTCAAATCTACTGGACTTCCGCCGGTTCATTTCTCCATGGGAGAAGACATTTTTTAATGGAAATTCGACCAATTATGCGACTGGAACTCGCGCAGCATCGTGGGACATTTTTATAACTACAGTAAGTAGCAAGCTATAACGGTTGGAGGACCGACATGCTGAACAAATGTCGCCCTTATATTAGCTGGATCGTCTCCATCTCTGTGATTAACACATGTTGGATCTGAGACAAACAGTCGGCTGGTAGGCCAATGGCCTCCTAGGCCTTTTGCATCATGGAGAAAGAGATCATATTCCTTACAGTGATATGATCTGATGTCCAGTTATGGCCTCAAGCTGGATTTTCAATCTACAGTATATCTTCTTCAGAGAGTCCATAGATATGAAGTGAAGAAAATCTGACAACCTGGTATTATAATTTACCGGTAATTTGGTTTGGTTGGAAAATCATGAAGGATTTTTGTTAGTCAAAATAGATGAAATCTTTCATTTATAAACAGGTTTACAATGTAATAAAACATCTTCCTGTGCCCAAAACTTTTTTAATTTTTATGTTCTTTCTCCATTCTTCTCTATCTTCCCATTCCCTAGCTCCCTCATACCTCTTCTTACATCATCCATCAATTTAAATCTAAGTCGACCTCTCTTTTCTTTCCCAGGTGGAATCCATTACAAAGCTTGTCTGGGTAATATTTTCTCTCGCATCCTACGTATGTGAGCATACCATTCCAGTTGTCTTTATCTCACAAAATATTGAATTTTGGATTTCCATTTTTTGTCTGATGACTGTATTTCTGATTTTTTCCCCCTTCAATTTAGAATGTCTAGTTGAGCGTCTACAACAATCCGTTTCAGTAGACATAAGCTTTAAACTCCAAAATTGTATTCAATTGCCAAGTTTCTGCACCGTATGTTAGCGTGCTTCGAATTATATATTTATAAATTTGTAATTTGGTATCTATTCTTATGTTCTTATTTCACAAAACTCCGTTTAACATTGTTATTACCGATCTGACTTTCTGAATTCTATATTTTATGTCAATTTCTTGGGTACATTTTGAGTTAATTTTGATCCCCAGGTAATTACATTCTTCACATCCTTTGATACATCCCATTCCATCTTCCTAAACTAAATCTTTCTTTTCATCACCACAAGATAAATAAAATGATATATTCAAATTTACTTTTTAACCCCATTTAATATATACTTCTCTGACTTTTCGACACATATATTCCAGATCCTCATAATCCTGTGCTATAACCAACTGGTCATCTGCAAATAATAACAATGTATAAGCCTAAATAGTTGTATCTTTAATAGATATGCCCATGCCTTTACAATTTTTCTTCCATGCTTGTAAACCTTGTTTGTAAATAATATATACATAAAATTAATTTGCTAAAAACTTTCTCTATACAGAAAGGACTAAAGTCCAGAAAAAAATATAATTATAGATAAATTTAAATTGCTGAAACTTTGTGAAATAAATTTATTAGATGAATAGATAAATATTATTTTTTCTTGTCATGTTTGGACAAACAATAACATTAATAGGATATAGCCTATATTTTTTTCAGAAAACTAACCAAATATTATGATTTGAATATTTTGCTTAATAGACCGATTCTATTTGAAGTAAAATTTTAACATACTCCAATTAATAACCAATTTTAAATTCATAATATTTCAATAATTATTACTTATTATGACGAGTTCAAGTGTAAAGTCATGACTAGTTATTAGTCTTATATTTTTACTAATTCTACTTATTGGCCTATTTCATGAATGAAATCAAGAAGTCTCTTGAATGAGCCTCTCAATTTAGGATATCTAAATACTCAATGTGAGCGCCTCCTATTTGTGTACAGTTTTCACTCCCTTAGTCGCATTCATGAACAGCATGAAGTCTCATCAGTAGGATACAATACATTTTACGTCATCAGTACATTTTCACTACAACACACGCATTTTTAAAGAGACAGCAGTGAACTGGTTTGTATTTTCTCTTATCTGTTGTCCATGCGACTGTTTGTGTGAGCGCACCGAAGGTCTGAGGAGCCTAACCCCTACCCTTGAAATATATTATCTGTCCAACGGATCTGTGCCCCCGTAAGATATGCGAACTAAAGCCTACTTCCTTTTCTGCCTCGCCAAATAATTTCTCTCCCTGCATTCCTATCTCTCTCTCTCTCTCTCTCTCTCTCTCTCTCTCTCTCTCTCTCTCACTCTCTCTTGCACTTGCAGTCCAGTGTTGTCAATTCGACTCCAACCTTGCATTGTTCAGTATTCAAGAGCCATGATAGAGGTGGGCCCACTGCCTGGCCGGCACGCCCGCCTGACCTGATCTGCCTAGATTTCTTTTTGTGGGGCTCAATGAAGGCAATAGTTTATTTAAAATATAATGACTCAGAAGAAGATCTTGTAGCACGTGTTATCAGCGCAGCTGAAATAAGGGAAACCCCTAGCATATTTGGAAGGATACGTCAAAGTATGGCACATTGATGCATTGTTTGTCTGGATGCCAATGGATGTGTGTTCCAGCACTTGTTGTGATGGGACAATAAACTGGATCCATCCTGATAATTCAACTTATAAGTTTGGTAAGTTTCTGCGGCTGCTGTTTGACGTAGTGTGAGGGGAGTGCGGTGAAATAGTGTTGAGTATTGACGTGTACTTTTCTAAGAACGATGTCAGCACTATAGGGGCACAGATCCGTTGGTCCGAGTATAGTATCCCTAAAATTGTACAGATATTTTCATAAGTAATTGAGTTATGAAGCTGAACATGTCCATGGCTTAACCATCAATTCTTATAAGTAGTACTTTCTTCTAAAATGTTTTTAAAATTAATTTTAACTTACTTCTTTAACTGTACCTATGAGATTAATGCCCTGCAGATTTCTCCTTCTTTCATAAAAGCCGAAGCCCTGTGAGATGAGACCTGTGTGAGTATTCCATTTACCAAAATGTAATTTCTGAAGAGGAAGTGAGGGACTGACTCTATACACTTCAGTCAGTACAACATTACCATCTTCTGGATGAACTACCAGAAATTCACTGTCTAATGGAATGTTTATTCCGGTAAAAACTTTATCCAGTGAAATGCCAGATTGTATATACATCAGCCAGAAACCAGAATACGTAGTTTTCTGAAATTAAACAACCCACATTTAGACCTATAAGATAGACTTAAATTTCATAATATTTAATTAATAAAAGACACTGAACAATTTGAGGTAGGGAACCTGGGGTCCGAGAAGCCAGCTTAAGGAGATATGGGAGGCCATGACACCAATTAGCGGTAAAATGGCGACAAGTACGAATTTATTGTTTTATATTGTTTCAAATAAAGTTCAGTTCATTTAAAATGCAGTGATTTGTTTCGTATAATGTATATTAACACTACCTTTTGGATATATTTTTGTATATACATTGTACGTAGTATACATAAAGGACAGTCGTTTTACTTCGCGCACTAGGTAGGTAATTTGTAATATTACAGTATAGTTATTTAGTTATTTATAAGTTGGCAACACCGAAATTTAGGAAATTGAACTTTCAATCATGGTCGAATTATTAGTATTACGATTATTATTGTTACTACTGACGTAATTCTGCCGTTACTGCCTTCACAACCACCACTAATATTTGCTCCATAACTCGACAGGTCTAATTTAGAAGGCTCTTGGCTACCAGTTGACTGCGGTCACACATTTTCATATGTTAATCATTGAGATGGATGATCATTTAGCCAGTGTAGGGGTGACATGTGATCAGCTTGTCAGCTCCCCAGCCGTTTCCCTTGTTTTCTCCATCTGAAAACGCTACTTGTTGTAGATACCCAAATTCCTCACAATGCTGGGTTGGCACCGATCCCATAACGACCGAAATTATAATGAGAAAATGTCTTGCCCTATTGGGATTCGTACCAGCGCAAGTTCCGTAGCTCTGTATGAAGGTATGTTGCCTTAAATTGATCGGCAACGGCCATGTTGGATTAAGAATATTGTTAGGTGTAGCGGCTTAAATAATAGGTCTGTTCGACCTTTAAACTCCGGGATGCTACTAGTCTACTGCTTCTACTACTACTGAACTCCAATACCATGACGCGATAGGCCTAGAAGACCAGCTCCTGGCTTTACATCCACATGTGTTAATCACATAAGTAGACGCTCAAATCATGGTTAATGTTACTCTCCCACTGCCTACTGGGCGCTTTCCCTCTGGTTTTCTTACAGGAAGTTTCTATGCCTCTCTCTCGTTCCTCATTCGTGCCACATGTCCTGCCCTCGTAGTCTACGAGACATAACTATTTTTATTATATCTGGTTTCCCATGAAGATGTGTCTCATTGTTATGTAATATTCTGCCTTCACCTGTATGTTCATCTCTCTTTGGTCCAAAAATATCCTAAAAACTATATCCCCAAATATTCGTAATCTTTTCTCCTTCCTTAAAGTAAGTGACCATGTTTCACATCCATATAACTAGGAGAATAACTGTTTTATAACAATAATAATAATAATAATAATAATAATAATAATAATAATAATAATAATAATAATAATAATAATAATAACAATAATAATGTTTTAATTAGGTATATTCCAACCCAAACCGATTTGTCTCCAGAGGTTTCTGTCTAAAGCATCTTATTTCTTTAATTTCTAACTTCCATACTTCTCCTCACTCCATCTATCCAACGTTCTCTAGGTCTGCCTCTTCCAAGTCTTCCATTAGCTTTCCAATCAAGGATCTTCTTTGGTATTCTATCTTCTTCTATTCTTATGAGATGTCCATACCATGTCAAACGTATTTCTTCTATTTTTTTTTTCAACTTGCATAATTTCCTTTATTGTGCTGTTTCTGACTTTATCCTGTCTCGAAATCTTGTCAATCGCCTCCAAAAATCCATTTCTACTGCTAAAAGCTTGTTGGTTTGTTGTCTACTTACTGTCCAGGTTTCGAACCCATATAATAAAATGCTTTGTAACAGGGCTTGAAATATAGTTTTTTTTCGTTCTGTGTATAATAGGCCTATTTATATTCCAAAGCACCGAGCTCAACATACTAATGGTTCTTCTTCCAACAGTTATTCTTCTTTCAGTTTTTGTAGTTTAATTCTCATATTTATCTAAAATAAGTCCTAAATATTTAAAACTATAACAACTAAAAAAATAATGTATGCAATTAATAATATAATGACCTTGTTTAAGAAGTTTGGTGCATTTTTCTCGTGAAGTATGACATGCAATATGTTAGGTTGTGTCTCCTGATGATAGCATGAGCCACTTTGTGAGAAAATGTATTGATCTGATAAATAGCGGTTAAGTATAAACAACAAATGCGAATCTTTATAATCTGCAACATTTAAATATCCACATTAATTAAGTAGGAACATATAGCAACTTCAAAATCAATTTTTAGAGTTAACAGAATGAAGACATAACTTACCTTCTTCAGTTGAATATAAAAAGCAAACGAACTTAACCTGAAAGCGACGTGCCACAGATGAAATTATTTCCCCTTTTATCTTTCTAGCATTGATATTATACGCCCAGAACAGCGAAAATATTATTAGTACAGATCCATTCATCTTTCAGTTGATATTTCTGTAAAAAATATTTTTTGTTGATTTTATATGTAAATTAAAATTTTTGTCAATCTGAAGTACTACCAAAATCAAAATATTGTATAAATAAAATTTTAATAATAACAGGAACTATCAAAACTGGATGTTCAAAGCCGCGTAGACTTGAGCTCTCCAAACACCTCTATCCTGAGCAATTTTTTCTAATGATTCCCTATATAATTTACCTTACTCAAGTCATGATCTGTGTTATCCCCCCCACGTCATATTTGACCTACCTTCTGAACGCTACCCTCTGGTTTTCATGCATGAAGTTTCCATGCATCAATTCTATTACCCATTCGTGCCATATGTCTTATTACATCTCACATACATTGCACTTGTGCTTGAGTGCTTATTGGCTGTAAATTAGCTACTGGTAATAAATCAAGGAGTTAGACAAGGGTGTAGTCTATCGCCCACTCTTTTTAATATATATATCGACGATATTATGATACAATGGAAAATTATAATGGACAAAGGCCTTAGATTGAACAATAACTCAAGTATTTATAACTTACTTTTCGCCGATGATTTAGTCTTACTACACCATGGTGAAGATCTGTTACAATTGGCTGCTTACAAACTAAATGCAATATGTAGCGATTATAATTTTAAAATTTCAATAAGTAAAACAAAAGTAATGGCATTTTGTGGAAGAAATACTCTGCGTGCAAAAATAGTAATTAGAGACGAAATTATTGAACAAGTATCCGACTTTAAATATTTAGGATGTGACATTCAGCTATGGGTATGATAAAGATATTGAACACAAAACACATCAGTTTCAAGCTATTTGTGGTACAATAAATAGAACATTGAATAATAAAGCCCATAAACAAACAAAATTAAAATTTTATAAAACAATGGTTGTCCCTGTCCTTTTGTATGGGAGTGAATATTGGATTACCACTACCAAACTAGAAAGTAAAATCCAAGCAGCCGAGATGATTTTTTAAGAAGAGTAAAAGGCTGCACTAGAATGGACCAGATAAGAAACGAGGATATCCGTGAAGAACTGCAGATCTACTCCATAAAAGAAAAGATATTTAACAACAAGATACAGTGGAAAGAACATGTAGAAAGAATGGAAGAAAGTAGATTACCCAACAAAATCTTCCATTATTTTGCAAGAGGAAGAAGAGATGTCGGACGTCCTCGGAAGAGATGGTCTTAGATCTATTAGTGAAGACGGAACAGGCAACTCTTGCCTAAACCAGGAAGTGAAGAAGGTAGGGCTTGCCTTTGAGGTGAAGTTAAAGGTGATGTTACAGACATCTAAAATTATTATCTGCCGCCTTTAATGCAAGGCACAGAAATCGAAGCCAGAATCCAGCAATGGTAACCCACTGTGCGAAGACAGATGAACGTCCCTGCTTGAGTAGAGAAGAATGGAGTGAGGCGCGGACGGCAGGTAGTTAGGGTTACTTCTCTGTAGTTTAAATGAGATATTTGGGGCTGGATTTTAGTGGCTTGCAATTAAAAACTGTAGATTTTTTTTGACAAGACCTTGGTACATCACAACCCTTGTCTGAGAGAAATTTCAAGGTAGGTTCAGGCATGCAATGGTTGAAAGTTCCCTTGTAAGATGAAAATATTTTCTATTGAATGACATCAAGATATTGGGAATTACGAACTGTAGAACTATGACTTCAAATAGATAGGACTGACAAAGACTTGTAAAAGAAGGCCAAGATCCACATGGGGCTCCCGTGCTAATAATGGTAATAATGATATAGGACGCTGCGGACCCTATTAAAATATTATTAAGTATTTTCTATTGTTCAAGAGCATGGAATTCCCTTCCTTCCTAAGTGAGAGACTGTCAAACAGTAACACACTGAAGAATTACTTAATAACAAACTAACTTATACCACCTCACTGATGGTATTATCATAACAATTAATAATTCAATTTATTTCATGAATATAATATTAAGGTTGGCAATTGTCTCAGTTGTTTGTATTAAATATCATATAACTGACAATTATTATATATCAGTATTTTTATTGCTTTTATATATTTTGTTATTAGTTTTAATTTTAATTATCAACAGTAATCTAACAAGAGGTTGTGTTTTTCTGAAAAAATCACGAGCGATAAAGTCGCGAGTCATTTTGTCTAATGAAAAACTCAACCTCGCGTTGGATTTGGAGCGACTGTTTAACGAAGAGTACACCAGAAGCTAAAAATAATTATAATGTTTAACATTTACCAAAACAATGTGAGATTATGTATTCCGAGCTTACTTCCGGGCGATTTCTAAGCCGGCTGTATAGTTATAAATAGCATATCTTTACTGTTAAATTTATTTGGGCTTAGGAAAAATCAATAACAGATGATTGTATGAGAAATAACTATTAACGATAAAGCAGATTCATTATACAACATTTAGTATTTTTTAAAGAAACAAAACTAACTTTGTTGTGTAATTTTTTAAGTTGTTTTCTTTTAGCATTTCTTGCTGTACCATATCGATCGTACATTGTTGAATCGATATCCTTGTAAAATAAGTTAATTTGCGGAGATATCTCTCATTACGAACAGGAATAGGCAAGATTATCATCAGGAAGAGGCACGATTATCAATAGGAAGAGACAAAATTATCGGTCTATGAGTTAAAGTCATTAACATTATTATGTTATCGATCTTAATCTTATAGATATTATTTTACTGATAAACTTTCAATTTTGTATTTAATATTACAGTCAATTGTGATTGGTATATTCTAATGTAACATATGTTTGTCCAGGTGAGTGGAAGAGAATAACCATATGACCATAACTCCACCAGGCTAGTAAATAATACGGTTTGAGACTTACGTGGTTCTTTATCTGAAGTCTGCTTAATCTAGGATGTTAAAATATTTAAAGAAAGGGAACAAAATATTTCCAACAAGAAAACTAATAACACAGACGTGTGAATTTACAGAGAATGAATATATGTTTTGAAATACCAGAATATTGACGTAAGACTATAGGCCTACTGTATGTCAATTTCTATAATAATCTTACATTAGTAAGCCCCATTAGTTGTGACATCGGGTTTCTTTTGTTAACGCAATATCAATTAATCCATCCATACAACTTTTAATGACAAATAATGCCTAATGTATGCAAGAACTGGGTAACTCAATGTTTGTATCTTCAAAAAATTTCCAAAAACTGTTTTATGTTGTTATTACAACATTATTTGTAATTTTGGTAAAACCTCAATCTCCACGGTTGTGCATTTTAAATCCAAGGAGCAAGTCCTCCGGGAGGGAATTTAAGCCGTAGGTCCCGAGTCTAAATATTTTCAGGTTTTAAAAAATCCTTAAGCTTGAATAGTGAGGCCTCTAAGCAAAATTCAACCTTATTTACCTACTAGATGTCTCATTGGGTCGGTATGTCAACTGCATACCATTCATGACATATTTAGGGAAATAAGCGTAAATAAATTAACTTGGTCTAGTATCGCCTCCCTCCATTGTATCTTTACCATGTCGTGGTGGAGTGGTTTGCGTGCTTAAATGATCCCGAGAGCTATGCCGGCGGTATCATTGCTGCCGACGGACTGGTCGAAGGTGATAAGCCAGACGAAAAAGTACCTTGGCCGAAAGAGTGACGATCTTTCACCGTAAAAAATACAACCGTCAAGAAATGCGGACATGGGTTCCACTGGGGGTAAAATTTTCCGTAGGTAAAATAGTCCCCCATTCGGTTCTCCGGGCGGGGACTACTTCAGGGAACCCATGCCAGGAAAACATTAGCTCAGGATAGGGATGTATGGAGAGCGTATGTCCGCGCGGCCATAAACCTACGGGTTCGATAGTGCCAGTGAGTTAGTTAGTTAGAATTAGTTCTAGAACTCCTAACAAAGGAGAGGCTTAGGCCCAACGTTGGACAGTTACGTCATTGTAGATAGATTAGATGATCTAATTGTATACTATTACTTTATTAACACAGTGTATTTTCTTCTAATCCACTTCCCTTTTTGGACAAAATCAATATGGATGGAATTCATGGATACTGAAATTAAAGGAAGGATAAATAAGGGTGTCGTAGCCAAGGTTTTAAGGCATGGTGTCTTAGCATAGAGCTACGGGACTTGCGCTGGTTCGAGTCCTCATGAGAGAAGAAATTTTCTCATGAAATTTCGGCCAGTATGAGACCGGTGCACACCCAGCATCGTGAGGAATTTGAAGAACGGCCCCAGGTTGAGAAACCAGCTATAACGGTCACAACACAGATTATCCCACATGTCACACCAATACTGACTAAATAATTGTCCACTTCTGTGATTAATACATGTTGACGTAAGACCTCCTACTACCCCAATATTGAGATCATTTTACTTTACCATCTTCGCCATCCCTACTACAGAGCGGTCTATGACGTTCTTTAACTAACTAACTCACTGGCACTATCGAACCGGTAGGTTTATGGCCGCGCGGACATAAGGTCTCCATACATCCCTATCCTGATCTAATCCTTTCCAATCATTCCGCGTATAATTACTTCCCTCAAATCATAGTTAATGTTATTCGCCACCACATTTTTGGTCTACCAACTGGTCGTTTTCCCCTCTTGTTTTCCTACAAGAAGATTCCATGCACGTCTTTCATTCCCCATTCGTGCCACATGTCCTGCCCATCGCAGTCTACGAGAATTAACTGTTCTTATTACATCTGGCTTCCCATAAAGACCATGTAGTTCAATGTTATATAGTCTCCTCCATTCACCGGTCTGTTCATCTCTCTTTGGTCCAAAAATGTTATTAAGAACTTTCTTAGAATTTTCTTAATCTCCTTTCATCCCTTAAAATTAGAGTCCATGTTTCGCATTTATGACGTTCTTTACTGTAGTGAAAAGTGGGTCCGACGTCAGCGCTTGTCGCTACAATCAAGCGCTACAGTCAGTATTGTTCTCGTTTTCCCTGACTTTAAGGTTAATAATACTATATCAATACTGTAATTCGACCACATTATGAAATAATAAACCATCCCTCAAATTTTAAATATACGAGTTAGTTCTATGTTATTGTTAGAGGTAAATCCAAATAAAATGTCCGCTACGTAAATACCAAATATCGCCCTGCTCTCTCTTTCTCCTACTCCTCTCACTGACAGCGTCAATCATACTATCGTATCGCTATCGCATAAAGACATACATTTGCTTGGATCCCCACCCACGTACTCCCCTACCCTCTCTCCCAACTCTCAGCTGACATTAAAAGTCACTAAACCACGCATGTTGGCGCACATCACGGACAAATTATTTGGCTATACCTCTATAAAGTATCGCTCCGTGTCCTGCAAAAATGATTCAACTCACACACGTATTCTTATGCCATCTATGAGACAAATAAGAAAACACTAACAGAATATGCCACATTTCATCTTCTGCAGAAACAACAAAACAACAAAAATGTGTTAAATCTAAAGGTACGTACACACCTGCGCGCCGCAAACACGAACGGCGCGCGCGCCGCACCATGTTCGTCAGATTTGGACGGGGTTTTAAGGTGTGCGCGAACGGCGCGCGCGCCGCGCGCGCGTCTCTCACCACGATCCACTCATTGTCGGTTTTTTCCACAAACACTTTGATGGTTCGCTGTTTAGATTTGGACGGGTACCTGAGAGGTTCGTCGTTTTCGGTGTGCACCTATTATTTGAGTATGGAGTGGTCAGAGGAAAACATGTTAAAACTTATTGATATTTATAGAAGCAAGCAATTATTGTGGGATCCTCAACATAAGGATCATTTTTAAAAATCATTGAAAGGAGATGCCTGTTTTTTTTCAATGTTATGTGTTTTTTTTTCGTGTGTGCTGTAATTGTATGAATAAATTAAAATTATTTAGAAAACATTATTTATTTAAGACGTTCATTTCATAATATTATGTATGAAGTATCACAAAACAATACAATATATAAACACATTTATTACTAATTATTTATTTATTTCTTCAAAGACTCCAAAGAGCAAGATTGCTCATGTTAAGGGGCAATATACAAAAATAATGGCCATAAAACAATTAACAATAAAAACAAGAAAACAAACTCAGGCATAAGTTTAAGTAATACAAACTACTATAGATGCACAATATATATATATATATATATATATATATATATATATATATACACATATAAATACAATATTTAAACACGATAATATTAATAATAATAAAATTAACAAAATTAACTAAGAAAGCAATGAGAAAATTTGTTTTAATGCAATTATAAAAATGTTTAACATTCGTGAAATGTTGATATTCAATAGGTAAGTTATTGTAATGGTTGATTAATGCATAACGAATCCTTTTATACCTTTTTTTTTTGAGAAACTAGTATCTTTGTGCAATAAAGTACCTCTAGTATAATAATCATGTACATCTTTATTAAAAATTAAGGCCATGTTATGGTGAGATAGATTCTCAATAATTTAAACATATATATACAAATCATATATTTTTAAATTCCTTTAATGCTATAATATTTGAAAAAGTATAAATAAAGTTATAAGATGTAATAAGTAATAAGCGTGACCAGACGTCCCGATTTTGGCGGGACAGTCCCGATTTTTAACAATTTGTCCCGCGTCCCGCGGCATTTTAAAAAAAAGTCCCTATTTTTTGGGAAAGAATGCAAGACAAGCGGGAGAACGGAAAGGGAATATACGGTTTTCGCCGCCCATGTAGCTATTTCACCAGGATATGAGTTTTATATTATTTTTGTTAATTTTGTTTAAACTTTAATAATAACAAATCATTGTTGAGAACTGCTTATCAAAGTTAACATTGTTGATTCGACCACCATTGTTTGGTAAATAAAGTGCGGACAAAAAAAATCGCAATTGAGTGTTGAGACTTCGAAAGTTATTTTATGTGAAGTATAATTTAACAAATTCTTGTGAAAAAATTCATGACCTTTTAAACAACGACAGCAATCTACTTAAAAAAATCACTCAAATGAGAAATATGCCAAAGAATAAAATAATACTGGTACTATACATAATTTTGTAATGTATTACATTTGTAAATTATACTTATGTTGATATTATTTTTGCGTTCTATAAAATTTTTGTTGCTCCATAGAGTATCTTTACATTTTATAATCAAATAAGACCAACTTATTTTCTCATATTTCATAATATTTTGGCGAAATGTTCATATTTTAGTAAACATTTAATATTCCTTCATATTCTTCAATTTTTTAAAATAAAATTTCAATAACTGATTAAAAACATGTTTGAAGTGATTGTAGAGACATGGTTGGTTACACCTGCTCTGCAAAATGTCTACTGAAGGTTTGTGGGTTTCCTATGGATCGCAGGAGGTTCGTTGAAATTAATCATTTCGACAAACATAACACGCGCCGTGTGCGCGCGACGCGCGCGCGGCGCGCGCGCCGTTCGTGTTCGCGGCGCGCATATGTGTACGTACCTTAAGAATTAAAAAGTTTGAGTTACCATCTTTCTTATAAAATACGAGTAGAAGTTCTTTGATATTCTGTTAGTCGAAGTAATAAGTAAATGTTAATCTTTATTTGTGGATTTTTAATTTAATTTAACTTTCATTGCATTTTTCTCAGTTCAGTTATCTAGTGGCTTGGTTCCTTTTTGCAGTATGCGATCCAATTGTAATAGTATCAGATTGTTACTCCTGCCATCAACCAAGTTTGCAGTTTGCGTCACGTTCTTTTTCTTTAAATAGACTTTAAATTTAAAAATAATAGAATAAAAGTTTGTACAAATGGAGAGGAATTTCAATCTGATTTTCAACTTAATAGGCTAATAGAACAACTCAAAATAAACATTCAAATGGATTTCATTATTTCATTTATTTTCATTTCTTACAAGTTTCATTCACGCAGCTTATAAATTCGTTTTGATATTGCTTTGACCGTAAACATCTTAACTCCTCCGTAAAGTTTCACTTTCAGTCCTTGTAGCATAAATGTCTACTGAAATTGCAGCATTGTTTTGATGTGGTAACCTAATGAAATACAAATTTTCATTTAATTTTTTTGTTCAAATCCTGATTGTTTCGTTAAATAAACATTCAATCTTCGTGTTTCTTTCTTTATCAATTGTGTGGCATTAATACTATCGTATTGTTTGCTAGTACAGTAGTGGAAGTAGACGCATTCAACTGATAGAATAAGTAGAGATATTAGGATTGAAATAGTGAATGCTATAAATAGGGGAGCTACATCAAATATAGATACTTCAGTAAATGAAACAGTAGATGTGGAACTTCCAGGTTGAGCTAGAGTTCTCGTTTTCATGATCTGTAAAATACCACTTCTTCTCATGTTGTTGATTCTGAAATAATAATAATAATAATAATAATAATAATAATAATAATAATAATAATAATAATAATAATTTGTTTAAATTGATCGAGTTAAGGACATAAGTCTTTCTCTTTAGCTTAACGAGTGACAAATAGTATACAGGGTGATTCAGAATAAATATTACCGACTTCTGGGAGTTGTAGAGGGGATTTAGTAGGTAAAGTTTTGATAAAGAACCCATGTCCATAAACATACAATTTCGACGTAAAGTTTTATTCAATGCCCAGGTTGTCATTTCGACATTCCTCTCTCCTGACATTGGCTTGATTGTAACCCACTTCTGATGTAGGTGCGCCTAGGAGGCGGAGTTACGTTACCCCGATAATATGATGGCTGATAAATGATAATGAAGCGTCAGGAGAGTTCTTAACCTAAACTTAGCCTAAATTCCAGACTATGGGCAGCCACAGGAATGGTTCCATATAAGGAAAAATTCCTATGGTTTGACCGGGAATCGAACCCGGGACCTCATGAACAGTAGTCAAAAACGCTGACCAGTAGCCCATGAGGCTAGTCAAAACATTAAGTTTGAAGATCGAAACGGGCTGATAACGTGTGTATTGTGTTTCAGAATAAGTATTACAGGCATCTAAGTGCTGTACTACGCCTGTCGAGTGGAAGGCAGAGGGGAAGAGCTCCTTCTTCGTACGACTGCTAGCAGCAGCAGAAAATTTATTGAGCACATACTTGTTCTGGTGGGGGCGTGTGTATGAAAAAAACATGCGTCGCAGGTACACTTGTTGCAACCCGAAGAAACAAACAGAGGGTCGCCACGTGGAACCACACTTGTAATACAAATTCTATATAGAAGTTTGTAATACTTATTCTGAACCACAAGGCACACGATATAAGCCCATCTTCAAACTTATTTTACATCGAAATGACAAGTTGTCGGACATGGGTTTCTTATCAAAACTTTATTTACTAGGTCCCCTTTACAACCGCTAGAAGTCTGTAATTCTTAATCTGAATCATCCCCTATTTAGAAAAAATCACAAATATCACAATTTGAGATAAAACCTCTCCTTCAATAACGGAAGGTTGACTAAGATTCAACCATACAGTAGAGGTCACTCTGAAGAGCGGTCAGATGTAAAAAAAGAAAAGCAGGATTCAGACTTGCAACGTATATTTCGGTGAAAAATAAAAGTAGCGCACTGACTGTTCGGAACATTTGAAGTTAAATATAACTAAAGTAAAGTGGGTATTCTAAACTGTTGCTGTACCATACCGTACTGAAAACTATTATAACCCCCTTCCCTCTGACGTCATGTACATTGGTCGCATCAACCATACGTTGATATCGTGTTTACGAATTGTTCAATCTCTAATCATAAAACAGAAAGAGAGAACAGAAATATTAATGACAGAACCAATTGAATTAGAGGCTGAAATGGCGATCGAAAAATTAAAGATATGCCTCTTCCGTAATTCTTTTGCCAAAGGTCCACAGAAAATGCTTCTCTTCTTGTTAAAAGCGTCTGTTGCCATTGCTATCCTCTGCTTTACTTCTTGACCGCAGTTCATGTTACTACTGATAGTACAACCCAAGTATCTGAAGCTCCCCACTTGCTGAATGGCCTCATCTTTAGAAAGATAAACATGAGGATTAAAGGTGAGGCCATTGAGTAAGTGGAGAACTTCAAATACTTGGGTTGTACTATCAGTAGATAACTTGAACTGAGGTCAAGAAGTAAAGCAGAGGACAGCAATGGCAACAGAAGCTTTTAACAACAAGAGAAGCATTTTCCGCGGACCTTTGGCAAAAGAATTACGGAAGAGGCTAGTGAAGTGCTTTGTGTAGAGTGTAGCATTGTACGGTGCAGAGACTTGGACATTGCGACGGAATGAGGAGAAGCGACTGGACGCTTCTGAGATGTGGATATGGAGAAGGATGGAACGTATAAAATGGACAGACAAAATAAAAAATAAAGATGTGCTAGACAGAGTGGGTGAAGGAAGAAAAATGCTGGAACTCATAAAGAAGAGAAAAATAAATTGGATTGGCCACTGGCTAAGAAGAAACTGCCTGCTGACGGATACCCTAGAAGGAATGGTCAACGGAAAGAAAGTTAGAGGCAGAAAAAGACATCAGATGATAGATAATATTAAAATAAATGGTTTGTATGCGGATACAAAAAGGAAAGCTGAGTTAAGGAAAGAGTGGAGAATCTGAGTTTGCAGTGAAAGACCTGCTCTTAGGCAGACCACTATATATGTATATATATGTATAAGCATTAAGTTCAGGTTGGATCCCAGCAGAATTTATAGAATCAAGGGAAGAAAAAATCTATGGATAAGATACATCGGTGACTTAGTATGAAAATAGCTTTTCCAAATGAATGGAAAGAATCGATTATTGTGCCAAACTATAAGAAAGGAGATAAAACTGACTGCAACAACTACAGGGGCATCTCATTGCTCTCAACTTCGTGAACCAGTATCCAGACTTATTCCTTATATTGACGATGTAATATATAATCATCAATGTGGATTTTGAAGAAATATATCTACAATAGATCAGATTTTCAGTATAAGACAGATTTTAAAAAAGAAATGGGAATATAGCACTGTTCATCAACCATATGTAGAATTCAAAACGGTCTACTGGGCTTTGGAAATTCTAAAAAAAATACCAAACCCATTTGTATAATAAGTAACCATAATTTATTATTCTTACGTATAGCTAAAGAGGCCTTTGTAAGGACTGTCTTTCACAATTGCTAGTGCTATAGTGCTAGGCAAATAGGCTTCAGGCACAATCATGATGTCACACTTCAGTAGTTTTGCCATGTGGAATATGACGTAAGAAGGCAATATGAAAGCCTTATTTCCGTGTGAGCAGACTCTCTGCATGCCCTCTAACGGTGTTTTTGGCAAGTCAGACATCCCTTTGTATAGTCTCCTCATTGTCAAGCTGGAAGCGTTCTGAAATAATAATAATAATAATAATAATAATAATAATAATAATAAGTATATAGCAAACTCGGCTAATTTCGTGAAACAAAGATTTTAGACTCTTATGCCTTAATATTATGAACATTTCTGATTTAGAGTCTTAGAATATTGAATATTGAAGTTATGGATATACGAATGAAATATACAGATTGATTCAGAATAAGTATTTCAGACTTCTGGGGGTTGTAGAGGGGTCTTAGTAGATACAGTTTTGATAAGGAACCCATGTCCGGAAACGTACCATTTCGATGTAAAATAAGTTTGAAGATCGAAACATAATGGGCTGATATCGTATGTCTTGTGTTTCAGAATAAATATTACAGACTTCTAGGGGTTGTACTATGCATGTCGAGTCGGAGGAAGATCTTCTTGCAAGAATTTTGGCGGCTGCAGAAATTTTATTGAGCACACACTAGGTCTTGTGAGGTGTGTGTATGAAAACATGCGTCGCAGGTGCACTTTGTGCAACGAACAACAGGGTCGCCACGTGGAACCACACTTGTAATACAACTCCTAGCTAGAAGTCTGTAATAGTTGTTCGGAAACATAAGACACACGATATAAGCCCATCTTGGTTCAGATATAACATATAGCTATGATTGGGATATACATAATAAATTAAACCGATATCAAAATGATGTGTAGCATCATAAGAAGAACCCTCCGAAAGGCTCGAAGAGAAACTCAGCTCAGGTTTTATAAAATTATGGCTGTTCCTGTTCTTTTATATGCATCTGAATCTTGGGTACTTACAAAACAAGATATCTCACACATTCAAGCCACTGAAATGGTTTTTTTAAGACCCGTAAAAGGATGTACACGCATGGATAGATTACACAATGAATCAATAAGAAATGAACTGGAGATATTTTCAATAGTTGATAAACTAGAAGATCACAAATACCAATGGAAAGAACATTTAGACAGAATAGACAATACAATATTACCCAAAAAGATCAACACCTACAAACTACATGGAAAAAGATCTTTGGGACGACCAAGGAAACGATGGACTTGAGACCGGAACAGGTCGCATTGACCTAATCATGGAAAGGAATAAGAAGAAGAAGAAGAAAAAGAAGAAGAAGTGTCTAGATCTTCAAACTTATTTTACATCGAAGTGGTAAATTTGCGGACATGGTTCCTTATCAAAACTTCATCTACAAAATCTCCTCTACAACCCCTAGAAGTCTGTAGTACTAATTGTGAATCACCCTGTATATGCTAAGTTGTCATATATATATAATTTTATTACCAATATGTCATAAATTATATATCTATTTTTTCTAGAGGCTTGAAGAACTCAGGTAATTTCGTGATAGTATTAGAGTAAATTCGTGACAAACTTTTTAATCACTCTCCATGTTATATACAATGCATTTGAAATCCCACTTATAAACAGTCAACCCTTGACACTTTTCATGGAATCACAGATCACATTTTCGACATTGTATCCGTTCACCTTTAGTGTCGAAAAATATCTACTCAAAAATATTCTTCAAACACAGACAAATATTAAATCTAACAACTGCTAACATGAATGAAAACACTTCCTCTACAAGTTAACATAAAATACTCGTACACCCAATGAACGCTGTTATCACAAATGTGAGAAAACAGCAAGAAAGTAGACTTTCTGCCATCTACGAGACAGAAAAATAATTATGTTTTTCTTGCCAATACAACTTCGTTACAAACGAAAGTGAAAATATAATGAAATAATTCGTGTTACAAAATTACCCGAGTTTGCCCTATATATGTCCCTGTAAGGCCCGAGTGGCGTGGGGTGTATAAAAATACTACAAAAAGAGAGGTTACACTAAGGCAAAGAAATAAACAGAATTTCCACTAATTACCCTTAAATTGGCAATGCATCCTATAGGATACGCCAATTTGTTTAATTTATTTAATATTTTTAATAAAACAAATTTAACATTGGAAGAAGGAATTCAAGTAAAGCAAGTGAAACAAACTAAATATTTGGGAATAATTATGGATAACATTAAAGTTATAGGCAAAGAGAACATAAAGCATAGAATTGAATTGAGTAGCAAAATAATATCATCGTTAAATTCCATATGGTGGGTTAAGCGTATTTGGAAAGACACAAAAAATATATTGGTAAAACAATGGTGAAATTTGTTTCAATGTATTGAAGTGAGGTATGGACAATCAATAAGTACTACAAGAATAGATTAATAGCCTAGAAATGAATTATTTACGCAGAAGTGCCAGAAAGACAAAATTAGAATGTCACAAATAAGGAAATTAGAAATATAATGGAAGCTGAAGAAAGCATAATTAAACGAATTAGGTGAAGTAATTAAAATGGTTAGGACATATTTTAAGAATGGAAGATGAGCATAACCGAAACAACTATATCAATGGCAACCGACTAGAAAGAAGAAAAGAGGGAGAATAAAGTTAACATGGATGGAAAGCATGAGGATAGTAATGCAAGCAAGAGAGCTAAGCATTGAAGATGCCCAAGATTGTAGGCTTTGGAGGTTTGGCACGGGAACACGGCAGCAGCTGTAAAACCCCGAAGATAGATAGAATAAAACAAAAGAAAACAAAGAAGAAGAAATTACTTAAACATGTGTCCAATTACACAACTTACCTAATAATAACAGTTAAGCATGTTTTCGTTTTCACTGCAGTCCGACACATTTAAATAACTGAAACGAGAAATTAGTGTCTCGCCAATTTAAGGGTTAACTGGAGAAATAAGAATACTTACTTGGAACAAAGTAGTATACGCTGAACCATCTAGAATTTCTAAGCTGTATGTCCAAGAATCTAAAAGGTCTTCAAATGTTCTGATGGGAATGTCAACTTCTTTGATGGCCAGATAGGATATCAAAGAGGCTGAATATCCAGCTAGGATAACAACTCCTGCCAGGTATGCCGTAGCATACACCACTCTGCAGGCTGAGGATCTTGGAGTAATTGCATGTGCTATAGGAATTGGAAATTATTTGTTAATTTTTTAAAAAGTTTTTTTAAGAATACTATTTTACTCTATATTTTTAAAATATATTGAGGAAGGAGTAGGAGAATGCTGAGTTTGCAGTGAAGGACCTGCTCTTGGACACTATGAATTAAATGTTTTTAATACACTGAACAAACCAGATTATTATTGGAGGTGATCAATAGTTACCAACAATCGCTGCTCCTATGTAAAATGTAAAAATGACAGGGACGAGATTTCGTTGCACTTCAAAAAAATGAACATATCGCTCATTTGCTGCAACAACGTCATAACTCGAAAATCACGATTTTTCAGGAGAAGCATTTGAAGTTTTAAATACTGTCATTCCAAATCTCCCTGTGATATTAACTAAAATATCGTGATTTTTTTTAGTTATAGCATTGTTGTAGCAAATGAGCGATATATGTGCAGTAATTAGACAGTTTACGCCTAATAGTATTATCTCCTCACTATGATGGTTGTCCGTTTATATAAAAGCGGGTGCCGCGGACAATGCTTGACAATGATTATATGCGGAATTACTATAGTAGCGGCAGTCGGCATATTTGTATTTAATTATACTTAACAGCTGCAGGGAAAGAAAGCGAGCCGCTGGACAACCATCATAGCGAGACTATATTACTTGCAGGAGAACTGTCAACCATTGCATGTCAGAACCTACCTTGAAATTTCTCCCAGAGAAGTGTTGTTATACCAAGGTCGTGTCCAATAAAATTACCTGCTTTTTTAAACTGTAAGGCACTAAAATCTCCCATTTAAATGATAGGGAAGTAATACAACTCCCGAAATGGTAGACTGGATAACCCACACTACCTGCCGTCCGCGCTGCGTCCTGCCACATTATACTTCGCTCTTACTCAAACAGGGAGTCCATTTGCTCCGCACAGTGGATTCCCATTGTTGGATTCTGGCTTCGATTTCTGCACCTTGCGGTTAAAAACGGCAGATTTTTTGGACAGGTCTTGGTACATCAAGAAGCTTTACTGAGTGAATTGTTTTTTACTATCTCTGCTATTGAATACATATAGAAATTAAATCCATTAAACCCGCAAGTAAATAGCTGCTTGCATCGCCCATCTTTTAAATTAATTTTAGCACACTCATCTTTACGACCATGGATCATGACTTTTGTACCTTCAGCGACACAACGACAAAGCAATTGCAGCGTCAATACCATTAGTAGATCCAGTGATTGTAATAACTTTATTTTTTGCACGATAGTGCGTTATGTCGTACTTACAGCAAGGGCGACCATGATTGAAAGTTCAATTTCCTACATTTCGGGTTGCCAACCAAAATAAATATACTGTAATAAAAATAACTATACTGTAATATTACATATTATAAACACACGTGCGGGAAGTAAAACCACTGCCCTCTATGTATACTATATACAATGTATACACAAAAAAATATCCAAAAGGTAGTGTTAATATACATTATACGAAACAAATCACTGCATTTTAAATGAACTGAACTTTATTTGAAGAAATATAAAACAATAAATACGTACTTGTCATGTTATCATAAGTAATGCCACGAGTGATTTCCAAATTATATTATCGATAAATTCACGACTCACGAAGTGAGGAGTGAATTTATCTAGAGAATTTGGAAATCAAGAGTGGCATTTGTTAGGACTATTTAACGAATAAAATTAAGCTGTTTACTTACAAATCATTATTTAAATATAGCTATTTTAAAATATTTATTTATTTAATATAAACGGCGATGTTTGAAAACAAATGAGAAACGAATGTTACGCTTGTTCATCACTGCAACCAGATCATATTATTTATTGCCAAAGGATCACAATATTGTAAGAATGCACTAGTGGAGAAATTTATAACCAACATTGTAGGTATTAATTAATTTCTGATGTCCTATGATGTAAATATGTCAATTATATTTTTCTACAACGTTATTTCCTAGGAAATAATTCGTTTAAGAAAGTGCAAACAGTGTTTCTTTTTCATTTTTTTTGTGGTATAATCAATTTGCTACAAATGTTTTTATATTATCTCCCGCAAGCACCATCAGCTGACATTCGTGCACTATATATACAATCTGGTAGCCGTATTTCTTTAGAGAATCGGTCACTGCAAAATAACGCTATGACCTATTCAGAATGTTAAAAAGGAGATTTCTTTAATATGATGAACTTATTTGATAAATTCGAGGTGAAACACGATTGTGATTGGTCGTAATTAAAAAAACATTGAAGTGTGATTGGTCATTGAGTCCCATTCGTGGCATGAGTTAAATAGTCACTAATATTGGTCTCACGGCCTCCTCTTGTCTCAACTAATAAACATTGCCCACACTGTTAACGTAGTCAATTGTTTATAATGAACGCAAATATTTCCAACAAATATGTTATTATTTTACTGTTATTTATTATTTCGAAAAATCATCGCTCAAAAAATAATGTACAATGCACGTTTGTGAAGTGTTTTGCAGAATCTCGGAACGATTCTGTAAAAACCACTTCCCAACCTTGCATCGTAATATATTATTTTGCACGATAGTGCGTTCTGTCGTACTTACAGCAATGGCGACCATGATTGAAAGTTCAATTTCCTAAATTTCGGGGTTGCGAAACTATAAATAACTAAATAACTATGCAGTAATATTACAAATTACCTACCTAGTGCGAGAAATAAAACCACTGCCCTTTATGTATACTATGTACAACGTATATACAAAAATATATCCAAAAGGTAGTGTTAATATACATCATACGAAACAAATCACTGAATTTTAAATGAACTGAACTTTATTTGAAACAATATAAAACAATAAATTTGTACTTCCCGCCATTTTATGCCTGATTGGTGTCACGGCCTACTGTAGTCTCAACTAAATTATTTTCGGCATTTACAGTATAAACATTGATCAGAGTGTTAACGTTAGTCAGTTGTTTATAATGAACGCAAATATTTCCAACAAATATGCTATTATTTTACTATTATTTATTATTTTGAAAACACCATCGTGCAAACAATAATGTACAACGCACGTTTGTGAACTGTTTTACAGAATATCGCGATCGCTCGGTTTTTAATCATTTCCTCGTTTCTGTAAAAACCACTTCCCAACCTCTCATTGTAATATACTATTTTAACATCTCTAAATTCTCTAGCAATACGTTATTTTATAAAAAAAAATTTAATACTGTAAATAATGATGAGAAGTGTAATGGAGCACCTAGTTCGCGACTTGGCCAAACTAAACGTAAATTGCTTTCAATTAATTTTAAGGTTGGTTTAGGCATGCAATGGTTGACAGTTCCCTTGTTAAAATAATGTTAAATATACGAAGTTGTTCAGAAAGAAGGATCAGATTTCAAACATTTATTTCTTCCAAACTACAAAAAATAGAAACCCATTTCCAACGTTCCTGGAAAGATAAAAGTTTGAAGTTCCGATCACGGCCGCATTTCTCTAACCACGTACGACGTTACCTGAATAACTCCATACTAGGACGTTGGATTGGAAGAGCAGAAGATCAGTTTCATCGCCGGTGGCCTCCCAGGTTATCAGATCTAACCCGTGTGATTTTTGTAGGTTTTACGTACAAGACCGTGTTTTTATCGCCCCTATGCCTGAAACTTTTGAAAATCTACGACATCGAATTGTTGAAGCTGTGAATTCGATAACTAGAGACCAGCTGAATCGTGTGCGGCAAGAAATGAGCCACCGTGTTGATATGTGTCGTGCAACACATGGTGCTCATGTTGAATGCATAAAGTAGTGAAATTTGAACTTGTCTCTTTCCAGGAACGTTGGAATTGTTTCTATTTTTTGTAGTTTGGAAGAATAAAATGTTTGAAGTCTGTTCCTACTTTTTGAATAGTCCTGTATTATGGAGAAAGTTTCAAAAATTTTGTGAACAACAAAATTACATATTAACGTCAGTATTTAAGTTTTTAAACAACTAATTGGCACTATCGAACTCCTAAGTCATGACCGCTCATAACGTCACTTACCTTGTATGCAGAAGCTGTCGAGAACACACAGGAATCCTTCCAGCGAACTGTTGAAAAGTTGGGAATTCTCGAATCCCAGATTGCAGCCCACTTTGTACGTTATCCAGAGTCCCACAGATAGAACAATTATAGACATAGAAACTACTATCCACAGCTCCCACTCGAAAGGAGATAAAAACTTATTCCATCTCATTTTGTAGTGTCCTCTGCGATTCACAAATGCATATGACCTGTCAAGGGCATAATGTAATTATTTCTTAATACGCTGTTCTATTTTATTTACAAATGCAGGCTAATTATAATAATAATAATTAACTAACTCACTTAAACCATCGAACCCTAAGTTCATGGCCGCGCGGACATAAGCTCTCCATACATCCCTATCCTTCGCTAATGTTTTCAAATCGTTCCCTGTATAATCTATTTCCCTCAAATCATGGTTAATGTTATTCTCCCACCTTATTCTTGGTCTACCAATTGGGTGTTTTCCCTCTAGTTTTCCTACAAGAAGCTTCCATGCACATATTTCACTCCCCATTCGTGCCACATGTCCTGCCCATCGCAGTCTACGAGACTTAACTGTTCTTAGCATTAATTTCCTGAAATAGTCCCCGCCCGGAGAACCGAATAGGGGACTATTTTACCTCCGGAAAACTTTATCCCAGTGAAACCCATGTCCGCGTTTCTTGACGGTTGTATTTTTTACGGTGAAAGGTCGTCATTCTTTCGACCAAGGTACTTTTTTCGTCTGGCTTATCTCCTTCGACCAGTCCGGCATGGGTAACCCTATCGGCAGCAATGCTACCGCCGGCATAGCTCTCGGGATCATTTAAGCACGCAAGCCACTCCACCAAGACAAGTTAAAGATACCATGGAAGAATAATAATACTTACTTACTTACTCACTGGCACTATCGAACCCGTAGGTTCATGGCCGCGCAGACATAAGCTCTCCATATATCCCTATCCTGAGCTAATGCTTTCTAATCATTCCCTGTATAATCTACTTCCCTCAAATCATAGTTGATGTTATTCTCCCACCTCATTCTTGGTCTACCAACTGGGCGTTTTCCCTCTGGCTTTCCTACAAGAAGCTTCCATGCAAGTCTTTCATTCCCCATACGTGCAACATGCCCTGCCCATCGCAGTCTACGAGACTTAACTGTTCTTATTATAGGCTATCTGGCTTCCTATAAAGACCATGTAGTTCATTGTTATGAAGTCTTCTCCATTCACCAGTTTGTTCATCTCTCTTTGGTTCAAAAATTTTCCTGAGTACTTTATTCTCAAATACTTGTACTCTGCATTCCTCCCTTAAAGTAAGAGTCCATGTTTCTCATCCATATAATATAATTGGTAGAATAATAGTTTTATATATTTTCAGTTTAATGTTTTTTGAATGGAGTTGGGACTTCAAGAGTCTCTGCAATGCATAATAGCACGCATTTCCAGAATTGAGCCTATGTTTAATTTCTTTGTGCATCTCATTCCTATTTGTGATTATTGTTCCTAGGTATTTGAATTCAGCCACTTCCTCAAAATTTCCCTCCTTTGTCATTAGCTGTCCATTTCCATTATATAATGTATTTCTACGTGTGACCATATATTTAGTTTTATTGATATTTACTTCCAGTCCTAATTTCTTAGTGTTACTCAATAGTGTGTGCGTGTTGTCCTTTAGTATCTCCTCGCTATCGGCCAATAGTACTATATTACTACTACTAATAATAATAATACTTTACTAACACTCTACACACATACTCAACCAACGCTCCTCTCTTTACACAATACAAGAATACATCTACCTAAAGTGGCCTGCAGAAGTGGTACGTAAATTGAAAATAGAAGACATTAACATCATCTATCCCTCAAAGCAGAACCCGAAGCAAGAAAAGTGCAGTGGAGAAGTATTGGGACACTTGCTTACTGGAATGGAAATACATCCTAGGATCCTGTTTATAGATTTATGGCATGTAAAATAATCTTAACCCTGGAATAAGAAAACTCTGAGCACATATTGTTGGATTTCCAAACCATAATTTTAATTGCAAGGATCTAAGCTGTTAAAGAGCGTCCTTATATAAAATATTAAGTGGTCACCGATAACTAACTCACTGACAATATGGAACCCGTAGTTTCATGGCGTGCGGACACAACCCCTTCATACATCCCTATCCTGAGTTAATGTTTTCAATCATCGCCTGTATAGCCTACTTCCCTCAAATCATGGTTATTGTCTATTCTGCCACCTCAGTCTTGATCCTAATGGGCGTTTTCCCTATGATTTTCCTACGAGAACCTTCCCTGGCCCTCTTTCATTCCCCATTCGTGCCACATGCCCTGCTCATCGCACTTTACGAGACTTGACTGATATTATATCTGGCTTCCTATATGTATAATGTAGCTCATTATTATGAAGTTTTCTCCATTCACCTGTCTGTTCATCTCTTTTTGGCCCAAACATTTTCCTAAGAACTTTATTCTCAAATATCCGTAATCTTCTTTCCTCCCTTAAAGGCCCAAAAATTTTCCTAAGTACTTCATTCTCAAATACTCGTAATCTTCTTTCCTCCCTTAAAATAAGAGTCCATGTTTCGCAACCATATAATATAACTGGGAGAATAACTGTTTTATATATTTTCAGTTTAACGTTTTTATAAACGAGTTGGGACAACAAGAGTCCTGGTAATGCATAGTAGCATGCATTTCCAGAATTGAGCCTATGTTTAATTTCTTTGTGCATCTCATTTCTATTTGTAATTATTGTTCCTAGATACTTTAAATCAGCCATTTCTTCAAAATTTTCTTCATTTGTCATTAGTTGACCATTTTTATTATATAACGCATTTCTATGTGTGAACACGAACTAAAATAAATTCTTACGCCGCTCTTGATCAAAGTGAATTTGATTATCCTTTCCGTGTAGTACATGGTAACTCTGACACGTGAAATTTACTTGTTTTAGCTGAATACATGTGATACTCGCTATCTAATGCACATAAACATATTTAGATAATAAAACAGTGAGATCATAATCTGACCATCAATCAGTTACTTGGTCTATGTATAGAATTAGAAATTGCAATGCATTAGTTCTGTTAACATATACAGGGTGTGAATGAATTATACCGCACAAATTTAACTGCTTACAGAGCGGTATTATACAAGTTGTATGAGGTCGGGAACCAATGGCCTACGAGGGAAAATGAGCGAGATGTAGGGAATCAAAGTAATCTACATTTGAGACATAAATAAACAGGAGAGCAAAGTAGAAGAGAAAATTATATTAGAATAACTTCAGATCTTAGTATTAATTCCGAGATCCTGATTGTTAATAATTCTTACTTTACTTAACTTTACTTAACCTCAACGCTACTCTTTACTTAACCTGAACGCCATTCTTTGCTTAACTGGAACGCCACGCATTTCATCATCTGAACTTCACTCTTCGCTTAACCTAAAAGCAGCTCTTAACTTAACCTGAACTCCTATCCTACCTTAAACTAATCTAACCTAACCTAGCCTAGCCTAATTTTACCTAACCTAACCCAACCTAACCTACCTGAACGCCGTTCTTTACTTAACCTGAACGCCACTCTTATCTTAACTTGAACTCCTTCATTTACTTAACGTAACATAACATAACGTAACCTAACTTAACCGAACCGTATGGAACCTAACCTAACGTAAATGAATCTATTCTAATCAAACCGAACCGAACCTATCCTAACCAAACTAAACGTAACCTAACCTAACCAAACCTAATCAAACTTAACACTTAAATTCGTAATGTATCCTTTTGGATACATCAGTTGGTTTAATTAATTTACTATTTTAAATAAATCAGAACAAAACGAACAAAAATAAACAAATGTGTGTCTAATTATACAATATACATAATAATAATTACACAATATTCCGTTTTCACTGCGGTCCGCCACATTCAAATAACTAACAGAAGAAATTTGTGTTTTGCCAATTTAAGGATTAACATAACCAAACCTAACCTAACCCAAGGCACCCAGGCACCAAACACCAAACCAAAAATTGAATGAAAATTAGTTTATTATTCTAGTATAGTCTTATAGACTGGATAGGGTTACCCATGCCGGACTGGTCGAAGGTGATAAGCCAGACGAAAAAAGTACCTTGGTCGAAAGAGTGACGATCTTTCACCGTAAAAATACAACCGTCAAGAAATGCGGACATGGGTTCAACTGGGGTAAAATTTTCCGGAGGTCAAATAGTCCCCCATTCGGTTCTCCGGGCGGGGACTACTTCGGGAACCCATGCCAAAGGATCAAACCAGGGACATGCTCCTAGGAACATGGAATGTTAGGTTTTTATACAACAGAGGGGCGCTAGAGGTATTAACCCTTGAATTAGATAAATCACCTTTGGATATAGTCGCTTTACAGGAAGTTAGGTGGCCAGGAGAAGGTAGTCAGGAATCAGGAAGCTTTGCATTATACTATGGGGGTGCAGAAAGACCTGCATTTGGAACGGGTTTTTTAGTCCGAAGAAGGATCCTGTCCGCTATCAGAGATATTAAGTTTGTTAGTGATTGGATATCATATATAATTCTAAAGGGTAAACGTCAGATTTTGTAATCGTAAATGTACATGCTACCATAGAAAATAAATATGACAAGATCAAGGATGAATTCTATGAAGAATTAGAATGCTTATTTGATAGCCTTTCACGATATCATATGAAAATTGTCTTAGGAGATTTTAATGCAAAAGTGGTGCGGGAAGGTATATTCAAACCAACAATAGGCAAATTCAATCTTCATGAAGATAGTAACGACAATGGGGTTAGATTAGTCACCTTCGCCACATCAAAGTATCTCATTGTTAAGAGCACAATATTTCAGCATAAGGATATTCATAAATACACCTGGACGTCTCCAGATGGCGAAACTCGGAACCAGATAGATCACGTATTTAGTGGACAAACGCTGGTACAGTATGTGCGGTGTGCCGCCATGTTAGATCATTTAGAGGGACAGACTGCAATTCGGATCAGCATCTGGTCAGGTTGAAAAATCAGACAACGTCTGTTGCTAATGAGAGGAACAAACGCTAAAGATGATTCTGAAAAATTTTATTTAAAAAACTTGAAAAATGATGAAATGCGGCAAGAATCCCAAATCAGAATTGCTAATAGATATGAAGCACTGAAATCTTCAGATAACAATGTGGCAACGAAGAAGAAACTGATATAAATAAAGAATGGGAGGCTATAAGAGATACTACGTATTAAATTGTCAGCATCAGAAAGCATTGGTTATTTAAAAAACAGGCAAAACAAGAAATGGTTTGATGAGAAATGTGCCGACATTGTAAAGAAAGGAAAGCTCGTGTGGCGTGGAGCACGCAAAAGCATAGTAAGTATTATGGTTTACAGGTACTTTGCTTTGTGGTTAGCTAGGTCCATTTTGCACAAATAAGTATTCAGCATATCAAGCGACGTTGCCACGTATTATTCACTGGCACTAACATACTGCATTACAATAATACTGCAAAAGACAAAAGTTGCAACACTGTTAAGATAATTATATCTACGTGGAGTTGACTTGAAAACGTCATTTCAAAATGCGAAGACTTTTTTTTTTTTTTTTCAAATGCCCCAGGTTGTTATTTCGACATTTCTGGTGTTCTCTCCTGGCATGGCGTACTTGTAACCCACTTCTGAGGTTGGAGCGCCTGGAAGGCGGGTTACGCTGCCCCGATGATATGTGAGTTGATAATGGTGGCAATAATGCGCCAGGAGAGGCCTTAAACCAAACTTAAGCTAATTGGGTGAATATTATATTAATGATAATGATGACCAGATGATGTTCGGGGACCGTTTGGGCCTTAAAGTTTCCTAACATTTATCTTGCAGGTGAGGAAAAACCCCGAAAATAACCTCATCCAGAAAACTTGTCCCGACCGGGAATCGAACCCGCGTCCGCTGCGTGACACTGCGAAGACATTATTGGCTGAGAACTGTTTTCAGTTTTTGGTGATTGGAGCGGCGCGGCGTCTTGAAAGCCTCTAACAACTCCCGGCTCTGCCTGGCAGTAACAATGTATTTTTTTAAACCAGAGGGAAAAGTTGCCTTTGATGCCTCCTGGAAACTAAAATACAGAGTCCACTATACATAGAATGGTGAAGTTAAACTAACAAGAAAACTGTCAACCATTGCATGTAGAAACCTGCCTTTAAATTTCTTCCGGAGAAGCGTTGTGATGTACCAAGGCCGTGTCTTAAAAAATCTGCCTTTTTAACTACAAGACACTAAAATCCAATGCCAAATCTCACATTTAAATTCGAAAAGTACTACATCTCCCGAATTGGTAGATTGGTTAACCCTCACTATCTGTTGTTCGCCTCACTCCACTCCGCTCTTACTGGAGCAGGTATTCACCTGCTCAGTACAGTGGATTGTCATTGCTGGATTATCGCTTCGATTTCTGTGTCTTGCAGTTATAAACGGCAGATTTTTTTTTTTAACACAGCCGTGATATATCACAACGCTTGTCTAGGAGAAATTTCAAGGTAAGTGTCTGCATACAATGTTTGACAGTTCCTTTATAAGAATAAGAAACAAAGTAAATTCACCTTTGATTGAGAACAGGAGCAGTAAAATCAATAGCTGTTATTCTGTTTATATCCATGATGAAGACAGCAGCGCAGGCATCCATTTCTCTACGATTTAAAAGTCCTACCATTCCAGTCCATGATCCATTTTCCAATTGTCCTCCATAACTTTTGGATTCATAGTAATCAGATCTGTAATAATGTAATTATAGTTCAAATATTATATAAAGGATGTGGTATAAAATTAGAAATTTCAATATTGTGGTCATATCAAACCAGCCTTCCTCAACTCCCAGTGAAAGGAAGTCTTGCTGGGGGATGACGGTCTAGTGTGGAACAGGGGGTGTTGAGTTTACATGCAGGTGGATTCCTCAAGTACCATTCGCTAGTGATGACATGGCGATTGTTGTACCATTGTACTACACAAAACAAATTAGATTACCGTATGTACTCGCATAATTGACCCCATCGCATAATTTTCCCTAGGTTTTAGATACATTTTTTTTTAATCTACCTCTGATACAATGTGCATTACCTAGGCCAAAAATGTTCAGTTACAATTTGGACATTCTTATGAAGACTTCAAGTCCAACACAAAGGAATTAATAGAACATCCAAGGTCGAATCCATCCCCTTCTACAAAGACCTAACGGTACCTGCAGTCTGTGTCACCCGCGCATCTTTTGTCATCATTCTGAATAGAGTTATGTATCATTGTGCCTTGGTAAGAGTGTTATTCTGTGACAGCGTCAGTGTCGTTAAACTCAACTATGGGAAGAAAGTATAACAGATACACTGCAAATTTTAAGTTACAAGTGGTAAATTTCGTCAAGGAAAACGGAGTTAAACACACCTTCATTGTGATATACTGTACCGTTATCTTTTGTATGGTTTGAGTGTCTGAAAATAGAGAAACATTAAATACAACTTATTATTTATATTTCTATAAACGTCTTTAAGAGTTAAGTTCAATAACCTTGATGGTATTGCCGTAGATATCTACATTTTGAAAGTGTATTGATATTTTAATAACCCCCCCTCGAATTTTCATTTCTAAATGTTGAAAAAAATAGGGAAACTACTCGAGTAAATACGGTAGTTGGTACATATTCATGCTTTTGACAAGCTTTATTGTGTTAATTTGACTATTACACTCATATGACGTTACACTTGTTTTAAATGTTATGTTATTTTTATGTGTTATATTAGTTTTTAATTATGATTACAGCGAATATCTAAACTATGTTTTCGAAGTATAGGGAAGTTCGGGTAATATGGACTCTACAGTTTGAGTGGATCCTATTAATATCTTCTTTAATTGGTGCTGCCCTCGAACAGAAAAATATTTTAACTTCTTCCGCTCATCAACTTCATCAACTTTGACGGGTTCAATGCCAGTTCTTTTATTATTTGTGCGAAGAAGAATTTATTTGTGATATTTATGAAAATAACCACTTTAAAAGTTTTTAAAGCTAAGAATTAATTCTTAATTTCTGCTATTGAATATTACAAATGTTGAAAAAAATTCCTAAATATATTATATTATATAGATGCTGTTTTAATATACTGACGGGTTTGGTTTGATATCATGTGACGTGGTGGCTGTATAAAATAATTAAACATAACAAAGGAATTCGGTTAATGTGAACCCTCCACGAGGATCTGGGTCCACTTTACAGGAATACGTATATTTTATCAATTAGGATGCTATCTGTAAAAACCATTCATTTAATTAATTTTATTTAATATCCTTGTAATTTTAATAAACCCAAATACCGTCGCTTTCTGCAGTTGAATGACGTGTGAATGTTATAATCAACAATAATTTTTCAAAACATTAAATAAATATCAACGCTTTTTAATTATGATCATGAGTCATAAATATTTTTAGATTAATCTTTGCCCATCTGTATAAATTAATAGAGTAAATAAACTTAAAAATAGACTAAAAGCTAAGCTGGAACCTGAGGTCCACTTTATCCGAATGTGGAGGTTACAGTGGACCTTTCTTGTAATGTAAAAATGTTTATAAATGATGAAGATGTTTCCATATTTGAATAAAATAACAATGCTATTTCATTGCTACAACACTAATGATAATCACTGTAATTAAACAAAATTCAAATACCTTATTTAAAAGAAGAAAAACAACAAATTCAAAACAGGGGTCCAAATTACCGAAGTTCCTCTATACAATATAATCTACACTCGCAAGGCGTTTGGCTCAGACCGCATTCTTTCTTGGGACTTTTTCTCTGGGAATATAGTAATTAGCCTTTTAACGCATTTTAAGATGCAACTATAGTAGCCAGTGTCTACATATACAGCCTAGTGTTGGACCTTTGTTAGAAGTAACTAGGCAAACTTAATTTAGTTACGTTTATTTCCCTAAATATGTCATAAATGGTATGATGTCAACATACATACCCAATCAGACATCTAGTAGACAACTAAGGTATTACTAGAATGGAGAAAGAATAGTTAAATCTCATTATCTGCGATGGGCAGGGCATTTGACATGAATGGGGAATGAAAGAGGCGAATGAAGGCTTCTCGTAGGAAACCAGGGTTAAAACGACCAGTTGGTAGACCAAGAATGAGGTGGGAAAATAACATTAACCATGATTTGATGGGAGTAGATTATATAGGAAATGATTGGAAAAACATTAACTCAGGATAGGGATGTGTTGATGGCTTATGTCCGCGCGGCCATGAACCTACGGTTTCGACAGTGCCAGTGAGTTAGTTAGTTAGTTAGTTAGGTAGAGAGATGGGGGAGAGAAGGAAGAGAAGAGCATTATCAAAATCTTTTGCGTCTGAAGGATCTATGGTAAAAGTATTAATATTTCGCATATATTTTCTAAAACTTAAATCTAAATTGATTTAGAAAAAAATTCATGAGCTTCATTTTTTACTTTTTTGGAAAATTGATATTAGCGTCGCGTAAAATATTATAATTGATTATTATCATAATCCTAATAAAGTCTTGCCTTGTATAATAATAAAACAGTGTATATTTCGACACTCAATAGCAGAATAAGAATACAATTGACGGGTATGGGCAAAAATTTTTAATGTTTTTATTAATTTTTAAATAATATAATTGAGATCAATGAGTCATAAGTCTGTTTTGAATTTATTTATTTCTTTCACATCGAGTATTAAGGGAATTAGATTTTTTTTAATGTACGTCCACCGCTGTGGTCTCGAGGTAGCGTGCTGCCTTGTCACGCAGCAGGCCCGGGTTCGATCCCTGGTCAGTACAGTTTTTCTGGGTGGGGTTTTTATCGCGGTTTTTCCTCACCTGTAAGACAAATGTCAGGAAAACGTTAAGGCCCAAACGGTCCCAGAAATCATATGGCCATCGCAATCATCATCATTCATATTCATCTTAGATTAAGCTTAGGATTAGGGACTCTCCTGGCGCACCATTATCATCATCACCACCCATCATATCATCGGGGCAATGTAACCCCGCCTTCCAGGCGACCCAACTTCAGAAGTAGGTTACACAGTACGCCATGCCAGGAGAGACACCAGGAATGCAAAAAAAAAAAAAAAAAATTAATGTAAAAATAATGAAGAAGTGGAAAACACATAAAATATTTTTTTTTGAGAAACATGTGGATTGTCAAATTTTTCGACCACATCCCTCACTTGGACGGCGTTATGCATTAGCTGGCTATGCACCATTATGTAAGTTTTTAGAAAAATAGATTTAAAGTTTATGCCAATCTTCACTATTTATTGTAGCGACTGGATATTATAAGTTATATTCCTTGTTTGACAGTTATGTATCAACAATCTAAGAGCAGAAACATTGGCGCTTAGCTACATGATGCAAAATGTAATTTACCATTTATGAAGATATAGTTTCATAGCCTTTGATGCAAAACACTGAATCTCTGATAGGACTGATAACATTTACATTTTTCTTTAATAATAAGGCTGTGTTTAAAGATTCGACCAGACTCATGGCCTAGTGGTCAGCGTTACTGACTACTGTTCATGACGTCCCGAGTTCGATTCCCGGTCAGAACATAGGAACTTTTTCTTAAAGGGAATTATTCCTGTGGTTGCCCATGGTCTGGAATTTAGGTTAAGTTTAGGTTAATAACTCTCCTGGAGCTTCATTATCATTTAACATCCATCATAGCATCGGGGTAACGTAACTCCACCATTCAGGTGCCCCAACCTAAGAAATGGATTACAATTCCGCTAATGCCAGGGGAGAAAGCCATAATTGTCATAAAAGACAACCTGGTGGAATTAGACCAAAAAAATATAAATTTGGCGCTAAAAGTGTGTGTACCCTTGCTTCATGAGCAAGTGCAACAGATGGCATCAAACTATTTATACACCGGTATATATTTAAATGGCGCTTAGCCGGTTGATGTATAACGTCTCTCAATTATAAAGCTGTATATATTCTGGTGGACTTACTTGAAGTTCAAGTTTTCCTGTAGCATGTTCCAAATCATTCCCAGATATCCTCCTATCTTAATGATTTTGTCATTCTTGACTTGAGAGATGCGCAGAGCTATACCCTGCACATGACAATAAAGACAGTTTTTAATTTCATAAACAAAAATAATTCATGTTCGTAATGGGAAATGGTTCGATGAGGAATGTGCCGATATTGTAAAGAAATGAAAGCTAACAAAAATGAAATGGTTACACGAGCCAAATGAGGTAAATTTAGAGCAATTGAATAGTATTAGACGGGAAACCGCCAGGTTACTAAAGAGTAAAAAGAGGGAATATTTGAGAGAGAATATTAATGAACTTGAAATGAATGCAAGAAATAGAAACATTGGAGAATTATACCAGGGAATTAGGATAGAGAAGAAAGGGTTTCAGGCTAGAACAAACATAATTCGGAATGAAAATGGGAATATGATTGTAGATTCTAAGAGTATATTAAATAATGGAAAAGTTACTTTAATCAGCTATTAAATGTAATAATAATAATAATAATAATAATAATAATAATAATAATAATAATAATAATAATAATAATAATAATACTTTATTTATTCTGGCAGAGTTAAGGCCATAAGGCCCTCTCTTCCACTCAACCGGCACAAATACAAATAAATATTTGACAAATATAGATATACACTATACTAATTATAAACAATTAAATATACAATAAATGTAGCAAAGTAAATTTAATGTACAAACAACATTTTATAGGGTAATAACAATATTGATACGATAATAATAATAATATAAATATGATAAATTATACGAGAAACACCAATTAATATATATATATATATATATAATATATATATATATATATATATATATACCTTACACTGGGTAATAATGAAGTCGAGGTTAGAGCAAATATAAATTTAGATTTCTTTTAAAAGATGCCAATGTCCGGCAGCCCCTTATTTCTTGTGGTAGAGAATTCCAGTTGCGAGAAGTGAAGATGGTATATGACATGGAGTGATGTGATGTCCTATGTTGCGGTATATTAAGCAAGAGACTATGTTGTGATCTTGTGTTTAAGTTATGGTTTGAGGATAGATACTGGAAACGGGATGATAAATAATTGGGAATCGAGGTATGTAGGATCTTAAATAAGAGAATTAGACAGTGCGATTTTCTTCTCTCTTTTAGATGTAGCCATGACAATTCGTGGAATAATGGAGAAATGTGATTGTATTTTCGAACATTAAATATGAATCTGATACACATATTATGGACACGCTGCAGTTTGTCCGACAATCCGTCACTTATGTCAGTTAGTAGAACGTCACAGTAGTCAAAATGCGGCATCACTAAGGTTTGGATTAAAATTCTTTTAAGAGCTGTAGGGAGAAAGTCGCTTTAGGGAATGCTTTATGTAGAAGATCATTTTAGATGTTTGTTTTACTTGCACATGCCAATTTAAATTAAAATCTAAGTAAAGTCCCAAGTTTTTAACGACGTCGGTATAAGGAATTTGTTCATTATCTAATATGACAGCCGGCATATTGCCATTGTTTATGGAGTGTAATAGTCTTGGATGTCCGATAATTATTGCTTGCGTTTTGTTTACATTTAGTTTCAGCCCATATTGTCTGGACCATAAAGATATATGCCTGAGGTCAGTGTTTACTTTGTCAATATATTCATTAATTTCGTCAGGCCTAAAGTGTGTGTAAATCTGTAAGTCGTCGGCGTAAAGATGATGCTTGCAGTTTTGTAGTTTCTTGGTCATGTCATTAATATAAATCGAGAAGAGAAGAGGAGCGAGGACGCCGCCTTGAGGTACCCCTTTCCTCACCAAACGCCAGGAAGAAATGCGATTATTAACAGAAACTGATTGCTGACGATTAGTGAGGTAAGATCTAAACCAATCAAGGCAGTTTTCCGACAGATGTAGTGTCTTTAGTCTCGCTAGCATTAAGTCTATATCTACATTGTCAAAGGCTTTGCTGTAGTCGAGTAGGACTATTACGGTGAGTTTGCTTTTGTGCATTGAGTCTCTTATGTCCTCTACAATGTCAAGTAGTGCTGTACTTGTATGATGTCCTGTTCTAAAACCAGACTGATGCTCATCAAGTATGTCGGGTGTGATGAGGTAGTCTGTTAACTGTGAGTGCATTATGTGTTCCAGTGCTTTCGATAAACAGGGAAGAATACTAATTGGTCTATAATCATCGAGTGTTGTGGGAGTGTTTGATTTCGGTGTAGGACGAACTAGAGCCATTTTCCAGAGTCTGGGATAGGTCCCGGTCATTATAGAGGCATTAAAAATGTGGGTTATTGTTGGGAGAATAATGTCAATTATTTTTTTGTAGGAGAGTTATTGTTATATTGTCTATTTCTTGTGCTTTAGATTTAATACGTAATACTGCTCTTTTGGCGTCATCAGGTGAGATATAGGAAAAAAAGAATTTGTCTCGGGTATGTTGGGAATATGACACTAGTTCATCTATTGTCTGTTGTTTGTGTTGCGAGTTGTTGTCAGTAGGGAGGCGGGTAAAATGGTCATTCAACTCATCTAGTGGTAGGACTCATCTGTACATACAGAACAGAACATTGAGAAGTATAATTTACAGACAGCAGAAATGCTAGTCGCAGAACCAAGTGCATTAGAGGTTGAAATGGTGATAGAAAAATTGAAGATGTATAAAGCATCAGGTTCAGATGAGATCTCAGCAGAATTGAAATAATCAGGGGAAGAAAAATTGACGGACATGATACACCGGTTGCTTTATATGATTTGGGAAAAAGAAGCTCTTCCAGATGGCTGGAAAAAATCGATTATAAGAAAGGAGATAAAACTTTATGCAACAACTACAGGAGCATCTCATTATTTTCAACTTCGTACAAAATTCTAACAAATATATTAGTAAGCAGACTTACTCCTTATATTGATGACATTCTAGGAGATCATCATTGTGAATTTAGAAGAAACAGGTCTACAACATATCAGATTTTTAGTATAAGATAGATTTCAGAAAATAAATGGGAATATAATGGTACTGTACAACAACTATACGTAGGCTTCAAAAAGGCATACGATTCATTTAAGAGGGAGAAGTTATGTAGTATCCTGCTGGAGTTCGGAATTCCTAAAAAGTTAATTAGACTTATACGAATGTGTCTAAATGGCACAAAGAGTAGGGTGCGTGTAGGCAAACAATTTTCGGATACTTTTGAAACCCAGAATGGATTGAAGCAAGAAGATGCACTATCTCCTCTGCTATTTAATTTTGTACTAGAGCATGCATCGGCCGCGGTGAACTAGTGGTTTTGCTCCTTGCTCTGGTCCCGAGGGTCGCGGGTTCAAAACCGGGTGGGGTCGATGGATTTTTTAGGATGGAAAAATCCAAGGAGCAAGTCCTCCGGGAGGGACTTTAAGGCGTGGTCCCGAGTCTGAAGATTTTCAGGCTCGTAAAAGACCCTTAAGTCTGAATAAAAAGGTCTCTAAGCAAAATTTACCGAATTTTTCCGTCCTAGTACTACTTTGGTTTCCTATATGTCAGTATGAGACGGAGCGCTGACCACGGACCACTCAAATGACATGTATACGAAAACAAGTGTAACTAAATTAGTATGGTTCAGATTCTCCCCTGTAGGGGAGAGCGCCTAAATCTCTGTTAAGATTACAAGATTACTAGAGCATGCTATCAAAACTTTAGAGGACGAAGAAGGCCTACAACTCAATGGTATTAATAAGCTGTTAGTTTATGCTGATGATGTAGTACTTTTGGGCGATAGTGGAGAGATACCAAAGACGAACACGCATATACGATTGAGTAACACTAAGAAATTGGGACTGGAAGTAAATTCAATAAAACTAATGACAAATGAGGGAAATTTTGTGGAAGTGGCTGAATTCAAAAATACCTAGGAACAATAATCACAAATAGGAATGAGATGCACAAAGAAATTAAACATAGGCTCAATTATGTAAATGCGTGATATTATGCATTGCAGAGACTTTTGATGTCCCAAATCCTTTCAAAAAACGTTAAACTGAAAATATATAAAACTATTATTCTACCAGTTAGGCCTATATTATATGGGTGCGAAATATGGACTCTTGCTTTAAGAGAGGAAAGGAGATTACAAGTATTTGAGAATAAAGTACTTAGGAAAATGTTTGGACCAAAGAGAGATGAACAAACAGGTGAATGGAGAAGATTACATAACAATGAACTACATGGTCTTTATAGGAGGCCAGATATAATAAGAACAGTTAAGTCTCGTAGACTGCGATGGGTAGGACATGTTGCACGTATGGGGAATGAAAGACTTGAATTAAAGCTTCTTGTAGGAAAGCCAGAGGGAAAACGCCCAGTTGGTAGACCAAGAATGAGGTGGGAGAATAACATTAACTATGATTTGAGGGAAGTAGATTATACAGGGAATGATTGGAAAGGATTATCTCAGGATAGGGATGTATGGAGAGCTTATATCCGCGCGGCCATGAACCTACGGGTTCGATAGTATCAGTGAGTTAGTTAGTTAGTTAGTTATTGGGAATGAAAGAGGGACATGGAAAATTATGTAGGAAAGCCAATAGATTGACCAAGAATGAGATGGGAGAATAATATTAATGACGATTTGAGGGAATGATTGGAAAAAAGCTTAGGATAAGGATATATGGAGAGTTTATGTCTGCTCTTCCATAATATTTTGGGTTTGATAATGCCAGTGATGGCGGATATTGAGGTAACTTTTTATTCAGCACATTAAAAAAAAAAGATTATAAAAATCATCCCATTTATTTAAAGAGAAAAATTACAGATCTTGTAATATTATAATCAAGTTTGCCATTACAAAATTACATTAGGGAGTAACATTATGAGGTTCTTCTTAATAAATAAGTTGAGTCTGTTGCATCTTATCTCATAAAAAGTTGAGTTATTTTAGGACATGCTTCAAAACACATTTGTGTATCATTTTCAGCTTCTCCAGACTGTTGAGTTTTATGTTGTCGGCCCTGGATGTCGACTCCCTCTCCATCTTTTGGTGGACCAGATAACTTAATGCATTATTTTATCCCTGTTCTTCTGGATGTTGATCTTCTGCATTCAGAAGAACAGGTATAAAATCATGAATTTTGAAATTCCTGCTTTGATATGCAAGTTCTTTGGTCCACCAAAAGATGGAGTAGGAGTCAACACCTAGGGCTGACAACGTAAAAATCAGTCTGGACAAGCTGAAGATGATACATAAGTGTGTACTGAAACATGCCCTAAAAGAATTAAACTTTTCTAAGGTAAGATGATCCACCGCTGTGGTCTCGAGGTAGCGTGCTGCCTTGTCACGCAGCGGGCTCGGGTTCGATTCCCGATCGGGATAGGCTCCTGGGTGAGGTTTTTTTCGGGGTTTTTCTTCACCTGTAGGATAAATGTCAGGAAGCTTAGGGCCAAATGGTCACCTAAAATCATCCGATCATCATCATCCTTATCATTATCATCATCATTCACCGGTGTAGAAACAACGGGAAATTACCACCCCTATAATTCCCTAGAAAAGCTGCAAAGCATAGCATGAAAATACTATGATTGTAGTGAAATATCTGCCCTCGGGCAGAATTACTATGGATGGATGGAAGGTAAGATGCAACAGACTCGCCTTATTTATTAAGTTTTCGATGTTTTATTCATATGTTAGTGAACGTTGGGTCCATTTTGTGGATGTTACAATGCAGGCTACTGTAATGTTTCGTGTTTTGCCATTTTATAAGACCTTAAGGTACTGAAATAAAACATAGAATGAAATCAAATAACAGAAAGCATTAGAGGAAGTTAATATAAAGATAGGTACCTGGAGTGTGCATGTCTTGAGGACGACGCCTCCTAAATCAGCTCTTCTGGTATGGATGTGTTTACTACTAGCCAAGAGTCCGGTCTCTTCTGACCATGATCCAAAATTTGTTAAATGAAGTGGTAATCCTTTATTTACTCTGTACGCCTCTTTTAATTCATACATTTGTGCCTGTGTGTTCTGAACAATCAGAAATTCACAGTTCAATGGTACATGAGTGTTGTTAAGTAATTCATTGGGATTGGCTTCTTTGTTCAGGAAGAGTAGCCATTTTGAGTCAGAAGATCTTGAACCCAGTGCCAGCTTTAATCCATAAAACATGTATATTTTAACAAACGAGAAGAAAATAAATAATTCAACACTTATTTATGATATTCTAGTGCAAATATGTGAATCTTGGTATAATAGCAGTAACATAGCATATTATTTACAAAATGGACAAATATAAGGTTAGCATGGGTTATTTTGGTTAGCTTATTAAGTTTAAGGTATAGGTAAAATAATCTCACTACAGACTCAAGAAGTCCCTTGGGGTAGTAGATTAGTGTTCCCATCTATTCCAAAGGATTGACACTACCTGCCAATCTGCGCGACGGCCACTTTTACCAAAAAATAAAAACAAATTTAACTTCCTCATTTTCGTTAGAGGCTAAGTCGACCAAAGGGCCATAATTCTACCAGAATATTTAGACCAGTTTAAAAATCCTGACCCCACCGAGACTCGAATACGACCTTCCAGCTTGTACCGTGTTGCCTTAACCAACCAGGCTACGGCGTAGTGATGTATAGTATTGCTCGACAACGTTAACTTTGAATGCGGAAAAACTGCCAACTAAAAGAATGTGTTAAGGGTGAGTAGGGGTTCGAGATAGTAGACCCATGTCTTCGGTTGCAATGACAGTGTTTATTTTCCGTTAGTCGTGTATAGTCAGTTGTTAGTGATAATGTCAATGCGAAAGTTAGATCCTATATCCACAGTATATAAACATTTAAGTCTGACAGACAGTAGTTGGAAATCAGTGCTGATTTAATTCCTCTGTATGTTATATTATCGAGAAACCCCGTAGGCATACAAACTCCTACGATCTTTCATTAACTTCATATCTTATTTCAAGTAAGTCTACCACTTTATTTTGCCACTGATTATACCACTTGCCCAGATATTCGCTTGTACCAACGGTGGAAGAAAATACTTTCCCCATCTTCACCACCAGCGCCATTGCTTCCCCTCACCGGCTAAAAGTTAACGCGATCGAGTAGTATGTAAATGATGCAAGAAATCCATTAAAGTTATTTCCTGAAGAAATAGCTTGAAAATAGCCGGCCTTCATACGTCTGTAACAGTGGTCTGTAGTATACCAGCGGATGCCTGGTTCGATTCCCGGCTATGCTTAGAAGTTTTTCGTATGTCAAACCTTTCCAACGGGGGTTCATTCTGCCTCCTGAGTAGCTACTTGATATGAGAAGTAGTGAAATTAGCTTTAAAAACTGATACTAAGACTGAAGGATTGCGTTACTCTAACCAAATGACTCGTAGTATTTTAATTTGCTTGCAATGACAGCAACTAATTCAACTGGCCTTGACTTTTCAGAGCATTCGTAGTACGGATTTATTTATTTCAGTATCATTATTTAATTTTGGTGTGTATTGAAGATAAAAAAAATGTATCTAAGATCTGAGATCTGAGGACGACTGAGGTACCTTTTAAAAAGGCCTAAGTGTTTTAACCGAAATTATACAGAATTGAGATCTCAGGTACATATTTTATAATTTTAATATTTTACCTAGCAACTTCGTCCACCGCTGCAAAATCTTCCTGTGACTTTATGGTTTCTTTGGTTTTCCGCGTCAAAGATTCAAGGTTGCTCTCTGGCAACTGGTTTGAACGTTTCATTCCTTGACAATGACATGTCAGATCATGCCGAAACGTTGGAATGAGTGGCCAGAGGCCAACCTTGAATCTTTGATGCTGAAAACTCAAGGAACCTTTCTTTATCGTACTTTTATCCACGAAAATATACAATATAGCCTATATACAGTGTAAAAAAAAAATCCGTATACAAAATTTGAGAGTTTATAGAGGAGGTAAAACAAAACTCTTTTGTTATGTGAAAAAAATTGACAGGTTCTCCGTTTCACCGCTTTTAGAGTGATCCTAACATCAACAAACGCAAATTGTATTCTTCCGCCATTCGCGACACAATTACTGTCACTTTTGACAGGGAAATGACGACACATCAACAAAAGACTTGGCACTTTCATCCATTTTGTTTCATGAGAATCAACTGAAGCATGACAAATGCATCACCCATATGTAATAAACTGTTTTAAGTTGTAATTATTGATTAGGTATATTTTAGAATATTTTCTGTGTTTTTAATATTATTATTTTCACTCGCGAAGAATAACAAGTACATTCAGAGGACATATTTTTAATTTAATGAAGGGGACTACTTTTTCATGTACTTATTGGTTCTACAACGTACGTTGGTGTCCATAACCAATGAAAAGCCAGCAGATCACATGGTTTTGTTTTGATGAGGATCACTTTAAGAGCGGACAGCCTTTAGGGGTCCTTACAGAGTGGATGATTTCACGGAGAAAGATAAGGTAATATCCTCCATGAAGTCGGTTAGTCTGAAGAAACAACCCAATCAGATCGTCGTGAACAATTCCAGCCCACACATTTATGGTAAACCTGTGTCGATGGTGGAATACACGAGTTGCCTTAGGATTCACAAACTCCCAGACATGGCTATTGTGTATGTTGCATAAGTCATTACTGTGTTTATCTAGGGAGATGGACACTACTGGCAGTAATGATAACCTTCCAATATCAACATGTTGCATACGAAGCAGTCAAAACTACAGTGGATTGTGGCCTAAGGGAAGTCCAGCGGGGAAATGGAGAATCTGTCTTTTTTTTCACATAACAAAAGAGTTTTGTTTTACCTCCTCTACAAACTCTCAAAGTTTGTATACGGATTTGTTACGCCATATATAAGTACTGTCACATATGGAGCTGAAGTTTGAAAATTCAACAAAAACTTAGAACAAGAACTTATGTCGATGGAAATGGATTCCTTGAGGAGAACAGCAAGATGTTCAAAATTAAAAAAAAAAATACTGTCATACGAGAAAAAATGAATATTAGTTATTCAATAGTAGATTATATAATATATAATTAAATTGGTATGGGCACGTACGACGAATGCAAGGGGAAAGTTTACTCAGGAAAACATTAGAATGGTGTTCACCTGGAAGAAGAAAGAAAGGAAGACCTCGAAACTCGTGTATGCAAGAAATGAGAACTGGAATGAGAACAAGAGGATTGGAGGACATGGAGTGGATGGATAAAGACGAGTGGAGAAGAAAAATAAAACTTTAGGCACAGAAAGACGTGTAAACATTAAAATTCTGTATATAATACATATATATTATATATACATATATATTATATATAAATATGATTAAGAAAGTTTTCTTGAGTTTTCCGCGTCATTGTTTTATATATTCTGTTACATTATCTTTTACTTTACTTTATTGCATTTTATTCCTGTAAATAAATTTTGACGTGGCATGAACTGATTTTTATTTATTATCTTCCTTTCTTTGGCCTCCGAAATATTTCCGAAACAAAAAAATGCTCGAATACTAAGACAGGTTGGAAAGCGCTGCAGTACCTTTGTCGGACATTCTATAAGACAATTAAGTTAATAAATAAAAGATAGGATAAAATAAATAATTTACCTTATTCGTTTGATGTGTGTTATTTACGCTGATTGACCAAAGAACCTGAAGTGGTTTGTTTAGTTTACAAGTATCATATTTAGTGCGAATTATTGTCGTAACTGCTGTAGCTATATTTTTACTCATTACAATTTTCTGAACATTGATCAATGTTGTGTAGTGTAATAAGCCTATAAAATAAAATATGTTTTAATGTTCATGCAAATAACTATCTCACTTCATAAAAATGCATGAAAGATTAGATCAATGTGCAGTAGGTGACATGTTTATAGGTTCAGCAATACTAGGTTATTTATCATTAAAGATAGAATAGCCTGTGGCTTACAAAGTATTTTTTTCAGAATATAATCACTAAGGCTAGGATTTTTATGTAATAAAATATAAGTTTTGCAATAGCTATAGTTAGTATATAGGCCTATTATTCAACTGTTTGTGTGTGAAACCAAGATAAAAGACAGTCACAAGTCTAACTTCTCATTAATAAAATCTAATCTAACCTATATTATTCAACTGTTTGTATGTGAAATCAATATAAAAGACAGTCAGCAGTCTAACTTATCATTATACTATTCAACTGTTTGTGTGTGAAACCAAGATAAAAGAGAGTCAGAAGTATAACTTCTCATTATACCACGTTGCAATCTTACCTTTTTACATAAAAATCCTAGCCGTAATAAATCACACCAACAGAATATAACATAATTTATAGTAACATTTTATAGTATATTTTATAGATACGTAAATCTACTCAAACCATATACATTTTTGCATTGTCATAACAAAAGAAAAGAGAATTAAATAAAGTTGATTATCTGAAATATATCAGCTAAAATTTAATACTAAATTCTAATATCAAATCAAAATTGCAAGCGGCACAAATAATATGTGTACTTTTTACATCAAACCACCAGTTTGACAACAACAAAAAAATATATACGTGATAAATTAAAATATCAAAATATAGTTGAAAAAAAATCAGAATTATCGAAGCAAATGGTTACAACATGTCCAAAAAATGGATCCATCTCGCTTTCCTAAATTAGCATTGCAGTATCAACATAGAGGACTTCGAGATAAAGGAAGATCAAAATTAAGGTGGATGAGCAACCACATCTTAAGATCTCATAGAACAGACTCAAACGACCTGATCCTAAATAAATTCATGATGACGATGAGGAAATAATGTTAATATAAAATTAGATTTTATGTATAAGGACGGTTTGCAATCAAAATTGTCTTAACAGTTCTCTTAAATGTAATAAATAATGAATTTTCTGATTTAAAAATAATATATTACTGAATAAAGAAATAAAGTTAATGAAGTAGCAAGAGAATTATTTCAGAACAATGTAGATATTGCAGCAGTGACAGAAACAAAAAAAAAACAAAACAAAAAAGCATAATTGAAAGAATTGAGGAGAAGGAAATAAAATGGTTAGGGCATATTTTAAGAATGGTAGATGAGCGATGGCCGAAAGAACTAAATCAATGGCAACCGACCAGAGAAGAATAAAAAAGAGAGACCAAAGTTAACATGGAAGGAAAGCATGAGGATAGTAATGCAAGCAAGAGGGCAAAGCATTGAAGATTCCCAATATCGTAGGCTTTTGGAGGTTTGGTACGGGAAGGCGGTAGCAGCTGTAAAAACCCGAAGATAGATTACTGAATAATGTGATAGGGCCTATTTATTAGAAGTTTTATTTAAAGTAACAAAATGAAGCCCATGAATTCTGTCTTCCACTCGACCAGTCAAAAAGACATACAAAAATATATTTATACACTCTAATTATCTCTGAAACTAATACTAAATAATATTAACATAAAAGTACATATTAAGATAAAGATAGTATTTTTAAATACTATTGTTTAAAAAAGAGGCAAAACAAGAAATGGTTTGATGAGGAATGTGCCGACATTGTAAAGAAAAGAAAGCTAGCAAAAATGAAATGTTTACACGAGCCAAATGAGGAAAATTTAGAGCAATTGGGTAGTGTTAGACGGGAAACCACTAAGTTACTAAAGAGTAAAAAGAGGGAATATTTGAGAGACAAGATCTTGAAATGATTGCAAAAAATAGGAACATTAGAGAATTATATCAGGGAATTAATATAGAGCGAAAGGGTTTCAGGCTAGAACAAACATAATTCCGAATGAAAATGGGGATATGATTGCAGATTCTAGGAGTATATTAAATAGATGGAAAAGTTACTTTAGTCAGCTATTAAATGTACTACAGAACAGGACATTGAGGAGGATAAGTTACAGACAGCAGAAATGCTAGTCGCAGAGCCAAGTGCATTAGAGGTTGAAATGGCAATTGAAAAATTGAAGATGTATAAAGCATCAGGTTCAGATGAGATCCCAGCAGAACTGATAAAATCAGGAGGAGAAAAATTGATGGACAAGATACGCCGGTTGCTTAGTATGATTTGGGAAAAAGAAGCTCTTCCAGATGAATGGAAGGAATCAATTATCGTACCAATTTATAAGAAAGGGGATAAAACTGATTGCAACAACTACAGGGGCATCTCATTACTTTCAACTTCGTACAAAATTTTAACAAATATATTGGTAAGCAGACTTAGTCCCTACATTGATGACATTCTAGGAGATCATCAATGTGCATTTAGAAAAAAAAAACAGGTCTACAACAGATCAGATTTTTAGTATAAGACAGATTTTAGAAAAGAAATGGGAATATAATGGTACTGTACATCAACTATATGTAGACTTCAAAAAAGCATATGATTCAATTAAGAGGGAGAAGTTATATAGTATCCTGCTGGAGTTCGGAATTCCTAAAAAGTTAGTTAGACTTATACGAATGTGTCTAAATGGCTCAAAGAGTAGGGTGCGTGTAGGCAAACAGTTTTCAGACACTTTTGAAATCCAGAATGGGTTGAAGCAATGAGATGCACTATCTCCTCTACTATTTAATTTTGTACTAGAGCATGCCATTAAATATTTAGAGAATGAGGAAGGCTTACAACTCAATGGTATTAATAAGCTGTTAGTTTATGCTGATGATGTAGTATTATTGGCCGATAGCGAGGAGATACTAAAGGACAACACGCACACACTATTGAGTAACACTAAGAAATTAGGACTGGAAGTAAATAGCAATAAAACTAAATATATGGTCACATGTAGGAATTCGTTATATAATGGAAATGGACAGCTAATGACAAATGAGGGAAATTTTGAGGAAGTGGCTGAATTCAAATACCTAGGAACAATAATCACAAATAGGAATGAGATACACAAAGAAATTAAACATAGGCTCAATTCTGGAAATGCATGCTATTATGCATTGCAGAGACTCTTGATATCCCAACTCCTTTCAAAAAACGTTAAACTGAAAATATATAAAACTATTATTCTACCAGTTATATTATATGGATGCGAAACATGGACTCTTACTTTAAGGGAGGAAAGGAGATTACAAGTATTTGAGAATAAAGTACTTAGGAAAATTTTTGGACCAAAGAGAGATGAACAGACAGGATAATGGAGAAGACTACATAACAATGAACTACATGGTCTTTATAGGAAGCCAGATATAATAAGAACAGTTAAGTCTCGTAGACTGCGATGGGCAGGACATGTTGCACGTATGGGGAATGAAAGACTTGCATGGAAGCTTCTTGTAGGAAAGCCAGAGGGAAAACGCCCAGTTGGTAGACCAAGAATGAGGTGGGAGAATAACATTAACTATGATTTGAGGGAAGTAGATTATACAGGGAATGATTGGAAAACATTAGCTCAGGATAGGGATGTATGGAGAGCTTATGTCCGCGCGGCCATGAACCTACGGGTTCGATAGTGCCAGTGAGTAAGTAAGTAGGCCTAAGTAAGTAAGTAATTATAATTAAGGCCAGAATTAGAAAATCGAAAGCTGTATCCACAAAATTATCACTCATATGAAGACCCAAACCAATCTCAACTAGAACTAAATTAAACTTTTCAGTAGCAATGTGAAAAATGTATTGCTATATGTGTGTGAAATTCTAAAGGAACAATCACATTATATAAAACAATGCCGATATATATATATATATATATATATATATATGCACGCGTAATCAGATACTTGGGGTTTATTTTGAGAATCTAGTGCCCAAAAGTCATATCAAACGAATAATTATAGAATATGATATTTTTTATTCAATGCCCCAGGTTGTCATTTCGACATCTCTGGTGTTCTCTCCTAGCATTGGCTTTATTGTAACCCACTTCTGACGTTGGGGAGCCTAGAAGCCGGAGTTACGTTACCCCGATGATAAGACGGTGATAAATGATAATGAAGCGCCAGGAGAACTCTTAACCTAAACTTAACCTAAATTCCAGACCATGAGCAACGACAAGAACAATTTCTCTTTAAGGAAAATTTTCTATGGTTTGACCGGAAATCGATCCCGGGACCTCATGAACAGTTGTCAGAAACTCTCACCACTAGCCCATGAGGCTGGTCGATCATAAAATGAAATCTAGAAGGAGATTAAATATCGTAAATGGAAATGGATTGGACACACTCTCAGAAGAGAACTAGAAAAAAGATAATATAATATATTATTTATCTAATATATTAAGTATATTTGACTTCCAATCAAAAAGTTTGTATTTACAAGATAAATAATCTTTATAATAATAATTATGACCTTATTCATTATTATTTTATCCTTTTTCTAGTATAAGTGTGCCAAAGAGAACTCTGCAATGGAATATTCAAGGATTGCCTAGGAAAAGAGAAAGACCAAAAATTATATGGCACAGCACATTAACAACAGAAATTGAACAATGTAAATGCTGAATTGAAGTAAAGTATTTATCAAAGAACAGAGTCCGGTAACACGCTTTCATGAAGGCCTTATGCTTACAAGAGAAGTGGCACTTACTACTACTATTACTATGTTGGCTAGATGGTATTCGAGAACTAGTTTGACCTTAAAAGTTTCTTAATATCTGGTTTTAAAGGTGAGGAAAAATACTGAAAAACTCTCACGCAGAAAGCTTGTCCCGACAGGAGATAGATCTTTGCTCCGCTGCGTTTGAGGTAACGACATTATCCCTAGACTACAGCAGTGGACTATTAATTCTTGACGGCCCTTTCAAGTTCTGAAAAATATATCGGCCCAGCCGAGTTTGAACTAGCTAACTTTAGAACTAGAGGTGAGCATCGTAAAACATACTTATTGGCTTTACAGCCATTTGAATGTAGCAATAGCTTGTCCTTTGTTAGTAGTTTCTAGACATAGCTAATTTATAGTACGCTTATTTCCCTACAAATACCTTGAATGACAAGTAGTCAGCATACCGACTGAATGAGACATCTAGTAGGCAACTAAAATATTACTTGGATGATTCTACAATGACGTAACACCGCAATGTTGGACCTTAGCGCTTCTCTTTTGTTAGGAGGTAATAGACCAAGTTAATTCAGTTACGCTTATTTATCTACAGATGTCATGAATGGCATGTGATCAACATACCGACCCAATAAGTCATCTAGTGGGCAACTAAGTTATTACTAAGATGATTAAGGTCTGTAAATGTTGCTTAGAGGCCTCTCTATTCAGGCTTGTTCTTTTACGAGCCTGAAAACCTTCAGACTCGGGACCCACGGCCTAAAGGCTATCCGCTCTTAAAATGATCCTCATCAAAACAAAACCATGTGACCTGCTCGCTTTTCATTGGTTATGGACATCGACGTATGATGTAGATGCACTAAGTTCGCGAAAAAGTAGTTCCCTTCATTATATTAAAAATATAATAATAATAATAATAATAATAATAATAATAATAATAATAATAATAATAATAATAATAATAATAATAATAATAATAATAATAATAGCTTTATTTTACCTGGCAGAGTTGTCCTCTAAATATACTTTTTATTCTTCGTGAATAAAAATAATAATACTTAGAGCATAGAAAATATTAATCATCACTATCCGGTATCATGACAGCTGCCGCCGTCTTCCGGAAACCAAACGTCATTCCTCTCTGTCCATCGATTGATCTCCTTCCAAACCTCTGATAATCATAGCTGCTTGTACCCCTTCTATCCAAGTTTTCTTCGGTCTTCCTTTCTTCCTCTTTTTCTATTGGGATCCATTCCATAACAATTTTAGGCAATCTTTGCTCTGGCAACATAATTACAACTTATAATAGTTTATTACATATTGATGATGCATTTGAGTCATGCTTCAGTCGATTCTGATGCAAAAGAAAATGGCTGAAGTTGTCGAATCTTCTGTTGCTGTGTCGCCGTCTAAATTTTTAAAACACAAATCTGGAAAACCTTTAACTAGTGGTCAAAAACCTTTATTTTAAATGTATTTCACAAGTTCAGTGAAAAATCTCACCAACTTTCTTGTAATATATCCCATTCAACGATCACATGTCTTATATATTTCACATGTGCTCCCTGTCAATGTGACAATAATTGTGGCGCGAATGGCGGAAAGATACAATTGGCATTTGTTTATGTTAGGATCACTCTAAGAGCGGATAAGGTATAGAGCCCCTCCCTGAGGACTTGTTCCTTGGATTTTCATATCCTAAACTTCCATTGACCCCAGCCGGGTTTGAAACCGCAATCTTCGGGGCGAGAAGCAAGGTATTATCGCCTCACTATGATGGTGTCCGTTTATATAAAAGCTTAACAATGATTAACATGTGGAATTATTATAGTGGCGGTAGTCGGCATCTTTGTATTTAATTATTTATAACAGCTGCGGGGAAACAAAGCGAGCCGTTGGACAACCATCATAGTGAGGCTACAGTACATAAACATTAGTCCACCGCGGCCGACTTGGATGATGAAAGTCCGTAAATTTTGCTTATAGACCTATTTTTTCAGACTTAAGGTTCTTTTACGAGCCTGAAAATCTTCAAACTCGGGACTCATGGCATAAAGTCCCTCCCTGAGGACTTGTTGCTTGGATATTTCTATCCTAAAAATCCATCGACTCCGGCCAGGTTTGAATCCGGACCCTCAGGAAATAATCAAGGAACATAACCACTAGACCAACGCGGCCGTCCATGGTAAATACTAGACCACCATAATTAACTACAGGTGTATTTATATGCTATTTTTTATAATGTTTAAAAACATTCACTTACTTTCCTCTTCGAGGCTATTGATGTAAACACAAATACATTTGTAGATAGCTTTGACTGATGTAATAACTCCCATAATTTCTGAATAATTATTCACAATTTGTTCACTATCACTGCTTCCAAAACTAATTAACATAATCGATAACATTATTGCCGTATAACTCATTTTCTTATTGTTAGTAACATAAACATTAATACATATGCCTTTACTGTACATGTGGTTGTGTCATTAGAAATTAACTGTTTTCTTTTTCTCACAATATTCATTCAACGCGACACAATTTTTTTTCCTATTTATTTTAGGAATTATTTTATGTAGCTTATTTAAACAGTCATCAATTGTTACAATAAACATTACATTGCATGTATCCAGGATTGCCCAACACTATTATAATTAAGTTAAATTTTGGTGCATAATTTTGATTATCTCATTACGATATTTAACTAATTTATGGGCTTACTTCATAAATTGACCCATGTTCAAATTTTATGCAGAACTACAGCATAATTCATCCATGACTGGAGTCTTAAACAGCGTTTATCAATTATAGATAATATTTGTTAAGTTCTTCGAATGTCTCAATATAATATAATACGCGTTATTTAACATTAGAACTAGGTGGTAGAAACCGTTGTACTTTGTAGTATAATTCAGAATTCCAATGGAATGCAGGGGCCAATTTGATTGTGAATTCTTGATTGTGTTCTTAAATATTAAAATATTTTGCAAGTTTTTAATTGCACGCTCTGATTAAAAACTTAGAAGGATCAAGAAATTAAGTTACGAACCAGTAACATACAAACCTATTGTTTCTGCTTACGAAAGAAAGAAATAAAATGTAATTTAATGGGTTTTATATCGTGATATTTAATATACACTCACATAGTAATGCCACAGAGCACTCTTAGTTGTGGCAATGCAAGCTTTTTGTTTCCTTTGCTCATTTTGTGATGAAAATCACACACTGCCTTTGTAGTCAGTAAATGAATGTTCCATTAACACGTCAGTATTATTAGTGACTTTGGAATAAGAAGGGAATATGAATAATTACATGATTACATGGTTCTAAACTTAATTTAGTATTTGAAACGTGTTTCTTTTTTTAACCCTTAAATTCATAATGTATCTTATAAGATACATCAGTTGGTTAATTAATTTAATATTTTAAATGAATCAGAAGAAAACGAATAAAAATAAACCACTTAAATATGTGTATAATTATACAATAACCTAATAATAACAGTTATACAAGTTTCCGTTTTCACTGCGGTCCGCCACATTTAAAAAACTGACACAAGAAAGTTGTGTACGGCTTAGCCATGCTATACCACATATCCCATCGTTCGTATTTTTTTAAATAAATCGAAAATTATTAATGCAGATAACGTATTTGTGACAAACTTAAAAATGTTATGAATTGTGGTCGAATTTCGACCGCTGGGCAACCACTAGTAATAATAAATGTTCAATGTGTATTGGTGAAAAAGTAGACTAGACTAAGTTTTTTCTTCGCGTATTAATATACTGTATAGATTTAAGTACCCCACCACCATCCCTTGGGTTACCTCGGGCTTAATGCCCATATCCTCAGGTCTTGTCTTATGTATTTTATTTATTCTCTATTTGATGGCCTTGTTGTTGCTCGGCATAATGGATTTTACAATACAAAACTTAAATAAAAATGATTTACAATTTAATAACTTACAACTAACTCATTGCTAACTTATACCTAATCCCTTCTTCTCTGTCTGCGCATCTCTTCTTAGCGTTGAGTGAGAACCCATCCGATGAACTTCTTCATAATTTGGTACGGTAGTTTTTCGATCCAAAACGGTACACGTCTCCAATCAATGAATCCTCACGTAGATCTCTTCGTTTGGCCTCATATTTGATGCAGTCATATAGGACATGCTATACGGTATCCAGTTCTGTTCCAGAGCAATCGCAATGAGGTGTTTGTCTGAGGCCTCTTTCATGAAGTTTGTTTTTGAAAGAGCCGTTGCTGCTCAAGAGTTGCGTCATGTATTGGTTTGGCTTGATCCATGTTTTCTTTAATCTTTTTTTTATGTTGGGCAAAACTCGTATGTTATTCGTCCATGTTCTGCTTCTTCCCATCGTTCTTGCCATTCCTCGGAAATGCTTTCCTGAATAATACGTCTGATGGCATCTGGTGTCTGGTATAAGTCTGGCGTGAACACACTATCGCCGATTAGTAAAATCTGATTTCTTCTGAATTTGAAGTTTTACACTCTTTGGGTGATGTATAGATCTAAGGGTAGGACTCCTGCGATCACTGGCAGGCAAATCCCAGATGCCGTTTTGTATGCTTTGGTTACTCTTTTACAGATTCCATCCATAGTAATTCTGCTCGAGGGCAGGTCTTTAACTGCAATCATAGCATTTTCATGCTACGATTTGCATCTTTACTAGGGAATTATAGGTTAGCTTCCCGTTGAATTCCACACCGGTGAAGGATGATGATGGTAATGATAAGGATGATGATGATAGCCGGTTGATTTTCGGGGACCGTTGGGCCTTAAGCTTCCTGACAATTGCCTTACAGGTAAGGAAAAACTCCGAAAAAAACCTCACCCAAGAGCCTTCCGACCGGGAATCGAACCCAGGCCCTCTGCGTGACAAGACAGCACGCTACCTCGAGACCACAGCGGTGGACTTTTTATATATTGTACAGCAATTAAACGGTGTATCCTGACAAAAAAAAAATATTTTTACGAGTAAATGTTAAAATTACATTTTTTGTCGATTTCAAGTGTTTCACAATAACTATTTAAGATAAATTTTGAATTTAACATCGTCGTCGTTCACTAACATTAGAACTGTGCTTTTAAGGCAGGCTATAATGGGTTTTAACTTAAAAATTAATCTAAAATTATGGAACATTGGCATATCTTAAACTTACTTGAATATAATAATAATGTTTCAATTATATATTTTCAGTTATATTCAATAGTAGATTATATATGATACAAGCAATTAAATTGGTAAAGACATGTACGACAAATGCAAGAAGAAAGGTTACCCAGAAAAAACATTGGAATAGTGTCCATCTGGAAGAAAAAAGAAAGAAAGGACCCGAAACTTGTGGATTCGAGAAATAAGAACTGGAATGAGAACAAGAGGACTGAAGGACATGGAGTGGATAGGTAGAGACGAGTGGAGAACTAAATTAAAACTTTAAGCACAGATAGATGTGTAAACAGTATTTTTATATAGAAATAAAATAAATAAATAAATAATAATAATAATAATAATAATAATAATAATAATAATACTTTAAGGGAAGAGAAAGGATTACGAGTATTTGAGAATAAAGTTCTTAGGAAATATGTTGGACCAAACAGAGATGAACAGACAGGCGAATGGAGAAGACTACGTAACAGTGAGCTACATGATATTTATATGAAACCAGATATAAGAAGAACAGTTAAGTCCCGTAGACTGTGATGGGCAGCCAGGACATATGGCACGAATCGGGAATGAAAGAGGAGCATGGAAAAGAGGAAAACCAGATGAAAAGCGCCCAGTTGATAGGCCAAGCATGAGGTCGGAAAATAACATTTAAGCATGATTTGACGAAAGTAGATTATACAGGAGAAGACTGGAAAACATTAGCTCAGGATAGGGATGAATGGAGAGTTTATGTACGCGCGGCTATGAACCTCCGGGTTATCTAATCCACCAAGCCAGAAGCTATATTACTTCTCTGTAGTTTAAATGAGAGATTTGGAGCTGGATTTTATGCCTTGGTGTTAAAGGCGGCAGATATTTTTTTGGACATGCCCTTGGTGATCACAACGCTTCTCTGAAAAAAAAATCCAATATAGGTTTCGGCATGCAATAGTTGACAGTTCCCCTGTTAATACTCGTATATACCGATCATAACAAAAATGTATATGTTAACGCTTTGGCCGTCGCAATATGTTTTGTTTCTTCGGTACCAAACTCGGTATTTAGCAATCAATTAAGATAAGTTAGGTCGAGTTCGTTAACCAGTAAACTCGGACCATTAGAAGAAATGTGGTTAACCTGAATCGAAAAGTTAAAAATCGGTCTCGGCGGGCGGAATTTTCATTTTTCCCCCAACGAAACTTGGTTATATTGCTATTGCTATTAGCATAAAGCGCGAAAGGTATGTTTTAAAAACCATTAAAATCCGACCATTGTACGTGGGGGGGGATGTTTAATTGAAACCCGAAATTTAAAAACGGCGTGTTATCGGCTGACATGTATGTTTTCTTGCAACAAAACTAAATACATAGGATTCAATTAACAGAATAAATATATTCCGTAAACCAGCAAAATCTGACCGTAAAATCGACTTGTTGGAAAATTCGCTTGCAAGGAAAGTACTTACGTTGGACCAGTTGGATTGTAACAAAAATTGGAGGATATGTTAATTAATTGACATTAAATATGATGGCGTTAGTCATTTTGCTGCAAATTTAACAAAACTCGTGTTATTTGTCATTAAATTTCAATCGCGTCTCATTGACCGGTTCGTAACGGCACGGTTGCTCATTGCAGATGGTTTCAAGCACAAGTGCTACTAGTTATAGCGGTGCAAAGAACGTAAATATTAGTTTCTCTCCTTGTTAACATTAATAACAGTTTTTGATTACTTTATACAGATAGCTGAGCCATGTATACATTTTTTCCGTTAAATGTAATGCGAATGTGTCCAATGTGCGGGAGCTCTGAAGACGAGATACATATATTAGGAAAATGTAACGATTTAGAATATTGGAGGCGTCAGTTATTACCAGAAAGCTTTCTAAATTCAAATCGTGAAAGATTGGCATGCTACGAGTAAATCCAGAAAATTGGATAAACTTGGGTAAATTTCTGGACAAAACGCGGAAAATAAGAACAACACTCATTCATGAATAAATATATGTTATCAAAATGCAATACCATTAATTCTTAATAATTCTACATACTTACTTATTTACTTACTCACTGGCACTATCGAACCCGTAGGTTCATGGCCGCGCGGGCATAAGCTCTCCATACAACCTGGAGAAGGGTTATTGTTGGGCAAAGAGGTAAAGATTGGATTTAGTGACACTAGGAATACTGAAGGAGTTCTCCATGTGTGAGAACTTAGGTTGCTCAGGTTGGTAATCGGTAGAGTTGAGGTTCTTATCTCGGGATTCCACGAGGACTTCGTCGGGCAGAATTAATGTGCAAAGGAGGTCTGGTAAAAGTAGTTTATTCTTAACTTTTATACACTGCAAGTAATTGTCTATATGAAGTGGCTTATTCAACTTTTAGAACGAAGTGTTTTTGAGAAGTGTCTTGATGAAATTTTATACGAGAAGTGACGAGGAGAAGCCTCTCTCGCCTATAGGTAAATTAGTTACTCCCACTACCTCGATCTAGTGGACCTAAGGTCAGTGCTTAGGCACATATAACGAAACATATAATTTGTTAATGCGCCCTCCTATTTTGATCCCGGGGGTGTTACAAATTTATCATTGGCGATTTACGCCTTCAGAGGTTGGACCTTTTTTTCCGTGCTGGCTTCACGTACAGTCGGGTCACAAACATTAGCTAGGCTTGGGTTTTTTTCTTAGGCTTGGGTTTTTTCCTAGGCTTGCGACGCTAGAAAATTGCCATATTCCCACACTTTTTGCTAACGTAGTTTGTGTCAGGGTAAAACCCCCGCTTGTACATTTAGCTAATGGGTTATGGTTATCACGATAAATCAGTTAAATGGAGGCTTAGAAGATATTTCTACTCAATCTGTCTAGCAAAGGATTTTGTCATTAGTAAGTTATTATCATGTGTCAGCCACTTCCGTCTTAACAAAGGAAAGGGTTACATTACCTGAGTTGTCAGTCCTCTTTAATAACTAATAATTTAATTACATTGATGCTGACTTCTTTGGATCATTTTATATGGCCTTTGCTCCTACATAATCAGGTTCCACTCGCTTCCCTGATCAATTTGAATATAAATATGACCTAAGTCCAGTAACTGCTTCATTCAATGATATTATAATTTTATCCGCTTATTATTGCCGATAGGGTTTTATTTAGATTTACACAGGAGGCTGTGTGACTAACTTGCCACAAATGCCCTATAATAAAATGGAAAAATCAAGGGATTTTTTCATTTGTTTATAATCCTCTCGCATAATATAATGCTAGTATCATAGCTATAGTGGCCTTTAAAAAAAATGGCTATAATATTTTGGTTAGAGCACGTTAATCCTGAGAGTGTTGCCAGCACGTCAATTATGTTCAGATTGTAAACACTGATATGTATCCCTTTTACCTGGGATCGTTCTTTGAGGTTAAATAGACTCACTTTCTGCAATATAGACATACATAAATATTCATAAAGAAAAAAAAAGATACACCCTTAATATATATTTGGTGGTCTACTCAAACCATTCATGCTTATACAATTACCATTCAAAACTATTTAGTTGAATACCAGTATAGCATAAATTGCTTCTTCATGTGTAACTGTTTATTTTCAATTTAATTTACACCTTAATATCTACCTACATTATAATGTGCGTCTACAGCTTGGGAATTCATTTGCGATGAACCAGTTTTGTCTACTTCAAACCATATGTCGAATAATACTTCAGTTTTGCTAAATTTAATTTAAATTGAGTCAATAAGACTTATTTACATGGATCATATGTCTGCGACCAAAATACTAAATATCGCGTTTAAGCAGCTGTGCTATCGTTATAAACAATTATTATTGATAGTATTACCAGGGATTAGATAATCCCTGGTATTACACCCTGATCTCATACTTTCCCCATAGGTATTGCATACATACGAATTCATCATGATTATTAATCCATGAAATATTCATGATTCTTAATATTTTATTCTCCACATATTTCGGCCCATTTACTTTGCCAAAGCATAGCTGGCTCGATCATTTCTCAGCCAAAACGACGGTATTTTCTTAAGCGTGCAAAATCATTTCCTTCGAATACAGAATCGCATAGTATGTCACATTCGCTTCCACCAGCGACCATGACTTCATCTCATCTCATTATTAACATAGAATACAAATTCTGTAAATATAATCAACAAATAAATTCCTCACGCTTTATAGGTTCACACCGCCACTCGGCCTTTCAATTAAGGTGCATTGAGCTTCACCCTGTCTCATTAGCTCCTATGTCTACACTGTCTGATTGTTATTTTAGACAAAATAATCATAATCATCATGATATTATTCGTATTCAGATTGTTGTACAAGTTTCTTCAATTACCTATATGTATTAAACAATGACAATGGCCTATCTGGGCTCATTTTAACATTTACTGGACTAAGTAGATACTGCAGCTTTCTGCTCGAGCGATAGGGTTAAAACATTTAAAAATATAGATCCATTCTCCATCGTTAAGTTCAAATCAACAATTTATTAATCGCCCTCAATCTTAGCTGAAAGTGGACATGCATGTGTTATGTATTCGCACTAATTCAATTAATTATATCCATCCATCAATATGGGGGTATTATCACGATTAATATCTAAATCGACATTTCACTTTATTTTTTTTTCGCAGTCATTGTGCCCTTTCCTCTCGCGATTAGCGTTTTAATCTAGGCCTATTTAATCACTTTATTAGTGTTATTTATTTTAATTACTGATTATATTTGGTATTTTACCATACAACATTTATTTTTTTTTTCACTAATACTTTTCATTATGTCCTAATCTCAGCTAGTATTGAGTTCGAATCCCGTGAAAACTGGTTCATGCATTTAAGTATAATTTATCAGGTCTTGTTTTTAATTTTGTTTGGGGATTATGTAGAGCTTATATGTTTGTACCTTTTGTATGTTATATCAAATTCTGTCGGTATATAACCACTTCCTTACCTGGGTACTGCATAATTTCAGCGTTTACATGGACATTTATCTCGTACCCAAAATCACGGTAGTGTCTACCTGTGCACACAATACAATATAGTACAATGCAAGACATACATACATACGTAATATATCCATTGCGTTGTCATTCTTACGTGTTAAAATCTCTCCCTCCCTTTTTTTTCGAGTGTCAACTTTCACTGTCCGTCTGTCTACCCTTAATACTATTAGTGTCTAATTTCACAGTCTGTTAACTCGCAAAGGCCTCCTGTACTATTATTATATACATATTTTGCGATACTACGCTCACACGCAAACAAACTCTGAACACACGCATGGTAATTTATTCACATCTATCCAGGTCCTCGCTTACATATACCTGATTAGTACGTTGTTCATTTCCTGGCCTTGTGCATGTACGGTCATAATCGTATCCCCTCTGCGCTGGAATGTATCTATGGTCCCTTACATTTCCATAAATCTGGTTCCGTGGGCCCTCTGCACTCCTTCCTATGTTTATCATGTTGACCTAGGTTCTTTACCCCTCTGGTCCCTCCTAAGATCCTTGTACCCTCTACCATAACCATTGTTGTCCCCTATTCTCGTTCCTGTATTGTCTATTGTTACCCTTCATATTACTAAATCTCCTGTCCTCTCCTCGATAGTGGTCATTGTTCTTCCGCATGTCGGGCGCGGCTGCCCCCCTCTCGTCTGAACGGTTAGGTCAGGAGTTCGAGTTGTTCCTACTCGTATTTTCCCTGCTATTTCCTCCTTCCCTATTTCCACTTTGATTATTACCCCTATTGTCGCCCGCTTCCAGGATAGTTAGCATTTCTTCATTTGGTCGTATGTGCTAACGCGCGCGATTAGCAAGCTGTGCCTAATTGCCTGCGGATAATGGTTGATTAGCGTTCGTACGAATTCCGGTTCAGGGTAACTCGGCGAGATAAGTTTGGCTTTTTTAGCCAAGGCCAGAAAATGCTCGCTGTACGTCAAGTTTTTCCTCTTATCATATGTCCCATTGCGTATCTCGTATTTTATATCCATTTGTTTCTCGTAACTAAAAAAATTTGTTACGGAATGTTTGCTTAAATGTCTCGTATGGAGCATCAGTGGATAAAGTAACCTCGAACCACATAAGACTGTTGCCTTTCAGGCACTTTTTAACAATATACATATACAAGTGTTTCGGGATACATTTAATTTTGAAATAGTTTTCCAGTTCTTCAATGACTGGATGGGGTTTGTTTCACTTTCGTTATATTCCGGCAATGGGATATCAATGAAAGAGGAATTGTAGTACGGGGCTGACCCGTGTATACTATCTGGTTCGCTTACATTAGTATGCACCACAGAACTACTAGCGATCTCCTGGTTCCCTAGTACTTCTGTATGCGCACGTGCTTTGTGGTTAGCCGTCGTCCAAGAAACACTATCCGACGCGTGTGATTCATTTTCGGGAGTCCTATCTTTTTGACATCCGCTATTAATTTTCTCTGTGAGGACGCTTATTTCTCATTTAGTTTGCTGATTCCTTAGTCACTTTCTGTTCTATATTAGTGCCTAACTCATTAAATTTAGAATCAACTATTGTTTCGATCATTTCTGAGCGTTTATCCTGCTCAACAATTTTCTGAGCTACTTGGATTTTAGTGTTTCTTGTTCGTCGGCTAGCTTTTGTACAGATACACACATATCATTCACCCTTTTGTCCGCGTTCTCCAACCTACACAGCACATTCTTGTCGACTCGTTTTATTTCCCCTTGTAATTCCTCCTGTTTTTCTCCCCTAAGTTAGTTTGTAACGTTATTATACTATTGTTCATCTCTGTTCTCATTTGACTTATTACCCTGTTTTCTGTTTTCTCTAAGTCTTTAATAAGTTTTTGTTCCATTTTATTTATCTTTAGTTCTACACACGCTGACGATTCATTTATTTTCGCTTCTAGCATCTCTCTATTTTTTCCCATCTCATCCCTTAATGTTTCTTTCAACGTAAATACATCCTTTTCCCTGCTTATCTCCATCTGTCCTCTCCAAGTTTCAAGTTCCCTTTTCATATTCCTCTGCATTGCCTCTAAATCCATTTTCCTATTTCTATCTATCGTCTCTAAATCCATTTTCCTACTTCTATCCATCTCCTCTATTCTCGACATCAGCATTTCCATGTATTTCATGGTGTCGGTGCTTGGATTTTCCCTTGTCCTCTACTTCCCCTCTAGCTTCTGCTCCTGCGTTGCTTTCACTACTTTCCCCTGTGCTCGCCTCTAAAGTCTCTCGGCCCGTCTTCGTTATCCTCTCCCATACCTTACGATTTCGTTCTCTCTCTTCAATCAGTTGCCCACAAGCCTTCTTCCCTAATCTATTCGTGGTTCCTATCCATTTTTATCTTTATTTGCCTGCCTATTTCTATTCCTACTTCTTAACAACATAAATACACACAGATATATTTTCCGTTAAATCACTGTAATATTTTGATTTCTTATATATGTAAAAAGTAAAGAAAATGCGTATTCTGCTGTTGTGTCACTTACTGCTCTAGCACACGCAGTCGCGGGCGTTTCTCGTTCCGCATCCCAGGGTTGCATGATTGTTGCCATCCTCTTCTCTGTCCTGGGTGCCTCGTGGTCGTGGACTTCTTTAGTCGTTCTGACGTTTGTGATTCTATTCGTGTTGTTTAAACTTTTACGACCTCTATTCTGCCCGCACGTTAGGGAGCCAATATGGAGAAGGGTTATTGTTGGGCAAAGAGGTAAAGATTGGATTTAGTGACACTAGGAATACTGAAGGAGTTCTCCATGTGTGAGAACTTAGGTTGCTCAGGTTGGTAATCGGTAGAGTTGAGGTTCTTATCTCGGGATTCCACGAGGACTTCGTCGGGCAGAATTAATGTGCAAAGGAGGTCTGGTAAAAGTAGTTTATTCTTAACTTTTATACACTGCAAGTAATTGTCTATATGAAGTGGCTTATTCAACTTTTAGAACGAAGTGTTTTTGAGAAGTGTCTTGATGAAATTTTATACGAGAAGTGACGAGGAGAAGCCTCTCTCGCCTATAGGTAAATTAGTTACTCCCACTACCTCGATCTAGTGGACCTAAGGTCAGTGCTTAGGCACATATAACGAAACATATAATTTGTTAATGCGCCCTCCTATTTTGATCCCGGGGGTGTTACAAATTTATCATTGGCGATTTACGCCTTCAGAGGTTGGACCTTTTTTTTCCGTGCTGGCTTCACGTACAGTCGGGTCACAAACATTAGCTAGGCTTGGGTTTTTTTCTTAGGCTTGGGTTTTTTCCTAGGCTTGCGACGCTAGAAAATTGCCATATTCCCACACTTTTTTGCTAACGTAGTTTGTGTTAGGGTAAAACCCCCGCTTGTACATTTAGCTAATGGGTTATGGTTATCACGATAAATCAATTAACTGGAGGCTTAGAAGATATTTCTACTCAATCTGTCTAGCAAAGGATTTTGTCATTAGTAAGTTATTATCATGTGTCAGCCACTTCCGTCTTAACAAAGGAAAGGGTTACATTACCTGAGTTGTCAGTCCTCTTTAATAACTAATAATTTAATTACATTGATGCTGACTTCTTTGGATCATTTTATATGGCCTTTGCTCCTACATAATCAGGTTCCACTCGCTTCCCTGATCAATTTGAATATAAATATGACCTAAGTCCAGTAACTGCTTCATTCAATGATATTATAATTTTATCCGCTTATTATTGCCGATAGGGATTTATTTAGATTTACACAGGAGGCTGTGTGACTAACTTGCCACAAACCCTATCCTGAGCTAATGTTTTCCAATCATTCCCTGTATAATCTAATTCCCTCAAATCATAGTTAATGTTGTTCTCCCACCTCATTCTTGGTCTACCAACTGGGCGTTTTCCCTCTGGCTTTCCTACAAGAAGCTTCCATGCACGTCTGTCATTCCCCATACGTGCAACATGTCCTGCCCATCGCAGTCTACGAGACTTAACTGTTCTTATTATATCTGGCTTCCTATAAAGACCATGTAGTTCATTGTTATGTAGTCTTCTCCATTCACCTGTCTGTTCATCTCTCTTTGGTCCAAACATTTTCCTAAGAACTTTATTCTCAAATATTCGTAATCTCCTTTCCTCCCTTAAAGTAAGAGTCCATGTTTCGCACCCATATAATATAACTGGTAGAATAATAGTTTTATATATTTTCAGCTTAACGTTTTTCGAAAGGAGTTGGGACATCAAAAGTCTCTGCAATGCATAATAGCATGCATTTCCAGAATTGAGCCTATGTTTAATTTCTTTGTGCATCTCATTCCTATTTGTGATTATTGTTCCTAGGTATTTGAATTCAGCCACTTCCTCAAAATTTCCCTCATTTGTCATTAGCTGTCCATTTCCATAATATACTGAACTTCTACGTGTGACCATATATTTAGTTTTATTGATATTTACTTCCAGTCCCAATTTCTTAGTGTTACTCAATAGTGTGTGCGTGTTGGCCTTTAGTATCTCCTCGCTATCGGCCAGTAGTACTACATCATCAGCATAAACTAACAGCTTATTAATACCATTGAGTTGTAAGCCTTCCTCATTCTCTAAAGATTTAATGGCATGCTCTAGTACAAAATTAAATAGTAGAGGAGATAGTGCATCTCCTTGCTTCAACCCATTCTGGATTTCAAAAGTGTCTGAAAACTGTTTGCCTACACGCACCCTACTCTTTGAGCCATTTAGACACATTCGTATAAGTCTAACTAACTTTTTAGGAATTCCGAACTCCAGCAGGATACTATATAACTTCTCCCTCTTAATTGAATCATATGCTTTTTTGAAGTCTACATATAGTTGATGTACAGTACCATTATATTCCCATTTCTTTTCTAAAATCTGTCTTATACTAAAAATCTGATCTGTTGTAGACCTGTTTTCTTCTAAATGCACATTGATGATCTCCTAGAATGTCATCAATATAGGGAGTAAGTCTGCTTACTAATATATTTGTTAGAATTTTGTACGAAGTTGAAAGTAATGAGATGCCCCTGTAGTTGTTGCAATCAGTTTTATCTCCTTTCTTATAAATTGGTACGATAATTGATTCCTTCCATTCATCTGGAAGAGCTTCTTTTTCCCAAATCATACTAAGCAACCAACGTATCTTGTCCATCAATTTTTTCTCCCCCTGATTTTATCAGTTCTGCTGGGATCTCATCTGAACCTGATGCTTTATACATTTTCAATTTTTCAATCGCCATTTCAACTTCTAATGAACTTGGTTCTGCGACTAACATTTCTGCTGTCTGTAACTTATCCTCCTCAATGTCATGTTCTGTATGTACATTTAATAGCTGATTAAAGTAACTTTTCCATCTATTTAATATACTCCTAGAATCTGCAGTCATATCCCCATTTTCATTCCGAATAGCTTAATTAATGTATAATGTTATTGTATTATTATTATGTAATTGTAATATTATTATGTGTTCTTTATGTAATTGTAATATTATTTTGTTTTTGTTTTTCTTTATACTATTACTTTATTGTAACGGACTGTCAACAGCACATATGGCTTACTGCCCGTGCGACACATATTTGTAAATAACATTGTAAAGTCCTATTATTATAGCCTCACTATGATGGTTGTCCAGCGGCTCGCTTTGTTTCCCCGCAGCTGTTATATATAATTAAATACAAAGGTGCCGACAACTGCCACTATAATAATTCCGCATGTTAATCATTGTCAAGCATTGTCACGCGGCACCCGCTCTTATATAAGCGGACAACCATCATTGTGAGGCGATACTACTACTACTACTACTCTTTTTTTTTTGAAATTCAGAATCGGTTATAATTTCGTGTACTGGAGTAAACAAACCAAATTATCATTTCCCATAACATCAATGGTAATAATGAGGGTCTTCGATGAAATGGTTGTAACAAAGTTTTTGCGAACTCCATGAGCATCTGATGATGGCAATCCTGGAGCAGTTATATGTGGCACATTCACTAAAACCAATGTCAAATGCATTTCAATCACATTTATGAATCTCGTTACACTTTGGTCCACGTTATAGCCAGACTTTGTCCAAGCATAAATACGCATATCTTTGTAAATTTCTAATGACAGTTGATTATATACAAGGAAATTCAGTTTTATAATAAATAATCTATCAGACATTTTCACGTCACCATCTGATTTTAGACGCGCATATTCTTCAAGTCGTCGCACATAGATCTCATATTGACGGGGGAAAAAGCATTAAGTGGTTGTATATATTTGGTGACTCCTGCAGGAATAATTTTCAGCCTTACATTTTTATCGGGTAAACAGTCCTGTAGCAATTGTTCGTCCTTATGCCCAGACCACGAATCGCATATTAAAGGTGAATCCATTTCAATGTTTTCACTAAACACATGTTTTAAGAATATTTAAAAATATTCTTTTGTCATTTTTCCACTGGCACTACAGTCGACATACACATTTGGAGGTGTATTCTGCTCTATCTTCTTCTGAACTTTGGGCCCGAATTTGTTTCCAGTAGGTTCTTGAAAACAGAGATATAACCTCTTCCCAGGTTGCCCACACATTGAAGTAAGAACATCTATCGTGTAAAAATGTGTGGTTTCATGTAGGTTTTGAACTGTAGCAACAGTGAGCTTTTTGCCTTTGACTGCCAGTGTTCTGTTTTCTGTCATTTCATAATTAATTTGACTTTGGTCATAGTTCCACACATGCAGTTTGTTGCAGTTTTCTTGAATGGTCTGATTAACGTCTCTTACAAACTTATTTGCATTTTCAATAGTTTTAGTTTCGTTTTCAATACCCTTGGCAGTGACAAATTTGGTAATTTTTCTTGAAGAAATATTGTTTTCTTTTTTGAAATTTGAAATGAATGTCTTTGAAGCTTTAAATTCATTCAAGCCCAATTCCTTCGCTCGAAAAACAGCCCACGTTTGTAATGCCAATAGTGCACTGTCAATCCCCGATCTCGAGAATCTCGAAACTTATTAAGGATGTAGTCTTTAATTTGGACGATTTTGTAGGGGTCCCTGTTTTTAATTGTGAAGCTAGATAAGTTGTTTTAATTTCTATATAATTCAAAACTGTTCTTACATTTCGGTTATTAATTAATGATGACTTTTTTTATTATTTGTGAATAGGACTTCGGGCCAGATTTCCCTGACATCCTATATTCATAAATGTTTTCCAAAGTTTCTTCAGAATAGGCAGACAGTACGTCACGATGTTTAGGTTTTTTAACAGGAGACGGTTCAAAGCTACTTGAACTCTCACGTTCTTCACTGGATTCGTTGGCAATTTCAAAGTCTCCAGAACATCCAGCCTGTGTGAGCTTCTGATTGCAAGTGGCACAGTCTTCGAAATCTAAAGTATATTCGCTAAAGTCCTCTAACCCATTCCAATATTTTTGTTCTGCCAGAAAATACGCAAACTGGTCATCATCCAATCCAGGTTCTTCGTGTTTTTCAAAATGTTTCCTGAACTATAGATTCTAACGTAGTCAAGACGTAAAATGAATTTATTATGCCCATTTTATTCTTTTGATGAAATATTTTATGGACTCACAAGACTATTACCTGTAAATATACACATTTACAAGTAAATATACTGTTATGTCCTAAAAATAAGTATTGATTTACGCCATAAAAATACTAATCAATAAATAATAAAACAAATATTCTGTTGTACTCTCAATTTATTGAGTTTTTTGTTTAAATACAAACAATTCGTATATACTGTACTCGACTGCGGGAATGGAAAAAACATTCACACTCCGGTGCGCTGTTCAAGTAACCGTGCCGCTCCGTTGCAATATTTTATTTCGTTAGTTTATCTCTCTCTCCCTGCCCTCTTTTGTTCTTCCCTCGTTCACCACACAATCATTTTCTATTTTTGTTTATTTTATTTTTTCCAAATGTTTTACTTATTTATTCTGCCATATACGGATGTTAAGCCTCTATTTCTTTTTTTCTTGTTCCTTATTTCCTATTAAATAGTATGCATACTATTAAATTTGCAGTGAAATGACTAATATCACGGTGTTCAGTATCCTTCATTCAACATATCCAATTTTTGTTACAATCAAACTGGTCCAACATAAGTACTTCCCTTGTTAGTTACTAAGTGACGGGCCGGGTGACGGGGTTTTTAAAAATTTGTTTCAATTATTAATTTAGCTTAATAAAATAGTAGGATCTTCTTGGTGATGAATTTGTGTTATACATAGTCAATAAAAATCATATTGCCCATTTTCGGTTGAATAGAATTGACAAATCTGGGGTGGCTCAACATATTTCTAATTATGGTCATGCTTTTGATAAAAGTAATCTCGGACTGGTTAGATCGGTCATTAATTTCAAATTCCTTGACGTTCTTGAAAGTTTAGAAATTTATAAAAATAGAGATAAAATTATAAATAATGACAAGGGTCCTATTCCAGACAGCGCCCTCATTTCTTTAATTAAAACAAGAGAGGATTAGATTTATGATGTCACAAAGTCATTTAAAATTATTAATCTCATCATGTTACGTAGTCAAAATTGTAATTGTTATTTTGTTTGCCTATTTTAATTTGTATTTCTTTAGTCAATAATTAGTCTTGTAAATGATAGTTTCGTTATTGAAATTAGTTGACTCTTTTAAATTTTAATTTGGTGATTTGGGTTTTTTATTGACTATGTATAATATTAATTTAGCTAATAATCATGGCCCTACTAAATATTTTAGTAAATCATGGTCATTCACTAAATTGATAAATACATTCATTAAAATTGTAATTGAAAACGAAACAATAATCAAAGTTATTGTTGATGTGGATTGAATAAGAATGCCTTTTATAATGAATTTTGCTCTTTAGCGTTTTCTATGTAATTCTCTTAACGCATGCTCAGTTACTATGAAACTGATCAATAATCACCGGAAGACTACAACAGCTGTTATTATTGCAATAAAATTAGTTATAGTAAGTACAATTTTATTTGAATTCTCTTTTACATTTTATATGAATATATTTGTCTGCTGAAGAAAATAACTAATAGTTATCCATAATCACTTTCCTATGGTGGATGCCATGAATAACATCAAAATTATTTTTAAGACTAACTCCATGACTTAAACTATATTAAAAACTGTATTAAAACTATATTAAAAAGTAGTTGTAATCCAAATATTTTAATCGGGCAATACTAAAGAAGCCGGTGTCCTAATCTATTCGCATCACGTGGTCTATTATATTTTTTACGTAAACTTATAACCTCAACTTATAACCTCAAAAAATTGAACGAGACCTATGATAGAATATTACAAAATTAAATGAAGGGAGTTGTAACTGTTTTTGCTTTTTGACGCTTCTGAAATCAGCGGTCTTACAGCGTCGGTATTCATGAGGGGAGTTTTGAGACAATTTCAATGGTTAGATTTCGATTAAGTTTATTTTATTTAAAATTCTAATAAGAATACAGTAAAAGCTCCTTATTCGCGGGAGATATGTTCCGTAAATATGCCGCGAATACAGAAACCGCGAATATGGAATGGTAATTTGTTTGGGTATATAGGATACGTTCCAAAATAAAAATTATCAAATTAATGAAAGATTTTGATCAATTTAAATTAATTATTATTGTCAGGCTTAGACAATGGCTTAAAGAACTTAGTTCCCCCCCCCCTGTTTTGCCGCTTTTAAAAGGCCATTCAGTTCATATTGATATTCAATTGTGAATTCAGCATTAGAATTAATTCCTTATTTTGTTTTCGGATTTCTTGATGAATCGTACAGTTGATTCATTAACATTAACATTGAAACAGCGTGATATAGATGCAAAGACTCACCAACGCGTAAACGGTCAAGCATTTATATTTTTACTTTAAGCGTTAACATTACTTTTACCACTTCGGAACTAAGTTTTCTTTCCTTTTACTCGACATTATAAATTGGGAACAAAGCAGAAGAGACACGTTAGTAAATCAAAATTATTGCAACGAATGACAAGTTGATACAATAAAACACCGATCGTGGCGTTGGCGGCATTTATCAACGGATATAGTAGCACGCGAAATACGGCGGCGGGTTTTAACAACAAAGTTTAGGCTTAGTGACCAATAAGGTTGTTTTACTGTGATATTTTTTTCTCCATTTGGTTTAAATTACTCTTTGTAAAAGCCGCCTTGGCACGTACCTGCAGTAAAATTTTGCCGATGCGTTAATAAAGGATGCCTAAACCTTCTAATACACCGACTGAATCCGCGAATAAAGAAATTTTAGTCGCGGATATAGGAACTGTGTCGCACATTTTTAACCCGCGAATAATATAAACGTGAATAACGGAGCAGTGAATAAGGAGATTTTACTGTACTGGACTTATCAGCCTTAAAATCAACCGTTATAAACAGCGTGTTTAGTAAAATAAAAATAGATTAACATTTTTTTTTCAAATGATTTGAGAGAAAGTTGAAATTATCGTGTGCTATTACGTAAGATTAAATTACTCTTGTCATCCCAATTTCTCTCAAAAACGTTAAAATAAAATTTGTTTACTTCTAGTTTTAGTTAAGATGTCTCTTACTTTAAGGGAGGGGAAAAAGAGAATTTGAGAATAATGTTCTTAGGGAAATATTTGCGGATCAAAGAGAGATGAACAAAAGGTGACAAGAGAAGACTACATAACAGTAAGCTACATGGTCATGGGAAATTGGATGTAATAAAAACAGTTAAGTAAGACATGTACATCCTTTAGTTCCTGTAAAGAAGAGCCAGATTATTAGGATGTCATGATGACCTGTCTCCCCTTGATTATTTCCTCTAGGGATATCTAAAGTCACTTATGTTTGAGACTCTAATGAAAAATAACAGGAGATTAGTGACCAGGATTGTAACTGTCTGTGATGTTATTCGAAACACACCAAGGTGCGGCAGAATCTTGTACGCAATGTCATGCTCTCATTCAGGTTGGTGGCCGTCAGTTTGAGCAACTGTTGTAAGATACAAAATGGTACGTTCATTGTGTCAATGATGTTACTTGCAGTTAACTGATAAATGATGTAAATAAAAAAGACTAGACAGTAATGTGAAAGACAAATCTCCTTAAGATGGTTTCTCGGGCCCTAGGGTCCCTATTCACAAATTGTCCAATGGAGCATCCCCCATGTCCAATGTTTGCACACTCTGACAGAATCGCCCTTTATAGTACTATATTAGCGAAATCAGAGTAATAACCTCACCAGATGATCCTATATACAAACATTGGAATTAAACCAAAGTATCTTGTAAGTAATTTTTAGACCAAAGAGAGATGAACAGACAGGAGAAGACTACATAGCAGTGAACTACATGGTCTTTTTTTAGGAAGCCAGTTATAATAAGAACAGTTAAGTCTTGTAGACTGCGATGGGCAGGACATGTGGCACGAATGGTGAATGAAAGGCATGCATGGAAGCTTCTTGTAGGAAACCAGAGGGAAAACGCCCAATTGGTAGACCTAGAATAAGGTGGGAGAATAACATTAACTATGATTTGAGGGAAGTAGATTATACAGCAGATGATTGGAAAACATTAGCTCAGGATAGGGATGTATGGAGAGCTTATGTCCGCGCCTACGGGTTCGATAGTGCCAGTGAGATAGTATCTTATAAGTAATTCTTGGAAGTTGAGGAAAAATCGTTTTTTTTGTCTAAAAACAAGGCCCAACATAATACATATACATTTTGGGTCATTGTAGGCCAGAAAATTATGATTTTTATTCGTCCTTTTTTCAACATTTTTTGGCTTATTGGTCCTTTTTAGCCTTCTTTTAGGTCTTTACGGCTATTTTCTTTTTAATTTGCCTTCTTTTAATTACATTTATACCATTTGTACAATCAAGAATCTGCAGTCTACTCTCAATTCCAACTTATTTTAAAAACACTATTTAGTTTTAATTTTCAAAGACTTTTTACATTCCAAACACTTTTGTTAAACTATTGAGCCCTCACAAAATATCCAATTTTTTTTTTAACCAGCCTTCTGACCGCCTGAACTATTATGTTTCGACTTCTAATTTCCTAAGAATTTAAATTTAAATTCCTTTTTACAGAATATCCATTGTGGGTTCGCTGAATTCATTTTATGCAGGAATAATTGTTCATTCTAAATTCTCCAAGAACTTTCTTTGTAATGAACACAGAATTCCTTTTCAAACTATGTTGAATTAAAAAATATATATAAAGTATGAAAGAAGAAGTATTTTCAGTCATTTTTTTTTCACAATGTATATTGCACTTCATTAGAATGTTGTACTTTTTAAACATTATTTTATTATATTTGAAGAGAAAAATTATTTTATTATATTCATTAAAGATATAGTTTAAATTAAATTATTTTTTAATTTGAATTGCTTTTTAACCTCCTTTCTTTCTGTTTTTAGGTCTTTTGTAGAATATCTTTATGTTTTTTTTACAGGTCTTTTATAGACTTTATATGTCCTCAACTTCCGAGCCCTACTTATAAGGATACATTGCCAATTTAAGGGTTAAGACCAGGCTATTAATAAATGCTCACTAGGTGTGAAAAGGCGACCCCCCCTTCCTACCTGTATGCAGGTGCACTCCTAATGAAACAACACAGCTGACAAGTGAGTAGCAATGTTTTATCTCATCAGCCTATCTGACGTAGGATTGAATATAAGAGTCTTTAAGACTAAGCAATCTTAAAATGTAAACTAAGGTACATGTATGAGATCCTAACTAATAAGTAGTTAGTGATGACACGAAAGAGACATTGAAATCCTTACTTCATCACATAAAATAAATTAATAGTATTGTTATTAAGTCTATTCGAATTTAGGAGTATAAACTTAATCAACTTTTATAAGATTCATGATGTGCTCCGTTGAGGTATTATTCAAATTAAAATATAAAATTATGGAATATTCACCTAAAAGGTCCGTCTCCTCAACTTGATTAATTATTTAACTGTAGTGCTTTCGGGACTTGTCCCATCATTGGCAGGATTCAAAACTGGTGTTTAACTGAAGATCTGGTAGAGGGGGTTACATGTATTGGGTTCGTTTTCGTTTATCAGATTGTCGTTGTTGTGAGCTGCTTTCATGATTTCCATCTCTTCGAGTATGTTTATCTTCGCTGGATTATTTTCTCTGTGCATTACTGTTAGGGTGTTTTCAATATTTAACATAAACTTAATTTTTTTTTTCAGATGACATTGGCTCTTTTATGGCTTTTTCTCTACATTCCTGATTTCTCTAATGCTGAAAATTGTGATATTTTGAAAATTTGTGACAGAAATCTTAAAAAATTTGTTGCTAATAGAAAAATATTAAATGATACTAACGTTTTATATTGTATGAACAATATTTTACAGCATTTCAATGATACAATTGATGTTACAACAAGAAAAGATAAGATGGAACAGATGAGATATTCAATACATGATTTGAAAATATATCTGCTAAAAAAATCATCTGTTTATCATACTCAAGTTTTGAATTTATTAAAAGAAAATAAAACGTTTGATGATGAAGATAGCTGTAAATATGATTTGCAATGTTTTTCACATGTCATTATTCATTTTTTGGAAATGTTAAATTACACATCTAATAATTGCATAACAAAAATCTTAAACGTTGGATGTAATCTTATCAGAAATTTGCATGAAATGAAGAAAAAATATATGGAAAACACTTATTCCTGCAAGAAGACAATACAAATTATAATATCTAATAGTTGGATTGATTTTTTGAGATTTGAATTCCTGAATTTTAAACATAATACTTCTGAAGAATGTAACTCCATAATTTCATTTGACAAAGAAGACAAACCTTTGGATATAAATCACATGGATATAATAGTTTCTTGGATCATAGGCATATCACTTATTTGTGTGCGATTTCTCTATTTAACTGGATTTGTATTTAATTGGATTTTAGTTTTTATATTTTACATTATCATGATAAACTCTTGCGAAATGGTAACATTATTATTTTTAATATACTTATTTCAAATATATTTTCATCAATTTTTACTAACAATTAGTTTTAAATTTTTTTTGTGGGTTTCTCGATCTCCGGAATATATATTGATGTATTTATTCTATATTTTCATGGGATTAAATGTATTTTCTGTTATGCTTTACAGTGTAAAAAGAATTTTTATTTTTTCCGAATATTATAAGTTTGGGGTCACAGAAGCGAAAGAAGTGCATGTTTCTATATTGTAATAATTTGGATATTTGGTATCTTGACTCCTTCAGTTTTACTCAACTTCTGTGATTATTATAAATATGAAATAATAACTGCAATTTATTTTTATATTCCATTCACAATAATTGTATTGAATTCATTTCTAGTAGAAGTTAAAATGTGTAAACGTCGATTAAAATTTGCAGTTTATTATTCTAAGATCCGTAATGATTTAACAAACAGTGGATGTGTTCTTCTTGCTTTAACATTAACTTCTGTAATTAGTTTTGTTCCTTTGAGTTATGTAATACAAGGAGGATGTGGAACTGACATGATTGTGCCTTTTATTCTCATATGGAATTGCTCATTTCTAAGCCCCTTAGCTATATATGTGGCTATTAAATTGTTCAGGCAACATATCAATAAGTATTTATGTATTTGCTGTTTGATTAGAAAATAAAAGACTGATAAAGGTATGATTATGGCTTTTATTTGTATGTGGAATTGTTCATTAGCTATAAAAGATGCAACAGAATTCCACCTACAAACTTTCAAACTTTATTCAGAATTTTTTTTCATACATTAATTATGGGAAATAACATTATGAGGCTTTCAAGTTAGTAAATAATTAATGAGTCATGAATATCTCACCTCATAAACTCAATGTTCTTCAAGGTACAGGTTTCAAGAAAAATCTTTCCTACCTTCAGCCATATTTATGACTGAAACTGGTCCTGTGCTTTGAAGAATGCAGAGTTTATGTGGTGAGATAATCATGACTCATTATTTATTTATTGAGGGATGTTGACAGTGTTTTGATATGAGGGATCAATGATCTCTGGTGACTGATGACAAAGTAATGTGTTGGTATTAGAAGATTCCAGGCTATGGGGCCGTGAACCATAACTGGTGTTTCTCCCTTACTATGGAGGACATCTTCAGTGGTGAGTTCTTCTAGATGGTGTTTCCTGGTCGGAGGCTTGGCTGTGTACAAGCTATAGAGGCAAGCAATTCTCTTCAGGTTCTACAGAATCCAGGTGATACAGTAAAACCTGTCTATGACGGAACATGACGGTTCCTTAAATATATTTTCATCTTGGCAGTTTTCCTTGTTATAAAGGTTCCCAAATTACAAGCTTGAATTTTCTCATGCAATGTAAGGGTTTTACATGCACGATTTAAATACATAACGTATTGAACTGAAATACAGAAAAAATAGTGTATGTAACAAAGCACAGTTTGCACGGCAATACAAAAAAACTTTATTACACAAAAACGAGAAGGAACTCAACTATATTGTTATGTCCATAATATTTTTAATCATTAGTCTAAATATGATTAGAATTTTAATTGGGTGATATACCTGTGAGCCCTAGAAAGTGTTGAGGAAAAAAAGTTAGGTTTACTCCTGTAAATATAATTATAAATTGAATTTTTAACCATAGGAGAACTGAAGAGTTTCCCAACTTCCTCGCAGGTTATGTAAGCAGGCAAGGAAAAGCGAGGGATTCCCTGCTGTCACACATAAGCTAGGCAATCCCCACAATATAATGGCAACACAAGAAGGTAAAATGATATAATGCAGTAGCGTCATATGCAGAATTTTCACATGTGGCCATTAATACTGTAATTAGAATAATTTTCCGTCTTACTGAGGTAAAAAATAAACTATTGGTACTTTAAAAAACCATTCCATTTCCATGTTATGAAGGATTCCAGCTTGTACAGGATAATTTTACATATAAAATCATACCGTTCAGGAGATTTTTTTCTGTCTCTACAGGTTTCCTTCTTATAAAGGTTCTGGCTAAGACAGGTTTTCGTTGTATTTTCATCTTAATCTCATCTTCTGGATATGAAGTACGCTTATTTTTTCCCTGTGTTTTCTTATAAGGTAAGCTTAGGAGCACATAACTCTTAAAGGCCCAAATAGTTCTTGTGCATTTTGTATGTTCATTTTCGTCATATGTCCCCAGGCTTCTTATAATTATTTTCACTGTTGTTTTGTTATACAGTACATATTTGTATGAGCAATAGACTGCTGGAACCTGATATTTATACTTTTGCTGGTCCCCAAATGGCTGGATGAAATCAAAACTCCTTGGATAGTCGTCAGTCTAGCATTTGATTGGTTTGGTTCTGTCTCTTTATAGCCTGGAATCTTTTAATACCACAAGTACCAGCCATGAAAGCCTGCATTCCATAGAGTAATGTGTTGTTTGAAATGATAGACATATGCCATGTTCTTTGAACCGTGCTGAGTTCCAATAGATAACAAAGAAGTAGTGCATCAATCATCTGGGATGCTAGAGCATATGCAATAAGCCACAGTATGTAACTGTGTATTTTCTTGTGACTATGGTGGTCGACATATCGAACAGCTGCTTTAAACCAAGGAACAGTATGTAAATTATTGAAAAGTTCACAGTGTACTGGAAAGCTTATCTATACCCTATATCCTCATTGGGTCAAAGGTGTTCCTTTGTGATAGTTATGAAATCAAGTTAATTTAGTTATGCTTTATTCCCTACAGATGTCAGCAAATGACAAGTGATTAGCTCATTGCCTCAATGAGACACCTAGTAGGCAACTAAGGTTTTACTTGGATGGGAATTTTGCCAGAGATTCTAATTTAGGCTTCAGATTCTTTTACCAAGCCCAAAAATCTTCGACCAGGGACCCATGGCTTTACCCATCATGTATCATCACTCCAATGTAAAGTAAATCAATAATTCAAACTCTAACCAAATGAGAAAGTATTTTCTCATCATACTGTTAATATAAATTTAAAAAGATTCAGAAATTTTCTTCCATCTGATCTCAAAATAAATTTAGTGCAAACTCTCGTGATGCCATATTTTGATTATTGTGACATCTTGCTGACAGATATTAATGATGCACTAGCACGTAAATTGCAACATGTACATAACATTTGTATCTATATTTTCAATATTTGTAAACATGACCATATTTCTTCAAGCTTCCACAAACTATGCTGGCTCCATCTCCATGGTCATAGAAAAATGCATTTCTTATTCTGCTCTTCAAAATTAAACATACATCTACACCAAGCTGCTTATCCTCTCGCTTCCATCTCCTATCCTCCAATCACAATTTGAGTACATAATCACACCACAAACTTCTACTTCACATTCCATAACATAGACATCCCATTATTCTAATTCCTATACCCTATTTACTGCTATGCTCTGAAACTCCTTACCACGAGAAATAGCTTCCTTTAAAAGAAATTTAAGTCTATTTCTTTTGTAATTGGTCTTTCAGTGGACTAATTGTTTCTGAGTTTTTGCTTCTCTAAAAATGACTTGATTGATCATAATTTCAGTTTAATTCATATAAATATTTACTTATAATTGTATATGTTATGATCTTATTTACACATTTTCTGTATTTAATATTTTTCACTAGTTGAGTGGAGGAAAAGGCCTTATGGCCGTAACTTGAACAGTTTAAATAAATTATAATTATTATTATTGTTATTAACCCATTTGCTTCAGGTTTAAGTGCTCAATGCATTTCCCCAAGAAACTAGATTTAAGTTACCATAAATTCTTCTTCTTTAGTAGGTGACTACAACCTCATTGAAGTTTTGGCCTCCTCAACAATTTTTCTCCATCTAGTTCTACTCTGGATACAGACTGGCCAATTTCCAATTTTCATTTCTAATATATCTTTTATAACATCATCCTGCCATCTGGTTTTTGGGCATCCAGCTGTTCTGGTACATATTGGTTTCCATTTGTATATTCTTCTTACAAGCTTATCTTCCTGCATTCTATTTATATGTCCAAACCAGCGCAGTCTTTGAGCTTTAATGTGGTTTATTACATTTTTATTTCGTATTAGATTATTTAATTCAGAGTTCATTCGTATACGCCATGTGCCATCACTCTCTCCAATTGGTCCAAAAATTCTCCGTAAGATCTTCCTATCAAAGATTAACAGTTTTTGTTTTTTTTTGTTTATCAGACCTATGTTTCACAGCCATAAGTTACAATCGGTCTTATTACTGTATTATACAGTTTAACTTTAGTTAATCTGGAGACAAGTTTACTTTTGAATAGTATTCTGTTTGTATAGTAAGCTTTATTGCCCAAAGAAATTCTTTCACCAATTTCTTCCTCTATATAGTTTTTTCCATTTACAGTTGAACCAAGATATATATATGATTTTACTTCTTCTATATTTGTATCATTGATGTTCAGATTACTTTTTTTTTTTGTACATTTTAAGTATTTTGTTTTGGAATTATTTATTATTAATCCATATTCAACTGATTTTTCTTTCAGCAACTGGAAAGTTCCTTGCTGCACCATAAATTATATTGTCTATTTTCACACATTCAAAACAAACATAAGATAACGGTACTTGATATTATAATAATGGCAAAGGCTAAAAAACGTTCCTCTACTATTCATAAATGTTAACAAAGGATTACCCTGCCAAGGGATGTACAAAATATTGCAAAATATAAAGTTAAGCGAGTGTACCTCATCTTCTGAATGGATGGCCATTTAACTGCCAGCAAGTCTACCTTGTCTTTTGAGGTGAATGGGTTTCATATTTAGGCATATGAATACTTATTTATTTACTTATTTTAGGAATTCTCTCTATGAGGTATATTCATTAAGGTGAGTGATAAAAAAATTCTACCTTAACTTATTTCTTTACTTATCAGTGCTTCAAAGATCACAATAATCAATTTTTATGTAGTTTCCTCTGCTGATACCTGATCTAGAAGTGGTTGTATGAGGGGAATTCAACATCCAAGTTTCCCTACAGTGGTATATTGAAACATATAGACTTATATATCTAAAATTTTAACTAAAGCATAGCATCAAGATTCCTTTACAGATTACAATATCAAGCATTGGTATGGCATGACCACTTGCAGATGCAAACTTGAGTTCCAATCTACACAGTGATATACTCTTGAGACACATTGCACTTAGTCAAGCTAACATTCATAGCAGGACAACGCATGCAGGAATGGTCAAGAAAAGTTAAGGGGGGCAGTCATCACAAGTCATAAAATAAATTAAGAAATTCATCCATAGTAATTCTGCCCAAGAGCAGGTCTTTCACTGCAATCATAGCATTTTCATGCTATGCTTGCAGCTTTACTAGGGAATTGTAGGTGTGGTAACTTCCCATTGCTTTCCACACCAGTGAAGGATGATGTTGATGATGATGGCCATATGATTTCGGGGACCGTTTGGGCCTTAAAGTTTCTGCCATTTGTCTTACAGGTGAGGAAAAACCCTGATAAAAACCTCACCCAGAAAAACTGCCCCGACCGGGGATCGAACCTGGGCCTGCTGCGTGACAAGGCAGCACACTACCTCGAGACCACAGTGGTGAACAAATTAAGAAAAATAAATTTTAAAAATCAAACATGAAACTAATTAAAAGTATTCAGTACTTGATTATGAAAAATATAAACAATTGAAATTGTGTGGACATGTAAAGAAGATGGAAAATAGATGGAGGATGAAAGAATGCAAAGGTTTTAGAATGGATGCTATCGTGAAGGAGATGAAGAGGTAGATGCCAATTTATTTAGTTGCCGTAAGTGAAAAAGATAATTAAAGAAAAAGAAGTAAAGAAGGGGAATGGAAAGTTACAGGAAAAAAATAAGATTGTAAACATTTGACAAGAAACACTTTTTTATACATTAGAGATCTACTTAATAATAATAATAATAATAATAATAATAATAATAATAATAATAATAATTGTCCGTTACTGAAACTTGTAAGAACATTTTTTATTAAGAAAAAAATGTATAAATACAAATTATACAGTTTAATATTGTAACAATTTGTCCTCTTTTTCTCATTTTAAAATTTAGTTTGTTTCTTCCAACATTCTTCCAGTAATGGCAGTGTATTTACTAGTGCTAGAAACTTATTAATTTATATATCTTTGGTTATTATAAAGTCTTACAAAGTTATGTCAGGTTTTGAATGTGTGTTCTTCTTCCTTTGTTTTTCATTTTAGGTAATTAAAATGTTATTATCTGAACATGGTAGCATATTATCAAATTTATGTATCATATTTCAAGAGAAGAATTATACGCTCGAACCCAGGACCTTTGGCTTTCTAGACCAATGCTATACCGACTGAGCTATCTGGGTGAGTTCCAATCTAAATGCAAATTTTTCTCTTATATATGTTGTCAATTCCCATGCACCAAATACATTTATTTTCATTTTGTTATTTTCAATCATATTCAACAATTTTCTATGAAACCTTTGCTTCTCTCTTTGCAAATGGCGGCTTCTTTATTAAGAAGACATTTATTTGGAAATTTTATATTAAAGCCAGTACGGCTTCTTTCAATGTTCTTGTCCAGATAGCTCAGTTGGTAGATTATTGGTCTAGAAAGTCAAAGGTCCTGGGTTCAAGTCCTAGTCTGAGCATACAATCTCTCTTCAAATATGATTTATTCATCATTGAGATGTATAAAAAAAATCTAAATTTATGTATGTTAGTAAATTAACAGAGATATAGAGAAATAGAATAGCGATGCCCTTTTTTTTGGCATGCAAATTGTCAGAAACTCATGTTACCCTAATTAAAATTATTTTATGTTTTATGTGTGATGTAAATAGCAAGAAAACAATGTTTAATTGGAGAGAAATGAACCATTTTGCAATATTTGATAAATTTGTAATACAGCAGAAGCTGTTCCCTTATTTGCAGATTAAAAAATTGCGACACAGTTCTTGTATTCGCGGCTAAAAATTTCTTTATTCGTGGATTCAGTCAGTATATTAGAAGGAGTAGTATCCTTTATTAATGCATCGTTAACTTTTATTTACTGCAGGCACGTATCAATGAGTGATTCAAGCTTAAGTACAATTTAATATAAGAATTCCCCTAAGAACTTATTATAATAATTCAGTATTCTATTTCAGTAGTCCAAAATCGTTTGTATGGAAATTCAGATATTTAAATTGTTTAAAGATAATATTTGTCTATGCCTCATATAATTGAATCAGTTATTTCAGAAATTGGACTTCTCAAATTTTTTGCAGTCTTGATTTAAATATATTTTCAGGCTTGTCAAAAAATCCTTAAGCCTGAATGAAGAGGCCTGTAAGCAAAAATTTACAGACATTAAACATCCTAGTAATACCTTAGTTGCCTGTTAGATGTCTCATTGGGTCGGTGTTTTGACTGCATGCCATCTATGAACAAATAAGGTAACTAAAAATTAACTTGGTCTAGTAACTCCTTACAAAGGAGAGGCTATGGCTCAACAATGAGCTAGATAGATAGAGTTAAGTATACAAATGATATCTTCAAAGATAGATCTAACAATTTTGACGAAACTGTACTTCTGCAGCCTCTATATGTACTCTGTATTGTGGGACATGATTTTATATTTCATGCTGAAATTGGACTTCACCAGATGTCCGCTTTCTGCTTGTAATGCACTAACTGTTGTTTATGCAAAATCTGAAACTTCTTATGATCCCTGGGAAGCAGTTTTTTTTGTATCTCAGGCAGTTGAATGTCAATGTTTTTTATATTCGTATTTTAAAAGACATCAGTGCTAAGTTTTAGTGGATTCAGAAGGATGAAGCTATTTTAATTGTTCTCATGAAAAGATTTTTGAAAAATGTTTATACAGAATTCATGTCAAAGTTATATTGTTTGCTTTATTGCAACATTTCCTTTAGAAATAAAGCTTAATTGCTGTAACAGATAACTGTACACTTTCATAACAAAATTCTGATATATTACAGAAAGTTGACTTGTACGTGTAATCATTAGCCTACATCCATGAAAAGAAAGACCTAAAACAAGCTTACAGTAAGATGAGATTGTGTTATCCCTTTCATTTAAGATGTGTGAAAATCTTTAATTCATTTGGTTCAATTTTGTATCACATAGGCATATTTCGTTCAGTATCTCAAAATACAGTAGTTTGGAGAAATCCAGTTTCTGAAAATAACCAATTCAATTTTCACTTCTTTCAAATCTCTGTTTAAACCAATGCACACTTAAATTACTTCTATGATTGATAATTGAAAATGTATATTATTCTGTTCTAATTTGAGGCAGATTATCTTTAATAAAAAATAATTATTGCATTTATTTATTTTGAAAAAATTATCAAACATTTTTCTCAGTTCGATTATCATATGGCTTGGTTGCTTATTGCAGAATACAGTCCAAATATCAATAAGAAACTTTACAGCTCACCTCGTAAAATAAACTGTTTAATATCACTCAGTGAAAGACTTGATCTACCTGTGATGCAATTGTTTGTCATAACTATTAATACTTTTGACTAATTGATTATTGAAGTTGATAAATTCACAAGTTTCAGAATTCTAGTGTGCGTATGTGCATGTATATATATTATGTATAATTTTCAAGAAGTGTCAATTTTTTTTATATTTTTGTAAATTCTTTCTGACAAGAGAGGTAAGTTATAATTTTAATCAGATATTAAAAATAACACTACATTTCATATATTATAATGATTTTAAATATATTGAAACAATGTACCAACTGTGTAAATATTAAAAGTGTATTTATGTATGACTAAATTGTTTGTACTCTATTTTGCAGAGAAGGATAGAGTAACAAAAAATGTGAAAAATAATATTTATAGTATAAATCTACAAAATTTGGGAAGAACTGGGTAAGTCAACCTTTCTCCAAAATTATATAGTTATATACATTCATTACAATCAAGTGATAAATCAAATAATCACCAGAAGAAAATTAGAGAAGACTAGAACAAAGATGATATTGAGGGATTCTTTTGAAATTCTAAATTTCTAGCATTGGTATGAATTTGTACTGCTTACATAATTCATTAAAGACATTTTTCATAGCAATATAACCAATACAAAGATGGTAATTGTACTTTGATAGGATATTAGAAGTCCACTTAGGTAATATGTATATCATTGCTGGGAAATGAAAATCTCTGAACTCCAGGAACTTTGAAAAACCACGTGTATATAATCAGTCAAAACAAATTGGCATATAATCTGTAAGTCCTTTTTACAATGTCATCATCTAGAAATAAAAATTGAATTTTGTTCAATTGACTTGTGTGTGTGTGTGTGTGTGTTCTAATGCCACCTACTGCATTTTTTTTCATGTTTCACGTTCCATTTATCAGACCACTTTATGTAGATGATGTATTCTTGTATTGTGTATAGAGAGGAGTGTTGGATGAGTGTATGTTTGTGTGTTGGTACAGTGTAAAATGTGTTGTATGAGGGATGATGATGAAGAGAAGAGAGAAGAAGAAATTCAATTCTGGCATGTAGCTACTCCTGTCGAAAAGTCCCAAGCGAACTAACGGATGAATTACTATCAAACAGTACCACATCCCTTCTCAACATATGTACAATGGATGGGTTTCCAGGAATACGGTACACAATCTAGCAATTAAAAATTGTACACCACAACCCATGCTGTATCCGAGATTGAACATTTTACAATTAAATTATGAATAGACTAAGGGTTTCAACAGTCATTATATATTCCAAAGTATCTTTTTCAGGATTTTTGGCTATATCTTGCTTGTTTTGACCCGAGCTGGCAGCTGTTCTCCAACTTCTTGATGTTTTATCATCTACAGTGGGTGACATCTTCAGGACACCTTCGTTCTGTCTGCTCTCTAAGTGAACTGGATAGTCACCCACAGTAGATGATGAAATGTCAAGAAGTGGAACAAAGAGCTCAGGTCAGCAGATGGAGAACAGTTGCCAGCTCGGATCAAAACAACACTGTAAGACGGCTAAGAAACCCAAAAATATACTTCGGAATTTAATTACTCGTAAATTAATTTACAATTTAAATTTTTAATAAAAATCAAATGAATTGTGAATTCTTCTTACCTCATACATCTATGTTATTTTATTTATGATGTATGAGGTAAGAAGAATTTACGATTCATTTCATTTTTATTAAGAAAGCCTCATAATATAAAAATTCCCAACATTATTACATGAATGAAATTTTCAACTCTGCTGGGCATTGAATCTAAGCCTGTTAGTCATGAAGCAAGCATGTTACCACCTAAGCAAACATGCCAGACTAAGAATCATGTTTTTTTTTTCCCCTGTATAATTTGTGGAAATGGATTTAAGATATTTCCATTCCCTAGCAACGATATCTTTCTTCCAATAACAGTTTTATAAAATATATATATTACATTCAATCAAACAGATCTTTCTTAAACTATATAAAATTAGTAACATTAATTCTAATAATATGATCTAATGATAAAAATTCTTTATTCAACTTAACTAAGTGAATCATTTATTGAAAACTGAAGAATATTAAAAAAATAGTTTAGTGATATTTAATGATAATTTTTACAATGATTTTTATTGTGATGATTAACAATGATGAATCGGCTGACTTTCAACTTAAATTTATCTTTTCAAAATTCAATTCAATAAGATAAAATTAATTTTCTTTTGAGATAAAACTAATATCCATTATAAATTAAAGATAGAGTTGAATAGTTTTTAGATAAATCACTTCACTAATTTAGTTAGAAATTAAGGCTTGATGATTTTCATAGCTATTCATTCAATATAATACATTTAACAGTTAAAATATAGCTGTTGTCCTAACAAACATAGTCATTCAATTGCAGAAACAAAGTCGGAATCATAACCTTAATTCATAATTTTATATTTACTCCATAACAACCATTAAAAAACTAAAAATCCATGGCTGCCAGTTATAAAAAGAAATCTCAACAAATAGTATTGCTGCAGATTTTTAGTTTTTTTTTCTAATCAGGGACCTGAATTCAAAAACATGCTAACCCCAAAATATGACAAATTGATATAATAAATTTGGGAATTTTTACATTACAAGGTTTTCTTAATAACAATTAAATGAATTGTGAATTCTTCTCATCTCATACATCTATTTTTTTTTAACACAGAACTGCAGTATCGGGAAAATATCATTCCCATCTTCAGCTGTTTTCACGACTGTCAATTTTTCATTATGCCAGTAATTTTCTAAACTGCCATCTGATGTACTTTTGAAGAAATTTGTAATCAAATCTCCAGACGAACCTAATTTGATTACAAAGTTCTTCAAAAGTACACCAGATGGCAGTTTAGAAAATTACGAAGATCACCTACAGAGAGCAGTACATAGATTGTCAAATATAACCCAAGATTATATTTTACAAAATTTGATAAGACAAAAACTATGGAATTTCAAGGGAAAATACCGATACGAACTAAAATTCTTATTAACAATATAATAGAACAAGTTAATAACTTTACTTATCTTGGCTGCAACCTTTCCTACGACACATGTAAAGACATAGACATAAAATTGATCAAATTCCAAAAACTTATAGGAACAATAAAAAACACTCTTCTCCAAAAAGTACACCTAGATACAATTCTAAAATTTTATAAAACAATGGCTCTTCCAACTCTACTGTTTGGATCTGAAACCTAGACTCTTACTACAGGTAAATTAAATAGGATAGTAGCTGCAGAAATGAAGTTATTAAGACCTTTAGCGTGTTATACGCTTTATGACCACATGCATAATTAAGATATCCGCAAAACTCTCAACACACCAGCAATAACTGAAATTATTCAAATATACCAAAATAAATAGCATGAACACCTCCTTAGAATGTCATTAGAAACAATAGACTACCACTATATTCAACTACAAACCCACAGGACGAAGAGACCCAGGAAGACCTAAGAAGAGATGGAGGGATCAATTTCTATCCTGAAGTGGTACAGGCCAATGGCCTAATCCATGACTGCAATTGATGATGACCAGCATAATGAAAAATTGACAATTGTGAAAACAGTTGAATATGGGAATGATATTTTTTCTGATACTGCAGTTCTGTGTTAAATAAACATAAAATGTATGAGGTAAGAAGAATTCATGATTCGTATAATGGCAAATTGAGTTAAACACAACATAATTATTGTAATGTCTCAGGCTCTGGGTCCTGAATGACAAAAAAACTCTCTAAATCACACTCTTTCCCATATTTATTGACATGATAAAAAATAATTCAATTCTAAACTGTGCTATGTCCATGGAGTTGGTATGATTTAGAATTCAATTTATATGTAATTATTTATTACATTTTGCAATTTCTCCATAATTCTGTTGATAAATCATGCTAAGTCAATTTTTAAAACTTGATTTTGAAGGACAAAACAAAGCCTGGTTGTTCCTTTTTATCTTAAAATATACCTTCTAATATGTCTTACATAAAAACATTCAGAATCAAAACTCAAATAAGAACTAGATAAAAAGTTTTATGCTTCTCCTGAAAATTTAAAAAAATGGATATAGCATGTTTTGGAATTCTGATCCCCAATTATAAAACTATGGCCTTTGTTCAGACTTTGTTTTTACAGTTAACTGAATAATAAATTAATGAGTCATTTTAACATCTTACCTCATATCCGGTAGTCATAATGGCAGTTGAAAATGAATGACAAGATCATTTGAAAACTATAGTTACCGTGTTTGAAAAACATGAAATATGAGGTAAGATGTTAAAATGACTCATTAATTTATTAATTAAGAACCTCATAATGTGTTTCCCAATTTTAACTTTGAATAAGTTAACTGAATATTTATTATGGTTAAGAAAAGACACAAATATTAACGTGGCAATAAAAAATAAGAAATATTTGATGTAACTATGATTATACTCTATATTACAAATAAACTTATTTTTTCATCACAGTGACTTCATTTTTGCCAGAGGTTTCAAGGACATATGAGTGATCCGATATTCTCTGCTGGCAACATCCCACTCCTTATAACATAACTCCTCACATAAGCCATTTCTCTTGCAGAAATGCTTTGATATACAAGTAAGACTGTGCAGCTGTATGGTGTTGAGAGTGGGTGTTTATGTTATGTAATGGGAGATAGTGACTTGACTAGCAACACTAGCAAAACTGAAATCACTATAGTGTTTATAATCTAGCTAATTTCAGTATTCTAAATAAAGATAACTCCACAATTCAAAAGGTTTAGAAGGCACTTAGCCATCAGCTGACTGCTGGCTTCACATCAACATGTGTTAATCACAGAGGTTGATCAAGAAACCAGTGATCAGCATGGAGTTGCAACTTATTGTAGCTACCCAAATTCCTCACAATGCTGACTGGGCACCAATCCCATTGACCTGCATTGACTAAAATTCCATGAGAAAATTTGTTCAGACATAGAGACTTATACCAGTGAAGGTTCAATAGCTATGCATCAGGGCTGTATGCCTTATACCACTAAGCCACAGTGTAAAACTCAGATTCTAAATAACTACCAGTACTTCTAATTGATTCAAATAGCTGCTTTATATAATCAACTATAAAAAATCTAATTAACAGTTAAAAAGCTCCCTTGAAAAATGGTGTAACCATCAATTTGTGTGAAAGTGACTTTAAGGTGTAAATGCAATATTCATTGCTATTTATATGATCTTCAATTTACTCAGCAAGTAGCCACTTAAGAATTAAATTAATATTTTTAATACCTCACCTCATATCCTTTATTCTAGACAGCAGTTTCGGAGCTATATCTCCATCATCAGTAGCTTCTCTTTGACTGGTGTTATGTCGTTTCTTGGCAGTTTTCTTCTTCCTTCAGGAAGAAATGACATAACATCGGTCAAATGATGGAGACATTTATCCGAAACTGCAGTCTAGAAGAATAAAGGATATGAGGTGAGGTATTAAAAATATTAATTTAATTCTTAAATTAAACCTCATAGTGTTTTTTCCCCTGTGAAAGTTAAATAAAAGTAGCCACTTGTTTGAGCTTGGCTGTGAGACAGTATTCCATCTAAATAAATTTTACACTAAATTGCAGGTTACATCATTATTCAAGGGAGGTCTTTAATTATTATTCTCATAAATAAATATGTCAGCTGCGGTGGACTAGTGGTTATGTTCCTTGCCTCTGGTCCCGAGGGTCATGGGTTCAAACTCGGCCAGGATCGATGGGTTTTTTAGGATGGAAAAATCCAAGGAGCAAGTCCTCCAGGAGGGACTTTAAGCCGTGGGTCCCAAGTCTGAAGATTTTCAGGCTCGTAAAAAAATCCTTAAGCCTGAATGAAAAGGCCTCTAAGGAAAATTTACCGAATTTTCCCGTCCTAGTACTACCTTGGTTTTCTAGATGTCAGTATGAGGCGGAACGCTGACCACGGACCACTCAAAATGACATCTATACAAAAACAAGTGTAACTAAATTAGTATAGTTCAAATTCTTCCCTGTAGGGGGAGAGTGCCTAAATCTCTGTAAAGGGAAACATGGGCTTACAATACAACACAATACAATAAATAAATATAGTTTAGATGCAATTGTAAATAAACAAAGTATTTCAGGTTAAGAGGAATGAAAGCAAAGAAATATGGAATGATAAGAAATATTCATTAATATTTACAGGAAGTGACACTATGAAGTTTATTTTAATTAATAATAGAGTTAGAATTTAACCATGATTATGAGGTTCTATTATTAATTAAGATAAGAAATATGTTTAAAAAGAGAACATCAAGCTAAAATTACCAGTGACACAAGAAAACAGAAATTATCAAAGTATTAATTAATATTTCAATAGGAGGAAGTAACATTATGAGGTTAATTTTAATAAAATTATTAAGCCAGCTACACATCTTATCTCATATTTGGTAGATGTCTTGAGAGCTGTTTCAGTATGCTTGCATACTATGGTCAGCTCTTTTTCACTCTCTGAGTCGGAAAGAGCTGGCAATGGTGTGCAGGCATACTTAAACATTTAACTTTCACAGGGAAAAAAACACCTATGAGGTTTAATTTAAGAATTAAATTAATATTTTTAATACCTCACCTCATATCCTTGAATCTTCTAGACTGCAGTTTCGGAGCTATATCTCCATCTTCAGTAGCCTCCTCATCAACCGGTGTTATGTCGTTTCTTGGTGGTTTTCTTCTTCCTTCTATCAGTGGTCCACCAATAGAAGGAATAAGAAAACCGCCAAGAAATTACATAACACCAGTCGACAAGAGGCTACTGAAGATGGAGATATAGCTCCAAAGCTGCAGTCTAGAAGAATAAAGGATATGAGGTGAGATATTAAAAATATGAATTTAATTCTTATACTTAAACATGTTCTCAAAAAATCTACAAAAAATGTAGTAAGTTGTGTAGCTGGGTGAATAATTTTATTATGCTCAAGTATTCCTTCTTTTTTTATGACATGACATGAGGAATGAAATTTATTAATTTTATTGCAACTTCTCCAGCACTTAATTCTAAAGAAAACATATTAGTTCCTCACTATAATGGTTGTCCATCTATATAAAAGCGGGTGCCGCATGACAATGTTTGACAATGATTAACATGCGGAATTATTATAGTGGCAGTAATCAGCATTTTTGTATTTAATTATATATAACAGCTGCGGGGAAACAAAGCGAGCCGCTGGACAACCATCATAGTGAGGCTATAATAACATTACTTTTGCTTTTCATTTCTATGAACATAAAAGAAAAATGTATCTAGCCAAGAAATAAATAAATAAACATTCAGATCATGTGGAACATCTATGAATGCTCATTATCTCCTCATATGAAAAAAGCTGGAAACATCAAACAAAAAATTGTGATATTCCCAAATTGTATAGGAATGCAAGATTCTTAATGAGCTAGAATCACTCGAAAAGAAGGGCTAGGACAAAGAAGAAGACATTCAGACCAAAGCAGCAATTTTTAATAGTTTCAGCTGCTGATAGTTATAACAAATATTTTCCTGTTATTGCAAAAGTAATCATTAACTGAGAAATTACTCCCCCAATCTACGGGGACAATTATTTTTTTCAGAGCACTGACATACAATAAAAGTAAAGTTCCATTCTTTTGACAAGTTTCTTTTTGTACTTTCTCTCAACTGTTTTCTTTATTGCTATAATTTTTGGTAGCAGCTCCATTTAGGAGCATAAGACATCTGTAATAATTCTTCCATAGAACATTATTGCTAGTGACAGCTTTAATCTTATTCTAGGATGTTCATATTCTCTTCACATCATTATGGATATTTCATCTCAAAGAACTACACAGTCGGGATTTATATCTGACACCTTGAGAATTCCAGTCAAGGACATACATTTTTTTCTCCCCCCCCCCAATGAACTGGTAATCTTCCTAAGTGTATGGGAGATCCACCAGCATTTCCTTCTCCTGATTTGCATCTCCACAGGCTCTTCACTGCCTTTATCACATAATGTTTCATTGCTTACAACTTGATGCATATTAAATATTTTACACAAACAACAATTATTGATAAATGTAATTTTAGATACCACTGATTTATCAATGTTATCATGTGTTTTAGTTTATAATAATTTGAATAAGGTCTAGCATTGTCCTACTCTTATGTATCCTAATCTCTCTTTCTACACCTTGAACTTCCCGAATCAATACATCCTTAGGATAGTACAGAAAAGCTCTTTAGGAATCCTTTCTTTGCTCAATCCGTTCATGTGAATCTTCCAATATTTATAATATACCATACATTCTACAATTAAAGAAACCGAATCTGTTCTTTACACCTCACCTTATTTGTCTTTCTTACCTGGACTAGTTAAAAGATTATTGCCCACATTTACAGCTGACAATGTTTTGGCTGATGATGGGGTTAATGATTTTTTAAACTAGTCCAGGAGAAAAAAGAAATGAGTGAAATGTAAATAAGCATTGACCATGGTTGTCTAGTGGTGATGATCCTTAACTCTAGTTCCAATAATTGCAGGTCCAAATCCAGCTGGAGTCAATGGATTTTCAGGATGGAAAAATCCATGAAACAAGTCCTTCAGGAAGGACTATAAGTTGTGGGTTCCTAGTCTGAAGATTTTCAAGCTCATAAAAGAACCTTAAACCTGAAAAAAGAAGCCTCTAAGCAAAATTCACCGATCTTCATCATCCAAATAATACCTTAGTTGCCTATTAGATGTCACTGAGAACATGCCACTCATGACATCCTAAGGAAATAAGTGTAACTAAATTAGCTTGGACTAGAAACTCCTAACAAAGGAGAGGCTATGGCTAGACTCAGAGAGGCATAAAACCAATAAGTGTAAATGACTATTTATCTCCTAGACCTATAAAATTGCCTCTTCCTGTTGATAAAACTGCCTCTTCCTGTCACTATTGCCAACACAACTTTTTAAATTAAAATTCATAATGAGAGATATCTCTGCAAATTAACTTCTTTGACAAGGATATTGATTCAACAATGTATGATTGATATGGTACAGCAAGAAATGCCAAAAGAAAACAACTTCAAATATTACCAGAAAAAAAGGTTAGTTCTGTTGCTCTAAAAAATTATTAAATGTTGTATAATGAATCTGCATTATTGTTAAAAATTATTTCTCATTCAATCATCTGTTATTGATTTTTCCCAAGCCCAAAGAGATTTAACAGTAAAGATATTCTATTTATAACTATACAGCCAGCTTAGAAATCGTCCAGAAGTAAGATTGCAATACATAATCCCACATTTGATAAAATATTAAACATTATAATTATTTTTAGCTTCTGATGTTGTATTATTCACTAAATAGTCACTCCAAATTCAATGTGAGGTTGAGTTTTTCATTAGACAAAATCAGAAAAATACAACCTCTTGTTAGATTATTGTTGATAAAATATCTTATAGGATGATTTCCTATCAATTTGTGTATAAAATAGATCTTCTACAATGTTTGTCAGCTGAACAATACTGCAAATATATACATTTTTTCTTTCAAACTAGTGATTTTATAAAAAATAGACTTTTGAATATAAAAATACCATAAAGAAATACCTGAGCAGTATTAAATTAAAAGATTCTTACCTCTCCTCACATTATTCTGTTAAGTAGATCGCGATTTCAGGCCTATAGCAGGCCCATCTTCAGTACACTGTTGTTGACCGGTGTTATGTCGCTCGGAAGACCACTTCTTCTTCCCTCTGTTGGTGGACCGATGAACCTCTTGATAAGGTCAAAATTTGCGGGAACTTCGAAGTTCATAAGTTTTCCTTTGTTTTTCTGAATGTGGATCTTTTCCCAAACTGTAAGTTCCTTAGGTGTCTCTATTTGTTTAATTAGACTAGCTTTTGATTCAATTCGATGTTTTTCGTACCAAGCATGAGCAGCTACTGCTGACTTTTCCAATTCTCCATTTTTGACATTTCTAAGATGTTCCTTCACCCTTGTTTTCAAATTTCTTTTCGTTTTTCTTATTATAAATTTTGTCACAATCTTTACATTTGATCTGATAAATTCCTGATTTATTTTCTTCTTCAATTTTTCCATTTTTGTTGGTTTTAATTATCCTATTAAGGCTGTATTCATTCTTAGGTGCTAATCTTATATTAAACTTTTTGAAAATTTTTTGAAATTTGTAGTGTTTCAATGGATGGTAAGTGAATTTCTTGAATTTTATTTTTTCTGTTTGTTTTATCAGTGTGCTTTCATTAATTAATTTTTGTCTTTTGAATTTATTTATTTTCCTGTGTACCATGCTTTCATCATAACCGTTATTGTTGCCACATTAATTATGTATTCTTTTTCTCTTTTATAGTTTTCTGGGCTCATAGGAATATTTACTAATCTGTATGCTAAGCTATTGAACACTGCCTCTTTGTGAGCAAAATGGTTGAAACCCGAAGCTTTAATATAGTTGTCTATATGAGTATTCTTTCTATATATTCCAAATTCTATCCTGTTTCTTTGTTTCGTGTTAAATTAAGATCCAAAAATGGGATTTGTCTTTCAATCTCAGTTTCCATGGTGAATTTTATCGTTCTACTCTGGATGTTCAAAAGCTTCAAAGCATCCTCAATTTGTTTCTGTTTGACAATAGCAATTACGTCATCAACGTATCTGGTCCAAAATTTGAAGATCAAAGGATGTCCTCTTGTTATTTTCTGCTCGAAACTTCCCATGTATAAATTGGCCAAAAGGGGTGAAAGAGGGTTTCCCATAGAAAGCCCAGAATTTTGTTTATAAAATTTACCATTATAGGTGAAAAACATCTGTTCAATGCATAATTTAGTAAGAATTATAAACTCCTTTATATTTTCTTTTTCTAATTTGTTTTTGTTTAGCCATTGTTCCAAGATCTCCAAGTGGTTCTTCCGAGCGACATAACACCGGTCAACAACAGTGTACTGAAGATGGGCCTGCTATAGGCCTGAAATCGCGATCTACTTAACAGAATAATGTGAGGAGAGGTAAGAATCTTTTAATTTAATATTGAATTGAACCTCACAGTGATAATTCCTATATAAAAAAAGGTTAACCTGAGCAGTATTTTAAAAATCTCACACAATATAACAATCACATCTTAAATTATAATGTACTCTGTTCATGAGATGTCTCTTGCTCTAAGAGTTTCAACATTGCCTATGTGATGTAATAATACGGCCTCTGAATAGGCACTTGCTAGGCAGTATAAATATCGTAGCACCATATATGCCACTAATAGCATGTGTTTGGACTTTATTTCAGTTTTTACTGCTATCTTCAATTTAGTCTGATAAGAGAATATCACAAAAGTGTCAATTCAGAACAAGAACCATTAGAGAAAACATATGAAGTACTGCATGTTTCTACAATTTTGATGACAAACATTACCAAGATTCTGAGAGATACAGTCAATCACAGGAAAAAAATCTGAGCTCTGATTTTTATCAATTTTATTAGTTACGTGACAACTATAGAAAAGATTGTTATAAAATCATGGTCATGGTTCTGATTTTATTTCTGGAATTAACATACATATATTTATATTTGAAAAGAAAAAGTATATGCTCAGACTGTGGCTCAAACCCAGGCGAATTAACAGCATATATAAGAGAAAAAATTTGTTATTTCTAATGATTTAAAAATTTAAAAGAAAAATTTGTGTGTCTGAGCATATAATTTTTCTCTTCAAATATAATTTATCCATCATTGAAATATATGAAATGAATAATAAAAACACACACATATATATATATATATACATTTAATGAAATTAAAATGAGTTGTTATTCCATTTCACCTCTGTGTTCTTCACAGCACAGAATGTGGTTTCAGAGACAGTTGTCCCTATCTTCAGCCATCTTTATGACGGTCAGGTGCGACGAATAACAACTCACTTCACTTTTATATTTTCAGTTTTTTAATAGTTTTATTTTATATTATATTTATTTATTTTATATTATGTAAACAATAACAAATTGTAAAATTACATTTGTGGTTCAGAATTTATTTCTGCAATTGACACATTCACATTTCTTTCTTTCTTCATTACATGTTACCAGCCGTAGCTGATGACATGATTCCATTGCATAGTTACACTACTTGAAGATGACTCCATACCATGTGTTTATTGCAATGGGGCTGCATTGGTGTATTTGCAGCTTATGTGATATTCCTTAAAATTTTGGTAACAACTTAAACCTTCTCATCCCATCAAGGTGAGTGCCCATGATGTTGCTACAAGTAGTTTTTAAAGAAAAGATAGATATAGAGAAGAGAAAGTTGGAAAAGATCTTCTAGGCCTCGAATGCTCTAATACCTTCAGAGTCGAAGAAAACAAGAGTTAACCAAGAGAGGCTAAATAGGAAAGATGATAAGAAAGGGAGACTGATACTGAAAAGAAATTAATCAGTTTTGGTCAATAACTCGTGAAACTGATAGAGAAAGAACAAAATCCTAAGATCTTGAGTGCTCTAATATCATTAGGGTCAGAAGAAAACAACAGTTTAGCCAAGGAAGGCTAGATAGGAACGTTGGAAGAGAGAACTGAAATAGAAATAGGAAGAAATGTCATTAAAATTCATCAGAGAACATATTGTTTAAACAATATGTTCTCCGATGAATTTTAATGATTATACCTCATAATGTTTACTTCCCAACATTAATTAAATATAAGAAATGTCATATTGGTTGAATACCAAATTAATTTATACACCAAATAAGAAAATTAAAAAAATGTAAATAGAATCCTCTGGTTCTAACCTTGTGATTTGTCTAATTATATACAGGTTCTCGTTCGGAAGAGAACACATGCTGTTAGTGGCTACAGGATGAATGTAATATTCTGAAGTAAAAAGGAAGCTTCATGAGGAGGTCATGTATGTTATATTATCTCATAGGCAACTGCTTCATACTTGATTTTAAAAAAGTGATTGTCCCTCCATCATTCCTTTAGCACAGTAGTAGGGAAACTGAACTCCTTTCAACAGAAAATCCGTGAGTGCCTGTAACATAAATAACGTAGTATAAAAATGGCGATCGGCAAGAAATTTAAGAAGGGATAAGTCAGAAACAGCACAATAAGAGAAATTATGCAAGTTGAAAAAAAAAATCATATTTGAAGAGATAAATTATATGCTCAGACTGGGGCTTGAACCCAGGACCTTTGGCTTTCTAGGCCAATACTCTACCGACTGAGCTACCTGAGCAAGTTTCAGTCTAAATGCAATTTTTTCTCTTATATACGCTGTTAATTCCTGTGCACCAAATGCTATGAAACTTTTGCTTCTATCTTGAAAATGGCAGCTTCTTTATTAAGAAGACATTTATTTGGGAATTTTACATTACATTACATTATAAAGCCCCAGTCTGAGCGTATAATTTTTCTCTTCAAATATGATTTATCCATCATTGAGATGTATGAAATAAATAATAAAAACATTGAAAAAAAAATTAGAATAAATTGAAGAGGAATGTTTGAAATGGTATGGACACCTCATAAGAATGGAAGAAGGTAGAATACCAAAGAAGATCCTTGATTGGAAAGCTAATGGAAGAAGTGGAAGAGGCAGACCTAGAGAATGTTGGATACATGGAGTAAGGAGAACTATGGAAGCTAGAGATTTGAGGGAAGAAGATGCTTTAGACAGGAACCTCTGGCGACAAATCACTTTAGGTTGAAGGAAAAACACTGTATTATGAAATATTCCTAATAAAAATAAATAAAAATGAATTAAATTGGACTATTTAACTCATGCCATAAATGCTAGTCAATGATCAATCACGTTTCAATGAAGTTTGTTTTACAACCAATGACAGTCGTGTTTCACTCGCTCTTTATCAATTTCTCTTTATCAGCTCCTGCTTCTGTGATAAAGAAAGCTCCTCCTTTTAGTGTTCTGAACAGGTCAAAGCATTATTTTTCTCCAACAAATACATTGAATATAGCAAATAATGAAAAGATTCCTTGATTTTACTGAGTTGTTTACTAAAAAAATAAATGAATAACCCGTAATGTTGATTATGATATATAGTTTGATGTGTTTCATTATTTCTCCACTAGGGTGCACTCTTACAATATTGCGATCTTATTTGGTAATAAATAATATGATCAAGCAGCAGTGAATGAACATAACCTCACATTTCTGATTTGTTTTCAAACATCGCTGTTTACATTAAATATATAAATATTTTAAAATAAATTAATGAGTCATTAATTTATTAATTAAGAACCTCATAATGTGTTTCCCAATTTTAACTTTGATTTTAAAATAACTATAGTTAAACAATGATTTGTGAGTAAACAATTTTATTCGTTAAATAGTCCTAATAAATGCCACTCTTGATTTCCAAATTCTCTAGTTAAATTTTAAATCACTCGTGGCATTACTTATGATAAATTATATAAATAATTATGTAAAAAATCAAATGAACTTTGTTATATGAAACAAATATATAGTGAATTAAAAAATTGCATTTTTATACACAATGGTATATAACTTCTCATTCAATTTCAAGGCGTTTTCACATTTTTTAACATACACACACACACACACACACACACACACATAAATATGTGAGGAATATATATACATATATTCCTCAGGTAATTAATTACATACTGCTTCAATATTCTAGTTTTTTTCTTCTGTTTTTTATCTGAATTTATGTATACTGGCACATTGCATAGAATCCCCCCCCCCAAAAAACTTAGAAAATTGAAAGAAATTAAGAAAAATAGTTCAGGATTTGAGTGAGTTACTATTTGGTTATCTATCTTTAAGTTAAGATATAGTTCACTTGAACGTTTACCCAGTGCTACAAACTGAAGCAAAAACAACATAAATGTCATTCCAACTAAGTGGTTAATAAAATATTAATTTCAGATTTAAATCTTGAAAGAATTTTAAAATAAATCAATATTATATATTAAATTTGGGAATTTTTAACATTATGAGGTTCAAATTCATAAGAATTAAATTAATCGTGATTATTTCATACCTCATACTTCTATATTTCTTTAAATACAGCACTGCAGTATCAGCAATTTCTTATCACCATCATCAGCTGTTTTCACGATTGTCAATTTTTTTCTGTTTTGACAATCGTGAAAACAGCTGATGATGGTGATAAGAAATTGCCGATACTGCAGTGCTGTATTTAAAGAAATATAGAAGTATGAGGTATGAAATAATCACGATTAATTTAATTCTTATAAATCAATATTAGTTAGTTACTTACGGATAAATCCGGAATGCAAACAGTAACAGGATATAAGAATATGTAGAAGAAAGCACAGAAACCAGCCACTTCAAATGAGATGAATATGAGAATTAGCAACCAGATGATAAACCAGAGAGGAGATCCACCCGCACCAGCGCCCATTTTGTCTTGTTACACCTAAAACAACAAGTATATAAATTAACCTGAGAATAATCTTAAAACATTAATATCATCCAATCAACTGATTTACCAGATCCATAATTAAATATATAATTTGCATGACTAGGTCAAGGATTATTTAATAAATCTTCCGAGAGTTGAACATTTTTAATGTTTTAAGAACAAATAATTTAAAAACTACAAATAAAATATTTAAAATAACTTTATGTTAAATTAAATACAGGGCTATTTAGAATCAAGGAACAGACTTTAAACATTTATTTCTTCCAAACTACAAAAAATAGAAACACAATTCCAACATTCCTAGAAAGAGAAAAGTTTGAAGTTCCAATCATGGCCGCATTGGCGCTGTTGCTTGAAGTTGCGATCACAGTTGCTTTGACGCTGTTGGATTGGAAGAGGAGGAAGAGAAGATCAACTTCATCGCCGGTGGCCTCCCAGGTTACCAGACCTAACCCCGTGTGATTTTTATCTGTGGGGTTATATAAAAGACAGTGTTTTTATCCCCCCTATGCCTGACACTCTTGAAAATCTGCGACATTGAATTGTTGAACCTGTGAATTCAATAACTGGAGACCAGTTGATTCATGTGTGGCATGAAATGAGCCAACGTTTTGATATATGTCATGTAACACATGGTGCTCATATTGAACGCATAAAATAGTGCAATTTGAACTTTTCTCTTTCCAGGAATGTTAGAATTGTGTTTCTATTTTTTGTAGTTTGGAAGAAATAAATGTTTGAAGTATGTTCCTTCTTTTTCAATAGCCCTATATGGGATGAATCATAAATATGGCTATACGTTTGATCCCGTTGTGTGATGAAAATATTACCATTACAGGAAATATGAAATTACTGTTGGAAAGGCAATTATTCAAATTACAACAATGGAATAAAACAAGACAGTGCAGAACTTACATCATTAGTCAAAATGGCATTGAATATGCAACAGCAAATTACAATTGCTGCATGGGCAATAATGTATGCTAATGATTGTGAGGCCACAAGACGGCAAGACATGAGTTTAACGTAGCATTGCAGCCATCGACTGTGGGGAAGTGGAGAAAACGACTGCTGGAAACGGGAAGGATGCAGAAAATCAAACCTCCTGGAAGGCCTCGCATTAGCATGGATGCAGAAACAACGAAGAGAATTGTGGAGGCGTTCGACGCTAGCCCACAAAAATCAACCCGCCAAGCTGCACGTGAGCAGTGATTTGTTTTGTTTTATTGTTGTAATTTGAAGGATTCCCTTTCCAATGATAACATCATATGTCCTTTAATAATAATATTTTCATCACAAAATGCGATCAAACGTATAGCCACTCTGTATATTAAATTCATATACCCATTACCTTTATAACAAAGCTAATATCAGTTTTCTTGCAGTTATTATTATTGTTGATATTACCACCACAATCACCATTTATTTATTATTATTTTTTTTATTTTTACTTCGGGCTTATTAATAGATGCTTTAACATCTGAGACCATATTGTGTCAGATCTTTTAGGTGTATCCAGTAGGCTTATATTTCTATTGTTGCATTTGTCATTTTTTTTTAAGTTCACTGACTTGATTTTAATAATTTTATGAAATGGTGATTATGATGAAATGGTTCTTGGAATAAAATAATAACTCAGTATTTGCTTAGACAACTGAGGAAAATCAAAATACCAGGATTTGTACCTGGGACAGTCATTTATAATCGCCTCACTATGATGGTTGTCCGTTTATATAAAAGCGGGTGCCATGCGATAAAGTTTGACAATGATTAATATGCGGAATTATTATAGTGGTGGTAGTCGGCATCTTTGTATTTAATTATACACAACAGCTGCAGGGAAACAAAAGCGAGCTGCTGGACAACCATCATAGTGAGGCGATAATACCATAACTAGAACTAGGAATTTTAGGTGCAAAATTTTGGTGAAAAAGGTGCAAAAAAGGTGCTTTAATTTAAGAGAAAATGGTGCAAAAAAAGGTGCAATTTTTTTAAAATAGAAGGTGCTAATTTCCCATGTGAAATATCGCTAAATAGTACCAAAACCAGTTACATCAAGTAACTCATGACACAAAATTCAGTCATGTTGTCATATATTAAAAGTCTGAGTAAGACAGGTCCCAGAACATTATGTTATTGAAATCAGAAGTCCAGAAAACTGTTAAAGCAGATATTATTCAACAACTCAAATCTTTAGAACATATCTAAAAAAGTTCAACATCTCAACTGTCTATCAGTGGTTTCGTCTAATGTAAAATATACTGGTTTTCATCTTCTACTTGACTAATCTGTTTTAATTGTTCTTCATACAGAGGTTGAAGGTATGATTTTCATCTGGGACAGACTTCCCAGTATATTTTTCCAAATATGCTTTCATAATAGGGTTGTTAAGTTTGGAAAGTGGAATACCACATGCCACAAATGTCTTTGCTGTATCATTAAAAAAAAAATTGTATTTATTAAATTTGAAGAAGGCAGTGCCTCGCCAATAAACTGTTGTCACATTTACAGCTTTGTAGTTCCTTATTTTTCGTGTTTTTCACTACCTATATGCTGCATAACACGATTGTGTTGGTGTTTTTCAACAATTATTATTGAAATATCACAAAGAATGCATCTCATAACAGATCTGTCACTCTGAATTCCATCTGCACTAAACTGTTTTACAAAATCATGTAGTTTGTAGGAGTTCACATTCGGTTTTGGCATACTGTATACTGGTCACTCAGGAAAATAGCAGACTGCACAAGTCAAATAATATTTTGAACTGAAACATTTGTTTATGCACTCAACAATCTCCCTTGCTTAAACAATAGCTTTCGCATTACTCTGGTGCAAGAAGGTGCGAACTAATTTAAATGGAATAGCCTAACGGGACTGCACTAAAGTGGAAGTAATGTGATGTGGACTGATGCCACACATCGTTACCAACCTTTGATAGCGTATTTGAAGAAATGTAAAAAAAATATATATAGCCGACATTATTTTATGAATACAATGCTGCTTAGAGACAAAAAAGATTTACAAAAGTGCAAAATGTGCTTGCATTGATAAAAAGGTGCTAGCATTGAAAAAAATGCAAAAAGGTGCAACTAAAACATATTTAGGGGCATTTATTTAATGTTTTCTTTGCAAGACAAGCTAATTTGAGCATTGTAGTAACAAAATAAAATTAAGGTGCACACCTAAAATTCCTAGCTCTAACCATAACATATCACTCAATAGTTCCTTTGTTTATTAGTTCATGCTAAATGGTTCAATAGTGAACAATTCCATTATAAGTATACATACATGAATTTAACACAATTTATGTTATATTTTGGTTAGTTTTAATTATTAGTTAGTTTTAAACTTAAAAATATAAACAAATTACACTAATCTTATATTTGTTGGTTTTTGTCTAGTATATACTATTATTAAAATGTCTTGTATTGTAAAAATCACAATTTTTAACATTTATTAAAACTTTGTTGCTCATAACAATGGGTAATGCAAGAGAATAACATAAATAATGTGAATGTTTACAAAATTGTATTCACAAAAAAATTTGTATTTATTGCACTCATGTCACTACAATTACCACTGATGTCAAGATGATACATTTTAAGTTTAGATGGCTTTGATTTATATATATTATATATATATATATATATATATATATATACACAGTAAAACTTGTTCAAAGCAGAATCGCATGGGACCAGTTTTTTTTTCCACATTAGACAACATTCCGCATTATAAAAAACAAAAAATTATTATTATATTTTATTAATTATTATTATATTTATATTATATTTTATGAAGTATGAGGTGAGTGAAATGATAAAAAATAAACAATATTAAAGAACCTCATAGTGTTATTTCCTATCTACATAACTTAAAAAATTATTAACCTATCTTAGATTATAGAGCACCGTATATGTCTTTTTATGTACCTTGGATTAATATAGTAGTTCCGCTGCTGTTGGAAAGTGAAGTATAGTATGTATGAGTGACTTTGACGGTATTGCGCAAAAAACAGTATGTTTCATCAGCGTTAGAAATGTCTCTCAGGCCCGTATCCTGAAATTAAAGTATGCAGTTTTGGTTTCCACTCACTAACTATACTTTCGTCCACATCCTTTGATTCCACACTACATTGTGTCGTCTTTTAAAACTGTCTACAACCAACCTGAACATGCCTTGAAAACGTTATTCCCTAGGGATTGAGCAACAGCTAGAGCTTGACGTTGGAGCATCGGTCCGGAAATTTGGAGATTTTTTATCGTGGACTTGTAAAACACTCCCACGCCTCATTGATTTCTTCATTTGTTTTTCTTTATCTTCAATCACTTTCACTTTTTTGTTTAATAACAATGATACATATGATTTAGCCATCTTTATTCCAGAAATTCAGAACGCTACCTGTGAAAGATATATGCACAATCGATCTCAGATCTTAAACTAATTTAAGACTTTACAGTGCACTGGTCATTTGTAAGACAGATGTCACATGCCAAATATTTGTTAAACGAAACTGTATTTTACAAAATGGGTGTGCAGTGAGACCGAAAAAAATTCCAGATACAGGTAGAAACTCTACTTCACCCGGCAGCAGAAATAATCACTTATTGGTAACTAATTTATTTGTCTCTCTATCATTCCGTCTTATAAAGATTTTCTTTCATAAATTGTGTAGAAATATCATTCTGTTTCTGCATTGGACAGATTCCATTTTATATAAAATAAATACACGTAAAATTACGATTAATTTGCCGGGACCAATAAATTTGTTCACATTGGACAGATTTCTGCATTATACACTTTCCAGATTAAACAAGTTTTACTGTATAAGAAACTTCTCTTGGTGGTCCGAGTTTTGAATTGGTCACACATAACATAATCTAACTTTTACCAATCTGAACAGTTCATTCATTTAAACAATTCAAATTGAACGAAATATTAACTAGGAATTGTTCAGCGGCATAAATAATCCATGGGACCTCCCGATCATTATTACAATTATTATCATTATGAATATTATTTATATATCTACGATCAATCTTAGAAGGTTCATCACAATTACAAATATAAAAAAGTATAATAGATTGATGGAGAGTAATTGGCAGCTGAACTCAGTATTACCGTATGTAATAAAAACATCCTTTACAGAATAAAGAAATCTATTATAAGGCTTTTGTAGAAAATATTGTTATAAGGATCAGATACATGAATATTAAAAGGTGCCAAGCTAACAAGTTATTAGCAAAAGAAATGGATTACTAGAGATCATCATCGTGGAAGTCCAGATTAGAAAAAATTAGAAACGTCAAAATTAGAAAAATTATGAAAGCTGAAAGATGTGTACTACAGACAGTATTGAAGAGAGACGATTAAGATGGACGGACATCTCAAGAGAAGATCTCGTGGAAAATAGATGGCAAAAGAAGAAAGGAATGACCTAAAGAAGGTTGGATGGATGGTGTGAGAAGAAGTATGAGTGAACTGGGATTTACAGATAAGAATGTTTAGGACTAATAAAACTGGAGAATGCAAATTTCTTGAGGGTGACAGAAAAAACTATTGTATTGTGGATAAATTCCAAAATTTAAAAAAAATATTATAATAGCATATAAAAGGCAGTTCCCTGGTGCAAGTGGTTAGTTACTAGAGTTCATATTAGGTCACTCTACTTGGGAGTTCATGATGGATGAATGTGAGCCAGGTAGATTTTTCTTGGGGTTTAACCCATTTTCCCCAGCCAAAAACTTAAAAACTTAATTCCATACTCGTATCATTCAGTTTCTTTTCATTTAATTTCATCTGTCACTGTGAGAGTGCAACAATCATCATTGTATATCACAGACTTTCAGTAACATCACATCCCTCAACTAACATTATGCTGAAATCAAGTAAAGGGTGGAATTGAATAAGGTCTCAAAACTGGTCTAAGAAGAAGAATAATATGAGGTGAGGTGCTAAAATTTTACTTCAATAAAAAAAAAGTAAACAAGTAAGGGGTTTACTTCACTATAACATCAAAATTAATATATCAAAACCTAACATCAACATCATCATGATCCACACAAGTGTTAAGCCAAATGGCCTGTTGCAATCTCTTAACCTCCTGCTTCCCTAGGTGTTTAATTTTTTTCTTGCTTTAGGAATAACTTCAACTCACTGTGATTAGTAGTATCATATTCAATACCTTCAGGACTTCAAACATTTTTTTTTCATTTCCAACTGCGGGCTTTAGATGGCAGCATTGATTAAAGGGCAAAAACTTGGTTGAGACAAAGGTATCATATATAATACTACATAAAACACCCTTAAATGCTCCCCCTAGAAAATCATTTCTTTTTTTGTTAATAAAAATGTGTTATTTGTCCACTATGAATCCATTAAACACGAATATAAAATTATAATTGACAAAATCTCAATTCAGGACCCCTATAAACTGCCCCAAAAAATTTTTGAACCCCCCAAAAAAAATTGCTTCCCAGAAACCATTTAAACAGAATGTTGAGTATATGTCTTGTTAAACTTTTCCTCAGAATGCAGGAGGATAAAGAAGTAATTTTCCTTCATTGCTTTTTGGGAGTCACAGAAATCTATTCCGCTTGATTCAATACTAAAGAAACTATAATACAGTAGCAGGTTTTTTTTTTCTCACTATCTGAAGAACTGGAAGACCTAATAGCAGATGGAGAAATAGAATTCAGAAAGATGATACCAATCTAATTCGTTGCTGAAAGTGGAAACTGGCCGCAAGAAACAGAATTAAATGGAAGCAAAGACTTTGGGAGGCAAAGGCTCAGATTTTTTAGCCATAGTTCAATTGGATGGTTGGAGTAGTAACATGATTCCAAGCTTTCTATTTCAAAGGAATATTCCTAAATATGAAAAAAGAATATAGTACAGAAGGTACAAAAGAATACTAACTTTGGTCATACACATACAGTATGCCTATAGGCCTATATATTAATTTAATGTTAGTTCTCATTGGGGACATAATTTCTGATTCTGACTACAGCAAAAAAAAAAAAAAAAGTGACTAAATAGCTTTCCATTGGTATCCTTTGATCTATGTGATACTGTATTTTAGATAAGCTATTTATAATTAAATTAATTAAATTCTGAATTTATGGTAAACAAACATAATACAAGTACTGGTACCTAACATTTGTGAATAATATTATGATTAGCAATTAATAGGTATTGTAATTATTGTAAGTCAAAAATGTATATATTTAGTTTGTTAGTAAACAGGGCTAGAGGATTTGTTTTGAGATCCATTCAGTTATTTACAACTGATTTATTTATTTTAGTAAACTGTTAATGAGGATGAAATATTTAGACTATGTGCATAGGCCTAATCTATTTCAATAAACGCATGTAACCAGGAACACGGTAATAGGGGTGTGGCTTTCTGGTCTCACTTTATATCGCTTTATATTTTGTTCATTTCATCAATGTATTTATTATTATTATTTTTTTGAAGCTGTAATTTTATTTTTTGGTAGCCCTGTACTTGAGGCAGGCTGCTACTAACAGCTACTAACAATTAGCAACAGGTGAACGTAAACTAGTCAACATGACATTGTTTTGCAAATAGATAACTTAATTTCGAGATCATAATGCTCATTATTTTCAGTAGAAATGTTATGAAAATAATTTTATATTTACAGAACTTCTGTAAAATAACACAATCCATAGAAGGTCGAAAACTTTGAGGTGAAAGTCATGGCCTGCTGTTCCATGCGGTTTGCATCATATTCATTTACATTACCTGCTCTATTAAACGTGTAGAATCTGCATCAAAAATGTCACACTTACCTTAATTAGACTATCGTTGAAGTCAAAGAATGTGTATTTCGTTTAGATAAAAAGATAACACTGCAATTCAAGAACCAAGAGAGTGCGTGGGAGAAGTCGGAGTGGGCGTGGCTATGTCTATAACGGAAATTGGTCTGATTTAACACAAGTGCTTCAATGCACTCTCTAGTACGCAATTAAATACACTTTGTAAAAATATTCACAACGCACTCTAAGTCGTTTTGTATGGCAGGGGTCCAAATGAACGCCCTCGCCAGGGAAACAAAGGGCTTTGAACTATTGTTACGGCTTGTTGATCTCAGAGAGGAAGAGTCTATGTTAATGAGCTTCAAGTCTCTCGTCTTTTTCTTTCGCTTCCTCGGTTCTCTATGCTTGTGAAAGTGTGAAGCATAGAGGGTGTGAAGCATGTGTGAAGAACATTTTATCATTCATACTGTAATCTTACTATGATTACGTGATCAGCTAATCAGCCGGGAAGTTTGATTAAACAATAAGCACATGACTGAATGTAATTTCAATGAAATCATCATTGGTATATCATACTTCTTGAAACAGATGATTGGATTAGCGTAATCTAATCTCATAGATTCCGGATTTTGTTTCCAATATGGGGCAAGAATCCAAAGTATTTTTATGAACACAAAATAATACATTGATTTGGTGTTTACTTGATGAACATCCATTATGTATTTAATAAATAAAACTATGAAAGTTTTATATGATTTTCATAAATATTTTATTTAACGTTCATAGCAGCTGTTTCAGTACACTGTATTTTCATCAGACGATTGTCATAAATATAAATACATTTTCTCTATATGCGTATAGTTGGCTGTTACGTATTAATGTTAAATGAAATAAATATTTATTAAAATAATATAGAATTTAATAGTTTTATTTATTTAAAACACAAAAATAATACCGAATTAATATTAATAATGACAGTCAAAACCATTTTATTAGTATCATTTGGGGCTATTCCTTCATTATTTAATTCATGTGGGGTAAGGGCCCCACAAAGTCGTATGAGTAGTATACTCATACTAGCTAATACCCGGCGTGCGCTAGTATTTTTTTAAAATTTAGGATTTCAGATAAACCACCATTTATAATGGTTGGATTTCGCTGATATTTGGATAATATCTACTCCGGTTCATTTTAATAGCACATACTGAGTTTCGTTGTGAAATTTTGAAAATTGTGACCGCTAGAGCTTTTTTTTAATTTTTGTTTCAGGTTAACTCCTACATCTAATGGTTCTAGAGCAGCGGTTCCCAACCTTTTTTCGACTCGCGAACCCTTTCCACAACGATCTCAGTTGGGTGAACCACTGACTTTTAAATATAGCTACATAGACATGCATAAAATTGAATTCCAAGCAAAGGTTTAATACCTTAAATTAACTTAACCCTTAACGGTTAAAACCTAAAGTTACTCTAGTTACGGCTTAATAGTTAGCTACACAACGTGTAGGCCTAGTTGTAACGCAATGAAATGCATTCCTAATGTTTTTACATAACTGTAAATCAGGTATTCGCGCTAAATATTAATTTATTGTGGAAATATTGTGATAAATTCCCGATCTTACATATATGTAACCAGGAGCATTATAGGGTTAATTTAATAATAATAATAATAATAATAATTATTATTATTATTATTATTATTATTATTATTATTATTATTATTATTATTATTATTATTATTATTATTATTATGCCGCAGAAATGAAGGAAACAATAATAGACCTAACCTCGAAACCCGTTATTAAGGAAAAGTTTTGGCGAACCCCTTGAAATAATTTGCTAAACTCCTGGGAGTTCGCAAACCACAAGTTGGGAAACCATGTTCTAGAGCATAATAGATAGCGGCTAAACACTAGCCGTATCTGAAAATCTGTACATATTCAGATTTTCATGAAGATCGGTTGAATGGTTTAGAAGTATTATTAATCTCAGATAGAAATACGGAGTATGCCAACATCCATTTAACTAAATGATTATATATATATATATGTATATATATATATATATATTATATGTATATATTTGTTGATTCTGAGCGAATATTTATTAATTTCTGTCCTTTTTTTTTTAATTCCAACGAACAAATGTATGGCTGTATGTTTGCATCATTTTTTGCAACTCCGGCGATCAAATCCCTGATCCCCCCCCCCTTTTATTTGTTAACATATATGCTAATTATAGTTACTTGGTCATCCCATAAAATTTCCGTTCGAATTATATGCTCGCGTCACTATACTAGGCTGTTTAGCCTCTAGTGTGTCATTCTCACATTTATTTTCTCACTTATTCTGATAATGACGATGTTATCATCCTACAAAAACATGATTAGTAATTTAACATACGATATTTTAAGTAATATTTCAAATTCCATTTAGCATAAGTCACTTATCTAATATTCTCAAGATTTTTATTAATCTATTTATCTTCTAAGTACCTATGGAATATTTAGGTCCTATTTCAGTTGCTTACAGAGGAATTATAAATAATAATAGTCCTATAGTTTTTGACTACCACAAAGACTGTTAAATCTCAAGATACAAGGAAAACGACCACGAGAATGATGGATTAACCAAGTGAAGAAAAGTTTACAAGAGAGAGGATACGACTGGGAAGAACTAAAAAGAAACAAAGCATGGGAAGATGGAGATGATTGGAGGCATATTTGGAATCGACCTTCCGAAAAGAGGACACGATAAAAGGATGATGATGATGAATAGTCCCTTAGATTAAATAATCACACACACGTCATAGGCCAACATGCATGCATACAGAGTGAAAGTAATATAGGCCTATATGCGCAGATTTTAAGTATGAATCTTGGGGTACATATAATCAATTCTTTTTTTATATTTTGGATTTTATAGATCCGGTCCTTGGCCATATCCATAACTATCAAGAAAATTGGAAACGACATGTTATTAGAATTCGCAAACGAAGAATCCCCAAGACAATCGTAAACTATATCCCACATGAGAAGAGATCATTGGGACGAAAAACTTCAGTAGATCGTAACAGTCCTTCGAGGAATATGACCTTTCAACCTGGTCGAGTGGCAGACAAGGCCTTAAGGCCTTAACTCTGCCAGGTAAAATAAAGCTATTATTATTATTATTATTATTATTATTATTATTATTATTATTATTATTATTATTATTATTATTATAAAAGGACAAAAATTGTAATTGGAGCAAACATAATTGAACAAGTAACTTGTTTCAATTATCTGGGATGCATGATATCGTACCAGCAAAATTTGGACATGGAGAAGAAATTAGGGAAATTTCAACAGATATGTGGTTCAATAAGAAGATATTTGAGAAATAAGACCACAAGGGAAACTCAATTAAAATTTTACAAAACAGTAGCCGTTCCAACATTAACATACGGGTCTGAGACTTAGCCTTTAACGATCTCTGATAAAAATAAAATTGAGACAATAGAAATGAGATTTCTCAGATCAGTTGCAGGTGTATCTCTAAGAGATCAAAAGAGAGGTCAAGATATCAGAGATGAACTACAAATCTATAATATAAACGAGAAAATACACACAAATAAACGTAATTGGTTTGAACATATACAAAGAATGCCAAATAATCGTTTATCAAAACAGCTGCTTCATTATAGGCCTCTAGGCCGAAGAAATGTAGGAAGACCAAAACGTCGTTGGAAGGACGACCTGCGCCTGCGGCATGTAGTGCGCCGGGGAGCGGAACGGACCAACAGGCCCATACCTTGAAGATGATGATGATTATTATTATTATTTTTATTATTATTCCGGCTTTTACAATGAATATACATTTTTCCGGTACCCATGTTCATAGTTAACTACACATTTGTTTCAACACATTTTTCCATTCTTGTCTGTTCATCCATATATCTTCTTCTATTTCCCATTTCCCTCTTAGTTTAATTGATTCCCTGAATCCACGTAATATTTGGTCTACCCTTCTTTTTCCTTCCCTGTTGTTCCCAATCCATGATTATCTTAGGTAGTCTTCCTTCTTCCATCCTTCTATTATTATTATTTATTATTATTATTATTATTATTATTATTATTATTATTATTATTATTATTATTACTATTATTATTATTATTATAATATAAGTTTGATTGTGTATACTTTATAATCGATGTTTATAATTATTTTTAACACTACTTTTTGGTAAAGCTTATCTTTTCGATGTTTTACTTTTAAATTTGTCACATTAAATTAAAAAGGTAACTGTCCTACCACTGAAATACTTAGCATCGGGCCAGTAACCTATTGAATCTCAACTCTACTTGTAAGTCTCAACATGGAAATAAATTTCCTCTCGTAAAACGGTCAGTTCGGTGTTGAGTAACATACATTGCGCTATGTTCGTGTTTTAAACGCTCTGTAGATTACATAGAGCAAGTTACAATTTCTGAGTTAATTTAGAATTTTAAATTTGTCTCGTTAACTTTGTTATTTTCTGATGCCATCATATAATTATTTTGACCTTTATGAATTCCGTTTACATAATAAGTATTCATTTCTCTTTTAGCTTTCTACTTTCTCTTTGAGTTTTACTAAAAACTATACCATTGCTTGGAAATCTTTTAATAGGCCTATCCTATTTAATTTAGTTGAATTTGCAATAAACACTTGTTCGTGATCTCGAAAGATGAAAGACACATGGACCCAGAACAAAATATATAGGCCTAATACTCCCTACTCTAGTCTCATAAATAGACCTCGGAGTTTTAGGTATTAAAAAATATGTTTATGGGCACCTAAAATAGGTGGGGGGAAACATAAAATTTAGCGTGAACATTTTATAGAAAAGAAAAACTAAAATGGATTCTAAGAATTCTAAATAACTTAAATTAAAAACATACCCGCTAATATTTTCCAACAAGAATATGTACAATTTATTAACTAACTCACTGGCACTATCGGACCCGTAGGTTCATGGCCGCGCGGACATAAGCTATCCATATATCCCTATCCTGAGATAATGTTTTCCAATCGTTTCCTATATAATCTACTTCCCTAAATCATAGTTAATGTTATTCTCCCACCTCATTCTTGGTCTACCAAATGGGCGTTTTCCCTCTGGTTTTCCTGCAAGAAGTTTCCACACACATCTTTCATTTCCCATACGTGCCACATGTCCTGACCATCGCAGTCTACGAGACTTAACTGTTCTCATTATATCTGGCTTCCTATAAAGACCATGTAGTTCACTGGTATGTAGTCTTCTCCATTCACCTGTATGTACAATTTATTATTATTATTATTATTATTATTATTATTATTATTATTATTATTATTATTATTATTATTATTATTAACAATAATAAGAGTATAAAAGTAGGAACAAATATTCAGTTTGTTTTTCAGTTTTGTATTCGCCTTTATTTTTGGATTCGTTAGAAATCTGTGCTATTATGCATTACAGAGACTCTTGACGTCCCAACTCCTTTCAAAAAACGTTAAACTGAAAATATATAAAACTATTATTCTACCAGTTATATGTATGCGAAACATGTACTCTTACTTTAAGGGAGGAAAGGAGATTGCGAGTATTTGAGGATAAAGTTCTTAGGAAAATGTTTGGACCAAAGAGAGATGAACAGACAGGTGTATGAAGAAGACTACATAACAGTGAAGTACGTGGTCTTTATAGGAAGTTAGATATAATGAGAACAGTTAAGTCTCGTAGACTGCGATGGGCAGGACATGTGGCACGAATGGAGAATGAAAGACGATAATAGAACTACAAACAATGTTCTTTTCAATGAAAACCAGAAGAAGGAAAAAAAAAAATCGACCGCGGTGGACTAGTGGTTATGCTCCTTGTCTCTGGTCCCGAGGGTCGCGGGTTTAAACCCAAGATTTTTTAGGATGGAAAAAATCCAAGGAGCAAGTCCTCCGGGAGGGACTTTAAGCCGTGGGTCCCGAGTCTGAAGATTTTCAGGCTAGTAAAAGATCCTTAAGCCTGAATGAAAAGGCCTCTAAGCAAAATTTACCAAATTTCTCCGTCCTAGTACTACCTTGGTTTCCTAGATGTCAGTATGAGGCGGAACGCTGACCATGGGCCACTCCTATGACATCTATACGAAAACAGGTGTAACTAAATTAGTATGATTCAAATTCTTCCCTGTAGGGGGAGAGCGCCTAAATCTCTGTAAAGGGAAGACATGGGCTTACTATACAATACAATAGAAATCTGTCAACCCTCCCCATATTGTTACAATACGTATGAAAGCAATTAACTTGAGACATTAAACTTAATGGCCGGTTTATTTCATAGACTGCCACAAGACGATTTTTTTAGTATGGATATCGACAAAGTATTTTATAAATACAGCAGCTGAGAGTCCTTTCGAGAGTTAGAACAAATTAAGAAAAATAGACACTCGCTAAAATTCGAGGTGTCATGGCGGATTGTGAATAAGAGTGAAACTGGTTGCTCGTGTTTTTGCACAATTTTCAGCAGGTGTTAGTTTGTTTTTATAAACGTAATATCGATATTGCGAATTTATTTTGTTTGTAGCTTAATTTTACGCATAATGGCTCCACGTAAAACAAGAAATTGTGAAGAAAGCAAAGAAGAAATAACTAAGCGTGTGGTCCAAGAATGTTTGCGGGATCCAGCCATGTTGCAGCTGTTGAAGGACTCCGTGCGTGAGGCTATTGTATCGGAGCTAAAGGTAACTATAGACCGTAATACGGAAGTTATTAGGCAGTTGGAACTCTCGCTTCAGGAGAGGGACAACAAAATATTAAAACTGGAACAACAGTTAAGTGAGAAAACCGACTCGCTAGAGCAATACCAAAGTCGACAGTGTCTACGTATTTTCGGTATACCTGAACAGGATGGTGAAGATACGGACAATATAGCAATCGACGTGGCCTCCAAAATTGGAGTTAAATTAGAAACCTGTGATATCGACAGGAGTCACAGGGTTGGGAAAAAGTCGGATCGACCACGGCCTGTTATTGTTAAGTTCATCAGTTATAGAAAGAGAAGGGAGGTCTTCCAAAATAAAAAACAATTGAAAGGCAGTGGGATCACAGTAAGAGAAGATCTCACCCAAATTAGATATAAATTGTTAAAGGACTGCATCACAAAATTTGGCGTCACAAATGTGTGGACAATTGATGGCGCAATACATGTGAAAAATGGAGATACCAAACGCATCATCACCCGGGCCTCTGATATGTAAATCTACCTAGTGCAAACACGCCCAGTGATACCATATCCCCAATTTAGCACTTTTATATAAATTATTAAAATTATATTTAGAAATTTCACATTAATTATTAGTATTATATTTAGAAATTTTACTTTATTTATTAATTTAATATTTGAATAAGATATTAGTGACTTGTTCTTTTCTTATAATTCTAGTTAAAATATTTTTAAAATTTTCCATCCAAATAATGCTATTCATTTGGCGGTCTCTGACAGGTTAGAGGACACTACCCTTCTCAAAACCCTTCCAAACAACAATAATGCAAGACAGGTTCTAGAAACAGCATTCTCCCCCTTCCCGTCTTCCCTACATGTGGTTCACTTGAACGCACAGAGCTTAACTGCACATACAGACGAAATTAGTATGATTTTTTCTTCTTCCAATATTCATGCTATTCTCGTATCAGAAACATGGCTCACTCCCTCCATTAATTCTAGTTTAATTGACATGGATGGTTATACTTTTCTTAGACATGATCGTGTACATAGTCGAGGGGGCGGTGTTGGTGTCTTCGTTAGGACAGACCTTTGCCCTAAGTCTGTATACTTTTCTAATAACGAGACATCTCCTGAAATTATGTTTATAGAAATATACGCAAGCTTCAAAAAATGCCTTCTTTGTGTAGTGTACCAACCCCCTAAAATGAAAAAAATAGCAGAAATAGAATCCGCTCTACAAAACGCACGTATACAATATGAACACGTTATCGTCATGGGTGACTTTAATATAAATATACTAGACACTGACAACAGACATACACAACAGCTTATGTCCGCGTTCCAAGTTTGTGATATGACTATCCTTCCCTTACAGCCTACACATCACACCAATCATTCTGAGACTTTACTTGACTTAATTGCTACTAATAATCCAGACAGAGTACTAACCCACGGGCAACTGTCAGCTCCCGGAATATCAGCACATGATATTATATTCTTAGCATATTCACTGCAGTGCCCTAAACTAGCTCGTAAGACTATCACATATAGAGACCTAAAACATATAAACAATGCAGCTCTACTTGAAGACGCTATAAAATTACCCTGGCATACTATATGGACGTTGCATTCTGTTGATGAAAAAGTTGAGGCATTAAATAACCTTATATTACAACTATATGACAGACACGCTCCACTGAAAACTAAACTAGTGAAACGACACCCTGCTCCCTGGATGTCTGCTAACATTCGTGACTTGATGACTGAAAGAGACGCAGCATATCGGAAATATAGAGTCGACAAAACTGATATAAATCTTAATCACTATAAACGGTTACGAAACAAGACTACACAAACTATCAGAAACGCCAAACTTAGACATCTATACAGCCTTACTGAACCTAATAACAATAACCCAGATATTTGGAAAAATCTGAATAAAATGGGTGTAGGAAGGAAAGACACACAGGTAGAAAAACTACCTGTTTCTCTGAACACACTTAATAACCATTTTACAAGCACATTCTTTACTCCTAAAGACAAAACACATACAACAAGTGAACTACTATTGACAAATCCACCAGACAGAGAACATTTCCATTTTTCATATCTTACAGAAAATGGCATAAAGAAAGCTCTCAAACGAATAAAAACAAAAGCAGAAGGTACTGACCGTATAAATATCACTCTACTTAACAAAATAATCGACGTTATACTACCTACCATAACTCATGTTTTCAACTCCTCACTACAAACCTCTATATATCCCACATTATGGAAGCAAGCAATTGTACGCCCACTCCCGAAAGTAAAAACTCCTAACGATTTTCGACCCATTAGTATTTTACCTACCCTTTCAAAAGCTTTGGAACGATTAGTCCACAAACAACTGACTGACTACCTAACTGAACACGACCTTTTAGATCAATACCAATCAGGCTTTAGGACAGGACACAATACAAATACTGCTCTACTAAATATATGTGAAGACATACGCGAAGCATCTGATAATCGAAAACTTACTATTCTTACACTACTTGACTTTAGTAAAGCATTTGACACGGTAGACTTGGACTTATTGTTGCTTAAACTAAAAAACCTCTCACTTTCTGACAGTGTCACGCAATGGTTCAACTCCTACCTTCGTGAGCGCCTGCAATATGTTGTAGGAAATTCTACATTACGCTCTTCTTGGACCTACGGTAAAGCTGGAGTTCCACAGGGCTCGGTGCTCGGCCCATTGCTTTTTTCAATCTATATAAACGACATATCTGACTCCCTAAAACATTGCAAACATCATTTATTTGCGGACGACATGCAGATCTACCTTCACTCAGACAAATATTCTTTAAATGACGCGGTAACCTAAATTAACGAGGACCTTGACTCGCTAACGGCGTGGACAGAGAAATATGGACTTGAATTAAATCCTAGAAAGACACAAGCAATCATTATGGGCCATCAGAGACTTTTATCCTCAATTAACACAAATGCAGTATTACATGTGTCACTTAATGGGGTTCAGATCCCTTATAGTGAGACAGTAAAAAATCTAGGAGTGTTTATGGATAAACATTTAATTTGGAATAAACAAATAAATAACATTTGCAAAACTATCTTCTCAATAATACACTCATTAAATCGTATAAGAAATTGTTTACCGTTTTCTCTAAGAAAAATGCTAGTAGAAACACTCGCAATGCCCCATTTTGATTATTGTGATACTCTTTTTACTGACCTAAATACTGTTCTTACCCAAAGACTTCAACGTGTTCACAATTCTTGCATACGTTTTATTTGTGGTATACGTAGATTTGATCACGTTACACCATCCCTGGAACAATTGTCATGGCTTCGTCTTCAAGATCGTAGAACCATCCATTCCCTATGCCTACTCTATAACATATTACACACATCTTTACCTTATTATTTATCACACCGCTTCACTAAACTCTCTGATACACATAACTTAGATACCCGTTCCCTTGAGCACAGTGTCCTTTATATCCCTCCTCATCATACTACCTATTATTCGAAATCTTTTACAGTTTCTCTTGCTAGAACATGGAATTCACTTCCACCCTATGTCAGAGACTGCCAAACTTTACCATCTTTCAGAAATAAATTGAAAATAAAATCACTAACAGAAACAGCTCACTAATACTACTTTTTAAGAATTAATAATGCGTTTTTGCATTATTTAATAAAAATAGACTTAGGATTTGTTAATATATTTACCTAATGCCTTGTATAAAAAGCGTAGATTAATTCATTGTAGTGTTTTTTTTCTCTTCTTTTTATGCATTGTAGATTCGAGCTGTTATTCCTTTTTTATTCATTGTATCATTAATTTAATTTTAATTGTATTTAGTTTCATTCTATTATTAGACATTAATTTCATTATTATTCAATATGACAGATAATGAATTGTTCAATAACTATTATTGTAACTTTTTTTTGTATTCATATGTAACATGTTTGTCCTGTCTAATATGACTACTATTGTAATTTTTTTGTATTCATGTGTAACATATGTTTGTCCTGTTTTATATGACTATTATTCTATTTTTTTTGTATTCATATGTAACATATGCTTGTTCTGCTGAGTGGAAGAGAAGGCCACATGGCCTTAACTCCACCAGGCTAAATAAATAAATAAAATAAATAAATAAATAAATGGTCGAAAATTCGTAACAACTTAAAACTATGCTAACTTTTATGACAAATATTGTAAAAAGAACTAATTTAGGCAAGATTAGTTTAAATACTTTAAAAGAAGCACTAACCTTGCAACAATAACTTTCGGAGGCATGAGGGTCTCTTCAGGGCTTGTTTTAGATTAAGCTTATTTCTGGGTTCTACCGGTGTGAAGGATAAGGAATTCGATCATCAGTAACAATGAGTTGTGTAATTCATTTAAAAGGGTTTATTTTGTTAACCTCTTATGAACAACGCAATACACAACAAATTAATAATATCTTGAAGGCTACTTGAGCAAATCTAGACTTCCCTAGTATATTTTACGTACGATAGATTAATTCACACTTTTATGTAATAATATGGGAGCAACAGGCTCCTCTCAATACTCGTAATATGATAAACTAGCCCACTATGTTTTCGTAAGGGAGCTACTGGCTCCTCTCTGTATGTACTCGTATGGGAGCTACTGACCACATTTTGATCGTATGAGAACTGGTCACACTCTGTGTGTGTATGAGCTACTAACCACACTGTGTTAACAATACAATTTCTTGGCCTTTTATATTCATTTCCCAAGGAAGTTTTTTAATTGACTCAAGTATTCCTTTTAACAAAATTTATTGTTTTGCAAATTTGAACATATTCAACACGTCAATCAAATTTACACTTTTATAATAAACATTAGTTTCACTTCTCTAGGTACATGTACCTGCCAAACCTTGAGTTACCGTTCACCACTGTATAACAAAAGCTTATTGTGTGGTCCCAAATAATAACCAAATTAATTCTATGAATTACTAATGCTACAACCTCTATTTTAGGACCTTTTTGGTTTTATAAAATTATTTGAATTTCCTTATGTTTATTAATCGTACTGATCTTTATTGTTCCTTATATTCCGTTATCGAAACTAAATACGAATTTGCCTACAATTCAGAGTTCTGATGGGAAAGATCGTTCCATTCCACATACCCTATATAATGTATTAAAAAAGCCAATACCATCAATATAAATTAATGCAAGAATAAAGGGCATGTTGCTTTTTATATTATAAAATTGTTAGTCCAAATTGTATGACTTTTGATTATACCTCAAAGAATGAGCATTTTAAAATTTTAAATATGTACAAACATTAATTTCCACACTAAGTGCCTATAAAAATTATTCGCATGACCATTAATATACTTACCGATGGTCTAAGTCAATTTTGTATAATTCTTGTTACGGGATTTTATTCTAACAATGTTCATGGACATAGAACGTGAGACGTTCACTTCCTAACACGAATTCTAAAAAATTGACTTAGATCAGTGTAGTTCTAGAATCTATAATCAGAGCAGCGATGGAGAAAAGTACTACAGTGTGTTCCCTTTCCCCTCAATCATAGTTGAACCCCTCCCAAGAAAAGTTTTTTTTTTTGTATTATATTTTGTTTGTTCATTACTTATTCGATCTGTTTACCGATGAATATTAGAAGATGATGGATGAAATGTTGGGTCTTTATTAGGATTATGTCTAGTATTTCAACTCATTACCGGAATTTTCCTCGCAATACACTACTGCTTATTTCTTTCTATTAACGTTAACTAAGAGGCCATTAGTATAACAACAAAACTATTGCATCACGTTGCTACTGGAATACACCGCTGCACAGCTTTGGTCTTCTCTTGTAAACAATTCACTCGAAAAGAAGAAATACGCCTCACCTTGCTGTGGTAGATGTGGAGTGAGTTAGATGTAGATTACCGGTACGTTCGTCCAATTCCATCGCTGATCTAGACCATTGATATTTTTGTCAAATGCTGCCAGGTTGTCTTACGACATTTGTGGCATTCTATCCTGACATTGGCAGAATTGTAACCTACTTCTGAGATTGGGACGCTTGTAAGCTGGAGTTACATTATCCTTATTATATTATAGATGATAAATTATAACGAAGCACTAGGAGATTCCTGAAATCTGAACTGAACCTAAATTTAAAACCATGAGCCACCACAGGAAAAATTTCCTTAAAGATAAATTTCTTTTTTCTGAATGGTAATAGAACCCGGGACGTTATGAACTGTAGTCAGAAGCTATGACCACAGACCATGAGATTGGTCAGATCATCGATATATATTTAATAATGTTGTTTTTTATCCATGTCAGTTCCGATTTTAATGGTTATTATTATTCATATCATGCTCTCCTCTGGTTCCGAAGTTAGTGTATTCAAATTCAGTCCGAGTCAATGGAATTTTTGAGGCATAAAAAGTCCTGAATATGACTTCCTTCCAGAAGGATGCAGAATTATGAGTTAATGTTGTATACTATAGCACGTAAAAGAAACTTACGCCTGGAATCTGTTTTCGCTGTTTAAATGGTGTCCAAATTGAACTAAAATGAGTTACCACATCAAGCATGTTTGAAAAATAAAGAGCTATTTTTTCAATCCTATTTTTTATAAAAGTACAATTTTGGACTTTATACCTTTTACGCAAGAAATAAATATTTTGTGGACAAAATTTTTCGGCCCTTAAACCCGAGCATTTATAGACGACGTTAACGACCTGAAAACTGGTGTAGGCCTATATCATTCACATAAATATAAACCCTCAGTACTCTCGGTCATTTCCTTTACGGAATATTCAATAGCGAATTTGAATAGCGATGACGACAATGCATCTCTTTATTTCATTCCATTCTCTATGGAAAAGTACCACAAATGTTTACTAACTCGTAGTCTACTTTATGGGAACCATCCAAGTCATCGTCATCATCATCATTACTGTCACGACAGCTCTATGTCTTCTTCAGATGTTCAGCTAGTCTTCTTTAAGCAAAGCCATTGTTCTCCAATTCGTAAAAAAATCCAAGATGCGTCAGTCCTAAAAGACCCTTGGACTACCAGCAGACTGCTGGCCTCACATTCAAATGTATTACTCACAGAGGTAAACAATCATCCGGCCAGTATAGGGAAGAAATGTGGTAGCAAGTTGGGACCCCCAGCCGTTATAAATCGTATTTTTTAACCAGGAGCCCACGACTTATTGTATACATCTTCCAAGTTAAGTTCCAGTTGTAATGTAATCAAACCAGATGTATGACTGAATTTTCATTGGTCGAATAATGGGTTTACCTTTAAGAGTGTAAGAAAATGTAATTCACTCTCTAACATTCGAAATAAAGGAAATGAAATAATAAAATATTTTTTATCTAGCACTAGTCCATATTAGTTATATGGGAGAATCTTAAAATGTATAATTACAATTGTAATACATTAAATAAGCATTGTTTTGTTCTTAAGCAGAATTTCTTAAAGCATTGTAAAGGTAAGCATTTGAAAAGCGGACAGAAACAAATTATTTAAAATGTTTTCAAACGGTTTAGTGAAAAATATCCTACATCACACATTGAGGATGTGGTGAAAATAAGAGCAGAATCTACAGGCGAGTCAGCATGGAGCACAAATTCTGCTCGTAATGAAATTGCAAATTAAGGATATCTATCCAGATCATGGAAAAGCGTAAACATCTGATTAGGTAAATAAATAAGAAATGGAGGAAGTTCCTAATTATTGGTACCACCTTACCTTGTATTCAGTCTCATTTCCTGTAAAATACGATGTTGCCTAAAAATAATGTTTTTATCGATGACAATTTCATACACAATCCAGTCATATGGTGGGTAAAAATAGCACCATGGTTCCCCCAATAGACGAAGTCGGTGGAGTAATATCTTATACAAGTTTTATTTGGTCTGTATATTCTTACCTCTTATGGTTGTTTTCGTTGAACATATATTTCAAGGCTTGTTAGCCCCATCTTCAGCTATTACAGACCAAATAACCTAATTATTTAGTAAACCTCTTAATGTTCCTATTGCATTTTTTAAAATTATTTAAGTCTATTTACAGTACAACTGTAACTTAGCTCGGAATTAGTACAGCTATTCAAATTATATTTGAGTTGTGTTTTTTTGACTCGCGTCATATAAGAAATACGAGGTGAGTAAAAAACACAACTAAAATATAATTAAAATAAACCTCATAGTGTTATTTCCCACATATATTTAAACTTACTTACTTACTCACTGGCACTATCGAACCCGTAGGTTCATGGCCGCGCGGACATAAGCTCTCCATACATCCCTATCCTGAGCTAATGCTTTCCAATCATTCCCTGTATAATCTACTTCCCTCAAATCATAGTTAATGTTGTTCTCCCACCTCATTCTTGGTCTACCAACTGGGCGTTTTCCCTCTGGCTTTCCTACAAGAAGCTTCCATGCACGTCTTTCATTCCCCATACGTGCAACATGTCCTGCCCATCGCAGTCTACGAGACTTAACTGTTCTTATTATATCTGGCTTCCTATAAAGACCATGTAGTTCATTGTTGTGTAGTCTTCTCCATTCACCTGTCTGTTCATCTCTCTTTGGTCCAAAAATTTTCCTAAGAACTTTATTCTCAAATACTCGTAATCTCCTTTCCTCCCTTAAAGTAAGAGTCCATGTTTCGCACCCATATAATATAACTGGTAGAATAATAGTTTTATATATTTTCAGCTTAACGTTTTTTTGAAAGGAGTTGGGACATCAAAAGTCTCTGCAATGCATAATAGCATGCATTTCCAGAATTGAGCCTATGTTTAATTTCTTTGTGCGTCTCATTCCTATTTGTGATTATTGTTCCTAGGTATTTGAATTCAGCCACTTCCTCAAAATTTCCCTCATTTGTCATTAGCTGTCCATTTCCATTATATACTGAATTTCTACCTGTGACCACATATTTAGTTTTACTGATATTTACTTCCAGTCCTAATTTCTTAGTGTTACTCAATAGTGTGTGCGTGTTGGCCTTTAGTATCTCCTCGCTATCGGCCAATAGTACTACATCATCAGCATAAACTAACAGCTTATTAATACCATTCAGTTGTAAGCCTTCCTCATTCTCTAAAGATTTAATGGCATGCTCTAGTACAAAATTAAATAGTAGAGGAGATAGTGCATCTCCTTGCTTCAACCCATTCTGGATTTCAAAAGTGTCTGAAAACTGTTTGCCTACACGCACCCTACTCGTTGAGCCATTTAGACACATTCGTATAAGTCTAACTAACTTTTTAGGAATTCCGAACTCCAGCAGGATACTATATAACTTCTCCCTCTTAATTGAATCATATGCTTTTTTGAAGTCTACATATAGTTGATGTACAGTACCATTATATTCCCATTTCTTTTCTAAAATCTGTCTTATACTAAAAATCTGATCTGTTGTAGACCTGTTTCTTCTAAATGCACATTGATGATCTCCTAGAATGTCATCAATGTAGGGAGTAAGTCTGCTTACTAATATATTTGTAAGAATTTTGTATGAAGTTGAAAGTAATGAGATGCCTCTGTAGTTGTTGCAATCAGTTTTATCTCCTTTCTTATAAATTGGTACGATAATTGATTCCTTCCATTCATCTGGAAGAGCTTCTTTTTCCCAAATCATACTAAGCAACCAGCGTATTTTGTCTATCAATTTTTCTCCTCCTGATTTTATGAGTTCTGCTGGGATCTCATCTGAACCTGATGCTTTATACATCTTCAATTTTTCAATCGCCATTTCAACCTCTAATGCACTTGGCTCTGCGACCAGCATTTCTGCTGTCTGTAACTTATCCTCCTCAATGTCCTGTTCTGTATTTACATTTAATAGCTGATTAAAGTAACTTTTCCATCTATTTAATATACTCCTAGAATCTGCAATCATATCCCCATTTTCATTTCGAATTATGTTTGTTCTAGCCTGAAACCCTTTCTTCTCTATACTAATTCCCTGATATAATTCTCTAATGTTCCGATTTTTTGCATTCATTTCAAGATCATTAATCTTCTCTCTCAAATATTCCCTCTTTTTACTCTTTAGTAACTTAGTGGTTTCCCGTCTAATACTACCCAATTGCTCTAAATTTACCTCATTTGGCTCGTGTAACCATTTAATTTTTGCTAGTTTTCTTTTCTTTACAATGTCGGCACATTCCTCATCAAACCATTTCTTGTTTTGCCTCTTTTTTAAACAACCGATGCTTTCTGATGCTGAAAATTTAATAGTATCTCTTATAGCCTCCCATTCTTTATTTATATCAGGTTCTTCTTCGTTTGCCACATTGTCATCTGAAGATTCCAGTACTTCAAATCTATTAGCAATTTTGATTTGGTATTCTTGCCGCATTTCATCATTTCTCAAGTTTTTTAATTCATATTTTACAGAATCATCTTTAGCATTCGTTCGTCTCATAAGCGATAGCCGTTGTCTGATTTTCACTCTGACCAGATGATGATCGGAATTGCAGTCTGTCCCTCTAACTGATCTAACATCAATGATGCTACTGTGCCAGCGTTTATCCACTAATACATGATCTATCTGGTTCCGAGTTTCTCCATCTGGGGACGTCCAGGTGTATTTATGAATATCCTTATGCTGAAATGTTGTGCTCTTAACAATCAGATTCTTTGATGTGGCAAATGTGACTAATCTAACCCCGTTGTCGTTACTATCTTCATGAAGACTGAATTTGCCTATTGTTGGTTTGAATATATCTTCCCGCCCCACTTTTGCATTAAAATCTCCTAAGACAATTTTCATATGATATCGTGAAAGGCTATCAAATAAGCATTCTAATTCTTCATAGAACTCATCCTTGATCTTGTCATCTTTATCTTCTGTGGGGGCATGTACATTTACAATTATAAAATCATGTCGTTTACCCTTTAGAATTATGTATGATATCCTATCATTAACAAACTTAATATCTCGGATAGCGGATAGGATCCTCCTTCTGACTAAAAAACCCGTTCCAAATGCAGGTCTTTCTGCACCCCCATAGAATAATGCAAAGGTTCCTGATTCCTGACTACCTTCTCCTGGCCATCTAACTTCCTGTAAAGCGACTATATCCAAGGGCGATTTATCTAGTTCCCGCGTTAATATCTCTAGTGCCCCACTATTGTATAAAGTCCTAACATTCCATGTTCCTAGGAACATGTCCCTGTGTTTGAGCCTTTGGCATGGGTTCCCTGAAGTAGTCCCCGCCCGGAGAACCGAATGGGGGACTATTTGACCTCCGGAAAATTTTACCCCAGATGAACCCATGTCCGGATTTCTTGACGGTTGTATTTTTACGGTGAAAGATCGTCACTCTTTCGCCCAAGGTACTTTTTTCGTCTGGCTTATCACCTTCGACCAGTCCGGCATGGGTAACCCTATCGGCAGCAATGCTACCGCCGGCATAGCTCTCAGGATCATTTAAGCACGCAAGCCACTCCACCACGACAAGGTAAAGATACCATGGAGGGCCGAAAACATATATTTAATAGCTATTTAAATTATAAAAATGCTGGACGAGTACCGGTCCCCATGCTGGCCGAAATTCCATTAAAATATTTTCCAGTTTTCCAATGTCCTGATGTTATTTTAGCACAAAATACTCCTATCTCCTACTTCTTCTGACTTCCCCCCCCCCTTCTTCTGGTTTTGATTAAAAAAGAACATTGTTTATAGTTCTATTATCGCTCTTTCTTACTTAAATGTCCAGCCCATTCCACCTTTTAATTTTTATAAATTTAACAATACCTCCTGGTTTATTTTATAATTTGTACACTACACAGTTATACTTTTACTCCATATTCCATTTCCCATAACAGGACATTTAACTTATCTAATGATCTTACTTTCAAATACACAGCATTTCATCAAAATATAATTTTGACAATGATCAAGTTTCAGATACGTAAGACAAAGCAGATCTTGAAAGAATTGTATACATCAACCATCCAAACATAACAAGATTTTGTAAAGAACATCTCTGCTAACCGAGTCATAAACTTGAAATCTACAAATAGCGGTTCAGTACAAAGAAAATATACTATTAATACTATTTTAAGAATTCCAGTTAAAAAAGAAATCAACTCTTACTTTAAACTCGCTAAAGGACATGATATCTTGGAAAGGATGTGATTGCAGCCAGCGGACAACGGAGGAAAACGTAAGGTACTTACGACTCTGAAACTTGATAAATTATAGTATTATTTGTTTTAAAGGACTCTGTACCAACAGGACAGAAATGAGTGAAATATTTTTATTTCCACGGTTGACAATGCAGCCCACAGACGTCTGATACATGACATATTGTTAGTACTATCTTGTTCATATTATGTTTTAATAAAGGATTTAACTCAATTACTATATTTTATATATTGCTAATTATAATAAGTTACTTGCAATAATAAATATAGTGTATAATTTTTAAGAACAAGAATCCATCATTTGCTGTGAAAATTTCGCTGCTAGTTTCAAGGCGTCTAAAAACATCTCTGCAAGGGACTGAAAAAATAAAAAGCAATTTTTCGATTATCTCATTTCATAATTTAATATAAATTCTTAATAATGAACATAAATGAAATTTAACACTCGGTAATAATAAGAACAAATATGTCCCATACTACCATAACCTCCAAGACTTAATTGTCGTTGCTTCATAACGCAGCAGGACCGAGTACGGGTCAAGTTTCCTGGTGTTTTCGGAGTTTTTCCTCATATGTAAGACAAATGTCAGAAAACTTTAAGCACCAAACGGTCCCCGAATATAATCTGGCCATCATAATCACCGATATCATATACGTCATGTTTAGTATGAATGTGTGTGTGAATGGTGTGTTTCGTCTTGATGTTGTGTTGTATCGGAGAAGGCCCTGACATTGAGCTGATCCCTCATTCGGTGAGGCCTTCAATGTCCTTGTGTGTTCAAAAAATGTATTATGTGATCTATAGTTAAAATCCCTCTCCCGACAGATCGTGTCACTGTAAGGCCCGGGTGGCGTGTGACACGTAAAAGACAAGGCGAGAGGTAAAACTGCGTGAATGGAATGGAATAAACGACTTAATTACGCTAATTAACTTAACCTCTAAACTTAATGAAAAATCGCATTGCCAGAATTAGAGGTTATGTTAGCTTCATTAGACAGATGGATGGGTGAGTGTATGGATAAATAGATACTTATTGCTAGAAAAAAAATTGTAAAATGTATGCTACATACCTTCAAAAACTCCATGGCGCAACATGCCTAGAAGGCCCTTGGTACACCAGCCAGCTGCTGGTCTCACATGTTCATGAGTTAATTACAGAGGTGGACGATCAATTAGTCAGTATAAGAGTGACATGTGGTCAAAATGTCGGACACCCCAGCCATTATTGTTTCTTTCTCAACCTGGAGCCGCTGCATATTGAAATTTCTCACGATGATGGGTGCGAACTGGTTCCATACCGGCCGAAATTCCGGGAGTAAATGTTCTCCCTCACAGGGTCTGGAAAGTCCCGCACTATAACCGAGCGGTTCAAGGCATGATGCCTTGGTGCAAAGCTACTGGACTCGTCATGGTTCGAGTCCCCACGGAGGGAGAAATTTTGTTATGAAGTTTTGGCCAGTATGGGACCGGTTACCCTCTAGCATCGTGAGGAATTTGGGCCCCTACAATAAGTAGCGGATCTTGGTTGACAAAACCAGCTATAATGGTTGGGGAATCCGACATGCTGACCACATGTCACCCCTATACTGGCTAAATGATCTTCAACCCTGTTACTGACATGTGGATGTGAGGCAAGCAGCCAGCTGATAGGCCAAGGGTTTTCTAGGCCATTAGCGTCAATATTTTTTTTATGGAGTCGCGAACTAGCGCAAGTCCAATATCTCTGGCCAAGTCATCATGAACCCATCCATCCACCCCTTGGGATACCTCGGTCGTCCTGACCATACTCCCAAGTCCTAGTTCTAGTCTTCCCTATTCTATGTTCACGTCCACGTTCAAGTTCACGGTCCTTACACCAACACCCTAGGGAGAGAGTGTTGGAGTTTGCAGTTCTGGGAATTGCTGAGCTACATAGTACATCAGGTCGCTCAATCCTGACGACCCCACAGTTGGTCCACGGGCTCCATGAGCCTAGCCGGGAGGACTGCTGTCGCAGATCCACCGACCATTCCCCTGTTCTGCCTCCAGGGACGTGTCCTGCAGCCGTTGTGAGACCGGCTAGGGCTACAAGCCCAACAGTGTGAGACTTTTAGTACATCCAGGTGCTCATCTCCTGGCGACCCCACAGTTTGTCGACGGGCCGTAGGAACCAGTACAGTAGCTCCCCTCTGGACTGGTCCGAGCCGAGCCCTGGTGTGCCCCCAGGGACGCCTTCTGCAGCTGTTGTAGGCCAGCACGGAGCTCGCAAGCTCCAACAGATGAGCAACTAGTAAGACAAGGCGCTCAACTCTTGCCTACCCCACTAATGGTTCACGAGTCCCTTGGACTTAACCGGGAGGACTGTCCAGCAGATCCACCGATCTTTCCCCCAGTGCACCAGCTGGGGACGTGTTTGGTTGCTGAAGTGGGTCCAGCCTGAGCATTAGTACGTCAGGTCGCTCAACTCCTGACGACCTCACAGATTGTTCTTGGGTCACTCGGTTCCAGAGTCGGCGCTAAATCCCACCAACAAAGACCGCGCTTCCTCCTTTCCCGAGCTTATTGACCTGGTGGTAATTCCCAGCATTACGCCCGGTATTGTCCCATCCAGCCCGTTCGCAAGACTAGGCCTAGTCGTGTAGCTGCTGTGAGGCAGCCCACTGAGCAATGTAGGCATCCAGGGAGCTCATCTCCCATGGTGCCCCCACAGATGGTCTCAGGTTCAATGAACCAGGAGATAGGGGGGCACGATCCCCCAGTCTCCCACCGCCACGCCAACAGCGGCACATGCCCCCGCTGTGGGCCGGGATAGTTCTAGGCTTGACAGCAGGCCCCTTTTGCATATGTTTTTCCTGCTGACCCCACTCATGGTCCGCGAGTCCATCGGACTTGGAAGGGAGGACTGACTAGCAGATCCACCGACCTTTTCCCCACTACGCCACCGAGGGGACACGTTTTGCTGCTGGAGTGGGCGCAGCACGAGCTATATAGTACGTCAGGTCGCTCGAGTCCTGACGACCCCACAAATGGCCCGCGGGTCCGGTCTGGACCTAGCCGGGAGGAATGCAAGCAAACCACCGACCGTTCCCCTATCCGCCACCCGGGGACGCGCCCTGTTGCTGTTGTGAGCACAGCTGGGGCCCGACGGACCCCCAGGGGGGTCATGAACCACTCAACCATGCCACAGGATATGCAACATTTTATAAGTTATTATATTTTAATCAAGTTTTTATAAAATCCTACGAATCGTTCGATGCCAAAATATGCATAGACACTGTATAAATGATTTAAAGTTGATCCTGTTGTTATTGTTCTTTTAAAATGAGACTTAAGTTAATTATTTTAAAATCAGACTTAATCCATCATTTAGTCCATTTGGAAGGCTTATTGTGACATCGAAATACAGAGTGTCCATAAAGTCCCAATACATTTTCATGTTTCTGATCTGCTACAACACATTCATCTATCCATAGTAATTCTGCCCGAGAGAAGGTCTTTCACTGCAATCATATAATTTTCATGCTATGCCTTACAGCTTTACAAGGGAATTATAGGAGTGGTAGCTTCCACACCGGTGAAGGATGATGATGGCCCAATGATTTTCGGGGACCGTTGAGCCCTAAACTTCCTAGCATTTGTCTTACAGGTGAGGAAAAACTCCTAAAAGAACCTCACCCAGGAACCTGCCCCGACTGGGAATCGGACCCGGGCCCGCTGCGTGACAAGGCAGCACGCTACCTCGAGACCACAGCGGTGGACTTGCTACAACACTATAAACACTATATTAGAATAGAGTAGGACTTTATAATGCCTAATACAGTACAACATGTCTACCTTCTGTATTGCCTTGTGGTTGCCAGAACTTGCGCTGTAAGATTTGACGGTTATGAACAACCATGCCGCTTTTATTCACTGTTTCATATTAGTCATATCTTGCACGTTGCAGTGTGAAGTAGGCTCTTGATGAAACACATGCGAAACAATCAAGGGGAGTGAGGTCGATGGAACAGGGTGCCCACATGCGATCCACCAGCTCGTCCGATCCACCGGATAGGAAAGGACTCATAGTCCTGCATAATGTTTGGAGAGTGGGGTGGTGCCTCATCTTGTTGATATAGGATAGAGGCAAGGATAACACCATGCCGTAACTGTGGCTCCAGAAATAACTGCAGCATACCTAGTAGATTTTCCCGGTAACTGTATTTTCGTGGAAGAAGAAAGGCCCAAAAAATGTAGCCTTTTCTAACCGGTGGATAGGACGAGCTTTGGATCGCATATGGGCATCCCGTTCTTCCGACTTCATTCCCCTTGATTAGTGTGCATGGGGTTCCAACAAGAGCCGAGTTTATAGCACCAGGTGCCAGATGTGAATCACCTGAAACAGCGAATAAGAGCAGCATGCTTGTTCATAACCCTTAAAATCTTATGGTGCATGTTTTGGGCAACCACAAGGTGATATTGAAGGTGGACAAGTTAAACTGCATTGTCCTAATAAGGTCCTACTCTGTTCTAATATAATGTTTATTGAGTTGTAGCAGAACGAGCGTTAAAATGTACTGGGACTTTGTGGGCACCCTGTATATCACTTCATTGCTATTTACGTAGTAAGATGGGAAGATACCAATATTTTATATGTTTTACATCTCTCATTTTTTTTAAATATCGTGCAACTGTTGGATTTCAGTTACCAGCAGCTGGCTTATTATTTGCATGTAAATCCACAGAAATGGACGATCATATAACAAACATTAGGGTGACACTGGTCCACCGCTGTGGTCTCGGGGTAGCGTGCTGCCTTGTCACGCAGCGGGCCCGGGTTCGATCCCCGGTTGGGACAGTTTTTCTGGGTGAGGTTTTTATCGGGGTTTTTCCTCACCTGTGAGACAAATGTCAGGAAAATTTTAAGGCCCAAACGGTCCCCGAAATCATATGGCCATCGCAATCATCATCATTCATATTCATCTTAGGTTAAGCTTAGGATTAGGGACTCTCCTAGCGCACCAATATCATCATCATCACCCATCATATCATCGGGACAACGTAACCCCGCCTTCCAGGCGCCCCAATCTCAGAAGTGGGTTACGAGTACGCCATGCCAGGAGAGAAACCAAGAATGTCAAAAAAAAGACAAACCTGGGGCATTTGAAAAAAAAACATTAGGGTGACATAGGCCTAAGGTCGTCATTTTCGTTCTCCTAACCGTTAAAGCTGGTTTTATTTACGTGGAACCGCTACTTATCGCAGCTATCTTCGTAAATTCCTTACGATACATGGCAGACATTTGTATCAAAGTCTGCAGAAACTCCATGAGAACATTTTATGGGGGCTCGAACCAGCGTGCGTTCTATAGCTCTGCGACAAGGCATGATGATACCTTAGACCGTTCGGCCACGACGTGAGACAAATTAATTTTGCCAGCTGCACTCACAGTAGAGTTTCCCAAGTGGTCACCCATGAAATTACTAATCGCATAAAATATTGCTTAACTTTGATTACCGAAGGAAAATTGGTGTTTTCCACATGGTGTGGCCGTTGACAACACATTTTCACCTATGCCATATCTCTATTACTGGCTGTGCTTTAGTTGCCATACTCTAGTTTACAGATCCGTTGGATCCATTAATGTTATTGAAAATACTGTTAATTTATTTTTCTTTATATTGCAAAGGCAGGTCATATGGTATGGATGAGGAATGAAAGAGGCGCAGATAGAACAACCAGAGGGAAACTGCCCAGTGGGTAGGCCAACATTGAAGTGAGAAAATAACATTAACCATGGTGATAGGGAGGTGAGTTATCAAAAAAAAAAGTTAAACTGAAAATATATAAAACTATTATTCTACCAGTTATATTATATGGATGCGAAACATGGACTCTTACTTTAAGGGAGAAAAGGAGATTACGAGTATATGAGAATAAAGCTCTTAGGAACATTTTTTTGGACCAAAGAGAGATGAACAGTCAGGTGAATGGAGAAAATTACATAATAGTGAACTATATGGTCTTTATAGGAAGCCAGATATAATGCAAACAGTTAAGTCTCGCAGACTGCAACGGACAGGACATGTGGCATGAATGTGGAATGAAAGACGTGCGTGGAAGCTTCTTGTAGGAAAACTAGTTGGTAGGCTAAGAATGAGGTGGGACAATAACATTAACTATGATTTGAGGGAATGATTGGAAAAAAAAAAATAGTTCAGGATAAGGATGTATGGAGAGCCTATGTCCGCGCGGCCATGAACCTGCGGGTTCGATAGTGCCAGTGAGTTAGTTAGTTAGATAGGGAGGTGAGTTATGCATGGAATGATTAAAAAATATTATCTCAGGATTGATAAGGAGTTACTGTCCACGAGACTATGGAGTTTTGGTTTCGATAGAGCCAGTGAATTAATTAGTTGAATGTTAAAAAGAGTTGCCGTTTTCAAAATTTGTATCAATACCCACCTCAGCACACTTACAGCATGGACCACAGGGTGAAAAGTAGATGTACAATGTGGCACAAATTGGTGAAACGAAAAACAAACACAAGAACATAAGTATACATCCACTCAAACAACCTCCTACATCACATCTACCGCCTGAACCCATTTCATTCAATCTGAAATCAAACATAATTACATACCATAATAATAATAATAATAATAATAATAATAATAATAATAATAATAATAATAATAATAATAAAACAGTACCAACTAAATTGGAAACACCATCTTGAAAGAATGAGTTCAAATCGGATCCCCAAAGCTGTTTATAATTACTTACCAAGAGGACGAAGATCACTGGGCCGTCCTATGAAACGCTGGAGGGAAAATTTTCTATAGGATCGTAACAGGCCTTGGCCTAATACTTGGAAGGAAGAAGAAGATAATAATAATAATAATAATCAGAAGAAGAAGATAATAAAAATCCAACTAAGATGATATGGACATATAATGAGAAGTAGGGGACACAGAAACAAACAAAGTAGTATTGAAATTGATAGATGGATCATCGGTTGATTAATGTCTTTGACATCGTCCGATTCCTAATAGCCAATTTTGTCGGTCCATCCAATCTCCTGGTTGTAGATGTTTCTCCTTCATGTATAAACATATTCCCTGACTCCAGGAGGTTATAGGTCTTCCTCTGCCTCGTCTTCCCTCAGGTTTCCATTCCAAAACAGATTTTGGTAGTCGATCCTCTTCCATTCGCTGGACATGTCCGTACCATCTTAATTGCTGAGTTTTAATATAATCTAAAATAGTGTCTTCAATCTTAATTTTCTCCCTTATAACTGAGTTCCTAATTTTTTCTCTTCTTGAAATTCTTGCTGCCCTTCGTATAAAATCAATTTCCGTTGCCTAAATATACTTATTTGTTTTTGTTGTTAATGGCCAAAGTTCTGCTCCATAAGTACTTATGCTTTTAACAATTGTATGATAAATATTCATTTTATTTTGATTACTTATATTTTTATCCCATAATATTCCATTGAGGCAAGCAATTGCAAATTTCCGTTACCTCCTGAAAAAATGAAACCTGGTAGACCAAAGCCAACGTGGATAAAGGAAATTCAAGACACCATGGAGAAGAAAAGTATGACAGAAGCAGGCACACAAGATCGAGAACTGTGGAAGAAAAAATTGTATATTTTGTTTGAGGGTTCCTGTGTAAATAATAGAAATAAATAATAATAATAATAATAATAATAATAATAATAATAATAATAATAATAATAATAACAATAATCAAGGCTAGGATTTATAAGTATGTAATATAAAATGACTAAATATACATACATAAGGACTAAAGAGTCTCAAAATATGGAGTAAAATATTGACTAAATTTTTTGTAGCAATGGCGCAAACGTTTTCTGGCAGGCATTAGAAAAAATTACTTTACCATTTTGTTGCGCTTCATTCGGTAAATTACTCGTAATTTTACTGGTGAAGATATATAATCTGATATTTTAAATATTTCATATACCAAATGCTAAACATCTGCAAAACATGGACTATTCTTTAAGGGAAGAGAAAATATCATTAGTATTTTAGAAGAAAGTTCTTAGGGAAACAATTGGAACAGAGAGAGATAGACAGGTAAATGGAGAAGACTACATAATATATAATAAAAAAACTCGTATCAACGATCTACACGATATTTATGGAAAGCCAGATGTAATCATTATCATCTGTGACCCTACAGCCCTTTTAGTTTAGCCTTGACCTCCTTCTATTTATTATTTGTATTTGAAATAATAATAATAATAATAATAATAATAATAATAATAATAATAATAATAATAATAATAATAATAAATAATAATAATAACAGTACATAATAGGCTTTCACAATGTAGTGTAATGTTATGTGATACATGTACAAAATATTAGGTAATGAGGTGCCATGACATTTTGGGGAAATGGACATATAAGATCAAAAATATCATAATAGACAACAAACCTCTAGAACAAGTAACACATTTTAATTATTTGGGTTGTAATTTTACTATAAACACAAAAACTGAAAGAGACATAAATATGCAACTGTCGAAATTTCAAATGATATACGGAACTATACATAAAACATTAAAGAACAAAACAAGAAGATATACTACATTGAAGTTTTATAAAACATTGCAGTTCCTACATTACTTTATGGGAGTAAAACTCGGGTAATGGCCAAAAAATTACAAAGTAGAATACAAAGCGTAGATATGAACTTCCTTAGAAGAATAAAAGGCTGCACTAGATTGGATCGGATAAAGAATGAAGATATAAGAATAGAGTTAAGTATAAATATCGATTGAATGACAAGATCAAAGAATATAGAAATAAATGGTTTAAACATGTAGAAAGAAAGAATGAATGTAATGAGATTACCAAACGCAGAATTTAACTACAAGCCAAGAGGGTCAAGGAATGTAGGAAGGCCAGTGAAATGATGGACAGAACTGTAAGGCGGAAAAGGCAATTTACCTAGCCCGTGAAGTGAAGAAGAAGAAGAGGTGCCATTTATAATGGATTAAGTTCTAAATAAAGTCATATGTTAAATTAACAATATTCTAACCTATGCATAAATCTATTATACACATACAGAGTAATAAATCTAAATTTTACCTGTATTAACAAGTATTTCACGTTGATGTTTTAATTTTCAGTAAATTCAACACCTTTATTTCTGAAATAATGACGATTGTTCATGATATTTTCATGGCCAACCTTAATATTCTGTAATACGTCTATTGTTAAATATGCAATATTGCCAACTAATGATGCCTACCAGTCCAAAAGTATTACTTTTATTCAATACCACCACGTTGTCATTTCGACTCTCTGGTATTCTCTCCTGAGATGGCGTTATTGTAACCCACATCTGAGATTGGGGCGCCTGGAAGGCTGAGTTACACTGCCCTGATGATATAAGATACGTAATATTTATGGTAATTATGCGCCGGGAGAGGTCTTAATCCTACATTTAATGAATATGTTAATGATGATGATGGCCAGGTGGTCTCGAGTTAGCGTGCTGCCTTGTCACGCAGCGGGCCCGGGTTCGGTACCCGAACCGGACAAGTTTCCTGGGCTATGTTTTTTTTTCGGGGTTTTTCCTCACCTGTAAGACAAATGTCAAGAAACTTTAAGGCCCAAACGGTCCAAAATTATTATAGATTTCTGATGTCATAAAATAGTTTGATTGGTGGAAGATTGAATTATTTCGTAAAGCAACTTAGGCAACGTCAATAAACGAACTATAAAACTGTTAGAAGAAAAAAAAAAGAGAGAGAGAGAAAAAGAGACGAGCTAGTTTGCTCAAGCAGTGCAATTTGAAACTCGTGTTTGGGAGGTTTCGGGTTAAAACCATGGTGCAAACCAATCTCAATGAAGTTTTTTTTTTCTTCTGGTTTTCCTTAATATTCAAGGCAAATTAGTTGTAATTTCGGTACCCACTTCATAATAGACCTTCATAAAAATAAATTTAAAATAACTTGTACATAGTAAATATACGTTATAAATAGAATGCAGGAAGACAAGCTTGTAAGAAGAATATACAAATGGAAACCAATATGCACCAGAACAACTGGACGCCCGAAAAACAAATGGCAGGATGATGTTATAAAATATATTAGAAATTAAAATAGTAAATTGACCAGTCTGTGTCCAGAATAGATCCAGGTGGAGAAAAATTGTTGAGGAGGCCAAACTTCAATGAGGTTGTAGTCGCCTGTTAAAGAAGAAGAAGAAATATACGTTATTTTGAAAGCTTCTATAAGTAATAAAAATATCAAAAGAATTAAGAGAACAATAAACAGTAACAGATTCCGGAATGCAGGCTTTTCACGGCCGGTAATCATAATATTAAAAGATTCCGGGCTGTGACCATGGTCTATAACTGATGTTTCTTCCAGACGTTTCTCCCTCAACTGCGGAGGGCATTTTCAGAGGCGAGTGCTTCTAGGTGGTGTTCCCTTGTCGTATACTCGACATTCACAGTTGAGACCATCAGCCGGCTGGTAGGCCAAGGGTCTTCTAGGCCTGTCGCGCCATGGAATTAAAGTTATACAGAGCTATCAATTTTTATTATGTAAGTATATTATACTCGTATGTTTTATTATTAATGACTTATTTGATAAGTTTGCAATTCTTTGGCAGAACACTTCACATAGATTGTTGTGTACTCTAAGTGACATTATAACTTCTTGAGAATATAAACAGAAAGAGGTGATTTATGCATCGGTAATGTTGTTTATTTAACCTAACTCTAAAATACGTCGCCTCTACTGTATTATCCGACACAACGGAACGTTTAGGCTACCTCCGGTCATAGCAGCGCCGTTGCTGCGCCGCACGGACGTAAATACTAACCATGGATAGTCAGAAACAAATGGCAAATGAAGCACTTACCCAGCTTACTTAGGGTAATAGCTGCAGTCTCTTCGACACCACAGACTGGTGTAAAGGGAGTGTACGCGGGATGACACGGCATTAGTTCACAAATCATCCACAAACGAAGCAGGTCAATGTTCCGCTGTCGGATTGTTCCTGAGTTTTGTTTACTTCTGAGTTTGATGTAAAAATGGAACAAATAGCACCTGACAAATATAATTACAAGAATTAATTGCTCAAATTAGAAAGTTATACGAAAACAATCTAAACATTTAAATATTTTACTGATCTGTCGTTCTGTTAAATACAATATAATCGTAAGATCCATTAGGCCTACGTAAGCGTTCGAAATGTCACTGGCACTGCACTGACATTTATATTACACTTATCCCGTTTTTACGTTACTTCATTAGTAGCTCGCAGAGAAATGAGACTGTAGGAGTAAGGGCGAGGAGACAGGTATTTAAGGTACACTTAGCAAATAAAAAAATGAGCGGCCTCAAAACGCAGAGTCAATTAAAAAAATTAACCTCATCTGAAATCGAACCTGTGACTTTTTGTATACGAAGCAAGCCATAAGGCACTGATCTAAGCGTTTGCTGGCTGGCTGTGCATAAAAGAATGCTGTTCATTGTAAGAAGGGGGACGTATTGTAGCTCTGCTGTGCATTAGTTTACTCGTGTGAATCGCGCAATAAAACTTGAAATATTCGAGATCAAGAGTCTTCTCATTCTTTTTTTTGCTAAGTGTACATTATCTGTCTCTTTTCAATGATTGTTGCATATAGAAGGAGTGTAGGATGAGGGAAATGTTTGTGTGTAGTATGTGCTGTTTGAGGGATGATTGAAGAAAAGGGAAAGGATGAAGCCTTGTGTCGACACGTATCAAAAAGTTCAGAGGGGACCCCCAGGCTTAACGTCGGAAAAATTGCTGCTGTATCAACATAGGCTTACCACATCCCTCCCTAGCTAGTGTAGTATATTTTCAATTCATACTGCGGAGACGCTTACAATTTAATCCAGACATGGAGGACGAAGATCGGTAGGAAGACCAAGAAAGCGCTGGGCTGAACAGATGTGAGATCGGAACAGGCATAATCCGTTAAGGATGATGATGATATCTGCTGTATAGTGTAGCGATTAAAAATTGTACTTCGACAGATTAAAAGTTTGAGAATTAAAAATTCCAGCCTTTCCAGGTATCGAATACAGTTTAGATGAAGATATAGAAAGATATGAATGGCATCCGAACAGAAAGAAAAAAAGAGGAAGACCAAGGTTAACATGGAAGGAAAACATGAAGACAGTAATGCAAGCTAGAGGGCTAAACATCGAAGATGCCCAAGACCGTAGGCTTTGGAGGTTTGGCACGGGAAGACGGCAGCAGCTGTAAAAACCCGAAGATAGATAGAGATAGATATAGAAAGATATCAACTAGAATGGAAAAATCATCTAGGAAGAATGGAAAGAAATATATTTCCAAAATTGGCGTTCCAATATACTCCAACTGGACATTAGGGACCAAGGAAAACCAGAAACATCGGCGGAAACATCAATACCATCTTCGTTAGGTTTATCATCACAGATCACATGGCCTAAAACGGATTTGTTCATGATGATGGATAATTAATCAAGGGATGCTGCCATCTGAGCTAGCGCTACGGACAAGTCGATAATGCAGTACTGCTGTAATTGGTTAGTTTTTCTTGCCAACGTTTGAGGGCTCTGATGTCTAGTTTTAATTTTTTTTTTCTTAAACAATGGTAACTAGATTACCCAAAGCAGCATTTAATTATAAGCCAAGAGGTTCAAGGAATGTAGGAAGACCAGTGAAAAAATGGACAGAACTGTGAGGTGGAACAGGCAACTTGCCTAGCCCATAAAGTGAAGAAGAAAATGGTTCTCTATGATATAGAAGGCTGTGGCCTTGTTTTTTCACGGGTTATCGCTGGTAGAAGATCAATTTTCTGAATGGTAATCTGTGATCTATGATCTGTGGCTTATAAAACGAAAGATCTTGTGCTTATGGAAAGTTTTGCCGCGAATGTTATGATTGCTTTAAAGGTTATTGTGTTTTGATTGATATTTATTTCACGTTTATTGATTTCAATAATATTTATTAAGACTTTAGTCTCTTTTTTTTTTGCGATTATATTATATTACAGAAACCAGGTAACTTAGTACTATAGTATAAATAATTTGACAAATTTTATTTGATTTTCATATTTATTAAGATATAATTCAGTGACAGTTGTTTCAGTACACTGTACCTTCTTCAGACATGTTAACAAATTATGAATTGTGTTATTATAGTACATATCAACTGATCTAAGCAACAATACAACAATCTTTTTTTAAATTTAACAAGGGGGGTTCATTCAAATCAAGTTGAGAATTTTAACAGTTTATTACTACTTTTCAATTTATTTATTTCTACAGCCTCCAAAAGGTCCAACTTCTTACCCTAAAAATAAAATAAGTTAAATTATACCTTCTTAGGTAAAATCCGTCTTCAACTTATAAAATATGCAATCTTTGTGCCTGTAGGCCTTTCCATTGTGAAATTAATACTTTTGTGAATGTTTTTAATACAATTTAAAAAGGAATTCAATTGTATTTTAGTTCCTACGATTTCACTGAACTTATTCTGAAATTGAGCCTGAGTGGTATATAGGCTCTTTACAAACTAAATTTTACTTAAATATATTTGAATGGTTATTATTAATTTCAGGAAATGTATAAATCACAAATTAATGATATGCATGAGAGTCTGAAAGATATAGGATTGACAGTCGAGAAACGTGAATTAGAAAGAGCTATATTAAAACCTGGAGAAGAGCGTGAACGTCTTATCGGCTGGGCATTATCACAACTAGGTGTTAATGTGAAGAAAGAAAATGGTGAGACACATTTGCTGTTCTTTTTATTAATCGTTGATTACTTTGTTTTATTTTATTTTTACATAACAATCTTCTTATGGGTGGATGCAGTTGATTTATACATTTTTAGTACAGGTTTATTTATTAACAGTATACTCAATTTAAAAAAAAAGACCACCAAAAATATGCCATGTGTATCTTAGAATATCCTTACTTTTTTTTAAATTTTATTATGCAACTTTGAATTTTTTTTTTGTGGCAAAGACTTGAAATGTTACAGTGCCATAGCCTGCTTTGTTTCAGGCAAATAGTGGTTTGCCCAAAACTCATGAAACTTGTAAAGTATGCGAGATTAAAATTTTGAAAGCCTTTAATCTTTAATTAACTCACTGGCACTATCGAACCCATAGGTTCAGGCCACACGACATAAGCTCTCCATACATCCCTATCCTGAGCTAATGTTTTCCAATCATCCCCTGTATAATCCAATCCACTTCCCTGAAATCATAGTTAATGTTATTCTCCCTCCTCATTCTTGGTCTACGAACTGAGCGTTTTCCCTCTGGTTTTCCTACAAGAAGCTTCCATGCACATCTTTCATTCCCATTCGTGCCACATGTCCTGCCCATCACAGTCTACAAGACTTAACTGTTTTTATTATATCTGGCTTCCTATAAAGACCATGTAATTCACTGTTATGTAGTCTTCTCCATTCACCTGTGTATTCATCTCTCTTTGGTCCAAAATTTTTCCTAAGAATTTTATATATAAAAATTCAGTCTATGTATGTTTTTGCTTAATAAAGTTCTAAACTGCTCACACTATCGAACATGAAAATTTTTACATACAGATTTTCAAGTATGGTGAGTGTTTAGCTGCCATCTATAATTCTCTAAAACTAATATGTGTGGGAATTAATCTGAAAAAAAAATTTTAAAATTGCTCTAGTGGCCACAATTTTCAGTGTTTTGCAACATTTTAAAATAAACCAAGATAGATATTATCAAAAAAATCAACTTAGAAATGGGGATTGGTAGACCAAAGAACTTGCAAATTAGATCCTTTTCTGCAGGAATTTGAAAATTTATTATTCTGTCAATGTTTTTATTATTAATTTAACACTACTCACTGAAGGACAAATTATATTTGAAAAGAAAATTATATAAGAATCAAATGAATCGTGAATTCTTCTTACCTCATACATGTATGTTTTTTAACGCAGAACTGCTGTTTTCATAATGTTTTTCCCAATACTGCAGTTCTGTGTTAAAAAAACATAGATGTATGAGGTAAGAAGAATTTACGAGTCATTTGATTCTCATTAAGAAAACCTCATAATGTAAAAATTCTCAAATTAGTTACATTAAGAAAATTATATGCTCAGACTGGGGTTTGAACCCAAGCAAAGGCTCGTAGCATTTGGCGATCAGGAATTAACAATGTAGAAGAGAGAAAAAAGTGTTTAGATTGGAGTGCCCAGATAGCTCAGCGGTAGAGCATTGCCCTAGAAAGCCAAAGATCCTGGGTTCAAACCCCAGTCTGAGCATATAATTGTTCTCTTCAAATATAATTTGTCACGATTCTATCCCTGTTCTTATGAACATAGATCTTCTCCCAAACGATGAATTCTTTTGTATTTTAGAAGAACTTTGATAGAAGATATACGTCCAAAAGAACAGATATAGAATCATGAATTTTTAATTTTGAGAGAAAAAGATTAAATTTGCAAGTTCTTTAGTTTACCAAAAGGTCGAGTGGGTGTCAACATCCAGGACCGACAACGTAAAATTCAACAGTGTGGACAAGCTGACGATGACAAGATGGTGTATTGAAACAGTTCCAAAAGAACATGATGTTTTATGAGGTAAGATGAAACAGGCTCATCTTTTCATTGATATTTAAAGGAAGTGACACTATGAGGTTTATTTTAATTAATAATTGAGTTAGACTTATCTTTGATGTTTTTATTATTCATTTCATAGTAATAAAATGTACGGTTCAAAACTATAAAATAGTTACCTTGTAGGTCCGTCTCCTCAACTTAAGTTCTTTTAAAACTCTGTAGGCCTTTTGGGACTAGTCCCATCATCAGCAGAATGCATTAGGTCCGTTCTTGTTGACCCTTGTTGAAGCACTGACTTGGTTGTGAGAATTTTGTACAGAGGATTGTGCAACAAACAAATAATACATAAAATCCTAAACAAACAAAGAAGAAAAAACAACATAACCAAACTTGTAATAGAATCCAATGACAATAACAAGAAATGGATAACTCTCACGTACACTGGTAAAGAAACATTAAAATTGGCCAACACACTAAAAAAGCTTGATAAGAATATTAATATATCCTACAGAACTGATAACAAATTAAACAATTTAATAAACAACAACATCGAAGAAATAGATGAATTCAACAATAAATGCATCTACAAATTAACATGTACAGACTGCAATAAATTCTACATTGGGAAAACTAACAGAAGCTTCAACATTAGATTCAAGGAACATTTCAGAGATTTCATTTACAATGGAGGAAAATCAAGTTACGCAAAACATGTAATTCAGGCTGGACACCATATGCATAACATCGATAACACCCTCACAATAGTACATAGAGAAAACATTCCAACGAGAATAAATATACTGGAGGAAATCGCAATCCTAAGAGAAATCAACAACAACCTGATTCTCAATGAATACACACCTAATCCATACAATCCTCTGTACAGAATTTTACTAGTATCGATTCATTTCATACATCTCCATGATGGATAGATTATATTTGAAGAAAAAAATTATACACTAAGACTGGGGTTTGAACCCAGAACCTTTGGCTTTCTAGGCCAGTGCTCTTCCCCTGAGCTACCTGAGCACTCCAATCTACATGCAAAATTTTCTCTTATATACACTGTTAATTTCCAAGCACCAAATGCTACAAAACTGTTGCTTCGACCTTGCAAATGGCGGCTTCTTTATTAAGACCTTTTATAGGGAATTTTACATTACATTATAAAGCCAGTATGGCCTCTTTCAATGTTTTTATTATTCATTTCATACATCTCAGTGATGGACAAATTATGTTTGAAGAGAAAAATTATATGCTCAGAGATAGCTCAGGGGAAAAGCATTGACCTAGAAAGCTAAAGGTCCTGGGTTTAAACCCCAGTCTGAGCATATAATTTTTCTCTTCAAATATAATTTATCCATCATTGAGATGTATGAAATGAATAATAAAAACATCGAAAGAGGCCATACTGGCTTTATAATGTAATGTAAAATTCTCAATAAAAGGTCTTAATAAAGAAGCCGTCATTTGCAAGATCGAAGCAGCAGTTTCGCAGCATGTGGCATTTGGGATTTGACAGTGTATATAAGGGAAAATTTGCATTTAGATTGAAATGCTCAGGGGAAGAGCATTGGCCTAGGAAGCCAAAAGCCCTGAGTTCAGACTCCTGTCTGAGCATATAATTTTTCTTTTCAAATATAGACTTACCTTGATGTTTTTATTATTAATTTAACATTTCTCAATGAAAGATAAATTATATTTGAAGAGAAAAATTTTCGCCTAGACCGAGACTTGAACCCGGGACCTTTGGCTTGCCAGGCCAAATGCTCTATCAACTCGCCTCGGTAGCTCAGTTGGTAGAGCATTTGGCCCGGCAAGCCAAAGGTCCTGGGTTCGAGTCTCGGTCTAGGCAAACATTTTTCTCTTCAAACATAATAGACTTACCTCATCTATTATAAATTGTCTCTTTATCATTGATTACAATTTGTTTACATTCCCTGTCAAACATTGTTAAACAGGTTGTATTCTCTGAAATGTTCCATATTAAATATTTAATTGTTTTTAACTTCAAATCATCTAGCAGAATAATGAAAAATTGATTACCTTAATTTTCTTCTGGAATTTTCATTTGTAATAAAACTTTCTTGTAGATGTCTACAAACTTACATTTTTGCAAGATATCTTCACCACATCTTCTATATCTTGAAAGTGAATTTTGTTTTATAGATACTGCAACATTCCTTACATCATTTGGAGTATGTTCATCTGCAGATGTTGTAATGGTAAGTCAGTTCAAGCTACTTACTAAACTTTTAAATCATTAATATGTTTAAATTTTTATTATTATTAATATAATAAGCCACCTGCGGCTTTCCTGCTTCAACTATATAAAAAGTATTACACATATATATATATAATCTTACTTTTTAACATATGTTGAAAATATCATCCTTCCTGGGAGGCATTGTATCTGGAAACCACATTCTATGGGATGTGAGTTCTTCCACTGAAATGTTTCTGATTTGATTTGTAATGTTATCTAATTAGTTCCTCCAATGTGTCAGAATTTTTTCAATGAACCTTATCTTTCAAGTTACCCCACAAGTAAAAAATCACATACTGTTAGGTCTGGAGAGCAAGGGAGAAAACGATCAGCAGTGATTACTCTGTCTGCAAACAATTCTGATATCGCAAATTTGCTGCTGGATCAGCAGGTTTTAAAGAATGGACCCATGTAAATCTGTACAGTTTGAGGTTTAACAGCTTTGTTGCTTAATGTGCAGAAGAAACTGAAACCCGTACTTGTGCTAATTTTGAGAGTGATTTATTTGGTGAATGTTGAAGACTTTCAGCAATCTCATCTAGCTATTTTTCTGTTAAAACTGTTTGTGTGCACACATTTTTATGAGCCAGTATTTTCAAATTTATTAACAATTCTGTGAATTTGTGTTCTTGAAGATGGCAAACAGGAAATGTCTGAATAAATACACCATGTAAATTAAATTTGAAGAGAAAAATTTTCGCCTAGACCGGGACTCGAACCCGGGACCCTTGGCTTTCCGGGCCAAGTGCTCTACCAACTGAGCTACCGAGGCGAGTTACGATCTAGACGCAAATTTTTCTCTTATATACGTTGTAATTCCTTATCGCCAAATGCTTTTGAAACCATTGTTTCTAGATAGAAACAATGGTTTCAAAAGCATTTGGCGATAAGGAATTACAACGTATATAAGAGAAAAATTTGCGTCTAGATCGTAACTCGCCTCGGTAGCTCAGTTGGTAGAGCACTTGGCCCGGAAAGCCAAGGGTCCCGGGTTCGAGTCCCGGTCTAGGCGAAAATTTTTCTCTTCAAATTTAATTTATCTTTCATTGAGAAATGTTAAATTAATAATAAAAACATCATTAGAAGCCTTACTAGCTTTTAAAGTAATGTTAAATTCCCAATAAATGTCTTCTTAACTAAGAAGCTGCCATTTGCAAAGATAGAAACAATGGTTTCAAAAGCATTTGGCGATAAGGAATTACAACGTATATAAGAGAAAAATTTGCGTCTAGATCGTAACTCGCCTCGGTAGCTCAGTTGGTAGAGCACTTGGCCCGGAAAGCCAAGGGTCCCGGGTTCGAGTCCCGGTCTAGGCGAAAATTTTTCTCTTCAAATTTAATTTATCTTTCATTGAGAAATGTTAAATTAATAATAAAAACATCATTAGAAGCCTTACTAGCTTTTAAAGTAATGTTAAATTCCCAATAAATGTCTTCTTAACTAAGAAGCTGCCATTTGCATAGATAGAAACAATGGTTTCAAAAGCATTTGGCGATAAGGAATTACAACGTATATAAGAGAAAAATTTGCGTCTAGATCGTAACTCGCCTCGGTAGCTCAGTTGGTAGAGCACTTGGCCCGGAAAGCCAAGGGTCCCGGGTTCGAGTCCCGGTCTAGGCGAAAATTTTTCTCTTCAAATTTAATTTATCTTTCATTGAGAAATGTTAAATTAATAATAAAAACATAAATACACCATGTACCCGTCTACCGGTCTCATACTTAAAATAATTATATGATGCACCAACAAAATCGCTCTCATCATCTTGATAACTTAAAGCTGACTAACTGTATTCACATGCCATCAAGGCAAACTGGATGTGTGCACTACCAGCTGAAGCAAGTCACATAGCCCACTTTAAAAACTCTGCTTCAGCAATTACAACTTATATTGCAGACCCAGTATATGCACATTATTGTAGATTTTTGTGGATATAAGTATTATTAAAAGAGGTTTCTTGGGTTTTCTGCAGAATACCCAAGAAACCTTCCTTAATCACACACACACATATATATATATATGTATATATGGTATCATAAGAAAAATAAATGCCTGGACGGGATTCGAACCCGGATCTCTGAGTCTGTACCTCAGCGTGATATCCATTACACCACCAAGCGAATCCAATTCAAACATTTATTTTTCTTATATATGTATTATATTCTCCATTATTACTAGATGTCGCGAGAACTCGGTCTTCACTGCCATCTAGTAGCTGACTATAACAAGTAAGCAAATTAAAGAGAATATTTTTATCATTTTTCTTATCATACCATATTAAGCTTGCATTGCTCAATGTTAAACATTTAATTATAACATATAACAAAATAAATGTTTGAATTGGATTCGCCTGGTGGTGTAATGGATATCACGCTGAGGTACAGACTCAGAGATCCGGGTTCGAATCCCGTCCAGGCATTTATTTTTCTTATCATACCATATTAAGCTTGCATTGCTCAATGTTAAACATTTAATTATAACATATATATATATATATATATATATATATTCTATAGTAATTCTGCCCGAGGGCAGGTCTTTCACTGCAATCATAGCATTTTCATGCTATGCTTTGCAGTTTTACTAAGGAATTATAGGTGTGGTAGCTTCCCGTTGCTTTAGGATATCAAGACATCTTTATATTTATAGTTTGGAAGAGTAGTGAGGATTGAAAAGGGAGAGCAAAGGATTTACTATGATATGAACAAGTATATCTATATGTATAACCTCTGAAGAAAACATTTGCCTCCATAAATATTCTATTTACTTCTTGTCCCTGTACTGTTTGTTAAATACAATTAGCATGGATAATAATGTCGCTAGTAGTAAAGGGGAGTCCTGCACTGTAGCAGAGTGGTTATGGTAAGATGCCTTGGTGCAGAGCTATGGGACTTGTGCTGATTCGAGTCCCCATGGAGAAAGAAATGTTCTCATGGAATTTTGGCCAGTATGGGAGCAGTGCCCATCCGCATCATGAGGCATTTGGGTAGCTACAATAAGTAGCAACTCCAGGTTGAGAAAACCAGCTATAATGGCTGGGGGTCTGACATGCTGATCACATGTAACCCCTACACTGGCTAGATGAACGTCTATATCTGATGATTATCACATGGGTGTGAGGCCAGCAGCCGGCTGGTAGGTCAAGGCCCTCTAGGCCTGTCGTTGGAGAAAAAAAAAGTAGTAAAAGGGTCGGCCGCAGTGGTCTAGTGGTTGAAATTACCAACTTTTATCATCGTAGTAATATCTTATGTTAAAAATTCCCAAATTTATTATAGTATTAAAATATCTTAGTTGACTACTAAATGTCTCATTGGGTCAGTATGTTTACCACATACCATTCATGACATCTGTAGGGAAGTAACCATAACTAAATTAACTTGGTCAAGTAATTCCTAACAAAAAGAGAATTGAAAGCCCAACATTGGGCTGTTATGCCATTATAGATAGATAGTAGCAAAAGTAACCCCCGCTTGATGATTTTTGTATGCACTATGTCATATTCCAGCCAATTGATTTCTCCTGAATAACCAACTATACTTGCTTTTCAAGATTATCCAGATTTCTGCTAATCTGGATATGTCCTGTTCAGCTAATCTGGATAAATAAGGTTGTGGTGTAAAGTTTTATAAACAAATAAATTGTATTGTCCTGTTTGCAGGGGAATTGTTCTCCACAGGAGAACTTCAAATTTTGGTCCAAACTATTTCACATTGTACATGTGCATAAAAATTTAAACTCTGAAGAAGCAGTAAAAAATTATGAAGCCAACTGTAACTTTTGGATGCGCGTTTCTTCAAATTCAGTATGCAAGGTAATTAGAATACTCTGGAAAGTTGTTAAACCATATTGTTGTTAAACATAAATCGATACTAAATTAAATTATGTAGGTAGAAAATAACACTATGAGGTTTATTTTAATTAATTTGAGTTGTATTTTTTAATAGTGTAACACACAGACTTGTGAACGTTCCCATGAGCAAAGAAAATTTCAAGAAAGAGAAAAAACATATTATAAAAATTGCAAAAGATAATGGATTTCAAGAAAAGATGATTCAAAAGAAAATAAATAAATTCAAGAAACAAAAAGTAAGAAAAAAGAAAGTACTCTTCAGACAGATAATGAAATTTGTAAAAAATTCAAGAAATTTACATACCACCCTTTAGTATTTAATTAGTTTCAAAAAATTTTCAACAAATTTAACATTAAAATATCACCGAAAAATGATTACAGTTTGAACACATTAATCAAAACCAACAAAAATGAAAATATTGAAGAGGGTAACAAATCAGGAATTTATCAAATTGAATGTAAAGATTGTGAAAATATATACATAAGAAAAACAAAAAGGAATTTAAATACAAGATAGAAGTAACACCTTAGAAATGTTAAGAATGGTGAAATATAAAAATCTGCAATAGCTGTATATGCTTGGTCAGAAAAACACAGAATTGAAACCAAGGCAAATTTATTTAAACATTTGGAAAATCAAAGGAACTCACAATTTGGGAGGACATTCATATATGCAAGAATAAAAAGAAAACTATGAATTTTGAAATATTCAGTGTAAATGAGAGGGGATTGATTTGGAAGTTCATCGGTCAGCCAACAGAGAGTGCAGAAGTCAATTTACAAGATAGACAACTGCAGGATGGCAGTTGTGATCGTGGTGTTGCATCAAAAATGTCACAAAGGCAGTGACAAAACTTAAGTCTGCATAAAAATCAAGAAATATCAGATGAGTCAAAATACAACTCAAATTATTAAATTAATATTGAGAAGCTAAAGCTATTACTATGATAGAAATAAGTAAATCAATGAACACAATTAAATTATTGTAAATCAATGGTAAAGAGAAACATTTTTGCCTGAACCGGGAATTGAACCCTGAACCTTTAGCTTTCCGTGCTAATGCTCAGACCACTGAGCTAATCCAGGCTTCATTCCCATCCAAGCAGAAATCCTTCCTTTACCTTACTCTACTGGTCCCACATTCAATTGCAATGAATCATTCACAAATACAGAATGAATGGCTTCTACCTGAAGAAGACATGAAGGGACTCCACACAGCTATAGCATTATTTATTAAATTAATATTGAGAAGCTCAAGCTATTACTATGATAGAAATAAGTAAATCAGTGAACACAATTAAATTATTGTAAATCAATGGTAAAGAGAAAAATTTTTGCCTGAACCGGGAATCAAACCCGGAACCTTTAGCTTTCCGTGCTAATGTTCAGACCACTAAGCTAATCCAGGCTTCATTCCCATCCAAGCAGAAATCCTTCCTTTACTCTACTGGTCCCACATTTAAAAAAAATGTTTCTCTTTACCATTGATTTACAATAATTTAATTGTGTTCATTGATTTACTTATTTCTATCATAGTAATAGCTTTAGCTTCTCAATTTTAATTTAATAAATAATGCTATAGCTGTGTGGAGTCCCTTCATGTCTTCTTCAGGTAGAAGTCATTCATTGTGTATTTGTGAATGATGATTCATTGCAATTGAATGTGGGATCAGTAGAGTAAGGTAAAGGAAGGATTTCTGCTTGGATGGGAATGAAGCCTGGATTAGCTCAGTGGTCTGAGCATTAGCACGGAAAGCTAAAGGTTTGGGGTTCAATTCCCGGTTCAGGCAAAAACTTTTCTCTTTACCATTGATTTACAACTCAAATTAATTAATGAATTGATACTACCAACATTATATTAATTCCAAGCTAAGTTCCAGTTGTACTGTTAACAAACTTACATAAGATATTACTTTGCCAACTCTATCTGTTGAGGGAACTGTGGTGCTATTTTTACCTGCCATATAACTGAATTATGTACAGAACTGTTATCGATAAAAACATTGTTCTTAGGCAACATCGTATTTTACGGGAAATAAGATTGAATGTAAGGTAAGATGGTACCAATAATTAGGAATTTCCTCCTTTCTCATTTATTTATGACAAAAACTTATATATGGGCCTACATAATTAGACGTTTATGCTTTTTCCATGATGTCAATATATATCTTTTATTTACAATTTCATTACGAGCAAAATTTATGCTCCATACTGGCTCAACTGTAAATTCTGCTGTTGTTTTCACCACTTCCTCAATGGCTAATGTATGATATTTTTCACTCAACTGTTTGAAAACAAATTTTTTTTCTCCGCTTTTCAAATACTCTCCTTTGCATTGTCTTGTAATTATAGTGAAATGGCCATTTTGAATCAACTGAAATTCCAACTTCCTTCTGCAGTTGCGAGTAAATTAATATTAAACATGACCTATCTATTTATATTAGTTTGCATTATAATTTTGCTATAAATTATTTTAATTTTTTTTTCAAATGCGCCAGGTTTGTCTTTCGACATTCCTGGTTTCTCTCCTGGCATGGCGCACTTGTAACCCACTTCGAGGTTGGGGCGCCTGGAAGGCAGGGTTACGTTGCACCGATGATATGATGGGTGATGATGATAATGGTGCGCCAGGAGAGTCCCTAATCCTAAGCACAACTTAAGATGAATATGAATGATGATGATTGTGATGGCCATATGATTTCGGGGACCGTTTGGGCCTTAAAGTTTTTCTGACATTTGTCTTACAGGTGAGGAAAAACGCCAATGAAAACCTCACCCAGAAAAACTGTCCCAACCGGGGATCGAACCCGGGCCCGCTGCAGCACGCTACCACCGAGACCACAGCGGTGGACATTATTTTAATGTTTTATCCTGTATATTCATTTCATCTTATTTTAAATTACTCTTTCTAAGCCAGTATAAGTACTGTCACAGGTTGTAACTCCTCCTTTTTTTAAATTTATTTTTGCAAGGAAAAAGATCCCACATGTTGTTAGCAATTTTTTCTCCACATAAATTTCAACTTGGAAAAAAATGAGGGTTACAAATCTTGTTCTAGGCGGCTGTTCAATTAATTAGCTTATAAATCCAATTCCTAATAACTACTCTACATATATAATTTTTACTTTATATATCTTTTTTTTTAATTTGCTATATTACATTGTTAGTACAGCATGGGATTTTATTTGACAGGATTTAATGATGAAGCCACAGAAGAGAGAGAAAGAATCAGTATCTGTTGATGTAAACAGTTCTGCTAATGTACAAGAACTTAAGCAGGAACTGTCACAACTACAAGCAGAAGTTGATAAATTGGAAGAACTTGAAAAATCTACTGCACACGAAAATACAGAGGACTCTACAGAGAAATCAGTAAGACAATTTAATTTTTATGTCTCTTATTCATAGATTTTTCACTAGCATAGACTGTAATAAAGCTCACTTAAGATTCTGTCTGTCTGCCCTCCATACTTCCCCACATAAGGCAAGGGGAGTTAACTTATCCAAGCTTATTTCCCTACAGATCTCAGCAAATGATCAGTAGTTAACGGAGCCCCCAATTGCAAAGATAGAAGAAAGGCTTCATAGCATTTGCTGGGTGGGAATTACAACATATATAGAGAAAAATTTGCATTTAGATCGGTACTTGCTCAGGTAGCTCAGGTGGTAGAGCACTTAGGGTCGTATGTTAGAACATTACTCTCTACTCAAATTACTTCCAATCACTAGTGAGCAATTGCTGAGAACGAATTAATGGCCGACTTAACGGTCATGCACGAGAATCAACGTTTTTGTAATATTGGCAACGAATTACCCAGAATTCTCAGCGATAAAACCACTTCCGTTATTTTCATCTGCTATAGAGGAATGCATTTATGCTTGCATCCCGCAAATAATACCGTATACAAACACGTCTGCGACACGCAATATTACGCCGATTCTCCTGTTCTTCCAGTTGAATTCTTTGGTAGACTCTATCAAATTCCTCTTCTCCGTGTATACCGAAAACATGATCGAAGTCTTCAAGGTCCGACATCTTGGATAAATGTTGGATAAAGCAGCAAAGTACATCGATTACCATCGGTTCCCTTCGGGATTTTAATTTGAGTTGCTCATGTAAGGTACCTCCGCAGGTAGCTTACAAATTTAACCAATTATTATCGCATGAACAGATTTCTGAGTAAGCAAAATCGTATTAGCATACAACTTGCTCAGCAGAGAAGGCATTTTACTGTCTAATGCGTCCAAACATGCGACCCTTAGTCTAGAGAACCAAGGATCCTGGTCTGAGTGTATAATTTTTCTCTTCAAATATGATTTATCCATCATCGAGATATATGAAATTAATAATAAAAGCATCGATAAAAGCCATACTGGCATTTATTATGTAATGTATAATTCCCAAATATGTCTTCTTAATAAAGAAGCTGCCATTTGCAAAGATAGAAGCAAAGGCTTCATAGCATTTGGTGGGTGGGAATTACAACGTATATAGAGAAAAATTTGCGTTTAGATTGGTACTTGCTCGGGCAGCTCAGGTGGTAGAGCACTTGGTCTAGAGAACCAAGGGTCCCGGGTTCAAGTCCCGGTCTGAGCATGTAATTTTTGTCTTCAAATATGATTTATCCATCATTGAGATGTATGAAATAAATAATAAAAACATCCAGTTAACTCATTGCCTCAAAGAAACACCTAATAGGAAGATATTACTTGGATAGAAAAGTCAATTAAATTTGGCTCTTCTTCTTAAATGTCACTACTGCCCAATAAATACCTTCACCTCCTCAATGAGTCTCCTCGAGACATCCCTGTTCATGAAAGCCTTTCCCAACGGTTTGACAATTTTTTTAAGATTCATAGGTCTTCCTCCTAATCTGGTTCCTTGAGGTTGTGAACAGAAGATTAGTTTTACCTTTCTATTATTTGGCATTCTATTAATAGCTCCAATCCATCTCAAATGGCCAAGCCTTATGTTTGAAACAATTTTGAGATCTCCTAATAATTCTATTAATTCTCAGTTAAAGTTAAAAATGGGAAACACATTATGAAGTTCTTAATTAATAAATTAATGAGTCATTTTTACATCTTACCTCATATTTCATGTTTTATTAAACACGGTAACTATAGTTTTCAAATGATCTTGTCATTCATTTTCAACCGCCATTATGACTACCGGATATTCGTTGGAATCTCCCTCTATAACGTTGCCATCTGGTGTTGATTTGATGAACTTCGAGATATCGTTGCCATCTGGTATTGATTTGATGAACTTCGAGATGAGGTCACGTTCATCTGGAATGTCGAAATTCATGGATTTAAATTTGTTCTTACTGAATAAATATTTTCTCCCAAACTGTCAAATCCAAAGGTTTTTCCAAATGTTTTAGAAGTTTAGCTTCTTTTTCAATTTTATGACCTTCCAACAAACTATGTGCTGCAATAGCTGATTTTTCAATTTCACCATTTTTAATATTTCTAAAGTGTTCCTTTTACTCTTCTCAGTACCTTTCTTTCAAAAATATTTACATTATTACAGATATAAGAGGGGCACGCCGTAGCGTAGTGGTTAAGGCACTGAGCTACAAGCCGGAGGGTCGAGGGTTCAAGTCCCGTTGGGGTCAGGATTTTTAAACTGACCCAAACCTTCTGGCGGCACTATGGCCCTGGGGTCGACTCAGCCTCTAACGGAAATGAGTACCAGACGCTTGTTCTGGGGGTAAAGGCGGCCGTCACGCAGGGCTGACAACCTGGCTGACATAAAGTGCCGATTGTCTAGAAAAAGTGGGAGCCTTAACCTCCTACTACCCCAAGGACCTCCGGGTCTGTTGTGGGATCACTTTACTTTTTTACAGATATAAGAGTCAAGTACCCAAGTTTTATAACCATAAGTAGCAATTGGTCTAATCAATGTTTTATATAAATTAAATTTTGCTTAGAGGCTCTAATTTAGGCTTGAGGTTATTTTACAAGCCCAAAAATCTTCATATTTTTGAGACCCACAGGTTAAAGTCTGTCTCGGAGGACTAGTTCCTTGAATTTTTCCATCCTAAAAAACCATAGGCCTCATCCAGGTTTGATCCCGAGACTCACCTGAAATTAATTTCACTCTGTTGCTTATTCAGCTAACTAACTCACTAGCACTATCAAACCCATAGGTTCATGGCCACACAGACATAAGCTCTCCATTCAAAGTTAAAATTGGGAAACACATTATGAGGTTCTTAATTAATAAATTAATGAGTCATTTTAACATCTTACCTCATATTTCATGTTTGAAAAAACATGAAATATGAGGTAAGATGTTAAAATGACTCATTAATTTATTAATAAGCTCTCCATATATATATATATATATATATATATATATATATATATCCCTATCCTGAGTAATGTTTTCCAAACATTCCTGTGTAATCTGCTTCCCTCGAATCATGTTAATTTTATTCTCCCATCTCATTCTTGGTCTACATACTGGGCATTTTCCCTCTGGTTTTCCTACAAGAAGCTTCCATGCACGTCCTGCTAATCGAAGTCTATGAGATTTAGCTGTTCTTATTATACCTGGCTTCCTATAAAGACCATGTAGTTCACTGTTATGTAAGTCTTCTCCATTCACCTGTCTGTTCATCTGTCTTAGGTCCAAAAATTTTCTTAAGAACTTTATGCTCAAATACTCGTATTCTCCTTTCCTCCCTTAAAGTAAGAGTCCATGTTTTGCATCGATATAATATAACTGATAGAATAATAGTTTTATATATTTTCAGTTTAACGTTTTTTGAAAGGAGTTGGGATGTCAAGAGTCCCTGTAATACAAAATAGCATGCATTTTCAGAATTGGAAATGCATTACAGGACTCTTGATGTCCCAACTCCTTTCAAAAAAATGTTAAACTGATTGGAAATGTGTGCTATTATGCATTACAGGGACTCTTGACGTGCCAACTCCTTTCAAAAAATGTTTAACTGAAAATATATAAAACTGTTATTCTTATTTTTAATTAATGTGTTGTATGCTGAATTTATGACTCCTATTAAATTATAATTAACTTGCTCATCGACACTTTCAAACCCGGAGGTTCAGATTGAGCATGGCGTAAATTCTCCTTACATCTCTCTCCTGAGCTAATATAATATACAAAACTCCAATCTGTGTATTATGTAAATAGGAGATTTTAATCATAAATGGAGACCATCTCACAAGATGCTTTCCCTTCAAAACTTTTAGCATCAAGCTTTACCAAACTGTATTTGAAAGCAAGAAGGAGATTGGAAATCATCCAAGGTCTTGGACACTAGATGACTACTACTATTTTCCAGTTATTCCCTGTAAATTAACTTCCTCAAATCATCTTCTTCATCATCTAAGGATTAAGCCGTTGGCTTGTTCAGGTTTCATGAAAGCTAGAATTGTTCAGACCATCATCTGTGTTAAACATTTAGTAGTGCATTGTCCCCTGAAGGTGTTACTGGCATCTCTCAGGGTAAGACAATGGAAGGGGCTGCCTTCTTAAGGTTCATTGTCCTAATAAATTTGGGAATTTTTAACATATGAGGTTTTCAAAGTTAAAATTGGGAACACATTATGAGGTTCTTAATTAATAAATTAATGAGTCATTTTAACATCTTACCTCATATTTCATGTTTTTCAAACACGGTAACTATAGTTTTCAAATGATCTTGTCATTCATTTTCAACCGCCATTATGACTACCGGATATTCGTTGGAATCTCCCTCTATAACGTTGCCATCTGGTGTTGATTTGACGAACTTCGAGATATCGTTGCCATCTGGTGTTGATTCGATGAACTTCGAGATGAGGTCACGTTCATCCGGAATGTCGAAATTCATAGATTTAAATTTGTTCTTCTGTATAAATATTTTCTCCCAAACTGTCAAATCCAAAGGTTTTTCCAATGTTTTAGAAGTTTAGCTTCTTTTTCAATTCTATGACCTACCAACAAACTATGTGCTGCAATAGCTGATTTTTCAATTTCACCATTTTTAATATTTCTAAAGTGTTCCTTTGTGCGAGTGTCCAAATTTCTTTTTGTTTTTCCTATGTATACTTTATTGCAATCTCGACAATCAATTTGATAACATTCCAGATTTTTTACTATCTGGGGTGTTCATTTTCTTATTGGTTATTAATAAGTTACCAAGGCTAAATTTATTTATCGGTGCCAATGTAATATTGAATTTCTTGAAAATTTTTTGAAATTTGTTATATATTCCAGGATGATAAGTGATTTTCTTAAATTGTTTTCCTTTTTTTGAATCAGATTGCAGGGTAGTGTATTCTTTTAATCTTTTTTGTTGTCTGAATTTCTTCAATTTAGTTATAATTATTTCCTCTGGATGTTCAAATGTTGGTATAGATATGTGGATGATATTTTCTTTTCGTGATAAATTCTAAATATATTGAAGATGCATTAAAATTACTCAACCTCCAGGATGAATCTGTGAAATTTACTATGGAATTAGAAAATAATAACCAAATCCCATTTTTGGACCTCTACATAAGAAGGAATGAACAACAACAAAGGAATTGAATTCAATATATACAGAAAAGATACTCATATTGACAATTACATAAAGTCTTCAGGTTTCAATCATATTGCGCATAAGCATGCAATTTTCAACAGTTTGATATATAGATTATTGAATGTTCCATTAAATGAAGAGGATTTTAAGAAAGAATTACAATCACATTTTGGACATAGCTAATTTAAATGGTTTTGGAAAGGAAATAATTATAACTAAATTGAAGAAATTCAGACAACAAAAAAGATTAAAAGAATACACTACCCTGCAATCTGATTCAAAGAAAGGAAAACAATTTAAGAAAATCACTTATCATCCTGGAATACATAACAAATTTCAAAAAATTTTCAAGAAATTCAATATTACATTGGCACCGATAAATAAATTTAGCCTTGGTAACATATTAATAACCAATAAGAAAATGAACACCCCAGATAGTAAAAAATCTGGAATTTATCAAATTGATTGTCGAGATTGCAATAAAGTATACATAGGAAAAACAAAAAGAAATTTGGACACTCGCACAAAAGAACACTTTAGAAATATTAAAAATGGTTGAAATTGAAAAATCAGCTATTGCAGCACATAGTTTGTTGGTAGGTCATAGAATTGAAAAAGAAGCTAAACTTCTAAAACATTTGGAAAAACCTTTGGATTTGACAGTTTGGGAGAAAATATTTATACAGAAGAACAAATTTAAATCTATGAATTTCGACATTCCGGATGAACGTGACCTCATCTTGAAGTTCATCGAATCAACACCAGATGGCAACGATATCTCGAAGTTCGTCAAATCAACACCAGATGGCAACGTTATAGAGGGAGATTCCAACGAATATCCGGTAGTCATAATGGCGGTTGAGAATGAATGACAAGATCATTTGAAAACTATAGTTACCGTGTTTGAAAAACATGAAATATGAGGTAAGATGTTAAAATGACTCATTAATTTATTATATGAGATTTTATTGATAAGAATCAAATGAATCGTGACTTCTTCTTACCTCATACTTCTATGTTCTACTGCGGTGCTGTGTTTAAAAAAATATAGAAGTATGAGGTAAGAAGAAGTCATGATTCATTTGATTTTTATTCATTGTCATAACCTAACGTTATATCAGCCCTAGTGGGAGTGTAGCCTCTTCTGCTCTTCTCAGACCATTGAGGGCTTTCTCCTTGTAACCCTGGAGATGGATCCTTATATTTCGCCTTAAGAAAAGTGTTGCCTTTTCTGCCAATTGCAACATTTGGAAGCTTAATTAAGTTATTTTTGAGTCTGTAATCTTACCTCAATATTAATGTTGATTTGTTCTTGAACATGTTACGATTAGTCTTCTAATCATTGTCAGCATCATGGCAAGACTGGTTGGACAGACTTATGTTGTAAACCCTGGATGTTGATGTCAGCTCCCTCCTGTGGTTGGCCGAAGAACCTCCAAACAAGGTCACATCCAGTTGGTATTTCAAAATTCACATGAACATAAATCCAACCAGTCTGGCCATGATGCTGATGATGATTAGAAGACTAATCGAAACATGTTCAAGACCAAATCAACATTAATATTGAGGTAAGATATTACAGACTCAAAATAACTTAATTAAAAGAACCTCAAAATATTACTTCTTTAAATATAACATTTGGAAGCTTGTTCCATCTTATTGTTCTTGCCGTTAAGGTCTTCACCTGTATCCCTGGGCAGGTCTCTCGATATACCCTGAGACACTGGGTCCCTGACAGAACTTAGTCACTGATATAGTAGTGTACACCTCCGTGAAGAAAATGTGCCTGTCAGGAATTAGCCAGTTGTAAACAGTTACATCCTAAGCCCCCTGTTTTCACTGAGCTGGGTTAATAGCTTTGTATGAGATCAAATCATCTTTAACATTATTCTACCACCTCATTCTTTCCTACCTATTAGTCATTTTCCTATAAGAATTTTCAAATCCTTTCATTCTCCACTCCTGCCACATAACCTACCCATCATAGTCTATAAGACTTAACTGTTCTTATTACATCTGGTTTCCCATAAAGATGATGTAGCTATTGTTATTCAGTCTTATCCATTCATTTGAAAATACAATAGGAAGTAACATTATGAGGTTTTACATAATAAAAAGTTTGTATAATTCTTCTCATATCGTTGTTTCTGTTAGACATATGTTTCAATCCTTGTTAGCCTCATCTTCAGTAGTTACAGACTGGTTTTCCCAAGTTGTCGGTCCTGGATCTCGACTTCTGTTCCCTCTTTCTGTGGTTCAAAGAACTTGCTAATTAGGTTCCTTTCCTGAGAATTTCAAAATTCAGAATTCTCTCCTTATTCTTCTATATGTAGATTTTTTTTCCATATGATGAGTTCGTTTGTGTTTTCTAACTGTTTTAATAATTTTGTGTTTAAATCTATTTTGTGTTTTCCTGACCAAACGAGAGCAACTGCTGTAGATTTTTTTACATTTTTTTTACATTTCTTACGTGTTCTTTTGTTCTGATGGTTAAATTTCTCTTTGTTTCCTTATATATATATATATATCTTATCGCATCCTGCACATTTTATTTGATATATTTCTGATTTTTTTTACTATTATCAATTTTTGTTGATTTTTATTAGTTTCTTTAGACTACAATCATTCTTTGGTGCTAATCTGTTTATTATGAAGAACGCAGACAACACTTTTTATTATCCATTCATGTCTGTGTATAGAATCATAAATTCATAAGAGAGATTAACGTTAAACTGACTTTTTTTTTCAGTTATCTAATGATTGTGCCACTGATGAGGGATCTGCAGAGGATGAAATGAAGAATATAGAAGTTTTGTTGTCTCGCTTTGAGTCAGAGATTTTTAACTTAGGATTGCCATGGATATCAGGACAACCAAGTGTTAAATGCGATAGGGAACTTGAAGATTTGATGCTAAAAACTTGTGAAAATCTAAAAAATCTGAAAATGGTAAGATATATATTTTTGTCTTTCATATATCACAGTCATTAATAAAATTATTTTTTTTGTTGAGATTGTAGCACTGGTATCTGTCAAAGACATAAATAGATACACAATCAACAGACCACATAGAGCTAAAGCAGGAAGTCACTGCCTAAATTATCAATCTTAGGGTCGCATGCAAATACATTAGTCTCTACTCAAATTACTTCCAATCACTGGTGAGCTGACTCACCGTGAGCAAGTGCAAAGATTGAATTAGCTACCCACAAACTAGTCATGCATGAAAGTCGTCGTTTTTATAATATTGGCAAGAAATTACCCAGAATTCTCAGCGATAAAACCACTTCTGTTATTTTCGTCTGCTATAGAGAAACGCATTTATGCTTGCATCCCGCAAATAATACCGTAAACAATGACGTCTGCATCGTGCAATATTATGCCGATTCTCCTGTTCTTCCAGTTGAATTCTTTCGTAGACTCTACCAAATTCTTCTTCTCCGCGTATACCGAAAACATGATCGAAGTCTTCAAGATCCGACATCTTGGATAAAGCTGCAAAGGTTTCAAACTACATCGGTTACTATCGGGATTCTCACGATAAGTTTCTATCTTAAGCTATGATCTTAAGTTACCTTGTCAAGTAGCTTACGAATTATTATTACATGAATAGATTTCTGAGTAAGCAAAATCGTATTAGGATAAAACTTTCTCAGCAGAGAATGCCTTTTACGGTCTAATGCATTCAAAAATTCGACCCTTAGTTTCCAATATGGTTTCATTCATTATATACATCTCTTTTTACTCTTCAAATATAATGATTCCATTCAATTCTCACTATAATCCATGCCTAAATCCAATTCCTTTGATTAAAACAGTAAAATGAATAACAAAAAGCAATAAATAATTTAAATAAATAAATTATAAGCAAATTAATTTCTTATTAATATGGAACTAGTATAATCTGGCATATGTTATGCCTAAATAAATTAAACTTTTTTTTTATTTTTAGTTTAATAAGTAAAAAGAAAAATAATTATAAATTTATATCATAATTCTTTTTAAATACCCCATATGGAAAATGAAATTAACATGGCGATTGCTTGAATAAATTTTTAATTTTGGATTTCAGGTATATCCCCACTTCTATGGTTGGATTTTACTGAACTTTTTGTCAAACCTACCTCAGTTTAATTCAATTGTATATATTGAGTTTTGTTGTGAAGTATCGATGGTTTGAAGGGTGTAACAGACTGCATACTGGAACCCAGAGCAGAGGTGTGCAGTATTTGAGTCCTGGTTAAAGCATTAATTTTTTTCTTTTCAAAATAAAATTATTGATTTAATATTTAAAATATCCCAAAAGCATCAACATTATCGAATGTCATAAAATAATAAAACACTTATCCCGCTTACATAAAAAAGTTGTACTTCAATGGATTCCGGCCCATTGTGGAGTGGCAGGCAATGAAGCAGCTGGTTTTGTAGCCAAGAAGGGTAGCAAAATTGTCTCCAATCCAACTTCTACTTCAGTTTCCTTTCGCTATATCAAAAGAATCATATCAAATATATATCAATAAACTTAGAAAAGAATACACCATCGAAACATCCGGAAAGGAATGGAAAAATTTACAAACTTACAACATTACTACATTACAAAGAAAGTCTGCAGTGGTAACATTCAGACTACTAACAGGACACGACTGTCTAGATAAACACCTACACAGATTTGTCATAGCAAATTCACGAAAATGTTCTTCTTGCAATTTAAATGAAGATATGGAATGAAACCATCTCCTCATTGTCCAGCTTTTGTTGAAGTGACCAGCCTTCCTGCCAAATATTTGGAGTGCAAGAGAGCAAATGATTTCATTGTCAAGTGTTCGACATTAGATAACAACGAACCAATCACATTAAAAATATCACCTCACCTCAAGTTTTGTAAACATTTTGTACAAAATGTAAGGTGATATTTTTAATATTCAATTATATCTAATTGTTTAATAATGTAGGAAATAACACTATGCGATTTCTTTTAATGTCGTTAAATTTTTGAATATTCATAATAAAATAATTAAATTTACTATGAAAGTGGAAAATAACCAAGAAATACCATTTTTAGACCTTAAATTGATCAGGAATGAAGAAAAAAGCAACATGAATTTGGAATTTACATAAAGAAACATACATTGATAATTATATTAAAGCAACAGGTTTAACCAAATTGCACATAAACAGGCAGTATTTAATAGTTTAACATACAGACTTGTGAACTATGATGATCTTGAAGAAAATTTTTGGGCTGTAGGCCGTGGTCGTGAGGCTTGTAGTTCCCCGACGTTTCGCCAGAGACTGCGTCTGGCATCCTTAAGAGTTGTCTTGAGACTGGCAAGACTGTCCACTGTCTGTCCTATTTATAAGTTCACCACGATGTGTTCGTAAGTTATATCTGCTTCTGATTGGTCAGCGATAGGGACTTCCATTGCTCCAACGAGATTGCTGTTTGATGGTCTAGTCGATTGTACTTGTAGAGGTTTGAATTCTGCGTTTTTTAGAACTGGTATCCATACTTTGTTGACTTTTAATGATTCTTCTTTTCTATTGAAACTGTTTTTATGTTTGAATATTTCGATGGCTTTCATGTAGACGGGTAAAATAATGTGTGCAGTTAGATAATATATCTGTATTCTGGTACTGTACTATGCGGCCATCAAGTAAAGAGTATTCTGCTACTGCCGACTTATCCATTTGTTTGAGACGACTGTATCTTTCATGCTCCTTAAGTCTGGTTGCGATGCTGTGTTTGGTGGTGCCTATATACACCTTTCCACAACTGCATGGTATCCTGTGTATGCCTGCTGTCTGATGAGGATAGAGTTGATCCTTTATAGGTCTGAGAAGGTTCTTGATTTTCTTGGTAGGCCTGTATATTGTCTTTATGTCTTCTTTCTTTAGTAATTTTCCAATGCAGTCCGTTACATTCTTAATGAACGGTAAAAATGCCCTGGTTCAAGTTTTTTTCTTCTGATTCTTTGCTGATGTTGCTGTTGTATCGTCTGGGATGATTGGCTCGGTTGATTTCTTTCCTGGTGTATCCATTGGCTGTGAATACCGTATGAAGGTGTTGAAGTTCCGCTTTTAATAAATCCGGATGACATAGTTTCTTGGCTCGATCTGTCAATGATTTGATGATTCCAAGTTTTTGTTTAGGGTGATGATTCGAGGTTTTATGAAGATACCTGTCCGTGTGGGTAGGTTTTCTGTAGATAGTGTGATAAATGTTGCTGTCTTCTTCTCTTTTGATCAGGATGTCTAGGAATGCTATGCTGTTATGTTTCTTTTTCTAAGGTGAATTGTATACTGGAGTTTATGTTGTTGATGTATGTAAGAAATTCGTCTAATTTCTCTTCCCCATGGTTCCAGATTACAAATGTGTCGTCTACATAGCAAAGCCATATCTTGGGTTTGAGAGGTGTCGTATCTAAGCATGTTTGCTCAAAGTTTTCCATGAAGATTGGCAACTACTGGGCTCATTACCGTTCATTAAAAATGTAACGGACTGCATTGGAAAACTACTAAAGAAAGAAGACATAAAGACAATATACAGGCCTACCAAGAAAATCAAGAACCTTCTCAGACCTATAAAGGATCAACTCCATCCTCATCAGACAGCAGGCATATACAGGATACCATGCAGTTGTGGAAAGGTGTATATAGGCACCACCAAACACAGCATCGCAACCAGACTTAAGGAGCATGAAAGATACAGTCGTCTCAAACAAATGGATAAGTCGGCAGTAGCAGAACACTCTTTACTTGATGGCCACATAGTACAATACCAGAATACAGATATATTATCTAACTGCACACACTATTTTACCCGTATACAACGAGAAGCCATCGAAATATTCAAACATAAAAGCAGTTTCAATAGAAAAGAAGAATCATTAAAAGTCAACAAAGTATGGATACCAGTTCTAAAAAACGCAGAATGCAAACCTCTACAAGTACAATCGACTAGGCCATCAAACAGCAATCTCATTGGAGCAATGGAAGTCCCTACCGCTGACCAATCAGAAGGCAGATATAACTTACGAACACATCGTGGTGAACATATAAATAGGACAGACAGTGGACAGTCTTGCCAGTCTCAAGACAACCCTTGAGGATGCCAGACTCAGTCTCTGGCAAAACATCGGGGACTACAAGCCTCACGACCACGGCCTATAGCCCGAAAATCTTCTTCAAGATCATCATAGCAACTCTGGCCGTGAAAGTCTACGTCAAGTCATTAGACTTCTGAACGTTTCCACGAACAGAGAAAAAACACATTATAAAAATATCAAAGGACAATGGTATTGAGGAAAAGATGATTCATAAGAAAATAAATAAATTCAAGAAACAAAAAGTGATAAATGAAAGTACTCTTCAGACAGATAAAAAAACTGGTAAAAAATTCAAGAAATTTACATACCATCCTTTAGTATTTAATAGGTTTCAAACAATTTTCAGCAAATTTAAAATTAAATTAACACCGAAAAATTATTACAGTTTGAACAAATTAATCAAAACCAACAAAAATGAAAAGATTGAAGACAGCAACAAATCAGAGATTTATCAAATTGATTGTAAAGATTGAGAAAAAATATACAATAGGAAAAACAAAAAGGAACTGAAATACAAGATTGAAAGAACACCTTAGGAATGTTAAAAATGGAGAAATATAAAAATCTGCAATAGCTACACATGCATGGTCAGAAAAACACAGAATTGAAGCTAAGGCTAAATTACTAAAACAGTTAAAAAAAAATCTAAGGAACTCACAATTAATGAGAAAATTTACATATGCAAGAATAAAAAAACCATGAATTTTGAAATTCCTGGAGAAAAAGAAAAAAAAATTTGAGTTGGAAGGTCATCGGTCAGCCAGCAGAGGGAGCAGAAATCAACTTGCAGGATGGATGGCCGCAAAACGACAAGTTAGAAGCATTGAAAATGTCACACAGAAGTGACAAAACCTAGGTCTGCATAAAAATCAAGAAATATCAGGCGAGTCAAAATATCCAACTCAAATATAAGTAATTTGGGGAAATAATAATAATAACTGTGGTTTAATATATATATATGTATATATCTTTCACTCTCTCTCCCTCTCTTTCTCTCGCCCTTCTCTCTCTCTCTTGCTATCTCTCTGTTCGATTTCTATATCTCATCTCCTTCTATTTCCTATATCTTCCTTTCATTTCTAATCTCCCCTCTATTTATAAATCTCTCTCTATATTTCTATCTATATCTCTCTTATTTCTGTCTCTCTCTCTCCCTATTCTGTCTCTCTCTCTCTCTC